>OX388259.1:10279581-11479581 GCA_947579855.1 Anticlea derivata | reverse complement strand
ACAGGCAATACCTCTCATTCTTCGAAGTTTAGCAGTCAGGTGCGCAGTTTTACCGACGCCAAAAAAAGGAGGTTATCAATTCGGTTACTTTATTATCATAATTTTATTCAATCATCATTTATCCTTCAATTACTATTGATAGATTGCCTAGTCTCCAAGATCGTCGCACTGTCAGGGATCAAATGTTTTTGCACAAAATCATTTCCAGTACAATTGAGTCTCCTTTTTTGCTGCAAAATATCTATTTTATCTATCCGCGCCTATCTTCGCAAAAAAAAGGACATTTTGGACGCCCATTTCTAACACAAATTATAGAAACAACATGTTTCTGAGTAGAGTATGCGAGGTTTATAATGATGTGCAAATGTGTCAGATATTGATATTTTTAACATTACTCTGCCCAAGTATCGCAGAGAACTTAAGCAAAGCATTGCCCATTATTGAGAAACATAAATTAATTAATTTTATTCAGGTAAAATTGTATCTGTTTTTTTTTTCTTTTATTATGTTAATTTTTGATATTTGTTAATATTTTGTTGTTTTTTAAGTCTGTTCACTTGCCTTTATTGTTTATCTTATAGAGGAAACTTTACTGGTTAGTGTGTATTTTTATAAGTTTTTGGTTTAAGTGGAATATTGTACTGTTTGTTTCCCAAATAAAATAAAATAAAATAAATAAATAATATACAATGATATTTTGATATATTGTTTATCATCTTCATCATCATTTCAGTGGTAGTATGCTGAACATAGGCCTCTCATTGATTTCTAGAGCGAACAATGTTGTGCGTTCTGGACTCAATGGTTCCCAGCAATCTTTATATTCTGTAACACTAATTTAAGTAAAAATCTCGATAAATTAATTAAAAGAAACTTTTCTTTATTATTGTGTAGCGGTAGTTAAGCTATACTGTATTGTGAAATGATTTGATTGCAAAATACGTTTTATCCATACAAAAAGAAAACCGAAGTTACCTGTATTGATACGAGAGTATCAATACAGGTTGTTTAAATTGCTAAGGCCGGAAACAGGACCTTCGACCTGTTACCTAAAATACAATTTTAAATGTCACTGTCAATCATACGAGTCACTCCGACGCATCGATAAAGCAAAGAGTTCTTACGTAATCCCTCCAACAATGCAATCGTATGACATCGATTTCTTATAAAAAATGCAATTTGACATGGATAGAAAGAAGCCTAGGGCACTTGGTCACTGTGACATAGTAATTGATCAGCAGAATACAAAAATCATAGCTAAACTTAAAAAAAATCCTTTATGCGCAAGGATAGTAGACAACCTCTCAGTTCTCCATGTGTTCAGATCAATGAAGACGTCTAAAGGGGTGTAGTCAGAGACACGTCCAAACATCTTGGCACATATCCGCGTTTTGCATTAGTGAGTTTTCCATGCTATGAAAAAGCGCTGATGATTTTAAACGAGGTGATATCAAAACAGATTTAACTAGGTAGATGGTGGATGATAAATATGCCAATGGTAGTTTTTCATTACACAGTATGTACCATTCACAGAAAATCTATTTTCCATTTCCTTTGTATTCCATTGCAATATAATGCGCAGCTGTCAGGAGCAGGTAATGGAGGTGAATACCGCCAGCACCTGGCGTTTCCGGCACTGGCACTGTGAAATGCGAGGAGAATGCGGGGTTACATTGTCGTTCATCATTGAACATGATGTTATGAATGGGTAATGTTCGCTGAACTAATAGAAGGAAAAGATTGTGAGGAAACTGACTGTCCCAGAACCTAAAAATTCTTAGATATGTGTGCACGCAAGCAGCGTCTAAGCGACAAACTTTAAACGGTCATTGGCCTTTTCCAGTACCATACCTCAACCTGGTTAGTGACCAATAAAGCTAGGTAATAAAGCTTTTAATAAATATTTTGAGATTAAACCAAAAAAGAAAAAATACACGTAGCCATGGGCCAGTCACGCAAGTAGAGTATACACAAAGTCGATTATAACTGGTTAAATATAATTTCAAAAGTTTATGAAATAATCAATTGCGTAAGTATGGTACAAGATCCCGCGACTTCAACTGGAAGCTTTAGCCAATACATTACAAGTATTGCTAATATGAATAATGTTCGCATTCCTCTAAAGAGGCAGTATCGAGAAGCAGGAAATATTACAGTGCGTAGAGCCTAAGCTTTGGTTTTCTAAAGTGTTTACGGCCGGTTTATACACGGTTTATTTTTAACATGCAAAATCTCTGACACATCAACTGTTTATAAAATGCAATTAATTGAACTAACACAAAAAGTGTTACAGTTGATTGATTATTGATTTGATGTTGCTACTTAGCAAGGGCTAATTTTAAGTTTATCCATTCAGGGTAATTTTATTTATTTTAAGTTATTTGAATTTGAAAAGCCAGCGGCATAGTTCACAAAGATGTTTGAGATGGGGCCCAAGAGTACCAAAAACATTATAAAAAATATTACACCACCTTTAGTCGACGCCGCCGCCGCCGGTGACAAGAGGGCTGGCTCATTACTTGCGCAAATAACTTCTTTGGCAATTCAACGCGGGAATGCAGCCAGTGCTCTTTGCACATTGCCGCATGATCAAAATTATTATTTAGTTTCTGTTTTTATTTTATTTTATAATGTAGGTAATGTTTAAATAGATAATGATGTGTTGTTTAAATTCTACTAGTTAGATATTTTGATATAATAAATATTGGTTAGTGTGATCAGCATTTTACAGTTGCGAAATGATATTTGATTTATCACGGACGTTAAATGATGGTCAACGTTACTCAAGAAACCGTAACTAAAGCCTAAGCATAGAAATGTGGGTGTTCCTGCATCCTTTATCAAACTGACAGGCGGGCTTGTGTTTATGCTGTTCACAGGCAGTTGTACCAACAATGCACCGATGAGATAGAATAAGCATTTGAAATGTCTTTCCAGCATTTGAATAAGTGATAGTTGAGAATTTGAATTTTGCAAGTAATTCGTCTTAGCGGGATATCACATACCTAGTAGTAGTAGGTACGGTCGTACTGCATGTATTGTAGATGATTTACACAGCGTCAAATGGATGTTTTTTTTAAATCACTCACAGGTCGTTTTAGTCATAGAAAACGTCGATAACCACCGGCATGTCATAAAATGTATGTAATTGATTCTCCTTAGAGACTTAGGGGAGGTCTAGTTCGTAAAGGTCTCGTCTTAGCTATGTTTGATGAACTTTAGGTCATAGGCATAGATAAAAAACCAATTACTTTAATGTTTTTTTTTTTTAATTGATAGAATAAGCTCCTTTCCAGATCGCTTGTTACGGAACTCATTGTATTATAGAAATAAATCAAGAATGTCTCAGATATCCGGATTTAAATAATGCATAACTTATCATTAAAAAATCTTGTTTTCACTACATTGTATTAACTAAAGTAGAATCTGTTGGCAGTGATTAGGTTAGGTTAGGTTAGGTTAGAATGTCAAACAAAAAATGCTCAATTATAACCAAGTAACTTGTTTTTTTAACTTAGGTCTTGCCTTGAATTTAAACGCAGGTTGCCTTATACATAAAAAAACATGTCCAATTTGTGTAGGAAAACGACATTTTCTTCCAAAAAGGACATGCTGCGCCCGTATCAATCAAATACTGAATTAAATTTATAACTTAGCCTAATACAGAATTTAATTATTATTGTGCCGGGAACCGGGCTATTAAAGATACTAATAAAATGATTATACTGCCTTTTTGAATATAGATCTGGATGACAGGGCGTGGTCGCAGGCCTCCCTGCCTGTCAAATTGGGGGGCTTAGGTATACGGAAAATTTCAAGTGTATCTCTACCAGCGTTCTTGTCTTCCGTCTATAGCACTAGCTCTTTGGTTGAGAAAATTCTATCTCCGTCTGTTTTGGCTCTTTCTGGCACCAATCTTCAAATTTCTTATCTAGACGAGGCTAGAAACGCTTGGCATAGTGCTTGCCCTAATACTGCTCCTCCCCGGTCTCTTTCATCTCAACGGCAATGGGACGGGCCTCTGTGCGAGTTGACACGGAATTGTCTGTTACAAACGTGTTCATGCTCCGCAGATCGTGCCCGTCTCCTAGCCGTTTCTAAATGGGAGTCAGGACTTTGGCTGCAAGCACTTCCTTCACATCATATTGGTACTTTAATGGATTCTGTCACCTTCCGTCTTGCAACCTGTCTTCGGTTGGGTGCGCGTTGTTGTGCACCTCATCAGTGCCAGTGTGGTACAGCGGTCGATCAGCTCGGTCACCACGGATTATCGTGCACTAGGGCTGCCGGAAGAATATCCCGCCACGCTAGCCTTAATGACATCATCCGCCGGGCTCTTACCAGCATTAACGTCCCAGCCATTCTCGAACCGAATGGTCTGCTACGTGATGATGGTAAGCGGCCGGACGGTATGACTTTGGTCCCTTGGGAGAAGGGTAGGCCTATGGTGTGGGACGCTACTTGTGTTGATACACTAGCGCGCACACATCTTCCGGGGACATCAGTTAGGGCGGGTGCGGCGGCAGATTCGGCCGAGGATCTCAAAAGGCGCAAATATGTTAGTCTTGATAGGGCTTACATATTTGAGCCTTTTGGGGTTGAGACCCTGGGTCCGTGGGGAAACGGGGCCCTCCGGGTTTTCAAAAAGATATCAGGACGTCTGATCGAAGCGACGCGTGACCCGAGAGCTGGCTCTTATTTGGCCCAGCGCATTAGCATTGCCATCCAGCGTGGCAATTCCGCCAGCGTCTTGGGGACGCTTCCGACTGGTAGTGATCTGGATCAGTTGAGCTATCTATAGATCGTTTGTAACGGTCTTTAGATGGCTCAACTGTTTCTTGTGTATTTTGTAAATATTAACTTGTATTAGTTTTAAGTTTCTTTGTGTAAATAAATAATTATCCAAATTAATTATACTGCCTTAAGAGCCAAGATCAATTAATCTTTTTTTTCGTTAGGTCATGACTTTGTCGGCCATACATAAATATATCAATAATTCTCCCATCGTCTAGGGGACGCTTCCACCTTGAAGTGATCTAGATCGATCGAGCTATCTTTAAATTGTTTGCAACAGTGTTTAGTTAACTCAATTGTTTCTTGTGTATTTAAATGCAAATATTTACTTGAATTAATTTTTATTTTTTTGCTTGTTTGTATAAATTAATAAATATTTTCAATAGTTTCATCGCTGTGCAAAATATACTTGACTGAAAATATGGGTAATTTTAGTAGTAGACAAATGTATAATTAAGCACTTTAAAAACTTACAAATGCATCGAAATACTGATACAAACAAGAAAAAATCCTCACAAACATTCTTTAAATTGTTGGTACGACACTTTATCCTCTAAATTATCGTATGTACTTTTGAAGAGAATGACTGATCTTCTTTGAGCCTACAAGCGAGTTTTGATCAGACAAGAACATATTCACAAAGTAAGCAATATCCATTATGATTTGTAGCTCCTCTGATAAAGAATCTCGCATCTGTTATGTAGGGCACGCTCAACAAATTGAAGGAAATAATTTATTTGCCGGTTAAGTGCATATCAGTATTACATGCGAACAAATATCCCGATCACGATTTGTAGTAAATGTGCAGGCGTGGCCTTAGGCTAGAGATAGACGGACAGCTAGACTCAACTGATATTGGTCGCTGCAACCAGTGACAGCAACACACACATTTGTCATAAATTAAATAATGCTTCATCGCTTTACCTAGCCTTTCACGGCGAAGATCTAATAGCGTAACTTGCTTTGTCATTCTTAATAGATTAGCTTAGCGTAGTAACCTTGAGCGCGATCACCAAATGTATGGATGCCACGACAGACGCCTTTAAGTGGCTAGTCTGTCGCGGAAGTAAGCCACTAGCTCATACGAACTTACGGCTATTCGAATCCTGATGATCCATTAGAGTGCGTTCGTGACTTTTTAAGCATTCCAATACAAACAATTGGTGGTCGTATTTGCAAAGAAATTTCACCAGTAGGCTGACCGTCAAGAAGCTGAAGACAAGGGAAATTGCTACAGCAGTAAACAGCAACTGAGTGGTTAATATCGAGTTGTACGTCTATCAACAGCCTTAACCAAGATGTGAATGTATCAATCATCAATCATTGTTATGATCCAAGAGGGGTATTAAGCACGTGTCGTGGATTTGTTTTATTGCAAAGCCTTATTAATAGGCGCTGTTGTATAACTAAACTACTTTGAGCCGAACAATAGGTTGATGGTAGCTTTTTAAAACTCAGGTGTTAGATGGGGAAACTATGTTAACGTTTTATAACTTGGGTTTCGTAATGACTCTTAGCCATGATCAAAAGAAACTAGAGCTAGAGGTTACTAAATATCATTTAATTTTTATGATGTTTCAACCTTACATCAAAGAAATAAACGTCATAATCGCTTATAGAAAAACAAAACTTTAACCTACACAACACAAAATACAGTACATATTTCCTTAAAATTTGAGACAAAATTTAATGTACCAACATAAGTACCACAGCACGAGTTAAAATCAGTTTCGCATTTCACAACGTAAAGCCGTGCCGATGCTTATTTAGATACAGTAAATTAATTCGCAATGTCTGTCGGTAATGGTGACTTAAAATGCAATTCACTTAGCAGTGTTCTGCCATAATCTAGCGCTAAAATCACACAACTTAGCTTAAACGGGCATTTACGGGCATAATGCTCTAAAAGATAATTTAAGATTATTGACAGCTAAATCGATGCAATTCAATAATAAACATCGCATCGACGTTCAGTAAATGGAACGGTAAAACTGTGCTTAAGCACACTTGTCTTCTAGTCACGTGATGCTCGCTGATTTGAACGGATGCCAAAAATATTACCAGGATGACGAAAAAATGGGCTGTGATCTACAACTGTTATTATTGTGTAAAAATCCACCAAAATCGGACCAACCGTTACAGGATAATCGGTTTTCATATGCTTAGTCAATGTATTTATATTATACCTTCTATTTTGAAGGCGGTTAAAAATTACCCGTTCCGAACTAATGGAAAAATGTATGTGCGCATTAACACGTGCTCAAAAGGGTGAAGGAAAACATCGTCAGGAAAACATGGTATCAGTGCACTGAGTGTTCTTGTAAGCGGCGGTGGGCTTGCAACCAGTCACGTATGGAATACTCACTACGGCAAAATGTTTTGACGTGCCTCTGACTACCCCCCTTAGACAAGGATCTGATTTCTTGGAGGTCTAATAGGTTTTCTACCATACTTAGGAATACAATTCCTAACATAAATATTGTTACATACATAAATATTACAGCTACATTAGATATGTACGAGTAAGTACAGTCGTAATCTTTTGTTACTTAAATTGTACTAAATAAAGTCAAGATAAGGCGCCGAAATGTTTAATTAGCGTGCAGTCGTATACAAACTCGATTACAACTTGTTTGCATTATTTTATAGTAAGTAATTTAATTATTATGCAAGTTTTTCACATTCTACTTATTTTATTACTCGGAATTTTGCTAAAACTTACGTAGTTTAAATCAGAGTTTGTGGCATAAATTATGCTAAACTAAACCTTCACTTTGCTAATCAGACAACCGGAAAAAGTATTGTGTAATGTTTTGTTTTTCTTACTGTAATCAAAGTCAGGTTTAAGCCGTTTTAAGTGGTCGGGGTGGCCCCGGCTGAAGAATAGGCCCCTCCATATCTCCTAACCGAGGATGTCGTAAAAGGCGACTAAGGGAAGAAAGCTACGGGTATGGGCAGCAACGTGCTCTATTTTCACAAAGAAAGCTCTAACTGCGCTCGCCAACCCGCGTACCCAGCCGTTGGGGAGGAAAGGTTTTCAAATGGTGACCACGAACCGGGCGACGCAGTGTTGGACCTATAGCATTGTGAAGGTTGCGGGAAGTCGGTTGATGGAAAAGGCTCAATACCGTTCGTTGTGGAACTCTTTGGAGGAGGACTATGGCCAGCAGTAGACTTCAGACTGATGATGATAATGATGATATATTTTGAAATGCGTATAATTATTTTCATGCGTATTTAAATTTAGAGCAATTTAATTAATTTATTTCAGAACTGACTACATTTTTATAGTTAATATTACAACCTCTTGCAAAGATACTGCAAATCGAATAAAACCTGGTAATGCCCGCAATTTCCTCAATAAAACAGGCTATTTCTACAGTCGTAACCATTAAACTGTCGGTGGTACTGTTGTGTGAGATAATCCTTTGTACTGTGGTCTGGCACGCGCCGATTTACAGTACTGTCCTATGTTACTAGCAGAAGCGGGTTTCACTTGGACAAAAATATGAATTTTCTCAGTTATTTGCTACTTTGAACCCATAATATCACTCCATCACCGTGTGTTAAGTTAAGAATCACAAAAACCTACAAAGACATTTAATTTTGGTGTCGATTCTGTTGTTTTATTATCTTTAAAGTTACTCAATTTGGCAACGCTGAAATTATAGTCGTCTTTGTTGTTTCGATCTATATGAAAGAGGTGGCATTACTATTGGTGCTGACAAGTTTATTAGATTCCGGTAAATGCAAATAGACCCTGGTATTACGAGTCGTTCATTTTTTTCACTTCACCACCCATGATACCCATACCTAACGTATGGTGCTTTGCGATTTTTTTAGGCAGTGATATATGATAAGTGGGCGGTCTCAAAGAAGGTTCAAATTCATGTAAAATAGTAATTGCTGACACTTGCTTTTGAATGACAATAATTTGACATGGTAGAGCCCTATGCTATGTTATGTTTATTTCAGAAAATCGCTACCCCCTTTCACGGACACATTTCGCGTGCCTGTTTTATGCCACCTTAAGTCGTGATTCAGACTACTCTCGCCAACTAGATCGGCTGTAGTTACGTGTATCTGCCGCCTTAAATGAGGATAATTTAGAGACACAAGCCGTTGTCTAAGTTATATGTCTGTTATAAAAAAGAAAGAGAAGGAAATAGCCTCACGATTTTAATCCCTAATAATTTTAGTTGTTTAAGTACGCAATAACAATTGCTTAAAAACGGTGAAGGAAAACATCGTGAGGAAACAGTAAGTATTCACGTATGGAATACTCACTACTGAAAAATGTAGCCATGCGTCAAAATGTGGGGACGAACCTCTGACTACCCCGTTAAAATATTCAATTCAAGCATATCCTTGAATATTCATTTAATATTGAATATAAGATTGAGACTGGAGATCTGAGAGTTTTTGTAAAATGAAAATGATACGAATTATTAAAAGTCGTAGAACAAACGATTTTATATGACATATCAAGGAAATATCGCATGCCGTTTGAACACGGCTTAACATGCTCTTGCACCAGTTTATTTGCATAATTGCATGTAATGTCACGTCAATCATACACATACGGTACTTTACTTTATGGTACATTTCCTAATCTTGTATCGCCCCCGTAGAGCACGGAATATTTAGACTACACGTTGATAGAGGCGTGAAAATGCGACAGATTTGGTTCACTGATAATCCGCAACGCAAGCGCATGTTTCAATGTTGCGTAAAATTACGCGTTTATAACAGCGCTTATGAATGTTTGATTTTATTCACATATTTTATGCAAAAGATCAGAAGCAAAGCACAACACAATATGGCTAATATTATTGACATTTGCTTTCATATCGAAAGCGTCAGTGAATTTTTTTTGAGAAGTTTCCTGTGTGAAGCTACCTAGCCTGTTTATTAACCGACTTCCAAAAGGAGGAGGTTCTCAAGTCGGCTGTATTTTTTTTATTTTTTTGTGTCTATGTTACTCGATATCTCCGCCAATAGTAACCCGATTTTGATGATTCTTTCGCTGGTGTATAGAGTATGATCCTGGAGTGGTCCCATTTTAATTTAATTCCTGAGGTATTGCAACTTGTCCCGTAAAACTTAAAAAAACGTCATCTTCTCTTGAAATCACCACATGCCGAATTTTTTTTTGTCGACTGTTGTATAGTATGGTTGTCCCCGCGACTTAGTTCTGTTGCTGCTGCTGCTGGGAAGAGGTTGATAACAAAAAAAAAGAGGTTGATATTAATCTTGTAAATATTCAGGAATTTGAAGTCGGTTTTTAGTTTTTGTAAAAAATATCTTATTTCCTGTATGTTGTTACTTCTGGTAGTCTAATAATGTCTAATGTGTGAATTTTTTTAGTGAAGTGGAATCTATTCCGCTCACACTAACATCAGACTGACAATACGTTATCACACTAGCTGTCGCATTGAACTTTCTCCCTCATGACAACTAAAAATACGAGCCTACGATACTGCTTAACAATAATATAGACCCCACGCTTTTAATATTGCAACAGCAAAGTACTTAGATTAGCTGGTGACACCCCATACATCACGATAAATCTGCGGGGACGTAGGTGAAAGGTATTCCGAGTTGTCGCGAAACGCCCACGCGTGGACTTATCAATTATTGTGGTTAGTGTTCCTGCTCTACCTACAAACAAAACATTTTGACTCAACGGTACAGTCGCCTGCACTTAGATGTATACATTTCATAATTTTTAAAATGATGGTACAGTACTAAAAATAAAGGAGTTCACAGTAAAAACAAAAAATATGGACCTAACCATCCACTTGTGCCATTTTCTACTTGTACCTACCATCTTCACCTGCATTGTGGCATGATTTCGATTATTATGAATTGTACAAAAATACATCTATGCGCAGGCGAACTTTTAAGACTGTACTTTTAAGTCCGAAGATTCACACATTCCAAAACAGTTTTTATTTTTATTCTAGGCCCCATGGTTTTTGATATAAAACAAAATAGTAACATAAGAAAACCATTATAACGTGAGCTCCTATTTTGTAAAGTTTCAATGACTTCGCAGGTCAGGTGAGATTGGATATTTGGAACATGCTAAAGTGATTTTCAAAGTGTGTTGTATGTAAGTACCTATTACATTTATATATGAATTGTGTCTTAACGATCAACGAAGCACCAACTTTTACTAAACATCGCGAAATCTCAGTTCGGGGCGAACCACTAGTAGTTTAATAAGTCAGAATTACCAGTTAATCATCAAAATGTCGTAATGTGATTACAAGAACGAGTCCGGACAGTAGCCTTAAATACGTCAGGCAACCTTGAAGAGCCTTCCTTTATAGGAAAGTGGCTCTTCCACTGTTGGGAAACGCCAACGCCTGTGTCATGGCAAATCGGTACTCAAGGCATAATGATCCTTATTTCATTTCATTATGGCATGGATGAGACGTTTTCTGGAAACACAGGGTGGTACATAGCGCTTATGTTTAAATTTTGTCAAGAGAGATTGAGCTGAAAAACCATGAAATTAAGTTTCAATATGGTTTGTGGACATGTGTGACTTCTGACGGCAACAACTACTAATTATTCTGTGCTCAGGCTTGGAATGAGGTGATAAATTAATGAATAAATGGTGACCTTTCTATATTGAACTTCGTAACGACTTTTTTAATTATTGAAATATAAACACCTTTATAAGGTTCAGATTACCGATGGCAAAAGGTATTCTTTAACGACGAAAATCAATTGTACCTTTAAGTTTGTGTGTCAGCTGTGTCGGGTCAGGACTATGTATGTGATTATTGGGAGTTTTTTAATTAGTTCACCAAGTCCATCGTAGACTTCTTTTCACCTACGAAGGGATTGTGTAACAAAACGTGTAAACAATTGTTGCATAAATGCCTCAATAAACAAATTGTTGTTTGCGTAATAAAATATAGCAGGGAAAATTGTGTTCCGTAGTCAAAATTGGTCCAAGTAAGTGTTGGTTGATCGCCTGTAAATTGTATCGAACGCGGGGACTGTAAAACACGTTTTACTTATATCTTGTGTTCGTAATCTAACTTTGTGTTTTTCTGTAAAAACCATAGTGTATGGTTTTTACATAAGTAGCCAATTCACCATACCTCAACCTGGTCACTGACCTAATACAGGACGCCAAGATAATACTGGCCAAGGTAAAGTGTGCTTTGAAATGTAGATAGTAATGTGTGGGCAATTTGTTTCAATTTGGTTTTTATTTAATTTTGGAGTTGCCTTATGGAGCTCTATATTCACCAAGCGAAAAAGCTCATTAATGAAGAAAATATACAAGATGACCAAGAAAGAATCAGTGACACGACAAGCAAGCTGAAAAACCTTTTTTGTAAAAGCTACTTGTAGTAAGGGGAAGTGTACTAAGCAAACAAGAGGCTGCGTGTATCCGAGTCCCCAGCTGAATGCACAGCACGACTTAGCCAGTAACAGTAATTATGTTGTAACAAAGTGAGCACTGTTTGCGGTATTAGATAGAGCACAGATAATTTAAAAGGACTATGAGGAAGTGTGGTAACAATGTCGGTCATAAAGCTCTGAGAAGTGCCTGGAAATTGTAACAAAATGAAAGTGATAGGTTGTTAAATTATCAACTTAAATCTCTAGTTATTTCATACTAGTCTGCTTTCAGGATTATGTTCGTGATTGTGAGGTGTTATTTGGGTATTTACTGTCAAGCAAGGTATCGTAAATTGCTGAGCTGGTAAAAAACTAATTTAATACAATACAATACAATAACTTTATTTCAGGCAACAATAGAATAAAAAAAAACAGATGGAATTTTTCTTATCCTACGGCCCATAATAAAATAAAATAATTGATAAAATATGCAGGTATTTAGTTGCCTTTTACGACATAATCGGGTAAGTAGATATGGAGGGATCTATTCTTCAGCCGGGGTCATCATGGCCAGACGTTGCCCTTAACATGATATTACGTCATTTTTTAACAAAAAAAAAACAGCATGATCCAATAAATAGGTACCATCAATGCCACAGATTGCATACCCTTTTGACTATTAGCAAATTTGGTATGTGTTAATTTTATAAAAGCCATTTACAATGCCACCACCTCAAATGGACATCATACCAATGCTAATACAGTGTTTGCATACAAATCCCCCAATTTGGCAAAAAAAATGCCATATCTGGGACAAATCTAACTGTTCCCACACATTGTTGTAAGGCTTGACGATAATACATTATGTCCTCTTAACGGTACTAACACCTTCACATTCCACAACAAAGCCACCAGATTAATTCAATTTATAAAAACATACTACATAATTATTTATTTCACTGGTTTAACTGGTTGTAACCTAAGTTGGCCTGTAAATTGTTACCCATGCCATATAATTAAAACATTGACACACTTGTCCGTTCGCCTGTACTCCTAGGGCAGTGTTACACACATTATGACACAACCTCCTTTACTTCGATTGCACTCACGTGCTGTAGAGAAAGCAGAGACAACGGAACGACAAACCAATCTATGTCTGTGTACGTGATACGATAATTACATTCAATTCAAATCCTGTCTTGTGCAATACTGCATAATACTTGCACTAGACGAGGCCGTCCTATTACTAGTTTACAAATTAAGACCTTGAGTTCCAACCATTACTGACAATTATCGAGTGAAAATGTTATAAATAACGTTATTATCAGTGGCACCATTAAGCTGTAAAGGTCTCGTTGGATGAAATCTACTCTTTTACAAATTTTATTGGTCACGATTTGCCGCCCCTTATATCTGGCCGCCCTAGCCTGGGCCTACTGGACCTTAGGGCAAATCCGCCACTGGTTATTATAATAAGTAACGGTAAGATATTCGCCGTACGTGGCCGGCGATATGTAAGAATGAGCGCAATATTATGTATGATTCTATTGTTGTTTTTCATTTAATTAAATCACATTAAGTGATGTAAATCTTCAGTTTATCGGCTCAATAATTATCGCCGTCTGCATCATGCAAATGCTATACTAATTTGCTTGCAACTTTTCTAATTCTAAGAATGTTTTTTTTTTATATTTCTAAACTTATTTACAGATTATACAAGTTGAACCATAATATGTATACTATCCCAAAAGGGGCGTATTCTATTAACAATGAATTCTATGAAATCAACGATTAAGTTCAACTTTCTTGTTTCTTAATCTTCTAATCGGTCTTGCAATTCTCTGAAACTTATGTTAAATCCACTGAACCACCGAATAAACCAAATTTATAATTGTATCACTAACAATAAACCTTTGTATAGAATAAAATTGAAAGTTACCTTCTAAAATTAGGAAACGCGATCATTTTGTTCAATTAAATAGGTTTAACTAAATCTATTGTACAAAATCACACCATTTACAAAAGATGCAGTTGTTAAAATGTCACGAAGTTGCCGATAATACCTTATTGTTTACTTTACTGCTTTCTCATCACCACTTTATATTAGGTAAATATAAATTTCTGTAACGCTTACTCAAGAATAAGACATCATGATAGGACCCCATGCTCCTATCGTCAACTTTGCAGTTTTGTTTAGGCGGTGACGTTAGTTGACAGTCTCAAAGATTTACGGTTCAAAGTCGTGTAAAATAGTGTTGTCAGTAATAGCAGGTTTAATTTTAGGAGGAAGTAGGCCACTGTTATATTTTCTTGCTCTAAATTGGAACAACCCAACTGGGAGCCTCCTTACTCCTTACCTCCGCCATGCAGAAGATGGCGCCATGCTATTTTTTTTTTTCAAAATTTGTTTTGTTCCTGCGGTGGGTAAGGTTGCCAGAGCTCCATTAGACTACCAGACTACCCAAGATGAGGTGTATTAAAAAACAGTCTATCTCCTACTGACTACCCAAGATGTTGTAATGTACCTATTTTACAGTGGATATCTAATTCAGTTCACGAAGGATCACTCGACCAGCTAACGCTGGTTGGGAATTAATCTAACAGTGAAAGTCGAGCACAACTATACGTAGGACACAATCTCGTAATGCATTTTAATAGCTAGAAATAGACTGGACTCTTAAAACTGCAGTAAAATCCACACTAGAAGATATAAATTATTGTATAGAAGGTGATGTATAGTACATTATTGTATGTAGAATACACATTGTTCGTTTGTACTCGTTCTGCTCGCTCTCCTTCAGGTTTTGGCTGAAAATCAGTGTTTTTGCTTTTATGCAAAAAATTTCACTGAGCCTATTTGTCGTACTGCAGCACACACAAACTTACCTACCAACTGTTATTTACTTTTTTGTTTATTTATGTTTATTAATTGTTTAGCCATGTTAATTGTATGTGTCTGTGGTGCCAAATATTTTTTTTATCTATCTTTCCCGTTTCGAGATAGAATACCTATGTATTCTATCTCGAAACAGGCTTATTCTACACACAATCCGTAATAAAGTTTGTTCTACAAGTCTTAGATATTCATCAATTTTCTTTTTAAAGACACTATGCAAACTCAATTATTCCGCTTTTTAGGTAGAAATCTATTAAGTTCTTTTAAGTTTAATAATTCGTTGTGAAGACTGATATTGAAAAGATAAAATATAAATTTAGGTATTTTTTAGGTATGGTTAATAGCTAGTTTGAAATTACGGAACACACACTTATGAAATACCCTTCAGTCAAGAACATTTACCTACAAAAGGTAATTGTGCAGTCCTAGTGTCAACTTACCAAAACTACCCATTATGTACCTATTGTCTAATACGTTTTTCAAAAAGCCAAAGATAATTATGATCATTAGGTATTATCACAAAGAACAAAAAGACCCTTTAAATCAATATCATAGGAGAGGTTAAGGTTACAGGACCAAGTGCTCGCATTGTTGTATGAAGTACTAACGTCCTTGCGTGGAACCTAGATAAAAAGTAGCCTATAATATGCTATTCTAGGTAAAGAACTCTATAAATTTCAAGTTTGGTCGAAATCTCAAACATCCAAATATACAAACATCCTTACGAACTTTGCATTAAAATTAATAAGTAGGATATGCCTTTTAGATTGATTAATGAAAACAATGAAGCTTTATTAGCCAAGCAAACTCTGAAAGTTTGCCCAAGGGTCTGCCTAACATCGTTTCAGCTCTTTGATGTAGGTACTATGAGAAACAATGCCATGTACTTATTCTGCGCTTGACAAAGTTACTTCCTTATTATTCGCTTAATTTGTATTTACTCATTCATGACATAACTAGTCCAGAAGGCCTACGCGTAAGTGTTTACTGTCAATTATTGTTACGTCACGGCCGGTATGTAAATTGAATTAAAATTGTCTATAAATTTTCGCAAGTAGTTCTAGAATCTATGCAACGTAATTTCAGGCAGCTTGCGACCTGACGCAACGCTGGCGCTGTGGATTAACATTAGTTATTGACGGATCTCAGGAAACCTTGTAGTTAACAGTGGCCTAAACACGAATAAATCACGATAGCCGTACGCTTGCGATAAGATCTGCTTCTTCATG
The DNA here is from genome assembly GCA_947579855.1 of Anticlea derivata. Taxonomy (NCBI): domain Eukaryota; kingdom Metazoa; phylum Arthropoda; class Insecta; order Lepidoptera; family Geometridae; genus Anticlea; species Anticlea derivata. The sequence continues at coordinate 11,463,297 of OX388259.1, read as the reverse complement.
TCGTGTCACTGATTCTCTCTTGGTCATACTGTATTAGGTCACTGACTAAGTTGAGGTATGGTGGCCCTGCAAAGGGCTTATGACCGTCGATGAAAGAATCAGTGTAGTAAAAGGAGTAAAGTGCGTCTCGTAAAGGCTCTTTACGTGCACAATGTCACATGTCTTAGAATTTTATGGTTCTAGGACATGCCGGTTAACTCGCGATGTTTTCCTTCACCGTTTGAGAGCACTAGTATAGCGCTTATAAATATTCCGAATGCAAAATCTATTTGTGCACGACTGGGATTCGAACCTGTGGATCGGAACGCGGGGCCACTACCACATTTTAGCCATTGATATCGGCGATACATAAAATCTTTTAATTTTGATTGGTTGATGATTCCTAAACATTAATGGTATATTTCAAGAAAACATACTTTTATAAAAAAGCTTTATAAATAAGTGGAAAGCCGTGGTCTCTGCCCCTCTGGGAAATAGGCGTGATTTCATGTATTTATGTATAATAAAGCTTTTTAATCCGATCAAAAATCGATCACCCAACTCGTCTACTCCACTTGCCCAATAAACTCATATAGCGATTGATAATATGAGTACTCATTACAAATCACATCGCAATTATCGCCGGGAGCTATTTATGTAATTTACTGGACCAGTTGACGAGCAAGACTGCGGCATTGACCGTAGGCGAAAGCTCGAAGGTACTTGTTTTCGATGACTATATCTAACAAGAAACATCAACACCCATGTTTGGACTAGATGTTGTATAACTTGATTTACAAATAATTTATCTTCAATCTTTTTGGGATGAGGTAGGTACAGGGTGATTTTTTCGCTCTAAATTGGAGCATTTTTGCTTTGGCTGCGATCTTCTGTAAGGCGGGTGTACAGAAGATCGCAGCCAAATAATATTATTTGCAGAAAGAAACTTAAAACTAATACAAGTTAATATTTACAAAATACACAAGAAACAGTTGAGCCATCTAAAGGCCGTTACAAACGATCTATAGATAGCTCAACTGATCCAGATCACTACCAGTCGGAAGCGTCCCCAAGACGCTGGCGGAATTGCCACGCTGGATGGCAATGCTAATTCGCTGGGCTAAATAAGAGCCAGCTCTCGGGTCACGCGTCGCTTCGATCAGACGTCCTGATATCTTTTTGAAAACCCGGAGGGCCCCATTTCCCCACGGACCCAGGGTCTCAAATCCAAAAGGCTCAAATACGTAATACTATTTGTATCAAATAGTGTTGTGTTCCCGCGGTGAGTATGGTTACCAGTTAACAGGTTAGTAAGGTTCGGGGTCGGCACGCGTGCGTGATGCCTCTGGTATTGCAAGCGTATTGCTACGGTTACCGCTTACCAACCGGTGAGCCGTAAGCTTGTTTGCCACGTATAATAATTATAAGACGTCATGGTAAGGCACCTTGTCTAATCCATGTGTGCCTACGATGCTAACAATGTCGGTAACCCATCGTCCTGGTGGGCGAACGCTGCATCTCTTGCCAGTACTCGACATCCATTCAGCCGTCATTTTTAACGATTAGTGAACTATTATTTTATAATTATGTCGAATGATTTTTTGTTTCTCAATACAAGGTGATTTATACTAAGTATATTGGCCTGAAATGAGTTTGTACTATCAACAAAAAGAAAGAAAATTAGCTAAAATATTTTTCCCGATGTTTTTCAAATCAGTTTTTAATCTCTTTACTAACTTTCAGCCGTAGGACGTCCTCTGCTGAGCATAAGCCTCCCCCATAGAAAAGGACCCTCCATTTCTACCTAAAGCCACTGAATAATTGAGTTTGAACTAATTTGACCCCAATTCATTTGATATATGCATAGTGTTTTTTCAATTAATACTGTCGAATTTCCAAAAGTCTAAATCAAACTTTATTGGGTGTAAAATAAGCAAGCCCCCTTCGGGACGGTATTGGTATATAAGATTATGAATCACTTTGTATTATGCGTAAAAATTACACTTCTAGGTTATGAATCTTCTTGAACAATATAATAAAATAGTCATTCTCACTTATTCCGAATGAGTTCACCAAATTTTCCTTGTACTTCGGAACTGTTGCTCAACATCCAACACTATTATACACGTGATCCTCATTCATCATCAGCGTGCCCATCACCCCATTCACGCACGCTAATTCTACGTCTTGCGTAATCCTACACGTTGCTTCTAATGGTTATCATTGAAATGTTTGTCATGGGTACAACTAGAAACGCAAAATATTGCGGTAGGTCCTTTAAAAATTCGGCATAGACAATTGGTATATTTGGTACATCTAAGGTAAGTATCATCATAAACATATGGCCCACCTGTTGATAAGTGTTTACCGTAGCATATGAATGCTTGCAATAACAGAGGCGTCACGCACGCGCTGCCGACCCCGAAGCCATGCACTTTTAGACAGCTCTAGAAACTTTACTCACCGCAGGAACACAATAACTAATGTTATTAGGCTGCGATCTTTTGTAAGGTGCACCTCCCAGGCGGCTGCTCCAATTTGACCGAGAAAGTCTGATTTTGCCCTACCACTTCCTAAAACAGTTCCGTAAGGCTGCGTTTCCACCAGAGATGTGCGAGGATGCGTAGCGAGGGATGCGTTTGTAAGAACCAATAGAATCGCTTCATTTACCTTTCCTAGGTCAGCACACACTAAACCTGCTTCTGATGGTTTTCATTGAAAAGTACGGTGTATGTATAGCACAAGCAAGGGGCTGCTTATAAAAGGAAAGATAGTATGACTTTTGGTGTCAATAATTTGCAGAAGTCGAACGCCGTTAGTAGTGAAACAATAACAATCTCAGTTGCATGTCTTACGGTAGCCATTTTGCATGAAATGGCCTAATAATTCAACTTCACTCAATGCACTGGCACACTTACCATCTCAACAGAACATACATCGGAAGTGCGGATCACGTCACTGTTACACAATACGTCAAAATTGCGTTAAAACTGTAACAGTAACCGTCAATTGTTTTGTAACAGTTCCGAACAGCCCAGTTCAAGTAATTAAAGTGGTATTTTAGGTCATGGAGCCGCCGAAGGCTTTGTTCTAGAAAGTACTGTTAAATTTCGTTTTGACATTGAATTTGCAGTTGTAAATGTGCAATTTTAAATTTGGATAATTGATGTGATAGGTTTAATTACCTACCCGTGGATATCGTAAGAGGCGAATAAGTATAGTAAAAGGATAAGAGGCTCCTTTCGTGCACATGTCACTTGTCTTCGAATTTTTTGGTTCTAGGACATACCGGTTTCCTCTCCATGTTTCCTTCACCGTTTGAGAGCATTAGTATAGCGCAACTACATTTTCCGAATGGATTTTTTTCTGAATGATCGGGATTTGAACCCACGACCTGTAGAGTGGAAGGCGGGGCCTCTGCCACCACTCCACCAGTGCTCTACATAACAAACTAAAATTGTTCCTAATAAATGGCGAATAAAGCCCATATAAACTACATTTTCATGAATTTAGCTATCAGTAGATCGACCTCACGATCGGCAGCTCTTGCACCACTGCATTTCTGTTCAATCTGGGTCACTTGCCACCAATATCGCTATCACGTACAATGTTCTCGTAAATCACTGATAATAATATGCATTTTATTGTTTTAAACAACAATAATTTTTTGCAAGACTGCTTTTTGCTGTGGTCATTCCGTTTGTGTGTAGTTTTTTAACTTGATATTTTCAAGGCTGGTAGTATCTTGTGACCTCAAAAAAAAGAAAGATGTAATAGAAGAGACATTTACCCAGTAGCGAATAAGTAACTAAAGATATTTTTCTTACAATCTGACCTACTCTTTCTTAGGTTTGAAGATTTTTCTTTCAACAACCTATAATTTAAGTAATGTGGTCTGAAAAGCCAACGGATTTGAAATAAGTGCCCGCGAAGAAAAGCCCTCTCCATATTTACCTACCCTTGGTTGGATGTCGCAAGAGGCGATTATGAGAAACAAGCTAGGTCGGCAGCAGCGTCACCAATTTCACAAAGATAGCTCATAGGCCCTTTACGGGGCCACTATACCTCAACCTGGTCACTGACCTGATACAAGATGACCAAGAAAGAATCAGTGACACGACAAGCAAGCAAGTCTGATGTCAGTATGAGAGGAGTGAAAAATTCACTGGACTTAAAATACTGGGGAAGATTCAGTAGCTTTATAAATAGAGCCAAGCCCAACTTTATGATGCCGAGTACGAACTACCTACAAACAAGCTGTGAGAATTAATTTCGACAGGTTCACAGCCTCATTCTGTAATCAATTAGCGATTTCGTAACTATAATTCGCTTGCGTTTACGCACGCTTCGGATTTTACGGTTGGTTCGTTGGACCTTGGCAGCGCCATCTAGTGTTCTTGTTGTTTTTTTGCGGGTTTAGGTAATGTTACATTCGATATGGTACTTTTACGACATTCCGGTGTCATAAGACTCGTATCTTTAACGTCGTGAATTGAATTTCGAGGGAAATTTCAGAAAATAAGAGAATTTGGCAAACACTTTAGCGAAAATAATGTCAGTATGAAGCCAGTTTGATGTGAGTTGTGGAAATTGGACGGATAATTAAAAAAAAAACATCGAATTAGGCAGCATTTTATTTTTATTAATCTCTCTCTCTAATAATCTCTCTCTGGCTCATGTAAGTGTGAGTGGAGTAAAAACATATTAAAGACTAAGAATAACGGTATGGCTCATATTATTAAAAGAAGCGAAGAAAATTAACAAAAAAAATCGATGGAAATAATAATAATAAATACTGAAATTGCAAGGTCAAGTGATTTCAGTGTAAGGCGATACAAAAAAAAACAAATCAGATCAAATAAAATCAAAATATCTTTATTGTGAAACAAGAACATGGTAGTCCAATTATTGAAAAAACGATAATACCCGCAGAAGTTGTGGAAAACTGTGTCGCGAGTATTGACACCCTCCGAATACATAGAGTATAGAGTTCTTGATTAGAGATGCAATTTATTATTAACCTTAGTGGAGTGTATTTTTTACACATACATCATTTTCAAAGGAATTTCCGCCTTGTTTTATTAAAATTTCTCTCAATTCTCCTCACGATGACTTCAAATATGAGCTTAAAATCGGACCGTCTGTCTCAGACAACGACGAAAGGAGAAAACAGTAAAAAATTATATTATTCATTAAGATGCCATTTCCAAGTTTAGTGTACAAGTCCAGTTTACAATTACAAAGTTGATTTTCTCCACGATCGGCACCAAGTGGAAATGCGAATGTACCACTCTCGCTTTTACGCATCGCAGTGACTCTACTGGTAGGTGCTTAGTTGGAAAACTGGGTATTAGATACCGAGGAAAGTATTTAATGAGGTTTTTGACTTCATATAAATATATTTTAATACTGAAAAATTTCATCAAGAACAAGTCATATTTTACGCAAGCAAGTAATCCTTTCGCCATACTTACTTTTTAATCAAAATTTCAATGCATATGCTATGAGAAACACAAAATTTACTTTTATAAATGTCATAAATTTAAATTTTAATTTCGTGATAGAAACGAAATGTTTTGATTAGTACCTATCTAATTGTACCTATTTATTATAATGTACCTACTTATAACATACAGCATCGCCTTAGGGATAAAAAAAAACCTGCTAAGATGTTATACTGTATTCTAAATAAATAAATAAATAAATGTTTAAACGACACTGCTCAACGTTTTGTTCTCAAAAATTTACCTGCAATCTAACGAAGCGTTTCTTTCGTAGAGGATCGGCTAAGTAAAACAACGTTCACTAACGGACACCAAATGGATAGGTGACTTATAAGTGGCGTTATCTGCTGAGCGGTTTGATGCTTCGGAAGGCGATGTCCGTCCCGACAATGATAATGCTAAAACTACAGCTGGCTACTAGTTGATACGTACAAACTCACTTACCACTTACTTTGGAGGAGGTAGGGCATAGCGAGATTTTCTCGTTCTAAATTGGAGCAGCCCGTCTGGGGAGGTACCTCCGCCTTACAGAAGATCGCAGCCAAATAACATTATTTGTTTCAAATAGTGTTGTGTTCCTGCTGTGAGTAAGGTTGCCAGAGCTCTTTAGGGGGGAAGGGGGTTCGGGGTCGGCAACGCGTGCGTGATGCCTCTGGTATTGCAAGCGCTCATAGGCTACGGTAACCGCTTACCATCAGGTGGGCCGTAAGCATATATGCGACCTCAGTTGTATAAAAAAAAAAAAAAAACCAACAATAATTAAAATCATCCACTTGTGGTTCTAATGTAAGATTTCACGAACACTTCTGTGCTGCTAAAGTAATGGATATTGGCCTTTCAAGCATGACCAGCCTTAAAAAGGAAACTCCGAACAAATCAGTACCTGGATACGTTCTTGGGAAACTGTTCCAGTTGATTGCACTATGCAATGTCGAAACAAAGAATGCGAAATGAGAGCCGATAGTATCGTGTGGACTGGCCCTAGGGCAGGTGACGGAAATTGCTCAAACTGTATCACGTTCCAATAATTAGTAAAGTAGGTAGAGTAGGTACATGCAATACTCCAAGGACTGTACCCTTAGCAACAGTTTCTGGTACTTTCGAATCGCTAGCGATTATACTGGACATGACCTCTCTGTTACTATATATTAATATATTCGAGTTTGGCGGAAACTATGGTGATTGTACGAATAATTAATTGATCTTCATTAAAGCTCAGTAATTGGTAAATAGAAGCCTGTTTTGATCAAAAAGTTCCGAAATCACATATAATTATTTTAAAACCAACAGCCGGTAGATCGTTCCCCAGTCGTCTATTCATTCTTATCTTCTGATCTTTCCTGTTGACTCCATGCAGATCGGGATTGGCGGTTCGAAAGTTATTCTGTTTGTGAGATCTTTGCTCGTTTGATCAATTGAATTGAATCCTAAATAATTTTGGTTTCTAATCATCCCTGTAACATCATTAATTAGATCTGGCATAGTAATCTGCCAACGCGTCGGAGGCTCGCTTAACGATCATTCATCATAACGACACCTCTGTTGAAACATGATCATTGGCACTTAAGCGCACACCTTGATTACTCAATGATTATGACGTTTTAAATCGTCATTTTTACACCTATGCTATGATGATCTCTAGATGATTTTGTATTTTATTGGCAGGTGGAACTCTTTGTTGACACTGTTAGTGTCTGCAACATGTTTTTGATAAAGTAGGCTTGTCCAGCCTGCCTACCTGCTGCCATCCTCTCGTTGTGTCTGAAATTCAAAGAAGATATTGTGGGGCCTGCACTCAACGGCTCCCAGAAACTTTTATAAGATCTCTTTACATCAAATTCAAAGTCAAAAGTCAAAGTCAAAAGGCTTTTATTTAAATAAAATCACTAGGATCATCTAGTGCAGAGCCGTTCTACGCCGCGCTTTTCTGTGATCTCCACTTAATCAGTTTATTACATCGTGTCTGAATAATGAGGTACATAATTAAATAAAATTAATAGCATGCATTTACATAATTATATTTAATCAAATTCATCTTTTTTACTAACATCATAATTACTTTCATGGGATAAACTCGTCAATTGTTTAAAACCACCCCTTCAGCAAAAGTACTATTCTGCCCCAACGCCCGTGGTTTCTTCAATCTATATGCCCAGTCAATTGCCACTTCAGCGTACTTATTCTTTAGGCTATGTCAGTAGCTTTAGTTCATCTAATAATTACCATAGAATAATGTTATACCTAACAAAGTGAGACAACAGAGCGTCTTTTAGTTCACTGGTTCATAATTTTTATTGGACTTTGTCTGTTTGTATCATTACACGGGTCCGTGTGTTGTGATATTTTTTCTCACAACTCACTTCCCACGGAAACATTAGACGGATTATGATTTACTTACTCCATTATTCCTACGCTGATGTTGGGACTGAAGGGTTGCATCATAACCTAACGGAAGGGAGCGGCTGTAGCGTTTTTGAATTTCCGCTCTATGATCAGCGATAATAGAATAATAGAATAGGCCCCTCCATATCTACCTATCCACGGATGTCGTAAGAGGCGACTAAGGGAAAAAAGCTAGGGGATGGGCAGCAGCGTCCCTCATTTTAACAACGATAGCTATAACTGCGCTCGCCAACCCGCGTGCCCAGCGTGGTGAGTATGTGCAAATCCCCCCACATGATAAGGAATTCGCTCTGTCTGTGGGGGAGGCCATGTTCAGCAGTGGACGTCGTACGGCTGAAATGATGATGATGATGATGATGATCAGTGATTCGCTTGTACTTCATTGTTGCAATCAGTACAAATGCTTCATACGCACCTACCATAACAATTGATGCACTTTGTTGTACCCCTGTCTGATAAAGGTGATATTCAGTAGAGGTAAAGCTCTTTTCGAAACGGATTTTATATGACATATCGCATGCCGTTTGAACACAGCTTAATGGTAAGAGAAAGATGAGTGAGAGTGAACTCTCACCCGCCAGGTCTCAGAACTCGATCCAAGAGATGCCAGCCCTCTCATTACTGCGCCGCATTTGATGCAACACTGACCGCAATGCATTTTATCCAGGGCAACGAACTGCATGATGATCGACGGACGCACTTATCTGATGGCCGTGTTGCAATCGGTGCATCAAAAATACATCGCCCAAGTCGTTTACCACCAACTGATTTGGGAACATGACAAGCTTTTGAAACTGCTATTGCCATCTATCTATCTGCTTGTGGCGGCGTTTCGTGTTATTGGTATAAAGAAACCTCTCAAGGTTTCCGGATTTTTTTTTTTTTTTCAATCATTACGATTTTGTTCAAGCATTGAGAAAACCGGAACTCTGGTATTAGGAGGAGCAGAGTTCGTAGTCAGAGCGTCGTAATTTTTCTGTCCACTCACATTGACATCAAACTGACATTATTGTCATCGTAATTCCCTCAATATTCGTTGCCATCACATTGCAAACACGTTGCCATCAGTGAATTGACTGGCCTCATAGCTCAGTGGTAGTAACTCTGCCTTCTGCGCTAGAGGTCGCGGGTTCGATTCCCGCACTGGACAAACATTTGTGACTAACACAGATGTTTGTTCTGTGTCTGGGTGTTAAATATATATCTATTATGTATATAATGTATCTGGTACCCATAGTACAGGCTATGCCTAGTTTGGGATCAGTTGACCGTGTGTGATATGTCCGGAATATTTATTTATTTATTATATAAAAACAGAAATTGAAACTCATTCAATCCATAGGAAACGGGGGTGGTCACAATTTCGATGGTAGCAAGATTTTCTAAAATGTGAAATATGGCATAAAATCTGTTTTTACAAATCCTAAACTAACTAACGGAAGATGGCCTCCACTGGTACCCCTGAAATACAATTCGCCCCCGTGGCCGACCAAGACGAAGGTGGCGCGACGACATCATGGCCATAGTGGGTGCTACATTGACTAGACTAGCCCAGCCAAGACAAAACTGGCAACGGTTGGATATATATATATATATATATATATATATATATATATATATATATATATATATAATACACTGCAATAGATTAACAGATACTACAAAACAAGTGTTTTATTAACATGTAGTGTAGATGCTATATGTTCTTAAGAAAATGTTCACGAGTTCTACGGTCTTACGTATTATCTGGTGCTTAGCCCTCAGATATAAAACCGGTAGCAGTTATTAATCACTATACCAATTATAATCAAGCACAAGAAAATAAACCATTATAATTTGGTTACCACCTATGGCTACCATCAATCGACAGCTTTGAGAAACGGGAAGTGGTAACAAAACGCCCGAGACATGTTGTGACGTCACCTTTTAATCAAAATTCCAATTGTGGTATAAACACTACTACCTGTAATTGATTTGATGTGGCTCGAATATCTTTAATTAAATTGATTAACTCAATACTACCATTCAATTTAACTTGGCATACACAAAGTTCACAATAATTATAGGAAACCTTGAAATAGGTAGCTTCTACGGATCCGTCTGCTTTTTCTGCGCTAAGAAGCTAATGATATCGACCCTTGCACAATTGAAGTCAACAAACAATCATTTGTTGCAAACTTTGCAATAGCATTCATACACTGCTGGATAACAATGAACGTCAAATGTTAAGGCTGCTTTTCCAGAGATGCGCGATATAGCTATGCGGTGAGCGTGGAAAGAATCCACCAATATTTAGCCTATTTAGCCATTGCTTTATTTAGCCTATTCTTAGCTTGGCTTAGCTCTGGTGGGAAAGGGTTCAACCAAGCTGATGCGAGGTGTAGCTACGTAAGCTTTGTATTATAAAACGAAGCCCCCCTCCCCCGCCGCAACTGCGTATCTGTATCAACGTAAACTCAATAACTACTGAACAGATTTTCATACGGTTTTCACCAATGGACGGAATAATTCATGCAGAAGGTTTAATTGTATAAGGTTTAAGGTTGTTTATGGTTATGTGTTTACACCAGCATATTTTTTTTTGTATGAATTGTTTATGACGATGATTGTTGAAGATGACCCGTGCGAAACCGGGCGGGTCGCTATTAAAACAATGGCTGGACAAAATGACACAAAATCTAGAAGGCAGTTTGAAACGAGCACCAAACCAAAATGAGCACCAATCAAAGTGATCGTTAATCGAGTGTCACGTGGAATCGATTCAACAGAGAGAAGTAATCGATCATTTGTAATCGAATGGGGTTCGGTGGACTTTAGTAAATGTTTGCGGTGTTTCATCAGACCTCCTGATTTACATGACCATGTACTACTTGTTGTTGCGACACTGGATGAAGCAAGAATCAACGGCATAAAAAATCGTTAATTTATTTTATTTAAATGATTTGACAGCGCTCCTATTCATGAGTCCCATGGTATGACCAATGAGCATATTGGGACACCCACTGTGAGGTCCAGTCATTGGTTCATCATGCCTCTGGTCCTTTCTTGGTGAGCTAGGTAAATTACCAGATTCAGGCTCTGCAAATGGGCCGTGTTATTTTGGAACAACGAGTTTGGTGTAATGGCAAAAGTCTGGCGTCGGTCGCGTCATACAGTATCCTTCCATATTTAGTTGTTTTGTGATGGTTTTATCTTATTTGATACGATCACACTTTTAGGTATATACATACTCTCTTTTAGCTCTTTTGGGTTCCTCAGTAAAACTGGATAACAAAGCCATTGCGCAATCGTCCACATCTCATTCAAGATTTGGCTAGCAAGCAGAACATACTCAAAATAATTGACAAGGTCATTTTGAAATTCAACTCAATAGACTTTAATGATTTGTGAGTAGATCCAAATAAGTAATGCAATTCATACCCTTAGGCAGGCGCCTAAGAAGCTAACAAAGGTTAAATTAATACTAAGTGGTAGCAAGTAAACATTCTCACTGTAAGGGCTATCAATTATTATCATGATCTACTTATAAAGTACTTAGAAACTATGAGAACAGTCTGTGAACTTAATTATTACCCAACTATGGAGGATTATGTATGTATTTAACAGTCTATGTATTTCTAGACATAACAGATAGGTGTTAGGTTTACTAACATTCAGCTCGAATTCTCGCAACGGGTTATGGAGAGACTTATATGCTCGTTGTTTAAGAAATCGTATCGGATTTTCTCGAAAATCCGTAGTAGAACTAAGCTCATCGACATAGCTCTCGGAATTAGCAAGTTGAAATGGCAGTGGGCAGTCCATATAGCTCGTAGAATTGACAACCATCGTGGAATGAAAGTTCGCGAATGGCGATTACAAACCGGACGACGCAGTGTTAGAAGGCACCCACCCGATGCACTGATGATATTGTGAAGTTTGTGGGAAATCTGTAGATGGGAAAGGCTCAAGACCATTCGTCATGGCACTCTTTGGCGGAGGTCTATGACCAGCAGAATTCTTCAGTCGATGATGATGATGATGAGGATCCCAAAATTGAATGAATCATTAAAAACGAACACAGACATTTATTATTGGATCAAAGCCTACGTTCAGCACTGAAATCTACCGGATGATGATGATATTGTCACAGAATCTATTCTCGATTAGGTAACCATCTGCTGAGCACAACAGCCCTGACCTTGCTTACCGTGATCGCGTGAGGTCACAACCTCGTCTGTATTCCATTAACTTTCTTGTTACATTGACCTGCCTGTGTTTTATTGTTACCATTCATAGCCGAGCTCAGAATTACGAAGATAGTCATCATCATTTCAGCCGTTTGACGTCCACTGTTAAACATGGCCTCCCCCACGGAACGAATTCCTTATCATATGGGGGGATTGGCCCATACTCACCACGCTGGGCATGCGGGTTGGCGAGCGCAGTTAAAGCTATCGTTGCTAAAATGAGGGACGCTGCTGCCCATCCCCTAACTTTCTTCCTTTATTCGCCTCTTTCGACATCCGCGGATTAGTAGATATGGAGGGGCCTATTCTTCAGCTGGGGCCACCACGGCAAGTACGAAGATAGTATGAGGATGGTATTATGAAGGGGTTTTAGTTTTAGTTTTGTACTATATTTTTACAAAACAGCACATATTTACATGGAGAGTTTTTTCAATGAAAAATTTTGAATTGTCAAAAGTCGTAGAACTAAATTTATAGACAATTGGGTGTAGAAGAAGCCCCTTTCGGGATAGACGATTACGATAAAGCATCACTTGGAATACCATGAAAATCTACCATTTACAGTAGCTATGCGTATTAGTCGCCGTGTTGGCCCTGGCTGACGAATAAGCCCCTTCATTACTACCCATGGATGTAAGAGGCGACTAAGGGAAAAAAAACTAAAGCATCGGCAGCAGCATGCTCTATAGCTATGTCTGCAATCGCCAACCCAGCGAGGCGAGTATGGGCAAATCCCCGCAAATGATTATTTGGGTGCAGGTCGGTTGCGCTGTAAATCTATGGGGGAGGCCTATGTTCAGCAGAGGACGTCCTACGGCTGGAATGATGATAATGCTTAGGTAGGTTTTATTATTATTTTTTACGTTCGAATGTGTTGTCGTCTATTACGGAAATGCTTGACTTTGCAAGGCTGAAACTTATCGATGTACATACCATATCAAATTATCGCTATTAAAGAATTAGGTTCCCGGACATGTCAGATTTTTTTTTACTTCCTGTATTACACGCTTGCTTATTGATTACATTTTATATTCAATAATTCAACAATAATGTCCACTAGCTGTAAGGTTCTCTTAGGTTCAAGGAAAAAAGTAGATTTTTATAAGTTTTCCCCCATGTCTATCTGCTCAATATCTTGTCTGCGAACAGCGTGGATATTTTTTTCAATCACCTACCGAAACTCCTACAACTTGCACAGGTAGTGATCGTAACGAAATGTTTTGATTAGTACCTATCTAATTGTACCTATTTATTATAATGTACCTACTAATAACATATGGCATCGTCTTAGGGATAAAAAAAACCTGTTATGATGTTATACTGTATTCTAAATAAATAAGTTTTTTGTACGGTCTGCCCATTTCCATTGACTTTTATTTCCATTGAAAATTCCAAATTATATGCTATCCTTCTATAAATATTATAAATGCGAATGTTAAGAAGATTGTGGTCATTTGTAATGAAACTTGGAAAAGCATAAAGCTTATTTTCTGTCCGGGTATCGAGCAAGCGAAACTGCGGGCGGAAGCTAGTCAAAAATAACTTGTTGACGTGACGGTACAGTAATTTGTGCTTATTGAATACGACATCGTCTCTCAAATACATACATCGACAAATCCCTTTGATTGCGCCGCGTCCGATGCGCCGATTGAGTGAAAGTGCCGGTTACTGCAATCGAGTTATTAGGCCTGATGTAATGATCGCTTCTTGCGCTTTTTATCGATTCAATCGATTGTTATTCGATAATAATGATTCAATAACGATGCTCGGCTGGCGTGGAATGGGCTTAATAATTGTATTGAAGTGATTTGTATTTTGATGACGATTAATTGGTTGGTGTGTGGGTATTACTTTCTCTCGTATACCTACTCCGAAAAAAAATATTAACAAAAGTTATTGTTTTAAACTTTTATAGTACAAAAATAGTAAAGTAGTTTTATAGTAGTTCTCAACAGCTAAAAATAATGAAAAAAGTCGTGTTTGCTTAGTGCGAGGTTTCGACTTTCGATTCGACGATTCGTGGGTTCGAAACCAGTAGAGCACCAATGCGTTTTCTATTCGAAAAAAGTACACAATAGCACGTGCTTAAAACTACGAAGGAAACATCGAGAGGAATCCAGCATATTCTAGAACCTAATAACTTGAAGAAATATTATGTTCTAATAAAATAACATATTTTAATTTACATTTTATAAACCTTTGCTTATGAGAGGTTACAAAAATGTATGTAAGATACCTGTTTTTTATTCTTCAACTCCCAGGCTTTGTTCAAACGGCGTGCGATATGTCAACGAATCTAACATGATTAAAATTTATTTTAAAATGAACCTTGCATCTACTGTTCAAAGTCAATTTTGAGTTTGACATTTGAGGGCTTACGATAAAGCTCAACGATATCGCAAGCCCCTAAAAGTCAAACTCAAAATAGACTTTATTTGGTATATGTAAGGATCATTTTGAACTTACCTACTTTATTTGTCAGAGCAAGCAGTACTTATCGTCTTCGTTGACTTACCTGTAAACAAAAAAGATAAATAAGCACTTATTATATAATATTTGCATATAAATAGAGCTGCAATTCAATGGATTTCCACATACTGCAACGATACTTCTTCACGACTCATAAAAACTTTCTCATTTTTATTCCAATGACTAAAATAGTTCTAAAGCTATAGAGCTTTCATGACTATATAAATGTACAGTCAGCTACACTAAGAAGTGTACATTTCATAATTTTCAAATTGATGCCACAATACAGATGTTTATGTTAGGTACAAGGTTAAGTTGAAAATAGCACAAGTTTATGCTACGTACCTATATATTTTTAGCACAGTGACATCATAATTAAAAAAATTTGGTAAAGTATACATCTTAGTGCAGGCGACTGTACTTATTATTATTGTTACATTACCCTTCCATAGCTCACATTATTATAAAGCATTTAATAATTAGTACTTTTCTGATAAAAAAAAAATTATGATAAGATTTCTTAGTTCCTGCAGTTTCTTAGTTCATCAGTAGGCATTGAAATTTTAAAACGTAAATATGGCCTAGCTCCCGTTAGCATAGACCGGGGTTCCAGTTGTAAAAACACAAGCACTGTCTCCATATCTGCGTCTTCGAATCATCAAGCAAGATGACATATGCGGAAAATTAGTGAAGCCATCAAACACTTCTTCACCATTACCTAACACAGCCGACTGCCGCGTGTTAAATCAGAGAACAAATTGCATTTTTTACCATTTTGCAACAGATTGCTGCAGCCATCTGGCGGTATTATACGACTAACGACCTATTGTCTCAATAAAGACGGAAACCTACACTTCCGCTTCCAACATACTCAATTTTTCTCGTTGCAACACCAATTAGCTCCATCGTTCGGCGATTGTATGTAAAGCATCGATGGATTCACATGTACAAGGTTCTGATGGCCTCTGCTTCCTCGGGCATTTTGTCTAACAGACAGTACAATGTACCCTATTGTTAGTGTGGTATCCATTGTGAGGATTATCTCAATGACATCTGCGAATCCGTCCACCGAGTCCGTCATGGCACGCGCTGGCATGAACTTGAGTGATGAGTTTCATCTGTTCAATCAATTGAATTGTATCTATTTGAAAGGGTTAGCGGTAACTGATTGCAGGAAATAATAATCAACAAGGATGAGTGGATAGGAAGGAGCTACACAATCGTGTCAGAACTGTACACAATAAAGACTGCAAATGAAGTACCTCATTACTTAATCATCATCGTCACCCTGAAGAAGTCCAGTGCTGGACATAAGCTTCCCCCAAAGAGCTCTACGGCAAAAGGTCTTGAGCCTTTTCCATCCACCGACTTAGCACTACTTAACCAATCGTCGGGCCATAGGATGGGGGACCTTAAATTATGCATCCTAATACTTTGGAATCTGCCAATGCATGAAAAGACAATTTCATCCCATAAAAACTTTGCCAGCCCATTGCTTGACCATCAGGGGCGATTTTAAAAATAATAAATGCTACATTTGATACTCGTACTACGGCTTAGGCCCAGAACAAATATTTGCAGATCATACATAAATATTTCATTAATATTTGTCCCGCAGCAAGAACCGAACCGGCACCTCCTGCGTATCAGACGGGCACTCACCCGCTACGCCACCGAGGTGGTCAGGTGACTCACTGCAACAGTAAGTTTCTCGAAGCTACAATATTTGTCAAGGTAATATTGGTATTTAGGTTTGCCTAGACAACTAGACCTACGCCTAGCCGCCGATGACCTTTCTTGGGTAACTTTCAGATACCGGCTCATGAATAAATTGAATTTGATCCAAAAACAACATGTCAATAGTATTTGAATAGATTTTATCAATACCGAGACTAAAATCTATTGAAATACAATCATAATATTTTGTTTTTATTACACGTACAGTCAACGGATTTGATTTTTAGGCCAGTATACAAGGTAATTCATAATAATGTATACCATCCCAAAGGGGCTTAATTTACACCGTATTGGCAATATGTTTGTTCCACGACTTTTGGAAAATCGACATTTTTCACAGAAAAAACACTATGCCAAAATCTGCCATGTTGGGGTCAAACTCAATTATGATGTGGTTTTAGGTAGCCTTGTAGAACCTTTGAAGGTTGCGGGCAGTCGGTAGATGGAGAAGACTCAAGACCGTTCGTCGTGGAACTCTTTAGGGGAAGCCTATGTCCAGCAGTGGACTTTTACAGGCCGATGATGATGATGTAGCACCTTTTCGAACTAAATGGATCATTGACGTCATTTCATTTCGTTGATACATCGTTTACCTGACGATCTCCGACAGAAACAATATGTCAATCAGTATTCGGTTTCAATTAGAAACATAACCTACGAAGTTTGCGTTTAAAAAAATGGGTAAGGTGTTGAAGACCATTTAACATTAACACGTTGCCGTTGCCCTATTCTTTTTGCATGCTGCATTCATAAAGATGAGCAATAAAACGATAAAATTTGGCGTACATAAGGTTCGCCGAGACGGCCAGCAGATCAGAGCCAATAATGTCATAACGTTACACAAGCCAAGTTCAATGTCGCTGGGCGAATGTCTATGCAGGTGAAAGTACTGCCTACGTCATGCGATGATCCAATGTTGATCATTGGCTCTTGAACTTAGCTGGGTTACGCGATGCTTTGAACTTAAGCATTATTTATGAAAATACTTATACTGGTAGACTTGTCTTAGGCTCTTATTATAGGGCAAATTTAAATTTAGTTAGTTATTAAAATCAATTTTAGATGACATTATCATCATCAAGATTACCAGATACAATCATTTGGGGATTTTCCCGTACTCGCTACGCTGGGCATGCGGGTTGGCAAGCGTAGATAAAGCTTTTTTTGTTTATAGGGAACGCTGCTGCCCATCCCCTAGCTTTGTTGGTCATCTGGCAGAGTGGTATTGTCATCACGCAATTTAAGAAAAAGATTTAATTTACAATTATCATCTTGACGTACAATTGCAGTTATCGGTAACTCGAAAAGTTAGTTAAATCTATCAATCAACGTTCAAAGGTGAGCTTTCATTCGTTATTTATGTTTTTATCACCTAGATCGTTCGTCATTCTAATTTATTCAAAACGCACAACTTGAACTTTCTCATAATTGAGGGATTAATTGGAGGGTAGAGTGAAAATACTTTCTCTAGAGGCTTGAAGGGCTTTTAAAGTGAGGTACATTGTAAGCTGTACAAAAAACTCTACAACAGTTGCAATTATTTTTGTGGAGATGAGATAATTCGTCAATTTTTCAAGATTTTTTTTAAAATACAAATAAACTTCGAGTGTCCTTGCTTTAAAACTGAATCTCCTTTAAAAATAGTAATTATCAATCATTGTTTCCTGGTACCATTAGCATTCTAGCATTCGTGAGTAAGTTTAATCGGTATACAGAAGAATCAGACACAAACCAAGGTTCAAAAAATGGGTTATTACACGAGCGAAATTACACATTCTTGCCCATTATTCTCACAAAAATACTTTATTTTGATAAATAGATTATGTTAAGCAGCCATTAAAAAACTTCCTTATTTTTGCGGTAGTTAGACTTGGCCGTTACGGTCCCGGCTGAAAAATACGCCCACCATATCTCTTTCCCGTTGATGTCGTAAGAAGCGACTAAGTGGAAAAAACTAGGGGATGGCCAGCAGCGCCCCTATTATAACGATAGCTCTAACTGCGCTCGCCAACCCGCATGCCCAGCGCGGTGAGTATGGGCAATTTCCTCCCACATGATGGAAAGTGACTCGGATAATCTTTGGGGGAGGCTGATGTTCAGCAGTAGACTTCCAATGTCTAATTGATGTGATGAAACGAATGATGATAGGACTCGATTTTTTTTTTAATTGTCCCAAGTTGAACCCAAGCGAACCCAACCAAAAATTTAAACAAAACAATCAAAATTCTCTTCTTCAGTCGTTCCTTCATTTCTGAAGATCGTGAAAACTTTGTGCCAGCTCCATTGGTTTCTGTGTATTGCTTGATGGAATGCCGCGCTTACTGGTATCTCTAGGTGTTCACATACTTTCAAATTCATAAACGATTTTTGTTTTGCTTCTAAGTATTACCGGACATCTCAGTTCGGGGCAAATTACTAGTATAGATTTTTTCCAAACAGTATGCCTACTTCTAGCTCCAGTACATTGTGATCAAAGTAGGCTAGTGAGTGAGTGGACTGGTCGGCCTCGGCGGCCACGCCTTGAAGGGTCACCACGCGGAAACTATGCTGAGGAATATAGTAGTTGAATGGGATAGCAGCAGCTTGCTCTGTTGTATCAGTAGTGAAAGGAGGGTGGAATCAGCTCAGACCTTGATATGGAAGGTCACTTGCACGGTGAAGCCTTCCGTGTTCTGAACTTGTTTTACTTTTTAAACTGGATAATTGTGGTTATTGGGGTAAACCCACATTTAAACTGGTTACTGGTTAACTGTAATAAATCTGCAATAGCTTGGGATAATAGCGTTTACAATTTACAGGGATGTTAAACTATGTTAAACTTAAGGGGAAAATTTACAAAACGATCATAAGACCTGTATGGAGTGTTGGGCAACCAAAGGGACGGATGAAAGAAGAGTGCATGCTGCGGAAATGAGAATGTTGAGATGGATGTGTGGAGTGACTAGAATGGACAAGATACGGAATGAGTACATGAGAGGAAGTTTGAAAGTAGCGCCAGTGACTGAGAAGTTGAAGAGCAAAAGATTAGCGTGGTATGGGCATGTCATGCGGAGGGAAGAATGCCATGTGACTAGAAGAGTGTTAAATATGAATGTGGAAGGATATAAGGGGAGAGGTAGACCAAAGAAAAGTTGGATAGATTGTGTGAAAGACGACATGAGTAAGAAAGGAGTGAATACTGATTTGACGGCTGATTGAGGGGAGTGGAAGAGAAAAACATGTTGTGCCGACCCCACATGAAGTGGGATAAGGGCAGGGAAATGATGATGATTTACAGGGATGTACTGGCCGCGGTGGCCCCGGCTGAAGAATTAGCTTATTCTGCGAGCTATATGGCCTGCCCACTGCCACTTCAACTTCCTTATTCCGAAAGCTATGTGACCTTGGTTCTTCTACGAATTTTCTCATTTCGGATCTTATCACAGAGTGAAACTCTGATCATAACTCTCTCCATAGCCCGTTACGCGACTTAACCCAACGCGGCTTAACCCAACTTCTTAATATTCGGAAGCTCGGAAGCCTCAAACAAGCCAATGACCGTTGGCGAAAGAACCAGTACGACGAATGAATGGAAGTGCACCCTTAAGGGTTCCTTTCGTCACCATGTCACATATTTTTAGATTCTAGGATACGTCGGCTTCCTCAAAATGTTTTCTTCCACCTTGAGATAAGCACTAGTACATGTACATCACACATACATTTTCAGAAGGCTAGATCACCACTTCTCCACTAGGACTCTTAATATTGAACTTGGTATTCGTCCGTCTCTTGCTCTTGGACATTATACATGAATGTCATTACACAGAAATATGACATGAATTAAATTCAACATTTCAAGAGCTAATTACCCAAATTAAAACCAGATAATTTAAATATTAATGACGCCAAGACGTTGACATTTTATTAAACTAGGCTGTACTCTTGTAGGTATTTCATACGCGTACTCTTGCAACAGTTGGCCTTTTGACGTGACGTTGTAACGATGTTCTAAAACTCACGCTCACTTCTCTTCACTCGTCTTTCTTTAACATACGGGTCAAATTCGCTTGGCTAATAGATTGATTAGTTTGTAACATTTACGTTAATACGGAGCGACACATGCCATAGACTTGTAAGCTCGAGTATTTTAATTCAAATCCAAGGTGAGCCTTGATTTTCTCCGATTTATATTCACCAGAGCAACCAGTTGACACAAGGTTTGATCATACTCAGCCAACACTGCTTAAAAAAATTTAGGCCTAGAAAATAAGTAGGGATATAACTCAACAACTTTTACGACACCACGCAGACCCGGAACAAATACTTGAACATCATGCACCCATTTGTCCCACAGCAAGCAAACCCGCACTCACTCGCCCTTTTGAAAAGTTGTTAACTTAACAATATATAATTAGTTAGTTAGAAGTTACTGTCTAACTAACTAAGCACAAACGTCTACGTTCTAATTTTCGTTGTTTGACCCTGCAAATCAGTAGGCGGTCAATTGTCAGCTGGCATTCGTGTTTATATGACAGTTGGCAATCAAAATGTTATACAAACAAACTTCTTTATAAGGTTACGTACTCCGCCCCTTCCGGCGGATATCTTAAATCTTAACATAAACCATAATCCGTGTTGACCTTGCTTACAAGTTCATCTAAGAAGATAGATAAAAAGATTTCCGATTATAAAACTTTAAGTAGACCATAATTATCAACTATAAATTTATTTTACTAAGGCTTTATTTCGATTATAATCTTTATGGCAGAATGTGTTTCAGAGTTCTCCTAGGAAATAAATAACAAAATTTTGATACAAAATGCTTAGGCATAGCTAAATCCTTGTCTTAGATTTGACAGTAACAGTAACTGGTTTGATAAGTAAGATAGTCAAGGTCTTGGAACTGGGTATGATGGTAGTATGACATCATCATCATTCCAGCCGTTGCAAGTCCATTGCTGAACATCGGCCTCCCCCACAGATTTCCGGAGCGACTTCTATCATGTGGAAGGATTTGGCCATACTCACCACGCGGGGCACGTGGATTGGCGAGCGCAGTTTAATCTTTGTGAAAAATGGGAGACGCTACTGCCCATCCCCTAGCTTTTTTCCCTTAGTCGCCTCTTATGAAATCTACGGGTAGGAGATATGGAGGGGCCTAATCTTCAGCCGGGGCCACCACGGCTTCACGGCACTGGTAGTATGTGCTTCCTTAAAAGAAGCGTCCTAATGTTTTTACCATTTCTGTCAACTGTCGGCTGACCTTTGTTTCCGGATTTCGTTTCGTACATTCTATTAATACCTGGTATAGTAAAACTAGTATCAATATGCCATTGTTGAAATCATATTTGAATACTGGTTTGATAATTTATGAGTAGCTTCTTGTCAATTGTTCAACATTATAGATTAATATTAATGAGTGCAGTTTGTAATAGTTTACCGTAGCGGAACCTGATTGGAAACCTCAAACTAACGTAGTTTGAGAATCCTACTAATATTATAAATGCGAAAGTTTGTGAGGATTTTTGGATGTTTGTTATTCAATCACGCCGTAACGGCTAAACCGATTTCGTTGAAACTTGGAATATATAAATTTATTTACCTAGAATAGCATATAGGTAACTTTGTCTGTAGGTACCACGCGAGCGAAGCCGTGGGCGGAAGCTAGTGTTTTATAAATTTCATTCAAAAGATTTAGTAACTCTTAGCTCTTCCCAAACTCACGAAAGGTCTCACGATGCTCTGTATACATATATATTTTTATTTTCAAAATTATTTTATTTGGAACAAAAACAAAATTTACAGTTTTTAAACAATAGGAAAACGTTGAAAAACTGCATTAGTTAAATTAAAAATTGTATCGCAGTTTCGAGCGCCCTATATTGTTAGAATTTATTTACATCATCATTAGAGAAAAAAAATTTATCACTCTTTCACCATTTTGACAGTTACTAAAAAAGTAAAAAGGCAAATAATGGTGAATCATAAATGCGACAGTTTGTAAGGATGTTTGTGATTCAATCACGCCATAATGGCTCAACCAATTTCGATGAAACGTGGAATAGGTAGAGTTATTTACTTGCATATAGATTTTTTTTATCTAGATGCCACGCGAGCTTTGAAAATATTTTTAGCTTGTGCCTTCACAAGCTAGTTTAAAATATTTGCCCGAAATATAGCCCCAACCAATTTTTTCAACTAAAATTACATCTAAATAAGTTCCTATCTCGCTAATTTCTTTATTTAAAACGAGTAACACCAAATGTTACTTCACCAGGATTATCGGCCCCTCAATCGGCACAGTGTATAATCAAATCGGGTACCCGCTTGCAAAACCTACCAGTTACCATTTGCTCATCCATACAAAATATTGCCCAATGATCAAATGAAATGAAATTAGGGACTCGGTTTTTTTCTTTACCATATCTTAACCTAGCTATAGCTCCCTTATTAAGGACAACTAAGAACGAACCAGTGACACGATACGCAAGTTTTTGTTTTGATTTAATAATACTAGCTTCCGCCCACGGCTTCGTCGTAGTTCCTATGCTATTATAGGTAAAGAACTCTTTATATTTCAAGTTTCAACGAAATCGGTTGAGATGTTACGGCGTGGTCATCCAAACATCCTCACAAACTTTGGCATTTATAATATTAGTAGGAAAACATATAAAACACATTTTTCATATAAAACACATATAAAACACATCTCCCGCGGCTTCACTCGAGTGGTACCGACACGGATAAAAAATTATGTGCCATTCCAGATTATAAACTATCTGTGGCAATTCCGCCAGCGTCTTGGGGACGCTTCCGACTGGTAGTGATCTGGATCAGTTGAGCTATCTATAAATCGTTTGTAACGGTCTTTAGATGGCTCAACTGTTTCTTGTGTATTTTGTAAATATTAACTTGTATTCGTTTTAAGTTTCTTTCTGTAAATAAAGTTATCTATCTGTGTTCCAAATTTCAGTAAACCGTTCAGCCGTTCTGGCAAGATTGAGTAAGTAACATACATCCATCCATGCATCCAAACTTTCGCATTTATAATAGAAGTAAGAAATCGCTGCGTAAAAGTTTATTTATAAATGGGAAAGACTAGCTACGTACTATATCGTATTTTCGTGCGGAACCGCAAGTAATAGTATCACAAGACCGTGCGCGATCTCACACGGAAGAGTGGTGTTGAGATACAGATACAGTGAAACTGCATTCCGGCAGACGCGGAAAGCGGAGAAATGCAGGCTGATTATTGATTGTACGTTACTAGACTAATGTCATCATCATCATCATCATTTCAGCCATTTCAGTTCATTTGTCTTGGTTGCATTTATGTATTATATACTATCTATAAATAAATATATATATTTATATATTATATATTTGTATGTATGCTGTTTGTTTATAGTTTATAGTGTTTCCATTATTTATGTTTTTAAGTCCACCCCGACCTCCTCTAATTTTATATTCACTCCATCCAAAGGTTGTCTGGAAGAAATCGCTTTTTTAGCGATAAGACCGCCCATTGTACATTTATGGTCTTTAGTTTTAGTTTCTGTTTTATTTTATATTTTTAAATTTGTAAGGTGTACAATAAAGTATTTTCATTCATTCATTCATTCATTCAGCCGTACGACGTCCACTGCTGAAACGGCCTCCCCCACAGACAGAGCAAATTCCTTATCATGTGGGGGGATTTGCCCATACTCACCACGCTAGGCATGCGGGTTGGCGAGCGCAGTTAGAGCTATCGTTGTTAAAATGAGAGATGCTGTTGCCCATCCCCTAGCTTTTTTACCTTAGTCGCCTCTTACGATAGGTAGATATGGAGGGGCCTATTCTTCAGCCGGGGCCACCACGACTAAGACGTATGTGCAGGGTGATAATTAAATAAGCATTTGGAATTTTCTTTGTGACGTTTTGCTAACGGGACCTAGATGAGACCCTACTCTCATCACGAAAACTGCAATTGGGGCGCGGATTCATAGCTATATTTATATATTTATATTTAGTTGTTACACAAAAGGAATACAAATGAATGGTAGTAAATGTCTTAAAACCTATGTTAGGTTTGTCTAGACATTAGGTTCTCGATATTGAATGTAAGAAAAAAAAATTGTAAACAATCTTTACTTATTTTCTATGAAGAGCGAGCGCATGTAAAGATAACACCGTCACAGAACAGCTAACAGTATGTACCTAGTGCATAGGCACAGCAAAAAAAAATAAAACCCGTCAGGTGAGTTGAGTGGAAGCATAATAGCCAATGCAGTGGTATTAGTATGCATAACTATCTATGCACTGCTATGTAGTGCATCACACGCCTTATCCGAATTTCGACATTGTCACTTATAATGCAGTGGTATTAGTATGCATAACTATCTATGCACTGCTATGCAGTGCATCAACAGCCTTATCCGAATTTCGACATTGTCACTTATAACGTTTTCGCTCAGCAGCGCGATTGTGTTTTTTTGCGTATTCTTAGATCATAAACACATCAGTGCCTATTGAAAACTCTTGATCGATCGCATCTGGGACACTTTTCAAACAAACACAGGAATATTTTCTGACGTTATTAATGAGTAAAAATATTGAACAATGTTCTCATATTTAGATATTATCTCAGCTCTCCTAAAAAAATATAACTGCAAGAGTCTACTACAGATAGCTTTAATGATATTTCCCATGCAACTCATATCTCTGAGACACATCCATCTTGGGTCTTGAAATGTGAAAAACGTAATGCAATATTGCGCAGGTCACGACATCATTTCTGACCTCGCAGTAGGCTTATTGCAGAGATAGAGCACTTCCCACGTTATAGTATTAGAGCGTTTTCAAAATAGCGTTTTTTTTTGCGCGTATACGGTCTTTTCGGGATACACGCTAACGCGTACGCGGGCTTATTCCAGGCGCTCGAAATGGCGGGGATGCAACTTTAATAATGTCGTCGGTGCACTGGTTTGAATCAAATTGTTTGATTTAAAAAATCACACTTTACGTATTCCATTTCAATCTTAAATGTATTAGAATAACACATTTGGCAAGTATTATAGCCTGAATTATAATAATGTATCTTATAACTTTCCCGACTATCATATTTTGTGCAAATCTGAGTTTTTGCTCATAAAAAACTTTATAGAACAATTACTATTTTCTTTTTGAAATAAGTTTGAAGTATACATAAATAATTTTAGGATGAAGCTAGACTTTCTTCTAATATGTCTGAAGCTATGTACGAAATTTGTGCACGAAAGGAGCTTCTATGAGGCTCTAATCCTTTCACTACGCTGTTTCTTTCACCGAAGGTCATAGGCCCTTATCTGGGCCACCATACCTGAACCTAGTCACTGACGTAATACAGGCTGACCAAGAAAAATAAAATATAATAACAAAAATAAAATAAATTTGGTTTCATTTACACCAAACCGATACCGAAGCAGGGAAGAGCTCAACTATTTCACCACGTGCAGTCACCCATCCAATTTGTAACCGCGTTGATTGTCGCTAAACTTAACTGATTGTTAGATAGTCGTTCTAACGATCAGTTAAGTTTAGTGCTTACCTAGTCGTGGTAAGCGTCACCACGAGTGCTTTGTACTAGCTAGCGCGACATGTTTACTGACGGTTGTATTTACCTTCAATGTGACGTGTATCCATAAGTAAACGTTGTCGATACTACCGGTCGTGCCTAGGATCGAATTAGCATGCGCAGGAGTGGATTACGAAAGACACGACACTGTGTATACAGGTTATAGCCGTTTTGTAATTCCCAATTACCTCATGCTAAATTGATTAGTTACTAACTTTAGACCTATCCTGTTTTAGGTTAACTCATGCATAATGTCACTGATTCTAAGGCCTGTATTCTGAAACTGAGTATTAAACTACTCAAATTGAGATTCAATATAGGTTTTTTGGTGGTTGTATATGAGACACAATATAGCGTCCGTCATGAGCCAAGTATTGATTTTATGATCTTTATTATTGAAAAACGAACCAAAAATATCTATTCTTGAATCACGTTTCTTTTTTGACCTTTATTATCAGAATACAGGCCTAAGATCTACATAATCCTCGATAAAATAGCTATCTTAGAGGAAAAACAGATGCTTTTATAGTACTTTTATTCTGGGAAGTCCGTTTGCATGCATGTTTAGGTATCTACCTGTTAGTCAAATACACTTCAAAAAGGGTATTTTCCCAACCATAAAGTATTCTCGAATATAAAAAATGTCATGCTTTTAAACTGGTAAATGAATCACAGGTCATTGACTCTCAAATTAATTAAAAGCGAAATCAATACAAATAAATAACACGCTCAGGAGTTTTAACTAATTCTGAGAAACCTTGCATTTTATAAAAACACCATTTAAAACTCTTATTTTTAGATTTTTCTTTATCATATAAAATTGAAATACCCATTCAACATAATTAATTGTCAGTTTAGTAAAGAAATTTTGATAATATAAATTAATAATAATAATAAATATGTAACACCCGAAATTTACATACTCGTACATAGTTTAGTGAGGGAGAAAGAATCCATGTCGTGGGTATCAAAAACTACGAGTACCAAGGTACCACATCACCCAGACCCGGAGCAAATATTTACCGATCATGTATAGAGTAATTTTATAATATAAACATTTGTCCCGCAGCTGGAATCGATCCCGCGCTCCTAGCGACGAGCAATTACCAACTACGCCACCGAGGTCGTCTAAATATGAATCATGCATGACACGGCATGCAAGTTTTATTGCCGAAATATTTATTTCAAGATTTATAGTATGCGTCGAATAATCATAAACTCTGGATTTTAATATTTAATTGCCATAATATCGCTTTCGGTGATATGAGAGAGATCAAATTTTCTAATTTGATATCTACATTGGTGATGATCGTAAGACGGACTGATCATTGTATCTTCACTCTTGCTTTTGTCAAGACCTCTTAACAATCTAATACATATAAAGAACTGCGAAAGTGTGTTTGTTAGTTGTTTTTTTTTACTTCTTTCACGCAGCAACGGAGCTGAACAGTTTTATTGTAATGGTCGGTAGGCGTCGACTGGCCCACACGGGTTACAACGCACGCAAGACACATCCATTTACATAGAATAGATGGTGGAAGGATCAGTGTGGTGAAAGGATAAAAGTGCGCCTCTTAGAGGATCGTACGTTTTCGAATTTGTAGGTTCTAGGACATGCCGGTTTCCTCACGCTGTTTTTCAAGCTATAGTGTAGCACACATAAATTTTCCAAATGGATAATCTTTTGTGCTCTCCCTAAGAATCCTAAAATTTTCGTTGTTTTTCATTGGTTATATGCAAAGGTGAGATGATAACCAGCAGACGCAACATCTGATTCATCACGAGTTTTCGTGTGTAATTTATACATCACGTTTTAAACACGAGTAAGGCCGCGTAGTTTTCTCACGAGATTCGTTCATTGCCGTGTTCCTGCTATGTTGGTTTACATTTTATGGAAAACTAGGTAGCTTCCCCTGTTTTTTAGCTTGGGTTGTTAAAGTATTAAAAATGTAGCCTTTTTCTCTCTCCTGCTCTCATTGTTAGCATTGAAGGTGGACCGGAGCCGCAGGAGGCGAACCAAAGGACATCCCAAAAAAATAATCGGACGAGGCGTCGACTCGATGACGCAGTATTCAGCGCAGCCGTCCCCTGAGTATGGGACTCAGGGGAAGGTCGTGGGTTTGATTCTGACTGAAAATATTATAAAAACACAATATTTGAAACAACATACAAGGCGATTCATTATGTAAGCTATCCCAAAAAAAAAACTATCCCAAAAAGGCCTTATGCTACATCCGTGGCAATACAGTTGGACTCTTTCGGGATAGAATACTAGTTACGGAACACGTTGTATTGCTACAAATATTTATTGACGTCCACTGAGATAATAGATTACAAATAGTAGCAGTGCATTCAACTACAATGCAATAATTGCTACGAAAAATCGTAGCGACGCGCGTTGAAGTCTTTTGTATAGAAACAATATAGCACTGGTTACGATGTTTTTCAATTGCCACTAAACCAATCACTGTTAGGAAAGGTAGGAAAGGAGGAGGTAGGGCACAGCGAGATTTTCTCGCTCTAAATTGGAGCAGCCCGCCGAGGTACCTCCGCCTTTCAGAAGATCGCAGCCAAATAACATTATTTGTTTCAAATAGTGTTGTGTTCCTGCGGTGAGTCAGGTTGACAGAGCTCTTTAGGGGCCCCCCCCTTAAGAGCTCTGTCGGAAGAGGAGTTCGGCAGGCAACGCATTAGCAATGCTCTAGGTGTTGCTGATGTTAATAGGTGATGGGTACCACTTACCATCAAGAGGGCCGAAAGCCTGTTTGCCTCCGTACAACATAAAAAAAGAAGGTAAAAATCGTGAGGAGGAAACACGCAGCTTTGGATCATACCATTCATTGTAGACGGGAAATAAAAAAAAACCGACAGCCATTGCGTTGAAAATGATAAAGGTTAAGCCATGGTTACCATGAGAGCAACGTAGAAGAAAACATATTTTTAAAAATGTATTTCAAAATGATCCCTACGTCGACGTTATGAATTTTAGAGGCTTGTAGTATGGTAGAGCTATATCGCAACCCCCCATCATCCCGGATCATTTTCAAATTAATTTTAAACTAATATAGATGACGGCACGTGCCGTTTTAGCATGGCTTCAGACAAGAAGGAACAGTAATCCTACCCAGCACTTGTCTCAATGGTCATTGCAAGTCCTTAGTGGTGAAAGACAAGTAATTTGCGATTGCTCCAGATCTATTGTTGCATAACCCGCCATATCTGACAGGTTGCGAGACCTGAGACAGGGCTAGATTTTGTATGTATAATACTGCGTATATCTGTATAATCATCATGCTTCTCGTGACCAAGCCTAGAAGAATAAGGCAACAAACGGGTAATTTCATGTCAAACGTAACACTTGTTACACACTATTCGAAATTCTATCTATCGATTTTAAGGAACTGTGGAGTAAGGGGTGGTTAGGCAACCATAAAATATTCTTTCTATTAAAAACATTGTTCAAAAGCAACGTAAATGTGTACGACCTGTAACACTTGTTACATTGAATGACCCCAAACATGGCTTGGCGATCTTATCTATCGGCACGGTTTATCGATGTCGAAGCTTCGTGTTATCGCGGTAGATGGGTACTTTGGCCTACTGCGCCACTATTAGTAAATTGGCACGAATCAAAGCGTTTTGGTGCGATACAGTTTGCTACATAACTACGCTTTGCTGCACTTCAATTGCAACAAAGAACATATATTGTTTTATGTGAGGTAGGGCACAGCGAGATTTTTTCGCTCTAAATTGGAGTAGCCCGCCTTGGAGTTACTACCTCCGTCTTACAGAAGATTGTAACCCAATAACATTATTTGTTTCAAATAGTGTTGTGTTCCTGCGGTGAGCAAGGTTGCTAGAGCTCTTTAAGGGCAGGGAGGTAAGGGGTCAGCAACGCGTGTGTGATGCCTCTGGTATTGCAAACGTCCAAAGGCTACGGTAACACTTACAAACAGGTGGGCCGTAAGCTGTTTTGCCACCTCAGTTGTATAAAAAATAGCAAGCAATTCTTGGATTCAAATTAACTCACTAATCGGACTTCGATGGTGGCCGCAGTTGCGTTTACAATCGTCCATTTATCAAACACTGAACACTTCCTTACAACTAATCGAAATGCGAATGGAACATTCAAATGACCACCAACCAGGAAAGGACAGCGTCCAGTGGGATGCAATTTCGAAACTGAACATTTACCTAGAAAGCAGGTTACCAGCGCATGTTACAGATTTCGATCGGTTTAAATAGAAGTAACAGCGATCAAACGATGGCTAAAATGTGAAAAAAATCACGCAACCCGAAATTCTGGCAGTTTAGTTTCATTTTACAAAACGTATGAATCTCGTCATTTAGAAAGGAAATATTTCTTTATTATTAATATATTTTATTCCATTAAAAATATACTCCCTCCTATATTCCCAAGCGTGAATGTGACTTAAAACTAAAGTCACATTCACGCTTGAGAACAATATTAGATTAGGACTTTGAATTGGTGGCCAAAATGAAGTATCTATGCAGTAGGTATACAAAACGATCTAGAACTAGACTAAATACCAGTACAAAAAAACGGCTTTGTGCCGGTAGGCGCCGGTAGGTGGCAGTCCGTTTTACTTGTAAATGCGGCCCATCGATGCAATTCCGATCTCGATACGATAATTTTGTTACGGTTACAGTTACGTCATCGTACTGTTTATAATTCACTGTGTACATAATCCTTGTGGTTTTGTAATAGAATTGGTACTTTGGTAATTATGTGCGGTATGGCATGATTTATACAAAATAAGGGTATTTCCGAGTGTTACAAAACTTTGAAAAACATTACCGTCCTTCCTTCTTGGCAGTCGGGTGAAAATAAAAGCTGCTCTATCTGTTCCATTGTTACGAATATTTGGTTACTTCTTTGATATTTTCGACCTCCGAAGCATGATAGACGAGTGTACAGTTGAAACGCATGAGGTTCCGGTTCAAGCTCCGTGGCGGGACAGAAGTTTTGGAACCATGGTAGGTACCTACCGTGTAATAGTCTTTGTAGATACTCACAATTTCTGATACTCGTATATCACTCTTATTCTTACCAGCAAATCTTGATAGCATTAGTGATTGACCTATTAAATTCCATACTAATCGGATAGAAGGCTCTTAATTATGCTCTATCAAATAAACATACAATACACGATTCTTCCAAGTTGCTTGATACATCTGCGCACGCTCGCTCGATCAATCACGATATGAGTAAAAGTAGTAGAGGTGCGTAAACCTGACTTATCTTGGGCTAAGACACTCCAGAGCTTAGGCTCTGGAGTTTAAAGGCAAATTCTCTGCTTTATCAACAATAAATCAATTTTCTCAACAAGATCTTGGACAGATAATATTTCGTAAACAAAATCTGTCCCAATAAGTACCTAATTGCAACAAACTGAATTGTATTTATATAACAAACTGAAACAATTACTTTCAATCGTTGCACAATTTACGCAATAATACTTAAATTCGCAAAGTAAAATCACTATTCTCATTGTAAACCTACTTTAGCCAGTTGCGTTATGTCACACCGAAATCTACTTAGAGGAAAACTTAAGAAATTAAGCCTTACCACCGTAATTTTGTCACTCTTTGCACAGACATCATGATTATTGTCATTGAATCTGCTTTCTTGCACATTTCACGTCTTCGAAATTAAAGGACATGCCAGTTTTTTTATGTCATGATGTTTGCCTTCACCATTAGAGAGCATCAGCATTCTGCACGTAATTTGAAAAATCCATAGGTGCACCGGGACAGGGGGTCTAGGATTAGAATCCATGACCTTAAAATCTAAATACCCTACCAGCTTGTATAATAGTTTCAGTAATCAAGCTCTACCTAGCTATCAATAAATCAATCCAGGTAATAAAAAAAAAAAAAAAAAAAAAAAAAAAAAACCGGACATATTCACACAGTCAACTGATCCCAAACTAGGCATAGCCTGTACTATGGGTACCAGAGACTGATATACATAATAGATAAATAATTAACACCCAGACACAGAACAAACATCTATGTTAGTCACAAATGTTTGTCCAGTGCGGGGATCGAACCCGCGACCTCTAGCGCAGAAAGCGGAGTTACTACTAACTGAGCTACGAGGCAAGTCAATAACAAGTAACTACGCTACATTTACTATAAGAATAAATCAATCTATATATACCCTATACACTATCAATACCAACAAGCCGATTTGGATCGTGGGAAAAACGGACGGTATTGATAACGCTTACCTACGAGCTGTGTAGGCAAGTATCAATACTGTAGGCTTTATATTTTTAACCTTGTAAATCAGATTAGATTCAGATCAGATTTTAGGAGGAGGTAGGGCACAGCGAGACTTTCTCGTTCTAAATTGGAGCAGCCCGCCTGGAGAGGTACCTCCGCCTTACAGAAGATCGCAGCTAAATAAGATTATTTGTTTTAAATAGTGTTGTGTTCCTGCCGTGTAATATACCATGGCCCATAATAATAAATACCTTACAGACAAACATACATATAATATTAACACCAACAAAGAAGTGACTTCTAATATTTAGGCTCTGTAGTTTCAGAGATTATGACTGTGTGTTCTTATGTTATACGGAGGCAAACAGGCCTACGGCTCACCTGATGGTAAGCGGTTACCGTTGCCTATTGACATCTGCAACACCTGGAGCATTGCTAATGCGTTGCCTGCACTGAAGAAATCTTTTTGTTTTTCACAATTTTTGTATTTTTTTTTATTTTGTAGAAATTTTGTTGTGTGTTGAGTCACTTCTCTTATACACACTTTTATTATAAATATAAATACAATTACTATTTTTCTAAAGTAGGACAAGTCCAATTTATTATTATCGTTATAAATGGCAGTAGATACCGGTCACTAGTTTCTAGTTGACCTCGTAATAAGGGCACTGTTAGTATTGAACGAGATACTAGGTCCTTATAATTAGGTTTAGGTACTCAGTGAGTTCTCAGAGCGTGTCTCCCATTCTAGAGAAAAAAGTCATGAGTCAATTTTTTCTAAAAATTTTGTATATTATTATCTTGTTTACAAATAATTTGGCAATAACCATACAGTGTAGAGTATTTCTCTAATCAACTTAAGTCATAAATGCGAGCAAAAACGGAATGAAGAAGACCAGTTTGCCGGAAGTTTGTCATAACATTATTTGTTTCAAATAGTGTTGTGTTCCTGCGGTGAGTAAGGTTGCAAGAGCTCTTTAGGGGGGGAGGGGCTCGGCAGGCAACGCATTAGCAATGCTCCAGGTGTTGCTAATGTCAATAGGCGACGGTAACCAATTACCATCAGGAGGGCCGTAAGCCTGTTTGCCTCCGTATAACATAAAAAATAATAATAATAATAAAGCCATGGCTATTTAGCCAAGCTATTTAGTTACATAATATTCGTCATCTGATTTGGTCAACACCGGCCCTTGAGAGTCATAACAAATGAGGTAGGCACATCGTAGGCTGCTCTAGTAATTGTAACAGTATGCGTAATTGTGTTGCGTGTCAATACATTTAAGATACCTTCATGACCGAGTTTCGTAACAAAGTATTTAATTAATGTAGTTGTCACATGTCGCTAAGTGCCGCTATGTGTTTCAAAGGCCCCATTAATTTGATTTATAATGTAAAGTTGAAATAAAGAACTTGTGTGTGACGTTACGAGTAACGGTTACAAAATGATTAAATGGTTCTATTACTCGTCAGTTGAGATAATGTCACGAAATGCTACTATTTCGTGAAATTCTCTCATCTTCCTTAGATAGATTACAAGAACAGATAACACCCAACAGTCACACATCCCACATCAGTCCCAACCCCACACTAGGATTCACTGTGTCGTGGGTATCAGAAACTTCGTTTACCATGATACCACAATACCCAGACCAGGATTTATTTGCAGATCATGCAAACTTTTGTCCCACAGCGGGAATCGAGCCCGCGCCCAGCACTCTCACACGAGCAATCGCCCGCTGCGCCACCGAGATTGTCAATATTCGGTCGTTTTCTTGCTTGTCGCGTTACTGGTTCTTTCTTGGTCAACTGCATAAGGTCAGTGACCCATGTTGAGGTATGGTGATGAGCTAATTTTTGCTCCCAGTGTTTTGGAAGCAAAATTCCCGTTACACTCTTACACAATATTATTGTTTTTTGTCCCAATATGTGACAATTCGAAATCAACATAATTTTATAATTTACTTACTGAAATAACCAACAATGCTTACCTGAAAAAAACAAAAAAATTGTTATAAATATAACAAAAAATGGGTATAATAAGCACACATTTAGCACGGCGAGATTATCTGGAGATTATCACACCAAAAACTCGCTTACGAACACGTCATATAAAATAGATAACATCAAATTTTGAAAGGCAAAATTAATATATATATATATATATATATATTTTTTTTTATTTTTTTTAATATTATATGTATTTTAGTTTTAAGTTATATATATCTATGGGCCCTGTATTCGTACGTGTACTTTGCTGTGTTGCCTGAAATAAATGACTTATTATTATTATTAAAAGGCAAAGCGATTTTTCATTTCGATACCTATGCGATAATCGTAGCTGTTACGCGATTTAACTTTTTTATCGCATTTCAGAGGCAAGAAACGCCGATTGAGAATCAATACTTCGCTTACCACAATTTTTACTTATGACCTCATCTCATAATATTAATTTCGGAGAGGTTTTATCTGTTGACCATGACGACACGATCGAAATGAAAATATTGGAATCTAAAATTTATGGTCAAGGGCCGATATTAGTGTTTAATGACTCGGTTCGTAAAACATAAATTAGTATGAGAGCTATAAATTCATGATGAGCTCAGAATATATAATCAGTTTTAGAATTTAAGCCCTGTTCAAACGGCTACGATATCGCATATAACATATGTATGTCTACAATTTATTTTACAATGATCCTTTCGTCTACTGATTAAAGTCAATTTTAGAGTTTGACGTTTGAGGACGTGTGATATAGCTCAACAATATTGCAAGCCCTAAAAGTCGCACTTGTATCGTCGTTTGAACATTGCTTTATACGATGGCTCACATTGATATCAATAGTAACAGACTGAATGTGAATCTCGTAGGCTGATTTGCAGAGTGTACCTATACTGCAGCTTATAAAACATTACCCTCCTTCTCGGCAGTTGGGAAAAAATAAGGAGGAGTTCACACCAAAAATATTAACTTCGGCAATATTTTAAGACCATGCGTAACTCTTTTCCACATGATGAAATCGTTCTCGCTAAAACTATTAGATTTTGCAATTAATTTTAAATGCCAACAACGCAAGTAATAAATTCTTGTAAGTTTTGTAAATAACACAGATCCTTAGGTAGGACATATCATGTCATAAATTTGCTGCAAGCGATGAGAAGTAAACATAGAGCAATGCTTTGCACATTAGTTGCGTAGGAACGGTCATGGTTGGAGTCTTTTACACAGATTTCTACTTTAGGTGAGCCTAATTTACATGTTTTATGAGTGAACCATTAACTATGTCTCATCATCATCAGCCTGTAGAAGCTTGCACGAGCCTGCCCACTGCCATTTCAACTTGCTAATTCTGAACTATGTCTACGTTAGTACTTCTTTATTTTGACTATTTTTTTTCACACAAGGAATCCTAATGTGGGGTCAGGACTATGGCAGATCTAAAGTCTATTATGTAGTGTTCAATATTTAATAAATATACCTACACACAAAACACATTCAAATTCATCTTCCAAAAAGTGATAAAATAATGAACAACCTTACGCAACCGTTTTCACTGCTCTTCAGCGCCATCACAATGGCAAGTTGTAAGATTGTAACGGCTAATAATTAATAGTTATTATATCAGCGGATGTGGAGCAGGCTTTCTCGTGCTACACGTCTTTACGTCGTTCTTATACGGTTATTACGTTCCCACTGATCTAAGGCACTGATATTCTAAAACGTTGTTGTGAGGGGAATTTTGAGGGGTTTCATGAATTATATTTGACAGATTTTTTATAAAAAAATGTTAATGTGACGGGAGCAAAAAATTTCACTCCACTGAATATACGGTACCCTGGTATTCTAATTCGTTACTCATTTTACGTATTTTTTTCACAAAATTAATTCCCTACCTGGACATTTACTGTGGAATTCGTCGGATAAATAAATAAAAAACTTGATTATGTAGAATATGCCATTTTTTTGATTATACATATTGTTATGGATCACCTTGTAAAGATTTTTAGTAACCTTGACAGTACTTTCGATTTCCTTTGAACGGGTTTCCCCTGCCAAGTTCACTTTCATTTGCATTCGAGCTATACTACAATCAAATGAGTAGGTACATTTTCAAATAGTTTTGTACATCACAGCTATCTCAATGGCTATTTTTGGTCACAAGATAAAATATAGAGGCGCTAAGATGGACTTCAGCGGCCGAAGTTAAATGACAGAATCAATGTGGCACAAGGACACTCTTTTCTAGGCCTCAAATGTCTTTGAAGCTATGGGCAGGGCCATGTTTAGCAGTGGACGTCCTACAGATGATGATATATAATATAACCACTCACTAACTTTATTGGCTCTATAAATGTATGTCCATCTCTATCTTTTGTTTAATGTAACTGAAGGACAGGGCGATAATTATTGAGCCGATAAAGTTAAAGAGTAATTGAAGGGTAGGAATGTATTCGTGCGGTAGCGGAATTGAACCAACGATCTAGTCAGGGTCCCTCCCACTGTTTCATATCTCTATTTTAGTATACAAATTATGTCATTGTGTTAATAGGGCGACATTTTACACCCAAATCCGTTTTGTTTACACACAAAACTAGTTTTCTAACGAGCTTTTATTCGCACACTAGCACTTTTAGTGTACCGATTAATTATTTTTCTTTTGGTTAATATAGAAAAGTTTTTAATTGTCGTGATTGGAATTGTGAATAGTGAAGAAGTTTCAAAAATGAATAAAAAGTGCTTTCTAAAAATAGTGTCAGTGTGAATGCCAGGCAAAGGTTTTGGAGGCTAAGAATACCACTTTTTTTTTCTCGCATAGTTATATTATAGCATTTTAAAGAAATCTATAAAAGATATCCTTGAATAAAATCAAAAACCCAAACCAATGGTTTTAATTACAAATGGAACTTTTTAAGGAAGAAATGCACACATTTTTAAACGTTGTTCTTTATTAAACTAACAAAATCAATTTAGGCTTTGGCTTATGTCATTCAACCCGGTACTCTAGAACTGGTTTTAAAGCTGCATTTTTTCGACCCAAAAATGAAGAAAACAAAACACTTTAAATTATGATTTACGATTCATCTTTTTTTAAAGCACCTGCATTCCTTTTTTAAGAAGATGACTATGCGATTTAAATGCTGCTATTGGTACCTACCAAATAAGTCGTGGATAAGGCCGACTAAGCAGAGAGGATAGTATAGGTTCTGGGCAAGCCTACTCCATCTTAACATGCCCAAAGCACTACAGTGCCCTGTATGTGGGTAAAAAGTTCCACCTGACTCTGTATAAAACATCTAGAATAGATGTTACAAAGCCTAACTTTACTAACCAAACCAATCTTAACTAACAGTTCGATAGTCACATAAATAATATTAGCCTACCAATATTATAAATGCTAAAGTTTGTGAGGATGTTTGGATGTTTGTAGTGCAATCACGCCGTAATGGTTCAACCGATTTCGTTGAAACTTGGAATAGATAAAGTTATTTACCTAAAATAGTATATTTTTTATGTAGGAACCCCGCGAACGAAATCGCGGGCGGAAGCTAGTTTCAATATAAGCAATCTCTTTGCTAAGGTAACAATTAAATAACCACATTTTTTCACTAAATTATGTCACTTGATTAAAATCAAAAGCAATTGTAAATTCATAACAATTTCAAAATGCGAAACCACATCGTTTCGAAGCCCCATGCCAAAAAACTGGTCAGCAAAATTCTATCTTTTTTTTTCTTTAAAAATTGGTGAAGGAGGTACATTTCCAAGACACTGACTCATCTCTTTGATTATCAAAAATAACAAAATAATATTGTTATAAAAAGTGGATATATTTATCATCGCATAGATTAATTATTGTGACCTCATCCTCGATAAAAAGTGATTATTTTTAAATACCTCTAGCAAAGAGATTGCATACAAAAAAGGTTTTAAATGCATACTCAGTATTCTGTATTTTATTGCAACATATAAAGGTTTCTAGGATACCTTCTTAGTGGCAAAAGGTCGTGTCTTGAAGTGCCTGAAGTTATTTTAGAAATGTGACGGGTGTTCGAGTACAATTTTTTGCATAATTTAAATATTTTAAATATGTGAAATGTATGTAATAGTATCTCGTGTCTGAAATAAAGATATATTATTATTATTCACGTATATTTAATTAAAATCTCATTTATAAAATACATTTTTTACTACAAAAGTACATCTTAATATCAAAAAAGAATATCAAAACAACTATTATAGTAAAAAATATATATAAAAATGGAGAACAACCGACCGCGAAGCTCGGCTCGGTGGCTAGGGCTGCAGAGAGAGGAACCTCCTGACTATGCGTGCCGAGTCCAGGAGTACCGTCCTCTGTATCTGGCCCTTCACCCAGCTGTCTGCTGTGTTATTATTATTATTATTATTATAATCTGCACGTTTCATATTTGTTCCGGATCTGGGTGTTGTAGTACCATGGCACTGTTCTGATAACCATCACACAGGGAATCCTTGTGCGGGATCAGGTCTAGGTATATGACTGTCGGGTATTATTTATTTATTTTATTTGCCATCAGAAAGGAAACATCTCTACTGGGCATAAGTCTTTCATTGCCGCAACGCTCTTCATTGTGGCTGACCATGCTTGCTTATTGTGTCACTTATTCTTCCTTGGTCATCCTGTATTAGGTCAGTGACCCGGTTGAGGTATGATGGCCCTGCAAATAGCCTATGAGCTTCGGTGAAAGAATCAGTGTAGTGAAAGGATTAAAGTGCGCCTCTTAGAGGCTCCTTTCGTGCACAGGTCACATGTCTTCGAATTTTTAGGTTCTAAGACATGCCGGTTTTCCTTCACCGTTTGAGAGCACTAGTACAGCGTACATAAATTTTCAGAATGGAAAATGCATTGATGCACGACCGGTATTCGAACCCACGATCTGTTGATCGGAAGGCGGGGCTACCACCACCGCTCCACCAATTCTCTCACCATAATGTTTCACGATGACGTTGCAAAGCAGGTGAATGTCAGTATTTCACAATGGCACGGACTGGCTTGGATACTCGCACGATATCGATCTCGTTATATGTATCGACAATCGCGATAGTTTTCATTATAAGGCCTTGGACACATGATAACTTGACATGTACAAGTTGCTAAACTACTTTTCAAAATGTTGTCATGTCGAAACTTGTTTATTATGTTTCAATGAGCTCGAGACTGTAAAGTTTTTTATACCTAGTCAGTACCTAATATTTTACTAAGAAGATTTTCCCAAGTTCTTTTTAAATTTATTCATAAATAAATTAAGATATTAACGATTATTACACGCATTCAAACTGCTACATAATTATAAATAAAAACCGATGGTTTAACACTTAATCAATTACTGACCGCGCACAGATTTTATACAGATTACTCAACTAACCTATTCAGTTAAATTTGACCCATGGACTATTATGTAAGCTTTTAGTCCCTCTGCAACGGGGGCTGGAAAATGTGGGCCATCAAATGCCAAAACAATACGCAACATAGAAAAAAATACAAAACTTAGCTTGACTAAGATGTGTGTAGGCCTAGGGCTACCAGTTACAACTAAAAGAGTGTTTATACGAAATGATAACGGAAGCAGAGTTTTTTGTACTTTTGCATAAAAATTGCCAAGTTGATGGTACGGGGCTTATTTTGAACTTTAGCAATTTTATTTAGGCGGTGACGTAAGTTGACAGTCTCAAATATGTATGGTCCAAATTCGTGTTAAAAAGTGCTTATAACCTCGCATTTGAATAGCAATAAGACGTCATGCTAGATCCCAAAATCTGTAGTCCCTACGTGTCATATGCTCCTATCACCTTTATGCTCCTAAACAACCTCGAGTAGTCATTAAATGAACAAACAAGCAAACGGTGGGAGGCCGTACTACCATGCGTCTTTCATTCTTGGTCACCATTCAAGAATCTTTATTTCGAAGCTGTATATTATTTCTTCAAATAAAAACAAATTAAAACATTTCCGGAAACCTGACGCTACCCATAAGTTGGCAACCCTGGCGTGACGATGTCAAAATATATAAACGTTCATTGACCGGAAAGAAACTTCTGATAAAGTGGAATTTTCACGCTCTTTTTGCGCGTATGTACGAAGCCTTATTATTTCAGAATTGATGAATATGGATGAGCGGTGTTTATACATTTATACTCAACGGATATCAGACATTGTTTCTGAGTGATTTCGAAATTGGACGGTATCGATTTGAGAGTCATAATTTCAGCCGTAGGATGTCCACTTCTGAACATGGGCCTGCCTTATAGAATTCCAGCGCCACCAATCTTGTACGGCCTGCACAATCATTTAGGGGGCCCATACTTGCCATGCTGGGCATGCGGATTGTCGAGGGCAGATAAAGCTTAGATAATTATTGTTGTGGTGGCCACCAGGTGGCCCCGGCTAAAATATAAGCACTTCCACCCGTGGACGTCGTAAGAGGCGACTAAGGGAAAAAAGGGGCAGCAGAGTCCCCTATTATAACATCGACAGCTCAAAATGGGCTCGCCAACCAGCATGCCCAGCG
This sequence comes from Anticlea derivata, assembly GCA_947579855.1. Lineage (NCBI taxonomy): Eukaryota > Metazoa > Arthropoda > Insecta > Lepidoptera > Geometridae > Anticlea > Anticlea derivata. The sequence continues at coordinate 11,422,607 of OX388259.1, read as the reverse complement.
TGGTGAGTCTGGGCAAATCCCCCCACACGATAGTAATTTGCTCTGGAATCTGTGGGGGAGGTTATGTACAGCAGTGGACATCCTACGGCTGATATGATGATGATGAATGACGAAACTCAGACCATAGGTCATTCCATAGACTAATTCAAGTGTTCCAGGGCAATTAGCGGAACTAAAATGATGCTATCAAAATTCCGTTATACGAAGATTGCAGCTCCCCCACTCTTTTTATAGACTCGGTCCGATATCACAATGTGTTGACTAACTTCACCAAAATTATTTTGCATACTTTCTCTACATATACATTTCTACATTTAATTGTAAATTGTAATTAAATATTGACAATCTAATATTAGAATATTTTCACCCCATTATCTATTACCTAATCCTTGTCACAGAATAAATAAAGTATTATTATAGCCTGATCTATAACTTCTCAATCAACTTTCACACAACTAAGTAAAGGAAACAGTAGTTACGTTACAAAACACAGCCTATTTTACTTACAGTCAATCATTACAGCAGGCGACACAAGTTGAATAACTGGTAAATTATCTACTGGAAAACTGAGCCATGTTACCGGGGTAGTAAAGGCGTTTTGCATAATAGACAGGTGCAGAAGTAAGTCGGAAGGAAGGCGACATGTACTGCGTGCGAGACAAAATGTCGTTCGTTATGTATTATTGCTACGTATTAGTGGTAAAAAAAACGGTAATCTGTCGCGTGGTGGATAATTTCCCGTACTGTGATTGTTCTTATAAAAGTAGTAGTAGGAGTGTTTACTAGGCGATAGAAGATCTTGCTTATGTTACTGTCAGGATCGGGTACAAACCTTTAATGGAAATGGAACTGCTGCTACAAGCTTCTTGGTAGCTTACTACATTTAAATCATAATAATTTCAATCATAGGCAAAAATCCACTGCTGAAAATGGCCTCCCTCACAGATTTCCAAGTTCCTATTATGTGGGGGGACTTGCACATAATTAACCACGCTGGAGACGCGGTTCGGTGAGCGCAGCTAGAGATACACAAAGATTGTAATGTCAGCCAATTCGTGTTTTTAACATGCTACTTACTTCTTCCTATTCTAATTGACAACTCAAATCCAAAAAATCATCCCCAAAAGAGTAGGTATTTTTTAAAGTTTTTTCATTGAAAAATAAACAAATTTTTCCACAAGTCGTAGAACTAGTTTAATTGCCAATTGGTTGTAGAATAAGCCCATTTCGTGAATCATCTTGTATTTATGTTCCTAAATTAGATGACCAATTACTCGCACTTCTTCAAGCAGTCTCCTTTCAATATCGAAGTTATTTTGACATCACAGATATCTAATGCTTTGTTCACACAATATAATCATTTGCACGTAACGAGTCTCATCATTGAGTTTCAATTATCACTCTTCGTGTCATTTTTATTTCGAAAGTGCTAAGTAGGAGCCAATGTTATCATGGTTACTTTAAAGTCTTTACCCAATATAGGTATTTCAAATTGTTGGTATGTTCAATTTTTCCCATACATTGTCTCGTTTTATTGTATTGGGAGTTTCGTATAATGGGCTTGCAATCTGTCACCTATAGATTACTCACTTTTAAAAATGTAGGCAGTGTTCGTGCATCTGACTACCCCTTTAGACATCACAAAGCTCTGAGTGCATTGGAAATCTGAGAGAATGTCTACCATTCTTGGGAATAAAAGTCGTGAGCTTATTTTTTCTATCAATTAATCTTGGATAAATATATGTGGGTGCGGCTTTTATACGCGGATGAAATGTCCGCCATCGCAAAATTTACACAAAAAATATTTAAAAAACTGTCATCTCATCGGGTCTACACGTACCTGTATAAGTACTTACAAGTCTTACAACAACTTGGTTGTAACCTCTTTTTGTTAGAATTGTTGGGTTATAAAATAAGTGGCACGTATTCGTATAAACCCATAAAGATATATTATTTCAAGGGCATTTCTCATAACCTTGATTAAAAGATTTACAAGGAACCTATATGATTTGCATACATTTGTATTCAAGTGATGACGTCATGAATATTTGAACAACGCTAGAAACATAGAGCTTGGGCAAACTGGTTTTATTTACGAAATATTAACGTGTCGCGTGTAGTGTCGCGTGACAAGATATTTTTTTATTTTGAAAATTATAAATATTAGGGCTGAATTGTCGAATGATAAGGTCGCGCAACGGGTTTGAAGGGGGCTATGCTCGGTGTTAACTACGTCATAAAATCAAAATAGAGAAAATCCATAGAACCAAAATCATAGCTCTAAAAATTAGCAAGTAGAAGTTTGAAGTTGAAGGCCAGACCCTATAGCTCGCAGAACCAACCGGCCATTTAGCTTTGGTGACCTTGGAGGCGTAGCAGGGGTATGCCCATCTTAGACGCAAGGGGTGCGGATTCCCACTGCAGGACAAATCTGCAAATATTCCTTCTGGGTCTAGGTGTTGTGGTACTCTTGGTTTCTGAGACCCGAGACACAGGGAGTCTTAGTGTAAGGTCAGAACTATGTAAGTGAATTTTGGGAAATTCAAGAAAACCGACAACCGTTGGGGAATACATCTTCTCAAAGTGCGGCGACTACCAAGTTCTAGGAGACCAAGTATACCTAAATCTTCTGATTTGATTAATATTTACTTGTTATCATTTATCTTGTCAACTTACCGATTATCAGAAACCGCTTAGATTAGATTAATTGTGCTCATAAACTATTAACCTTTCGCTTGGGAAAACTCATCTCTGTGTGGCCACCGATCATCACTTATGTAGGTAAGGCTTGCGACATTGTAAAAACAGTGGCCCACCTTTGTAATGGACGTGAATGACATGAGAACGCATTAAAACAGCTAAATGTGAAATTAATTATCTATTTAATAGTTACTTACTTCGACTTTACTACATAATTTGATACAAGATTATTTATTCAAAGTCGAGATTTTTGTTTTATAATGGTTACTCACGCTATGATTTATCTTAGTGATATTTTTTAAGGCTTTTAAGGTTTGGAAGTCCCTTTGGCCTGTACGTATCGTAGCGATTTAAGAATAGAATAGAATAGACGTTTATTTGACATACACACAAAAACACAGAACAGACATGGGAACATTTAATACAAGGAGTAAAAACACAAATGACAATAAAGAACAAACATAAGGACACCTGCCCACCTTATAGGTAGGCAGGCATCCACCTGTAGCCAGTAGGTGCGAACCAGTCTCGCTCTTTGTCGGGTGCAGCCAAACAGGCCCTGACTCAGCTTATTGCTGCTTTGAACTAGTGTTGCCAGCGATCAACAACAAAAATCTGACTTAATGGGTTAGTTGGCGTTTATTTGTCCTGCAGCGGGAATCGAGGCCGCACCTCTTCCGTCTCAGATGGGTACTCACCTGCTGTGCCACTAAGGTCGCCTATTATGAGTACGTTTTGGGAAGTGAATTATTATAAACAATTAAAGAGATATTGCATACCATTGCTGCTAAGTACTTGTTAACATTTATATGTCGATGCTATTCCATAATGAGCTTTACATAAGCTCGGTCCAAACCTGTCTTCAGTAAAGTTATTATTGTTACATACCTGAAACAAAATAAAATACCTCTTGTTATTTTCATGGAAGTATTCGTGTTGTAGATTTATTTCTACCCATGGATATCGTAAGAGGCTTCTAGGGGGAAAAAATCTAAGGGATGGGCAGCAGCATTCCCTTATTACAATAAGGCTTTATCTGCGCTCACATGCCCAGCGTGGTGAGTATGGGCAAATCCCTCCCAAATGATTGTATCGGTCGCTATAGAAATCTAAAGGCCTTAGTTCAGCGGTTCCCAACCGACCAACTTAAAGATTTCAGCCATAGAACGTCTCCTATGGCTGAAATCTTTAAGTTCAATCTGATAGAATGGAGGAAAATGTTCTACGCTTGTTTAATGAGGAAAGTTAGTAAGTAGTCATGGATCTTACCTAATTTGATAAAGATAAAAAGGCTGTTTGGTACATAGTCTGTTATTATTTCTAAAAGATACAAAAGATTCAAGACATTATAATGTACCTTGGCTGAGCTCTGTCCCACGCACTTGGTCTCTTAAGAGCCTGTATAGCGAGGTTACAGCGATCCACTTCCAGCTCACTAATTTAGATCTCGAAAGAGTCTTTGCAGACTAAACTACTAAGTACTAGTAGATTTCTAGGAGCTATTAAGATCCTGCTACTGCTGTAGTAAATTCCAAGAAACAAAGAAATCAAGATTAGCCAACTTTAATTCTACATAATCCGTAGGCAAATGACGGAGCAATTTACTGGTCGACTACAGTGCTATGGGAAAATGAGTGCACCTGGTATTTGGTAACAGAACCGGACTCAGTATGCACCCACAAATAAATACAAAACTTTTCATGTTTTAAATGTTATGAGGATAGCGGCGATGACAGTAGATTTGGAACGCGTAAAAGACAAAAAAAATCCCAGATTTTTGGCCTGTTCTATTTTTTCACACCAGCAAAGATAGGCTACTATTTCTATGCCGAGCATTATTTTCATTGCATTTTGATTCTGTTTTTGAATATTTTCCTCAGTCATGACGAACTTTAACAACCTTCTCCATGTTTTCTCTATATCCAGAAGTATAGGACTGATCCCTAAACTAATCGAGATTCATATACGAGGTGATTCATAAAATGTTTCCGAAAAGGGCACATATTCAGCTCATCGTCTATTGTTCCCAGATTTTTTTACAGAATGATACATAGAAATGAAAACCCATCAGTCTATAGTCCATCTCTGCCTTCAAAATGGAACATCCATCGCAACGTCACTACCAGACTACTTACTAATTGCCGATGTTGTGGGAATGTAAGACAAAGCACTGTTTCACATCTAGAGTGTCTAAACGATTACTCAGTACATGTAAGAGTTGCTTGAAAAGTTTCATTTCATTTCATTTTATTTCAGATACGCCGTTATCAGTTCTCACAAGAGCGTATACATGAAATTTATACCAACTGTTAGGGTCCGTGAGCTTATGGTGCCGTGTAAAAATCAAGTTTATAGCTCAATGCATTGAAAAGATATGGCAATGAATGTCAAATTTTTGTATGGAAATGGCAAATATGAAAAACCTCTAGGGAACTTCTAGTGACCTCATTATTCTGAAATTTGGAATGCTAAGAGCTTTTTTATACTACCTGCTCGTCAATGGCATATTATGTGTCATGCAAACCTTTCCTAAAGTAAGTCATTACAGCCCTACGGTCTAGCCGGGTCATAATGTTGTACTGAATTTCATTATTTCCCATGGGACATAATGTGATTTGAATTTGGAATGCAACCCATGTAGTTGTGCTTGATCGAGGTTTGTTTCAAAAATGTTTGGGTGCAATGAGATTTTATTCTAATTAGGCTGTATGTTAACATTTTCTTTGCACTGCCTACAAATTAAAAAAAAGAAAAACATGAAAACTTTTTACGAAATTCATTTTCACCCACGCACGAAGAAGGATTTATTCGAATGTCGAACTGACCAGTAGACTACAAAAAAGAAAAAAAGGCGCCAGGCGCTCAAACTGCTGTGCTGTTATCTACACCGAAATTCAGTTTCGATTCAAATAAACTTCAAAAAAATGTCAAGTGACGACGACAGTGTTTTTGATTCGACTCCAGAATGCATACAATCTGAAGCCTCTGGTATAGTTGGAAACTTATTTGCAGAAAAATCATTTCTTTCTACTTAACAGTCATTGTTTTCAATTGCCTCGCAGAAAGTATAAAAAGTAGAGTATGCATCGCGGGCTTAAATGTGTATTTGTCTTGTGCGATCTTGAACCCCGAGAACGAGGGATTCTATGGTTAACTCCTGAGCGGAGCGAGGGAGTTAAGGCAAGAATCCTGAGTAAATATAGCGCCCTTGACATAATACACTTCTTTAAGCCCTTGTTGCATAATCTACTATTGTGACATAATAAAAATGGTGTACCTAATGGTACGGAACCTTCAGGGCGCGAGTTTTCGCACATGACCGTCTTTATTTTTTGTATTTCTGGGTTTGATTCCCGAGTCGCGAGAAAATCAATGCGTTATCAAATGCGGTTTTTTTAACTCTTTAATCTACGACATAGTCCCTTCGAAAGATATTCTCTATCTCCTATAGTTTCATACATACTACCCTTCCTGATGGAACAGCCTGTATAATGTGGTTAGGTAACATGCGAGTAGGTATAACAGGCAAACGGGTGTATTTTTACTAATTAGTAGAAATCCTTCAAACTCGAGGTGATCTTGCGACCATTCTGATTGGCAAATCCTACTATCAGCGCATAGTTGTAGTAGTTGTAAAAGTAGTTTTTTTCAAGTTTCAACTAGAAAACATAAAAAAACTTTACGATACTGACTGACTGACTCATTGGTGTCGATTCTGCTGTTGCATTATCCTAAAATAACCAAAGAAAGCGCTAAAATTATCGCCGTCCTTTTTATTTCCATCTTTATGAAAGGGACAGCAATTTTTAGAGATGTTAAATTAGGTTAGTTTATGATAATAAGGAAACAGAATCTTCTTTTGGATAATGCTTAGATTATAACAATCATGATCAATATTTTGAACGCCATTCCTGTTTTACTTTCACAATAAAACCGATGATTCTTCATCTTTTTTTATAGGTTATACATTTGAAAAAAAATAAAAAATGAAAAAGTAGGGTTGAAGTTTGTCAGAAAATAGCACTCACTGTAAACAAAGTCGCTAGCGGCTCACTAGTTAATATTAAATACCTACTTATTTTACATTCATACTCAAATGAATACCTAGACGTCATGTGGTTGACTAGATTTTGTTTTATAATGATGCTTTTAACAGCATTGAAGACACAAAATGGAGATATATTCTGACTTTTGACCGTTGCATAATGTACTTATAATACATCGTGATATTTGATCTCGGAATTTAATAAAAATAGTAAAAAAATGTGTGCATAACATTATTTTGAACCAATTCATAGCACAATGATTTTTATGACGGCAAAGTTACATTATACAAGAGAAACTTTCTTTAGGAAATGAACAATAATGTTTTTAATTTCCTGAAGAAAGTTTTAATGAATTTGGCAAGTAACGACAAATTTTGCGATTTTTAAAATATCTACCACTTACATAATAGTACCTTAATGGTATGTGAAATAATAACACATGCACAACATGCAACCGTTGGAAAGTAAAGGTTCTCGAATGGCGATCACGAACCGGGCGACGCAGTGTTGGATGGCCTCCCACCCGATGGACCGACGATATTGTGGAGGATTTGGGAAGTCGTCTCAAATACGATAACCCTACATTCATATATACATTTAATCACGCCTGTTTCCCAGAGGGTAGGCAGAGACATCGGCTTTCCACTTGCTACGATCCAGACATACCTCTTTTGCTTCATTCACTCTCATCACATACCTCATACACGTCAGTTAAGGGTACTCTTGACCTGGCCTTTTTCCAAAACATCTCCGGGTCAAAACGTACGCCGAGGTGTTCTCCTTCCAACGGTCCCATTCAATCTCGCACTATATACATATTCCATCACTCTTCTTTCATTCATCCTCTCTATATGACTAAACCATCTAAGCAAACCTTTCTCAATCCTCATCGCTACGTTTTTTCACTCCACATCACTCTCATATCATACTGTTCGTAACTCTTTCAAAGATACTCTACACATACTTCGCAAAGCTACCTCTTAACTCTAACCTTTGCGAAAACAATTTTATTGAGGTTGATAACCCGTTAGGATTCATGCTACTGTCAAATTGATTTATGGCGTTCATTATCAGTATTATATGGTTTGATAGCAGGCCATATTTCAAAACTGTTGAATTAAAAGTATCCGGCACTAATCATCAGTCAAACTTCAGAACTACTTCCCACCTTGCGTCATACATTTTTTCTTTGTCGTCCTGTATTGACCAGATTTGAGTCAATGTTCGTTGGCGAGGACTAGTATGGTAGAAGGGTTAAAGTACCCCGAACGGACCTTTAGTGCCACAACACACAACTAGAATAACTTTTTACTGTGCATAATCACGTGGCAATGGTTCTTTTCTGGCCACCAGCTTGTTGAAAAAGTTATATTGGAAAATAAAAAATAAGTACCTAATCAAGTAATCCAACTAATGTTAAAAATGCGAAAGTTTGTGAGGATATTTGGATGTTTGTGATCAATCACGTCGTAACGGCTTAGCCGGAAACTTTCCATGAAACTTTAAATGGATTATTTACCTAAAAATATATAGATTTTTCCGTTTCCTGTCACAGAAACCTAGCCGTTTCACCGTGCGACGCAGTGTTGGAAGGCTCATTCGATGGACTGACGACATTGTGAAGTTGTGGGAAGTCGGTGGATGGAAAAGGCCGTTCGTCATAGCACTCGTTAGGGAGGCCTATGTCTGGGGACTTCTACAGGCTGATGACGATAATGACAGAAAGCATAGAAATTGCTTAAATCTTATTTGACCCTCAGCCGACGGAGTCGCATAGTCTGATCGAAAGGTCAAATTATATTTCATTCAACATGACACCTACAGTTTATTGTTGCTAAAGACGAAATGACAAATACTTTAATTTATTCAGAAGTTTTGCAATATTATGACTATTTGAATTTGAAGGATAGCATTGAGAAATTTCACGGATGTTAAGCTTGTGGAAATCCTTGTAGTAATTGCAGAATGCTAGAATTTTTAAAGCACAGTTAATAAAAACACAAAATAAAAAAAATTAAGTTAAGAACAAGTTTCCCAGGATTGCAATGACAGGTATATAAGAGATAGTCAAAGAAGTCCAAAGATATTTATCACCTACGGATGTGCCAACCACATTGTTTGACCTTGCTTCTCACTACCCCTTCCCAAGGATCTTAGTTGTTTTAATGCGTGTATACATAGGAACGTATTTACATAAGCGTACGCAAAGATCTATTTACACACATTAGTTGAGAGCCAGGTATCCTGTGCAGCCACGGAAGAGGCCAGGACCACATCGGGTCTGCGGGCCGTGATCGGAAGCGGCTCCCAGACACCGCTGCATACAGGGATACTGAGAGAATGTTACCAACGACCCAAAGTCCTGCTTCGCTATTTTAAGGAGCTGGGCTGGCTGGGGTAGGGTTAGCATAGGGGGACAATGCACAAAACACCCCACAGCGGGAAGTCAGTGCAGGTCTAACCACCCCCGATTAGAATTAGAATTAGAATTAGACACATTAGTTGATTGATCGATCAAATGATATGTACAGTCATGCGCAATATAATTTCTTTACCCGACAATTATGTTGCGTGAATTATGTATTATATAGTACATCAAAACACAGAAGTTGCATTAGCAAAGTTCGACTTCAAGATCGCAAATGTGTTAAAAAAAACTAATTAAAATGGTACTGAGCCCAAACGCGTAACAAGTATCTAACACCTTATGTTTTGTCTAATTTGATGATAAAATGTCATGTCATCGGTGATCGAAAACCTCAAAATCAGATGAGGTTATGCAATCGCGAGAAATGCGAAAGTGTACGAACATTTCACTACGAAATCTCGGCAGATTTCTCGCTGACTTTGCATATACTCGGTAAACGCATTACTTAATACGATTTGGTGATTTACTCGACCCACCGCAAGTCACCGCCATGGCTTGGATTGGACTCGAGGTATAATTTTTCACGCCAAGTACGATTATTGAAGTAAAGTAAAAATGTATTGCTTGAATGTGAATGTGAGATAGGTGTTAGTGTCATTTTATATTGGAAACAATGTATTGTATTCTGCCGTATGTTATGGCGTACAATATTTTTTTATATTAGTCGATATTTTTCATTTGTTTTATGTAAGCTCAAGAGTTTAGAATAAAGTCACGGCCGGCATTTGTGGGGAGCCAAACTAATTTCACACCTTAAGTAATATAATAGTAATAAGTTAATGTATTTATCAAAAAAAAATTGTTTACAATGACAACGAAAGCTTAGTCTAGGCCCTATTAAAGTAGGTACATTGCTTACAAGCTCTCACACTAGGATACCCTGAGTTGTGAGAAGTTTGAGTTTGAAAAGGGTTACATCGATTATATTTAATATGCTCTAAGCGTTAAAGGTATGTAGGAACCTAGTACCATTAGTTCAATAGTAGGTATGTTATTAGGTGTAAGAAGTTAAGGACTTATGGACACTAGCTCTCACACTAGGATTCCCTGTGTTGTGAGTAGCTATTCTCTTCCGGGGGCTGTAGGATTAGTATTAGGTAGGTAGGTAGGTTCAAACCTTCAGATATGTTGAAGCGTCTAAGCAATCATATATGGTAAAAGTAAATAATGATTTCAAAGGTTAACGGTTCAGGTCAACGGTCAATATAAAAATTGTCAAGACTACATTTTTTTTAATATTCCTTCTATAATCATTTTTCTCATTGCATTGACGTGCTTTGTTTTTTTTTCTATAAAAGGCGTGCAAGGTTGCTCTAGCGAAAGTGTCGCAGCGACACTGACACAGCGGTACAGCGATCTAGGTGGCACTAGGTACGGAAATGTGGGACCAATCCAGCGCAGCGTCAGTGTCAAGGCGTCAGTAAGCAATAAAGCAACCAGTGCTTGAGGTATAATGATATTGAAAGTAATCGCAATTTACAAGCACATCAAACAATCCATTAGCACTATATGTGTTTGCATACCATGCTCATGAAGTTTGACACGTAAAAATACCTGTGCGACTTGCAACTTTATTGATTTGAACAGGTCTTTTTGGTTCGGTTGTGGTTGGAACCATAAAAACCCGTACTTAAAAGCAAACGCAAGCACATTTTACGTTCATGATTCTCGTTCTTTCTTGGTAACTCTACGCTTAGTTACCAGTTGGGGTACGAGGTCTTAAAAATTACCTCTTTAGATTTTGAACAAACTGTTTTTGACTGAGAGACTTGAGGAGATTAAGAAGATTGTGAAAAAGGATCATCGACAAAAATGATAAGCACCAAGCCGTGTTTGTGGCCTGATTCTTCTAGGCTTGGTCGCAAGGAAAATCACTAGAAAACACCTAGTTTTCTAGTGATTTTATTTAAATCAATGCCTTTTGACTTTGATGCTTTTTCCTAGCTAAATTTCCAAAAATATGCTCTAACAACTAAGCAAGACTGATATAAAAATTACATCACCCGGTCAAAACACCCGGCCAGCACTCGTTCCTCGCATTGTTCGTCAAAAGAAAGTCACCCACGCACACTCATGACCGTGAAAGCGCGGAACACACAATGAAAAACGGCAATTCCGTGACGTCCGTGTAATACGAATTATATAATGGCAATAAAATGTGTAACACTTGGAAAATTTCAATAATAAAATAATTCACTGAGACAAGATTTGGTACAATATTTGAACCTATCATGGTTATTGTACATTATTTTTACTATAACGGGATATTTATCATGATTTGTTTTTTTATTTGTTCCCCGATATTTCGGCACAGTTTCATGCGCCATGATCACGGAACAACTTTGGATCTTAAAGCCTGTTGGCAGTCGAATCTGTCTTCCCTCACTATCACTCTTTTATTACGAACGATACTAATACTACTACTTATTGTCAATAATATAAGTTTTCATAATTATTATCTTTACATTATGTGACGGGAAATAAATTATGTTCTTTCTTTCTATCTTTACTCATCATCAGCCTGATGAAGTCCACTGCTGAACATAGGCCTCCCCAAAGAGTTCCATGACGAACGGTCTTGAGCCTTTTCCATCCACCGACTTCCCGCAACCTTAACAATGTCGTCGGTCCATCGGGTGGGGGCCTTCCAACACTGCGTCGTCCGGTTCGTGGTCGCCACTCGAGAACCTTTGTTCCCAACGGTTGTCGTTTCTGCGAGCTATATGGCCGGCCCACTGCCACTTCAACCTGCTAATTCTGAAAGCTATGTCGGTAACCTTGGTTCTTCTACGGATTTCCTTATTTCGGATTTTATCACGCAGCGAAACTCCCAGCATAACTCTCTCCATAGCCCGTTGGGCGACTTTGAGCTTGTGTATAAGGCCAATAGTTAGCGACCAAGTCTCAGTGCCATATGTCATCACTGGCAACACGCACTGATTGTAGACTTTTGTCTTGAGGCTCTGCGGTATCTGCGACGCGAAGATATGACGAAGTTTCCCAAACGCTGCCGATCCGAGCTTCCGCTTCTTTCTTTACTACTACCTGTCTTATTCTCACTCGCGACTCTAATGTAACAAACACACAAACATCTTAGGTATGGATTACAGTTTCGGGCTAAGTGTAGAATGAGGTGCCACTAATGATGTTCAAATATGTGTTTCATACGTTTATTTAATAGTCAATTATCGGCATTTTAGGAGGGTATCGCATAATTCATATGCAAAATATGCAGTTGTGCAAAGGTAAACTGTTGTATAAGACAACTCAAACAAAAGGCTAGTTGACCTACGGTATTCATACCATAACGTTGCGAAGTTTCAAGTCTGACGAAAATACGCAGCTGTTTTTGATGGATTACTGTAGCTTCTTTACATTTTTGGCTCTACTAGAATCATTATCATCATCAGCCTGTAGAATTTCACTGCTGGAAATTGGCCTCCCTAAAGAGTTGATGACGAACGAGCTTGAGTCTTTTTCATCCACTGACTTCCCGCAACCTTGACAATGTCATTGTTCCATCGCTTGGAGGGCTTTCCAACACTATGTTGCCCGGTTCGTGGTCACCATTCGAGAATTGTTATACCCCCAACGCTTATTGATATTGCAAGCTATATAGCCTGCTAGCGTCAAATTTAGATTTAACCTTTTTTGAACTAAAAACTGTACTGGAACCGCTTTTCTATACTGTAATGGGTCAACACTGATAAAGTTCCATTTTAATGGTATGATATATGTGATATCAAACCAAGATCACTACTAGTCTCGTCTAGTGCTCGTCATGGTACTTAGAGTTAAAAAGTAGCCTATGTACTATTCTACGTAAAGAACTCTATCTGTTCCAAGATTCATCAAAATCGGTTAAGCCGTTACGGCATTATTAAACCACAAACGTCCAAACATCCCCACAAACTTTCTCATTTATAACCTTAGTAGGAAGTAGGATTACTTTCGAGCAATTCTATACTGTTGAACAAAATATAGGCGCCTTCTCTAAGATCACGGATCGGTTTCACTAAATTTAATACAAATTAAATTACCTTTAAAAAATTTAAATACCTATGCTTATTTAAATACGGTAGGTATTTCTCTGCCATTGGACAAAAGTCTATAAAACTATTTGGTAAGACTACTGGGAACGGCTCTTGTATTTGCCTAAGACTGCCTAGCACACCACGCGATTATCAACGTCTTAAATGTCAGCATGTCTAGCCCATCAAACAATAGCCAGTTATATGGAAATGCCAGACGATATAATGCCAGTTAGATGTCCCATCATTTTCTAATTCTTTCAATAACATTAACACCTACGCTGAACACCTACCCGGTCGCAATCCTAATCGGTAAGTTATGCTCATTATAATTGCCAAGCTTTATCCCGTGGCTTAGCTCTCATCAGAGATCGATAAATAACACATAATACTTAGTACTCTGCATAAACATAGTACTTAACTAGTGGATCGCCCCAAACTGAGATCTCGCGATGTCTGCTATAAGTTAGTACATAACTACCTACCGCCTCCACCACCAACATCGTCACCGCCACAAAAAACATGCTTTAGTGACTGTTATTTTCTGAGGTGATGAGTTCTGTGGAACATCTCCTGACTCCATCACCCCCTTACAGTGTATTGTCATCGGACCTCGACCTGTATGGGTATAGTCTGATTGAACTACAAACATCCAAACCTTCTCACATAATCTCTTTTTGATAATATTTGTAGGATTTCAGCCAATCGTGTATATTTTATGCGTAGCACATTTGACAAATATAGACTGGCAGACGTGTAACCTTGACCTAATGAATTGTCTCTCATGATAATCTGTAGAACATTAATAATGTGGTTTATAGAATACCCAGCCCAGTGTCAACGTTGTCGGAAAATGTATGTAAATTATATGTATACTGGCACTTTTGTAATACATTTAACAGTGGCTGAACTAGAAATGAACGAAAGATTATATAGTCTTTGTAGAAGACAGTAACAATAGTAGATTATGCAACAAGGGCTTAAAGTAGTGTATTATGTCAAGGGCGCTATATTGAACCCCGAGAACGAGGGATTCTATGGTTCTAGGTAAGGCAAGAATCCTGAGTACGAGGGGTTCAAGATCGCCCAAGAGAAATACACATTTAAGCCCGCGATGCATACTCTACTTTTTATACTTTCTGCGAGGCAATTGAAAACAATGACTGTTAATTATACAGTAATGATTTTTCTGGAAGTAAGTTTCCAACAATACCAGAGGCTTCAGATTGTATGCATTCTGGAGTCGAATCAAAATCACTGTCGTCGTCACTTGACATTTTTTAGAAGTTTATTTGAAACTCGAAACTCTAAATCGAAACTGAATTTCGGTGTAGATAACAGCACAGCAGTTTGAGCGCTTTGCGCTTTTTTTTCTTTTTTGTAGTCTATTCTGTAGTGGTCAGTTCGACATTCGAATAAATCCTTCTTCGTGCGTGGGTGAAATTAAATTTCGTAAAAAGTTTTCATGTTTTTCTTTTTTTTAATTTGTAAATGTGCAAAAAAAATGTTAACATACAGCCTAATTTTAATAAAATCTCTTTGCACCCAAACATTTTTGAATCCAACCTCGATCAAGCACGACTACATGGGTTGCATTCCAAATTCAAATCACATTATGTCCCATGGGAAATAATGAAATTCAGTACAACATTATGACCCGGCTAGACCGTTGGGCTGTAATGACTTACTTTAGGAAAGGTTTGCATGACACATAATATGCCATTGACGAGCAGGTAGTATAAAAAATATATTATGAACCTTGAGGAATTTAGATCAAAAGGAATGTAGGAATGTATTAGATATGACAAAAAATCAAGATTCAAAATCTCAATTTGGCTGTTTAGAATGATTTTAAAAGAGACAAAATTGGTATCAGCTCCCTTATCGTTTCGTTTTGAACTCTTATTTTAAACTATTGTTCAAAGCTTATCGATACTTGTATTACTAATAATACCAGTAAATACCCGGTAATTAATTAATTATAGTTTATACAAGGCTTTAGCAAGGCACTTAGCAAGGCACTTAGCTCACCTAGATACTGGAAGAAAACAACAAAATGAAAGTCAGCGAAAATCGGGAATGAATGCGTTCAGTATCGCACAAAATCCTCATCTTTATCGTTTTAGGACGTACTTAGTAATGGCAGTTTGTAATCGAACTTCAATTCAATTATTTCAATTCATTAAGATCACTAAATGCCATGCCATTGTCAAGTGGGTCCTAAGAGTTAGAAATGAATCCTAAAGTTTCGTGGTAGGTTATAAGTCAAGGTCAAACGTCATGAGTCAGGTGTCCTGAATGTTTTTGAAACAGTTGCCTACAAGTTACGCCTACATTCAAAGAGCCACTTAGTATTCCGAATTGCACTGCACTTGCATATGACCACATACGACCTAGACGCGCTAGTTGCCATATTCGGTAACAAGAGTAATGAAGGAAACATGAGTAATTTCCTAATTATACGTTACTCCAATTTTCCCGTCTATATTACGAAATGGAGTAAGTGATGAGGATTGAGAAAGTTATGCTTCGATGGTTTAATCATGAAGAGAGGATGAACGAAAGAAGAGTGACGAAACAGGTGTATACGGTGAGTGTGAGTGGGACCGTTGTTACGGGAAGACCTCGGCGTACGTTTAGTGATCAAATCAATGACGAAAGCCAGGTCATGAGTACTATTAACCATCGAGCGTGCATGAGGAATGTGATGAGAGTGAATGAATGCGTGCTTTATGTCCACTTAATAAAGTTAAATAAAATTAATGATTTTAAATACATTTAAGATGATAAATTGCACGCTATTATTTACGAATTTGATAAATTGCTTCGAGGAGACGTAATAAAAATAAATATTATATTACCTACAACACACCTTCGATTGTGGATAACTGGCTGGCCACAAAACAACGCATTGAAAACAAAACAAAAATTAAAACATGGTAGCAAAACCCTATCTATTCCTCCCTAGTGGCTCTCAAATCTATAATTCCTTCTGCTCTTGCCTAGCGGCTCCTTATCTATGGCTCTATCTATGGCATCTATGCCTCTTGCAATTTTTTTTTTGTTTTTACGAGCGATTCTTGCTCTGTCATTCTTAGACGCTCGCAGATCAAAGAGTTTGCATGCTAGAGCTAACTTAGAAATGACTGACGAAACAGCAGCTATGCTGTCTTTTGTTCCTACATGGAGTATAGCGCAAACCGACACGCGTCGTTTCACAAAAGCAAATTTGATTGTGAAATTGCAACTAGGAAACCTTGGCCGCGATTATTAAACCTTAGTAGGATTTATAGCTTTTAGGATTTAAACGTAGTTTGATTTTATTTACCAAGGCTTATATTATTCTTAATCGGTGTGAAGGAAATGAGGAGATATTTATAATCTTAATGAAAATAACAAGAGGATATACAGATATAAAACTTAGTAGTAATTTTTAATGTCTGATTTTAAGGGGTTTACATGTATAGTGGTTATTTTTCAGGCTGCTAAAAATAGGCTCACTTTTGTCTTCAAGCCTCATGAGACAATCAAGGTAGACATCCTCTCAGATCGCCAAGTACTCAGATCGTTGAAGATGTCTAAGGGGATTGTCAGAAGCACGTCCAAATATAACATTTGGCTGCTTGCACGAGCTAGTCGAAAATACAAATGGGGTTTTTATTATATTTTACAATACAATTTTGAAAAGCCTGTTGATTTCACGTCACAAAAACAAAGGCGAACGTTTCAAAGAGTTTTCTACAGAAAGTCAAAGCAATATGGACCAACAGTGGAAAGTGACCGTCGCTCGATTGAAGGCTATCACGAATTCACGACCGATCTCGAACCACATTGAAGACCGCTCGAAAATCGCATAACAATACAAGTAGATACATAAATAGAACCTACATAAATAGAACTAACTTATACTACAAAAACACGAAAACTGGAGCTACGTATCTATGGCACGCACATAATGGCCCAATTATTACACTGTTTGAAACAAATAATGTTATTTGGCTGCGATGGAGGTGCCAGGTGGGCTACCGCAATTTAGAGCGAGAAAATCTTGCTTTGCCGTGGTTTTCCAGATTCTGATACTTTCTATCTAAAGTCCGCGCGATACAGCTCGTTTTTCATTACATGCCGATCTATTACGGCATAGGCCTGACAATACCGCAAATAATCCGCTAATTCGTGTGGACTTGTGTGGTAACCCTATTCTTTTGTAGTCGTGAAAAATACCCGTGTCTTATCAATTTTGGTGGCCGCAATGCCTTTCTTACGCACAGCGCACGATTCCGAATTGTTATGACATATTTCAGGTCCTAAAATGGCACAAGTTGCGAGCACCGTGTCATTACAATTTAACAATAATAGTGACGTGTTTTGAAGAAATCAGTCCAAAGCAAATTCATGATTTGTAAACTTCAACGTCCCTGATAATTATTTTGATCATGTTGCATTATCCCGGACTGTGGTAATTAGACACCTCTAAAATTATAGCCGTTTTTATTATGATCTTGTCGAAATAGGTTAAATTGGGATAAAGCCATGTTCAAACGGCGTGCGATAAATCAACCAAAAAAAAACACAAAACATCTATTACTTACAACGTAGCTTACTAGCGGCATATGGATAAAAATGAATAATGGCCATCTTAGGTATTAAATAAACGTGTCCCTTTCTAAGAAAGCCATTAACGAATAAATTTTAACTCTTTATAAGGAGAAGAAGCGTTATTAATCCTTATATAATATCAAGTTTCTGTTTGTTGCTTATATTGATTTATGGGTATTTTAGATCATACATTATATGAAATGTAGAAGAAAAAGCAACTTTATCAAAATAATTGTTACATAGACTTGAGCGCTTTTAGATATGGACCCTTTTGCCTAGTAGTGTCTTGTTTGCAGTTAACACCAAAAGTAAATGGTGGTAACGAAAAGAGATCTTCTTTTGCTCGATCAAGAAACTAAAAAAAAATAGCTTCTTTAACTTCCCGACTGGTCAATTGAGCTATCTATAGATCGTTTGTCTTTAGTTGAGCTACAACTGTTTTTTGTGTATTTTGTAAATATATTAACTTGTATCAGTTTTAATTTTCTTTCTGTAAATAAAGAATGTCGTATTAAGGGAAAAAAAACTTAAGTCTGTTGCAAAAATCAAAGCATTTACACAAAAGTCAGGCAAATAAACCGGCTATTACATATTCCATAAAAGAATGGGAAGCGATCCGAATGCTTAAAAGGTAAATGACATAATATGAGTCACTATATCCCGTATGATGAAACTGTCTCTAGGTCATTATGACACTAGTTCTCAAGACTCAACATACAGATGCAAACAGGTACAATAAAACAGAAATAGTTGAAATTTTACTGACTAATTTGAAACTAGTTTTGTGAATCTTGCATCTCTAGATAATAGTTAATATAGGTGAACCATTTAAGCCTTGCGTTTCTGTATATTTGCAGATCATGCATACATTTATCCCACCGCAGGCGTCGAAACCATACCAGGCCCACCACACCACCGAATCGTCAACCAATCAATCAAGGTTGAGGATTACGTCTGTGCCAGTACATAGAAATGTTTAGTTGTTAAATTTGTAACCATTTAAATTAGAAATTTAATTAGTTTTTTTTTAATAACATTCAACGCCCAACAGTCACTTACATAGTGCTGGCCCCACACTAGGATTTCCTGTGTCGTGGGTATCAGAAACTATGAGTACAATCACCAAAAATTCCGCCTTACCACCCTAAGGGTGTATGTGCCTTGCTTGCGTAAATGCGTAGTCATAAAAAGTACCGTTTTTGTCTAACAATATGTTCGTATTGTTTTGGTTGCAACTGAACTACAGACTGGGTAATCAAAGTCATAAAATGAATGGGTCACCCTCAAAGGATCACAATAAATAAAGAGATGGGCCGGACAGGCTTACTTAGCCGTGTACAAGTGAAACAGTTTCAAAATTGGTAAGGCGGAAATTTTGGTGATAGTACCACAACCCAGTCCCTGAACAAATTTTTGCAGATCATGCAGCGGTAATCGAACTCCCTTGCGTCTGAGACAGGCATTAGCCCGCTACGCCACCGATGTCGACAAAATTCAAGCAAGAGTTTTCAAACAATTATTATGTTTGCGGACATTGATCATTACACCAGAAGGAAAACCGATGATAAATTTTCACGATGCATAACGTGCCGGCACGCGTCGCGTGAAAAGTGGAGATCGGAAAAAACAGCGATTAGGGTTGACAGGAACTCTGAAGAAACATAACACTTAATTTGAAGACACGTGTTTGTTTTAACAGGATTTAAGATGGTTTATGATTTTCAAAATTTACGATTTACAGAAAAAGTATTATTAAAGTCATCGCGAAGTCATACTTTTTGTACGTTTATAAAGATGATAATATGACCAAAATCTAATTTTTTCCTCAAATTGTTTCAAATCAGATGTTAAATAATCTGAAAAATTAAATTTTTTTATCATTCGGTTTTCTCTCCGATATTTTTTTCTTTTAAATAACAACTACTTAAGCCCATTTCAGGATAGTATACTAGTTACGACACACGTTGATTTTCAGATTTCAGAACTGTGCTTTGTCATCTTTTCAAGACATTTCAAAATCACTTAGGAACCAAGTTAGCACTTAGTATTGGATTGTTTGGGATCAGTTGACAATGTGTGATATGTCTGGAATATTTATTTATTTATTTAGCATTATAATTTTAATTTAGGATTTATAATATAGCAATAATGGAAAAAATTGCATAATGGTCATATTTATGCGTGTATTTCTAAAGTTATACACAATTTTATTGCTTAAGAAAAGACAATCATATCTGAGTGTTCGTAAGTTTTCCCATGCATTGAAACGTGGTGCGCAAGCGCATCGAGAATGAAAGTAAGCATTCGTTTCTCGCAATGAAATTGAGTTGAAAGTTTAATTGTACACGAAAATTTGAGTGCATAATGTAATTTTTAAACATTCTCATATGCATAGGTACTCATTGACATTGAATTTTATCATGATACTTGAAATAGGTAATATATAAAAAATTACAAAATTCAATTTTCGAATAAATTTATAACAGAACTGTTTTAAAGAAGGTGGCAGGTACTTAGTTGTATTGTTAGTAATTTGTTGTCATTGCGCAACAAACGAACAAAAGGAAAGTTTTCGCTTATTAACTAATCGACATAACAATAGCTTCTGTTTTTTGTTTATTATTTATTCAACAAATCACTCGCAATTATGTATTCTGAGATTATTTTATGATACTAAATATAAAACAGTGAAAGTTGGATTATGCAAAAATATTACTAATTATAATATTGCGTGTAGTATTTTATTTTATGCAACTTTAATTTACTCACTACAACGTTTTTTTTTTTGTAAGATATTATATTTTGGTCTTACCATATTTAACCAATATCATACCATTATAATTATTTTTAATTTGCATAGGAGTTATCCGAAAATGTCAATTCAATATCCGTTATTTTTTAAATTCCTTCATAATTTTTACATAAATCAAATAAATATATATTTTGCCCCATAAATGTGACAAATCCTTACCTGTTACAACAGCTAGGACAACCAGCGCAGCGGCGCAGGACCTCATCATGGCAACACTGACCACGGGTTCTCGAAAAATACACAACACAGGCCACTTCACCACCGAAGCATTATACTCGTTCGACGCGCGAAAGCTCAGCGCGCGTGCGCGGGAATGATCGCGAGGTGCGCGCGCAGGCCGGACGTGCGGTGGTGGGGCAGTTACAATTCATGAAGGTGGCTAGATTGAGAGCGGATTCAAGTAGCCATAGAATTGAAGGCTTATGGTCAAATTGACGGCGGATTGAATTAAATAATGGCTCTAGATATAGCTCTTATAATCTCACCTTGGTATCGTGGATTGTACTATGTTTCACTTACCTCGCATTAGACATTTTCTCAGATATCCAGGCAATCAGATGCTTGAAGATGTCCAAGAAGGGTAGTCAGAGGTGCGTCCAAATATTTTGGAATGCTTACATTTTTTACAACTGGGTTCGAACCTGCTACTTTCAGTTTCGAGCAACTCTCACGGCTTTTTGACTGGCTGACTAGTAATATATTTTTAGTTTAGCAAAAGGTTAGCGTGGTATGGGCATGTCATGCGGAGGGAAGAATGCC
Organism: Anticlea derivata; assembly: GCA_947579855.1. Lineage (NCBI taxonomy): Eukaryota > Metazoa > Arthropoda > Insecta > Lepidoptera > Geometridae > Anticlea > Anticlea derivata. The sequence continues at coordinate 11,401,232 of OX388259.1, read as the reverse complement.
ATGTGACTAGAAGAGTGTTAAATATGAATGTGGAAGGATATAAGGGTAGAGGTAGACCAAAGAAAATATGGATAGATTGTGTGAAAGACGACATGAGTAAGAAAGGAGTGAATACTGATTTGACGGCTGATAGAGGGGAGTGGAAGAGAAAAACATGTTGTGCCGACCCCACATGAAGTGGGATAAGGGCAGGGAGATGATGATGACTAGTAATATATTTCGATTTATAGCTTGGAAATAAATAACCCTTCAAATTATCTCTGCTCATGTTAAATAATTTTTTTTTAATTATTTCCCGTAACAGAATGGAGTTAGTATATCGTATCGCAAAAACGCTGCCCGTTGCGTTAATATGTATCGACTTTTTGGGACTAGGGATAATGCTTTTGCCTTTAGGACGATAATACCAAATGTACCGACTCTTAATCCTTAATAATTTATAACCAACAGTTTTATTTTCATATGCGAGTACGCTATAAGGAAATGCTCAAATGTCAGGGTGCCACGATACGGTAAGTACGGTAAGTACGGATAAGTACCACCAACGCCATAATGCATTTTTTACTCCCAACAAATAATAATTACACCTGGCAAGCTGATATATATGTCACAATTTAACACATACTTGATGGTAATGAGAAAATTATTCATAAAGATATAAAGGAGATCACGGAAGCCTCATTGAAACTGAAGCGGTCAGCATTTTAATAATGTGCGCCTGGGCACCATTTAGTAGTAGTAATGGACCATATAAATAAGAGACAAAACATGAATATGGTGATAATTTATGTGTTGGGTTTTCGAGTTACTGCTTCTGGTCCGTTGACTCTGTGACTATACGGTCTGTTTTTATCATTTTGAAAATGGCTCTCGCGTTGTGAATTAGAAAATCTGGTCTTTCGTTTTGATCACATTATTGGTGATTGAACGTTACTTAAAATCCATGATTTTTATGTGATGTTTTACCCATGGGGATTTCAAGAGGATTATTAATTTGTGGTTTTCTGGATACATTTTTAGGCATGATTTCGACTAAGGAAATTAATTGGAGTTATGGTCAAACTCATCTCACTTGCTATGGGTCGATAGCAAGTGAGATGAGTATATAAGATACTTCTATTGTTGGCAGCTCTTGGGTTATCTATCTTTCATCATTTCAGCCGTACGACGTCCACTGCTGAACATGGCCTCCCCCACAGACAGAGCGAATTCCTGATCATGTGGGGGGATTTGCCCATTCTCACCACGCTGGGCATGCGGGTTGGCGAGCGCAGTTAGAGCTATCGTTGTTAAAATGAGGGACGCTGCTGCCCATCCCCTAGCATTTTTCCTTAGTCGCCCCTACGACATCCGCGGATAGATATGGAGGAGCCTATTCTTCAGCCGGGCCACCACGGCCAAATTATTTGATATCTATCTTTACCAGAAGTATATTAGTGAACTGGCATCCCTCTCTACAAGATTATTGAGGCTCGCTTCGCTCGTCTGTTAATCTCGTAATGGATACCGACAACGTCGCTAACTACAACTAGTGCTTTGATACTCAATACTCAATACATTTATTGTTTTCACATGGTTGGTTATAGGTAGTATAAAGTTATGTGGTTTCTCATGCGGACCCTGTACTAGGGTATGGCAACAGGGAGACAAGCCGAGATTTAATACCTAAATAAGAGGTAGTGTAGTATGTTGAAGCAGTTGATTTACACAGATCAGAGACCCTCAAACCTGTAGCTAGGTACAGTTTGTTAGGATTATAACAGTAATTAGAAAGCAGTAGGTGACATTCAAAGTGTCCGATTAGCTCAATTTAAAAGAAGATTATAATGAGTAATGTTAAGTAACAGGCTTGTCGCAACAATCAGGTTTTGAATATCAAGGGAGAAAACAAAATGTTGCGGTCTCAATAGTTTTTTATTCAACAAGCTGTAATGTGAACTTTCATGTTACTAGACAAGCTGAACCCGCAAACAATACAATATAAATACAAATACTCTAGGTAGGTATTTTGAATAATTATTAAGTATTATATTTAGATTACTTTTCTTTTGAGCCTCACCTAGTTCGATCGGCACCACAATGAAGCTTTAAATTCCATTTTGTGAAAAAGGATCATCGAAAAAAATTATAGGCACCAAACCGTGTTTGTTGCCTGATTCTTCTAGGTTTGGTCGCGAGGAACAGGCATAGCTTCACCTAGTTTCTAAGACGTTTCAAAGTGATCGTAGTGATTTTATAAAAAAAAAAAAAACAAAAAAAAAGTTACTTGGAGATAAGATTTTCTATTATCTTCCTATTTTCTAAACAAGATGTATAGTTAAATACAATTAGGCACTACTAAGGAAACTTAGATTATTTTTAAAGGTGAGTAAAAAAACACAATGCAGGTTGGCTAAAAAAGTTCTAGTGATTCGATAAAAGCTTTATTTGTATTATGTCCGATTCCTCGCTTCTTCACAACGCCTTACCCTGTAATTCTAAAAAGTTATTAAAAGGTTTAAAAAATTTGTTGTATTTTTTTCACTCCCATTAATATTCCCCCACAAATATTAAAAATACAAGCCTATTTCTAGTTCTACAAAAGTAACGAGCCACGGATTGCGCGAGCTCGTTGATGTCTTTTGTATGGAAAATTATTTTTCTGTCAGGCGCTACGACGTGCTACGTCATACTTTAGTTGTTGACTAGCTTCCAACCGCGGCTCTGCCAGCGTATAAATTGAATGAAAAGGAGCTTATGTTTGCTCATTAACTTTACTGATGCAAAAAATCACGTTAATCAAAGAAAGGTGTGTTAAAAAATAGTGCGTCAAAGTACATATCGGCGCAAGTACGTCATCACAGGCTTCGGAATGCCTCGCCATTGCGAAGTCACACGTTCTAATTAAATTAATTCTCAGATAATCAAGTTACTAAAATCGTTTGAGGCTGGTTGAATCACTTGCGGGTAGTTTTTGCTTTGTCGCAAACAATGCCTGCGTTCGTCTGAGTTTTGCATAAATACGGGCGACGGCCGAAGCACAGGTCTTCTAGCCCGGTGTAGCTGGCAGTGGTCGTAAGAGACCCACAGCATATAAATCCGTTCGGAAAAAAAAAGCACAGGTCATTCCCGGTCGAGCCGTCGCAACGTCTGGACCTACTCAAGAACCAATGTACAACGATTGCGCCGGAAAGGTTAAAGAAGAGGAACATCAACAGAGTTCTTCTTCAGACACCGACGGGCGATCGTCATCATCACCATAATGACGATGGTGGTGATGATGATGATGGTAGTGATGATTATGATGATGATAGTGATAATGATGATGATGATGATGATGGTAACGGCAGCTAAGCTGACGTTACCCTTTTTAAAAACAAAATCTGGAGCTGGTCCTCCGTTATACAAATATTTGTTTCAAATAAAAAACGTGCTTACGTGCAGTTGTAATTCTGCCTTCTGTTCTAGTTTATGTATAAACTGTAAGACAGAAAGCAGTTCTTTGCCCCATACTATCTTCACAAGATTGATATACAATCTTGTGAATATAGTATGGGGCAAAGAACTGTACCTGACACAATTTAATAAGTCTAGATTTAGCAAAGCATTTATAATATTAGTTCGACAGTGAGGATTATTAAAAATAATGTCAGGTGTACATTATTCAAAATCAGTGTGCAATAAATGAGTAACTGATTACCACAAAGGCAGTGTATAATCTCTCACTAATCGAGCGCTTTGAATAATGATGAGATGTTAGTAGTGATACTACTATCAAAGTATAGATCAGCGAGCAATGCACCAGTGCACGCGTTACGCCATAGCCCAAAACATTAGATGTAGGCCGTGGTATACTTTCGTTTTCACACGAACGCCGCCGGCACGCGGCCGTAACCGCGATGTGCGCGGAATACTGCCCAAGCCCTCACCGAATATAGCCTAAAACCGTGTTCAAACGGATAGCGATATATAAAAAAAAAAAAAAAAAACCGGACATATCACACACAGAAGAAACATCTGTGTTAGTCACAAATGATTGTCCAGTGCGGGAATCGAATCCGCGACCTCTAGCGCAGAAGGCAGAGTAACTACCAACTAAGCTATGAGGCCAGTCATAAAAATATATATATATTTATATCATATAATAATTTATTTAAAATGATCCTTAATTCTTCTCATAATAGTCTCTATGACTGTAGTTGCCACAATTTTGCTAATGTCAGTGTCGACCTAATTTAAAACGGTAAAGCAATGAGAAAATTTTCGGTGATAGAGACTCGACTACAAGTTGTTTTTTTTTTTTAATAAACCTGGAAATAATTGTGCCTACACAAATAGAATTGTACCGAATTTGATGATTTGTGTAACAGAATTGTAATAAATAAAGGGATCCTAATGTCTATTGAAGAAAGTAAATTTTGAGTTTGACTTTAGGAGCTTGCGAAATTAGGTATATCCCATACTCAAATGTCAAACTCAGAATATACTTTGTTCTCTACTGAAACGATCAGTTTGAATTGTTTTTTTTAAACATATCAAGGACATATCGCATCAATTTAAACACGGCTTTATACTTTTTATCTGAACTACATCAGATGTTTTAGAAAAATAAATGGACCATTTAGATCCTGATAACAGTATTGTGATAAACATAATGTGAGTGAATCTCTAGTTATTTTACGTTTTAATTATAAGTATGAAGCACTGACGAGGAAATCCGTATAAGTGCCAAGATCATTAACATAATATATCTCTAAGAATTAGCAAGTTGAAGTGGCAGTTGGCAGGCCATATAGCTCGCACTCGAATGGCGACCACAAACCGGACGTCAGCCTTGCAAGGCCGTCCACTCGATGGACTGACGACATTGTCAAAGTTGCGGGCATTCGGTGAATGGGGAAGGCTCAAGACCGTTCGTCGTGGTGCTCTTTGGAGGAGGCCTATGTTAGTCTATGATGAGCCTTTTCCATCTTCTTTCATACTTCATAATGTCATCGGTCAAGTCAAGTCAAGTCTTGACTTGACTTGACTTGACCGATGACCTTTTGACTTGTCAAAAGGTCATTTATTTCAATAAAATCACTAGGATCACTTTGAAACATATTAGAAACTAGGTGAAGCTATGCCTGTTCCTCGCGACTAAGCCTAGAAGAATCAGGCAAACAAACACGGCTTGGTGCCAATCATTTTTTTCCATGATCCTTTTTCACAAAATGGAATTTAAAGTCCATCGGGTGGAGGGCCTTCGAACACTGCGTCGCCCAGTTCGTGGTCACCATTCGAGAACCTTAACTCCCCAATGGTTTTCGGTTCTGCGAGCTATATGGCCTGCCCCTGCCACTTCAACCGGGAAGTCGATGGATGGATAAGGCTCAAGACCATTCGTCGTGGAACTCTTTGGGGAAGCCCATGCCCAACAGTAGACTTCTGCAAGCTAATGATGATGATGATAAAAACTTTACCGATTTGAAATTGGTAGCGGACCCCCAAAAAGATTTATCATCGGCTTCGTAAAACAATTCGCCTCCAAACTGTTACATTGCCTGGAGCAATTAATACGAAATGTATCGCAAGACCTTCAAATGAAACAATTACTCGCAAAATTCATTGCAATCTCGTTTCACATAAGTTTAACCAGCTCCTTCTAAAGCGTTACTACGCATAGCGTTTACGATGCGCACCGATTTTTTCGAACTTCTTCTATTTGCATAGATTCTTTCTTGGTCTTTCTTTCTTTCCTGTATTATGTTACTGACCAGGTTGAGGTATCACCATAAGCCCAAATTATTCCACTACTGGACATAGGCCTAGGCCTATCCCAATACACACCACTGAGCTCGGTATTCGGCCTTTCGTAGAGGTGGCCCTAAAAAAACCTTTGACCGTCGGTTATAGAATCAGTATTTTTTTTAATAAAAGTGCACCTCTTCCTTTCGTGTTCATGTCACATGTTTCCTCACGATGTTTTCTTTCACCGTTTGAGAGCACTAGGATAGCGCACATAAATTTTCCGGATGGAAAATTCATGGGAGCACTGGCAATCTACCGCGCTGCAAGGGTTGGTACCAATTTTGTGGATCAATTTCTACAATATTTTGCAGGTGCTATTCAGCAATGCTTCAATCGACAGTCGGTTTTACAAAAAAAATATAATTATAAAACAAAATCTGGTTTAAATTTACCAACTGGGCGCATTTTGAGCGTTGCAAAAAGTTTATGTAAATATCATATTAGGGGCACTTACTTCATTTAATTGGGTGTTACAACATAAATACTTACTACATTTTTTTAAGTTGTGTAATATCTAGTTCATTAACGGTGGATATATCTAAAGCTGATTATTTTTGCGATAATTCGATACATTAAAACAGGTTGTGAATTGATCACCGTCAATTTCAATTTGCTAGCTATTTTATTAATTTAATGAGTAAACTCGCTTCTCGCCTAATTAAGTTCAAAATAAATATAATAATTGGATTGGATATTCTTGTCTTCTTCTTGTCGTGTCATTGATTCTTTCTTGGCCATCCTGTATTATGTCAGTGACCAGGGGATCGTCGATGAAAGAATCAAGATTAAAGTGCGCCTCTTACAAGGTCCTTTCCTTCGGATATTGAAAACACATTTCATACGTACAAAATTATTTTCATGCATTTATCAATGATGCTTCAAAAACATGTTGTGCCGACCCCACATGAAGTGGGATAAGGGCAGGGAGATGATGATGTGTGGACCTTGCGGGCACTACTTAAAGGACCTTGGTCCAGAATGGCCGTTCTCCTTTTGCACGAAATTTTCAGTATCAGAGTGACCATGTCAAGAACATTAAAACGATGAATAAACCGAACGAATGTAAATCTAGTCGAAATCTCCGCCTACTTTTCGCAACTTTTTTCTACAAGCGTACCGAACGCCCCCTGCGGGTAAGTATGCGGAAATCCTCCACACACTCACGATTTGCCATTCTAGATCAGTTATCGAATTCTCGTGCTGGTCTGATCCGTCGTATGCACTGTGACCTGCTAATGACAAGGCCATATGAGGGTGGCCTTATTATAGATCATCATCATCATCATTTCAGCCGTACGACGTCCACTGCTGAACATGGCCTCCCCCACAGACAGAGCAAATTCCTTATCATGTGGGAGGATTTGCCCATACTCACCACGCTGGGCATGCGGGTTGGCGAGCGCAGTTAGAGCTATCGTTGTTAAAATGAGGGACGCTGCTGCCCATCCCCTAGCTTTTTTCCCTTAGTCGCCTATTACTATATCCGCGGATAGGTAGATATGCCTATTCTTCAGCCGGGGCCACCACGGCCACTATTATATATACTGGTAAGTAAAGCGGGCGATGGGCTTGCAAACTGGCACGTATCTAGAGAGAAGTACCTAGGTACTTTTTAGGTTCAAATTCTATTCCTTTCAGACATTTTATACAATGTCTGACATCACAAGTGCAAAGCACTTAAAAACAACGGATTAGTATTGCCATCCAGCGTGGCAATACCGCCAGCGTCTGGGGGGCGGTTCAGACTGGTAGTGATCTGGATGAAATGAGCTGTCTATAAATCGCTTGTGATGTTCTTTAGATAGCACAACTGTTTTTTGTATATTTTGTCAAGATGTACTTGTAATCGTTTTAATTTTATTTCTCAAATGCTCTTTATAAATACTCATAAAAATGAAGCAAATATTGTCCAGAGCAAAAAAATAATGCAATGTTCTTATGATTATTGCTATTCCGGCTTTCGATAATATGGACCAACTGAAATCACATCTCTTCATCTCTTCATTCATTATAAATGCGAATGAAACTACAGGCCTCATAGCTCAGTTGGTAGTAACTCTGCCTTCTGCGCTAGAGGTCGTGGGTTCGATTCCCGCACTGGACAAACATTTGTGTGATGAATACAGATGTTTGTTCTGTGTCTGGGTGTTAAATATTTATCTGTTAAATATACCAGTAACTGGTACCCATAGTACGGGCTATGCCTAGTTTGGGATCAGCTGACCGTGTGTGATATGTCCGGAATATTTATTTATTTATTTAAACTGATTCGGTCTGACCGTTTGCACAGATAAAGTTTTCTTTGTCATTTTTTTACTGATCATTCAATTTGGTATCATAAGAAAATAGCCTAAGCCCTCAGGAAGGACATAAGCCATTTTTATCCTATTACCAACTAACGTTATTATGTATGTTCTAAAGTTCAATAAAACAAATCTTCGAAACCACTAAGGACTCTACCACGAGGTCTTCTTGCTATTTACATGCAAGCGTCTCACTATTTTACACGAAATTGAACCTTAAACCTTTGAGACTGTCACTTACATCACCGCCTTAGCAAAACTGCAAAGTTAATGGTACGGGGCTAAATCTGAACAAGGATCTAGAACTAACGTGTTTCACAAAATCTATAGCTATAAGCTATTCTAGCCACACATTAATCAATGTACATAATAGCCCCAACTCTTTGTTCCAGCTGTAATTGGACCAACACCTGGCTGTAATGAATAGTATTTTCACATGTGGCCGTTCATCCTACTTCCTACTATCCCACTTCCTACTACTATTTTAGGAGGAGGTAGGGCACAGTGAGATTTTCTCGTCTTGAATTGGAGCAGCCTGCCTGGAAGGTACCTCCGCCTTACAGAAGATCACAGCCAAATAACATTATTTGTTTCAAATAGTGTTGTGTTCCTGTGGTGAGTAAGGTTGCCAGAGCTCTTTACAGGGGGGAAGGGGGTTCGGGGTCGGCAACGCGTGCGTGATGCCTCTGGTATTGCAAGCGCTCATAGGCTACGGTAACCGCTTACCATCAGGTGGGCCGTAAGCTTGTTTGCCACCTCTGTTGTATAAAAAAATAAATAATATAAATGCGAAAGTTTGTGAGGATGTTAAGATGTTTAGCTGTTTGTTGTTCAATCACGCCGTAACGGCTCAACCGATTTCGTTAAAACTTGGATAGAGTTCTTAACTTAGCATAGCATATAGGTTACCTTTTATTTAGGCATCACGTGAGCGAAAACGCTGGTGGAAGCTAGTATGTCATATAACATTCGTTTCAAATAGACCCTTACATCTACTGAATAAAGTAAGTTTTGAGTTTGACAATGGCTTGTTGTGGCTGCCATGCAAGAATTTCTAACACATGTCCAGCATGACTCAACATAGACGTCACGTAGGGGCCATTTGCAAAACCAATATCTTCCAGACTAGTGCAACTTCAAGATTGCGAGAGCAAATTAATACTTTTTCCACTTATCCTTGACGTATTACATTTGCGATCTGGTTTTGCGAATTTCGCCCATTAGACTTCTACGTTGAGTCGTACAATAAAACACCGTGGTTGCTACCGCGTGACTGTGAACAGGCGCAATGATTAATCACCATTCGCAATTCATTAACTAGATTGCTTGTTATAGTTTTGTGCTCGACATCGATAACCAGCAAATTATTGAAGCAAAGCATTGGCATTGTGAGGTACAATATCTTGTATTAGTCTTGTAATAGTACCTATATATAGCCAAGTCTCTTGCTATCTTCAAAAACATGGTCATCACTCATTATCTGGCATGCTGCTCTTTGTGAAGCACAAGTTTTGTATATTATTATTCTTAAATTCTGTGTACCTATTATAACTATATACGATATAGTATCTGTATGTGTTTATATAAATGTCACTATATGTATTATATATATATATGATTATCTTGATTTATCTATTTAATATACCTACATTATTCTGTTTATAGTTAATAATTTTCTTCATAATTTAAGATACACCATCTTGCCCCTTCTCTAATCTTTTCAGTCCAGTCCATCCTAAGGTTGCCTGGCAGAGATCGCTCTTAGCGATAAGGCCGCCCATTGTATTGCCGTGTAAATTTTTAATTGTGATCCTTTGTATTATTTCCGTATGGTGATAAATAAAGTGTTATCTATCTATCTATCTATATTCTAATCCTTATTCAATTGATAAATAAAATAAATAATAAATATTCCGGACATATCACACACGGTCAACTGATCCCAAACTAGGCATAGCCTGTACTATGGGTTCCACAGATTGATATACATAATAGATAAATATTTAACACCCAGATAATAAACACTTTTCTTGCAGACGAGTTATTGATCGAAAATAATACCAATTTTATACTGTCTAAGTCGACCTAAGTCGAGTTGTGATGGAGAAGGCTCGTCGTGGAACTCTTTGGAGGAGGCCTATGTCCAGCAGTGGACTTCTGCAGGCTTATGATGAAGTCGACCCACGTGGTCATAGTCCAAGCTAAGGATCGACTCGCGTAGAGACCTTGCGAATGACCTTTGAGCGAACTGATTTGAAGCCACCTGATCATTATTCTGTGCCACTGTCTCTGGTTTCGGTTAAATCATTTCCAAAATAAATATACAAAAATACTAAGTATTATCGTAAACTGCTTAAAAGATTCCAAAAACTGACAGCAAGGGAACTTTGTCATGGTTTGTTTACGGTTAATATTTAATCTAGTATAGACCTTAAAATAAAGGGTTTTAGCTTCATTTTACTCTGTGCGTGATTAAAAAAAACAAACGCAGACGAGAATCCTGAGGTCTAATATCCGCGTTCCAGTGTCAATATCCTACGTTAACCTTGCAGGCAGTAAAGAGGGTAGTTTATTTATGTAAACTTCGTTGGTTTATAAATACAAGTAACAAAGGTCAGGTATTTTCCTTGGGATGCATAGCCGATAAATTTTGAGCCAGTGTGATAAGAGAGCTTTGTGGAGTGAAAGATGACGCAGTGATGAGGATTGAGAAAAGTATGCTTGGATAGTTTGGGCATGCAGAGATGACTAACGAAATACAAATGACGATACAGGTGTATAAGATGACTGTGAATGGGACTGTTGGAAGGGGAAGACCTCGGCGTAAGACATCACCGTTTTGATCAATAAAACATTTTGCCAAAACATTTGACCAAAACGGTGAATAAAAAGTGTTTGAAAAAAACTCAAATCAGTTGAAACTCAATTATTCCCCTATTCTATTTAAGGTAGCAATCTTTTATTCTTTTTAGCACTTCTAATTTTAAGTCCAAATACTGAACCCTGCTAAGGCCTTACGTAATTTGCATGATTCCCAGACAGATCCAAAACTGCATAATTATTCGTCAACCAAAACCGTCATAACAGTAATTATTACTTTTTCGGTAGACAATTACCTTCTAACAAAAGGAATGAGATCACGGCTCGCGAAATGGAATAAGTAAAATTTCAGTAAACTTATCTAATAGAACTGAAACTCCTGCATTATGATCACACGAGTATCAAGTGAGCATTATGCAACTTTCTCACGCGTCATCATGCAGATTTTTGCGTCGCTTGTTCCAAAGAGTGTAGGAGCGCAACTCTTTTTAAACTCTCTATGAAAAAAAATTGGTACTTCTTGCCTCACATACTGTAAATTATTTTTTATAGGAGTTAATGTAAATACTTTATTCATTTTAATGATAACCAAAACCTTTAAAGCAACGGCCGCGGTGGCCCATGTTTAAAAAGATGAATTTAAAAGGCCCGCTATTAAATAGGCACCTCCATATCTACCTACCTGTGAATGTCGTAAGAGGTTAACTAATGCAAAAAAAGGATGCGATGGGCAGCAGCATCATATTTTAACAACGATAGCTCTAATTGCGCTCGCACACATGGTGAGTATGGGCAACACACGATAGGAAGTCACTCTGGAAATCTATGGGGAATCTATATTCAGCAGTGGACGACATAACACTGCTTAAAAAACGATGGCTTTTAAAATATAAATACACTATTTTCAGCATTATTACAAGAGATAAACATTAGACAATTTGAATTCATAAAACATTTGCAAAACTTTGTTCAATTACCACCAACTTTTGATGCTCTCTATACGTGAAGGTAGGAGAGAGGAAGGTTACCTTTTTCCCCTGTTTCCCAAAAGAAGGTTCACTTCTACACGCTGCTATTATCTACATTATGCCAAAACATAGTACAGTACAACGATTCAAGTTATGCGCCTCGGCAATGTTCGTTTAATCCTTTATCTTCGTCTTTTTGCACTTGCTAGAATGAGACGCTGATATAAGATACAAGATTTCAGAAGCGCATTTCTTTCATCGTTGTACTGTAGGTACCTATTATGGACCTAACCGCAACACCTTGTATGGAAACCTTGAAAGAGAACTATTTTAATTCGCGCACCGCAAGATAATTGCTGGCAGTATTTACATGGTAATTTGCACTCTTGTAAGCTAAACAATAGATTTGTTTTAATTTTTGGGAGCCTTTGTTCTAGCCTTCAGAAAGTGAAACAAGGTGGGAAACTGCGAACCGCGGGTTTGAAAGTATGCGATTTTGACGTAGACGAATACCAAGTTTATTAAATATTATCGAGGACAAAACACAAGAATGAATAAGAATAGAATAGAAGTTATTTATTCGTACAAATAGGACAGGATTCCCTTTCCATACTCAAGTCAGTCATTCTACCTACTTTATCTCTTTCTTTTTGCTTGTGTATTTGTTTGTTCTTTATGTAATTTTTGTTTGTTCTTATACTATTTTTCTACTGTGTGTGTGTGTCAAATAAATAAACTCTTATTCTTATTCTTATTCTTATATACTTCTGGATCATAATGATCCACATATTCATAACCACTCACTAAGATTTATCGAGCCGTCACTAAATAATTCTGCTCGATAGCTCTCCCTCCTTCCTTTTCTAACTGTAAACAAAAAAGAGGCGAACATACTTTTATCGAGCCGATACAGTTAGTGAGAGATAATTATTTAGACTGGCCTCATGGCTCAGTTGGTAGTAACTCTGCCTTCTGCGCTAGAGGTCGCGGGTTCGATTCCCGCACTGGACAAACATTTGTGACTAACACAGATGTTTGTATCTGGGTGTTAAATATATATCTATTATGTATATCAGTCTCTGTTACCCATAGTACAGGCTATGCTTAGTTTGGGATCAGTTGACCGTGTGTGATATGTCCGGAATATTTATTTATTTATTTTATTAATAAGTGGGTAATGGTTTAAATTGTAAGTTGTATTGATATTATCCACAGGTCAACTTTGCCTACTGGTGGGCCTGGGCATAGATTCTCTGTTCTTGTACGCAAAATCCAGATTATTTGTTTCAATGTAGGATAATTTATTCATTGAAATGTTATGTATGTAGGTGGATGTAGGTGTCCAGTCCTCAAAGTAGGTGCCTACTCGAAAAACTTTTGTAATGTGACTTTTAACAAGTTACAGTGCGCACCGTTTTAGATGGCATATTGAAGGGTCACCAGCGCTTCCCCGCAAGCGATAAAACTAGAAAGGATTGCGATCTCCTAGCACGCTAAGTACGTACCTACTCACAGAATCTTGTAAGTATGTAATCTACTACCTTACGCCCGCGTGGTATCTTGATAAAAAAGGGGCAGTTTTGAAAAACCCTAAAGTCCGTATTTAATTATTTGACTTAATGAGTATTTGTACCAAGTTTCAGATAAATCTCTCGATGCGTTAAGTTTCTCCCATACAAACACTTTGACATCTCACTACACCCTTATTAGGTTTGAAAATCTATAAATAAAATTTTTCCATATTTCTATCATTCAGAATTTTTAGTTAGTTTCAAATCGAATACGAATTTTCATACAAACGTTTTAACTAATTTTCACCTTGCATACTCGACCTTTCTAATACCTGCCTCACACTTTGTTACTTTTGAGCGAGCGGTTCAAATTGGTTCAAGTACAACATATTTTAAACTAGCCTATAATTTACTATAAGAAAACTGTGAATCCCAGATTCCTGAAATATATTATAGGCTTGAGCACGAAAACACAGAATGACACGAAAATGGTAAGCGCAGGTAGGAGGTAACAATGGCGGACAACGATAAGTCATAGAGTTGCCAGAAACAAAAAAGAAATACAAAACCATAGACTATAAATTACGTGTAAAGGCTGAAGCGTGGGAACGCTACTACAAATAAGTAAACATAAAAATCGCATCGAATTAAGCTGTTCTCATAATTATGATCGAACTTCACGTAGGGTAAGTTCGTTTGATCATTAAAAATATATTATAAACCAGCAGCGTGACAATGGATCGATTCTTTATGGAGTGCCAAACATCGACGCGTACTGTACTTACAGTTGTCCATACCGGTTACTTAACTATACGATTGATGGTCTTGTATTATATAATGAAGCATCAGTAATTCATATTGTATGGTCCATACATAGCCTAATGAAGATATAATGAGGTAAGCGTTGTACGAGTACTTCAAGGTGTTTGATCAAATCGGTTATTTTTCTTATTTAGCAAAACAGCTGACCAGCCCGAAACTTCATTTGCTTATTTTGTGTAATACAACGTGTTCCGTATACTAATATACTACTACCGTATAGTACTATCCCAAAAGGGGCCTGTGTTGTGGTACCATGGTACTCGTAGTTTCTGATACCCACACACGACTCAGGGAATCCTAGTGAGGGGTCAGGACTATATTTTGTGTCTGTTGGGTGTTTTTTTACCAGAATGTTTGCATGAACTTTTTACAATCAGCTGTTTCTTGATTAAAATTTATGCTACGGTAACTCTACGCAAGTACGAAGTTAACAGGATGTAGGGCACAGCGAGATTTTCTCGTTCTAATTTGGAGCAGCCCGCCAGGGAGGTACATCCGCCTTACAGAAGATCGCAGCCAAACAACATTATTTGTTTCAAATAGTGTTGTGTTCCTGCGGTGAGTAAGGTTGCTAGAGCTCTTTAGGGGGGAGGGGGGAGGGGTCGGCAATGCGTGCGTGATACCTCTGGTATTGCAAGAGCTCATAGGCTACGGTAACCGCTTACCCACAGGTGGGCCGAAAGCTTGTTTGCCATCTCAGTTGTATAAAAAAAAAACAAGTGCTACGAACGCTACAAGTGCTACGACGCCACGCCCTGTGGTTGTAGTTAATTTTACTTTTGCTATCGTGAGTGTAAAGCTATCGTGAATTATTTGTGCTTGGGTCACAGACCTACTTATAGGCCATAGGACGTCCAATTATTGAACACTGCCTACCCCACAGATTGCCAGTGCGTATTCCTAATAATTATGTGAGGGGAATCTACCCATACTCACCATGCTGGGCATGCGGGTTGGCGAGAGCAATTAGAGCTATCGTTGTTAAAACAGAGGACGCTGCTGCCCATCCCCTAGCTAATTCCCTTACTCGTCTTTTTTGTCATCCACGGATAGGTAGATATAGAGGGGCCTATTCTTCAGCCGGGGACACCACGGCAGCCTTTCAGTCATCGAATTGAAATTAGGCAAAATCATTGATAGTGACGAAATGTCAGCAAACTCATTTCTATTGAAATGCTTCCGCATAAACAATAAATAACCTTGCCATGTCCGAGATTACTTAAAGCAACCACAAATCTAAGTTATATCAAGGTAAATTACAACAGTATTGTGTCGTGAATGTTGTAATATATTGTGGTTTTACGAGTCAATTTACAATTACAGTATTTTTGATTAAGTACGGTTCGGTTCAGGGCAATATACGGTGCCTTATTGCAGGGGTGTTGTGAAGTCGAGCAAGATTTCGTCACTAACATACTTGTTTATGCAAGGCGATTCTTAATATGTGTGCTATACCGAAGAAGATTATTGTACACCAATTTAAAAAAAAAAAAAATATTCCGGACATATTCACATGGTCAACTGATCCCAAACTAGGCATAGCCTGTACTATAGGTAACAGAGACTGATATACATAGTAGATAAATATTTAACACCCAGACACAGAACAAACATCTTTGTTTATCACACAAATGTCACACAGTGCGGGGATCGAACCCGCGACCTCTAGCGCAGAAGGCAGAGTTACTACTAACTTTATTGACTGGCCTCATAGGCAATAAAGTTTGTTCTACGACTAGACTCTACTTAGTAATTTTACTAAGTAGAGTCTAGTCGTAGAACAAACTTTATTGCCAACTTTATTGACTGGCCTCATAGCTCAGTTAGTAGTAACTCTGCCTTCTGCGCTAGAGGCGGAGACGTCATTTTGTGTATGTAAACAAGCAGAGGGCACGCTGCTTACTGCCTTATAAAAATATTTTACCATAGGTACTTTATTGTAGCTAACATACCTAAGTTACCTAGTTATGACTCCCTAACTTAATTTCTCCCCGTATGTTTTCACTTGTATCAAACTGATGACGTTTTGATGTATACACAATGAGACCTTTCGTCACGGCTCGATACTTGGATATAACGATAGATAGAGGTACTAACTATAATGGGTATTATTGACCCACATAAAATAAGGCTGTTTTGTGCTTAAGGATACAGCACCAATGCATACAATGTGTTCCGTAACTAGTATACTGTGGCTTGTTCTATAAACAAAAAATCCCATCAAAAACATTAATGGGAGCCTAGTTCAATATTAAGAATGTGCATGGTTTTTGGCGTCGACGTCGTCAAAAAAAGAATTGAGATCGAAATGGTAGCCAAGGTCTGCCAAGTTCTAAGTTTGACATGGCCTAGACAAAAAAACATTCTGTTTATTTCCTATCACAACACAGGGAATCCTAGTGTGTGGTCAGGACTGTGTATAATAATTGTTATTATTAAATTAAAATAGATTTCAACAAACCATAAAAATTATAACTAACCACTGCAACTTACTAACAACGAATGCCTGCCCAGCATGCCCAGCGTGGTGAGTATGGGCAAATCCCCCCACATGATAAGGAATTTGCTCTGTCTATGGGGAGGCCATGTTCAGCAGTGGACGTCGAACGGCTGATATGACGATGATGATGAACCACAGCAAAAAATAATTTCCTAATTTCGAAAAAGTCATAACTTCTGGTATTGAAAAACTAAAGAAACGCAGAATGGCTGCATGTTAGCTGATGTATCCCACTTAGGTATATGATCAAAACAGCGGCAATCGTACGTAATAAAAACTTGCACAACCTCAATATCATCTTCAGTAAATGGGCAGAAAGAGACATGTCGAATCCGCGTAAGGTCGTACGGTCTTAATACCATGAGAACGCCATAAAAATTGCACCATCGGATTATCCACACAATTTTTACGGTGTAAATGCTCATGCCCCAAGTAAACTCAATTATGTAAGTTAGGAGCGTGACTTTATGGTTATTTTGCTATGGAACATGACCAGATAGAATCAAATTAGGTAAATTTCAGTGAATTATGTTTTGAATGTGGTTATAATTGAGGAATTGACTTTGAGCTGAGTTTTTTTTTTTTTTTGCTGTGGCAAACAAGCTTTCGGCCCACCTGATGGTTAGCGGTTACCGTAACCTATGAGCGATTACAATACCAGAGGCATCACGCACGCGTTGCCGATCCCGAACTCCCCCACCCCTAAAGAGCTCAGGCAACATTACTCATCGCAGGAACACAACACTATTTGAAACAAATAATGTTATTTGGCTGCGATCTTCTGTAAGGCGGAGGTATCTCCCAGGCGGGCTGCTCCAATTCAGAACGAGAAAATCACGCTGTACCCTACCTCCTCCTAAATAAAGATAGAATCAAATTAGGTAAATTTCAGTGATTTATGTTTTGAATTGGTAATAATTGAGGAATTGACTTTGAGCTGAGATTGATAAATAACTGTTAATTTTTTAAGAAGACTTGATTAGCCCGCTCCCGACCCGTGGTACAACTTTGATGTCCAACTGGTTGTACTACGGAGAAGTGAAGTTCCTAGCATTTATTATCACGCCCGATTTAACCTATAAGTTGGCGGGTTCCAGGTTATGTTTGCAGGAGCTACCTACTTGAATCCTGTTATCCATTATCAGTTGAAACAGGTCAAACTCCTATGTGATGTCTACATCTCAGCACCAATAGCAATTCAACATCAGCTAGCATTATCACTTCCATAAAATATACACATGTGACACTTGCTTACGCCCGCCCTCAGACCGATTGCTGAATTAAAGAATTGTCGTCTTGCGATCTGTTCAGTTGGCAGATGAAAGACCACAGATATGTCGTTCATAATTAGGTCAAAGTACGAATGTAGACACCTATCGCTAAAGAGCAATGCCTACAATAGGCTGTATACATGAGCGAATTCGTCGCGGTTGCCCAACATATAATGATGTTTGAAAAGTCACAGATGCATATTAGGTACCGACACGAATAACAGTTTTGCAAAGAAATAAAAGTTTATATTTCCAAAAGTAAATTGATAGTAACATGCCAATTTGAAAGTTTCAAAGTAAACCTACGAATATTATAAATGCGAAAGTTTGTGAGGATGTTTGGACGACTCACAGCTCACGCCGCCGTAAATGCTCAACTGATTTCGATGATACTTTTAATAGAGTTGTTTACCGAGAACAGCATATAAATGTTACTTTTTATCTAGTCTTATCTTTATATCATGTGGACGAAGCCGCGGTCTTAAACTATCCTACTAATATTATAAATGAGTAAGTTTGTGAGGATGTTTGTGGTTCAATCACGCCTAAACGGCCGAACGGATTTGGATGAAATTTGGTACAAATATAGATAATAGACTAGAATAGCATATAGACTACTTTTTATGTAGGTACCACACGAGCGAAGCCGCGGGCGAAAGCTAGTAATATTATCAATGCGAAAGTTTGTGAGGATATTTGGATGTTTTTGTTTCAATCACGCTGCAACCGATATCGATGAAACTTGGAAAAGATAGAGTTTTTTGCCTAGATTAGCCTAAAGGCTATAGTATGACGCGAGCAAGAACACAAGCACATGTTAGTATGAAAATAAATAGAACGCTGAGATTACAGTTGCTAGCGTGGAATTGCGTGCTGGAATGAAAGATTTCAATTTTTTATCTGTATCTGTAGATCTATAGGTATTTTTTATCAACATATTTGTAAATCATACTTAAGTAACCATACAAAACACCTTTTGCGGTGTTATTATGAGGAATAAACCGTCTTTTTTACTGCAACCCTCTCGGCTTCCAATTACTGTTCATTACCTCGTTGCTTAAAAGTTCTCAAAAGTTTTCGTTTTTAATTATCTATATCATAAATGCGGTAACATATTATTTCCTTAATACTCTTCTGTATAATAATGTTCACTCATTTACCTAAAAGTTACATCGTAGTTCTTGGCTTTTGCCATGGCACTCTGTCGATATGACAGTGAAAAAGACGGTGTGTGATTGTTTGTACCTCTATTAATGTCACCTCTGGCCCGAGCATGAATCATTATGCGCTTACGATACGATTTTCGACTACCGGTATATCGAAGTGTTGAAGTGTTTGTACAGTAAGGCCACCATGTCTATCCGACTCCAGGACCAGAGCACAAATCCGATCCAATTGCAAAAAGGGGTGAGACAGGGAGACGTCATTTCTCCGAAACTGTTCACCTCTGCATTGGAGGATGTCTTCAAGCTTCTGCACTGGGACGGACATGGGATCAACATCAATGGCGAATACATCACTCACCTTCGATTCGCCGATGATATAGTCATAATGGCAGAATCGCTGGAGGAACTTGGTGCAATGCTCAGAGACCTCAGTACCGTCTCCCAACAGGTGGGTCTTAAAATGAACATGGGCAAGACAAATATCATGTCTAATGCTCATGTCGCACCCATACCGGTAAATGTTGGGAACGATACCATTCAAGTTGTAGATCACTATGTCTATTTGGGTCAGACGATTCAACTAGGTAGGTCCAACTTCGACAAAGAGGTCAACCGACGAATCCAACTCGGATGGGCAGCGTTTGGGAAACTTCGTCATATCTTCTCGTCGGAGATACCGCAGAGCCTCAAGACGAAAGTCTACAATCAGTGCGTGTTGCCAGTGATGACATATGGCACTGAGACTTGGTCGTTAACTATTGGCCTCATACACAAGCTCAAAGTTGCACAACGGGCTATGGAGAGAGCTATGCTAGGAGTTTCACTACGTGATAAGATCCGAAATGAGGAAATTCGTAGAAGAACCAAGGTTACCTGCATAGCTCTCAGAATTAGCAAGTTGAAGTGGCAGTGGGCAGGCCATATAGCTCGCAGAACCGATAACCGTTGAGGAATAAAGGTTCTCGAATGGCGACCACGAACCGGGCGACGCAGTGTTGGAAGGCCCCCCACCCGATGAACCGACGACATTGTGAAGGTTGCGGGAAGTCGGTGGATGGAGAAAGCTCAAGACCGTTCGTCGTGGAACTCTTTAGGGGAGGCCTATGTCCAGCAGTGGACTTCTACAGGCTGATGATGATGATACGATTTACGACGCAAAGAGATTTTTTCGCTCTAAAAAGCAGCCCGCCTGGAGGTACCTCCTCCTTACAGAATATCGCAGCCAAATAACATCATTTGTTTCAAATAGTGTTGTGTTCGTGCGGTAAGGTTCTGTGTCAGAGGCCAGAGCTCTAAAGGGGGGGGGGGGGGGGGTTGGGTTCGGCAACACGTGCGTGATGCCTCTGGTATTGCAAGCGTTCCTAGGCTGTGGTAACCACTTACGAACTGTTTGGCCCTATGCTTGATTGCCACTTAGTTGTAAAGAGGATGGGGGGGGGGTTTGAACCATAACCTACCACGCTGGTCCAGTTCGGGTTGGTGGATGATGCGAAAGAGCCTCTTTTGTTGATGGGTAGGGTAAACCACGGGCTGGGTGGATTTGCTTGAGTTCACAACGGTGTTATTTAGAACGCCTTGCTGATGCTGGAGCATCAAGCTGAGCTACGGGCCATTTCTCTACCACAATAATATTGTTATCTATATGTTTATATTTAAGCAACTTTCTGTAATTTCATTTTTCTTGTTTTGTCCTTTTTGTATAATTCTTAGCTCTAAGTTGTTTTATTCTAATGTTTGTCTTTATTGTGGTTTATGAGAAATAAATTCATTTCATTTCATTTCCTTACACTGCCATACCGTGGTTACTAAAATACATGCATATGAGAACATCAAAGTTCGCCGAACTTGGAACATAAATTCACAATGTGCCACAGTCACAATCGAGAACTGTACAATTACATGTTACATTACCCTAGCCGGTTATCACCAATTAATATAAGTAATAAATAAACGAAGCATTAATCTAGTTGTAGTACTTCCTATTACTTTTAACATTTAAATCCTATTCTCAAGGTCGCTTAGTGTGAACACATAAAAAGTGAATTATTTTGACATTTCAATTGGGAGTCATGCGATAATTTTGTTACTGAACAGAGGAAATAATTTATTTTATTCAATTACGCGTTGTAATAATACAAAGGAATTTGTTATATAATATTTGGCTGTTCAGCCGGATATCAAATAAATAATAAACACGTTTTATTGATCAAGCGAACGAAGCAAGCGAATATATCTCAAAAAACTTGGACAAATTGGCGTTGTATGTTTGTATATTTGTTTGTTGGAGCATAACTGTCGATCAGATTTGTATGGAATTCAATCATCATCATAATTTCAGCCGTACGACGTCCACTGCTGAACATGGCCTCCCCCACAGACAGAGCGAATTCCTATTATGTGGGGGGATTTGCCCATACTCACCACGCAGGGCATGCGGGTTGGCGAGCGCAGTTAGAGCTATCGTTGTTAAAATGAGGGACGCTGCTGCCCATCCCCTAGCTTTTTTCCCTTAGTCGCCTCTTACGACATCCGCGGATAGGTAGATATGGAGGGGCCTATTCTTTAGCCGGGGCCACCACGGCATGGAATTCAATAGGTTATACTAATTAGGCTATTTTTTAAGTTCTAGGACATGCCGCTTTCCTCTCGTTGTTTTCCTTCACCGTTTGAGGGCTAGTACAGCGCGCATCCATTTTCCGAATGGAAAATCTATTGGTGCACTCCGAAAGTACTGTCATTCTTACAATTAATTGGCTCAGTCCACTGTTTCTAAGGCACTTTAATACTGAGTGGGAATTTTACAATGACAGGCCGAGAATATTGAATGGACAATTTGTATTTGAATGGACGCTTGGGCAAAGGTCAGGACGTGGGAACTGCGGAGTTGGGCCTTCCTTCGAGATATGGTTCAGGGCGCTACCTATCTATTATTTTTCAATCCAGTCCATCCAAAGGTTGCCTAGTAGAGATCGTTTTTAGGGTGTAAAAAACATACAGCTTCACATGGGATGTGTAAAGATCCTGTTGACCAATTTAGCGATTTCTCAAGCATCCGCTAATGTGATCGGCATCTATTTCTGCATTTACTTCCGCCGCCATTTCCTTATTGGTATATCATGTTTTTGAATGATATTTAAGTACTTTAAAACCACTAAAGCGTTTAATCATGAGCTATAAATAGTACTAATTAAATCCAAGTAGTATACCGCGTCTATGTAGTACTTACTACTACATAGACGCGGTATACTACTTAGTACTACTTGCTAAGTAGTAGTTACTAGTACTTTGATATAACATGCGTTTAATTTACTGGCAAATATTTATCTCTGTTTCGCTTTTCGTTTCGGCTGACTACGAATAGGCCTAAGACAAGAAGTTATATAATTTTGATGTTTCGGATCTACGATTCAACCGAATAGGGTGATCTCGAATTAGGGGAATTCATAGTGAAATATTCATAGGCACAGAGGTACTTACCGACTTTTCATAGGTACGGTATTCACTTACCAAACGGTGAGCCGTAAGTTTGTTAAAAAACTCGGTCGTATAAAAAAAGTAGGGAATCCTGTTTAGTATCCCAGTTTATTATCAAAAGCCGATAGGTTTCCATCCTGACAAGTATGGGATGCTAGCCACTGCAAAATGTGGGCGTGTGCCAATAATGTTGATTAAGGACGAGCCTCAGACTACCCACCTGAAATATCATCAAAGATCTCTGCACCTGGAAATCTGTGAGGAGGTCTACTAGGGGAATACATTCGTGAGGCTTTTTAGTCATCAATTTGATGGTCTTGATGATGAAAGAATTACATGCACTTCGTAAAGGCTTCTTGCAGGAACCCATGCCGTTTCCTCGCAAATATATAATTGTACGATCTGGTCAACTGCGCAAATCAACAACAATTCTCAATCATATCTGACCTTTAGATAAATCTAATTTAGATATGTAGATATGCACTGTGAGAACAGGCGATTGCTCTAAAATTGCCTGGACACTGGTCATTACCATTTTGTAAAGACCCACCCCCGCCCTTCCATTTTATTGAAATCGCAAAGCGAACTATAAAACTGAGGGGTCTGGTTAGAGTAGCCGGTAATGTGGTCCAGTTGTTACATGTAATGGAATGTTTAACGCCTTGGCATTTGAGAATTGGTTCAGTATACATACAGGGAGAATTAAACAGCTGGTTTACTCTATACCAGCGATAAGGCTGGAGAACTGAGATAACCCCTGGTTCAATAGGTATTCACAAATATCAGTTTCATCATCATCATCATTATCAGCCTGTAGAAGTTTACTGCTGCACATAGGCCTCCCCCAAAGAGTTCCATGACGAACGGTCTTGAGCCTTCTCCATCCACCGACTTCCCGCAACCTTCACAATGTCGTCGGTCCATCGGGTGGGGGGCCTTCCAACACTGCGTCATCCGGTTCATGGTCGCCATTCGAGAACCTTTACTCCCCAACGGTTGTCGGTTCTGCGAGCTATATGGCCCGCCCACTGTCACTTCAACTTGCTAATTCTGAGAGCTATGTCGGTGACCTTAGTTGTTCTACGGATTTCCTCATTTCGGATCTTATCACATAGTGAAACTCCAAGCATAGCTCTCTTCATAGCCCGTTGCGCGACTTTGAGCTTGTATATGAGGCCTATAGTTAACGACCAAGTCTCAGTGCCATAAGTCATCACTGGCAACACGCACTGATTGTTAATCAGTTTAGTTACAAAAAAGCAAGCAGCATAGTGTTTGTGCTGAAAATTTGGACCAGACTACTTTCATGAATTAGATTTTTACAAGGTGTTTAGTAAATGTATACCATCCATACATATTATGAATCAACTTTTATATGATTATTCTATCAACAAAAAGAAGAATATTACCGGAAAATAATATCAATATTATATTTTATTATTCAAATATGAACTAGAAGTATAAAACAGCTGAATAATTGAGTTTGAACTGATTTGACCCCAAATCAGCTTATTTTTATGTAGGTTTTCAGTGAAATATGTTGAATTATCAAAAGACACTTCATTTCCAATCGGGTATAGAATAAGCCTTTCTGAATATCATACATATTATGAATCAACTTGTATATTGATACTTAAATCCCTGTAGGTAGAGTTTTAGGTAGAGTCATAAGAAGATCACGTTTATAGAGTTTATGCTGGCTTTGGAGCTTGAAGAGAGTCAGCTATCTCCTTATCCAGCTGTGCCCAAAGGACTTGATGTCTGCTATAAAACAATTTGGACGGTAAAAAGTGTCCTTGATAATAATTCAACATTAAACACTTGAAACAAGTTGAATGATAAATATCACAGTTGACTTTATGGAAGCAGAGTTGCTTGTTCACCTTCTAAAGACTGGAGTAGCCGGATACAAAAGCGTTAGGTTATTATTCTGCCGGGAAGGCAGGAGGGATGGTGGCACATTTTGGTAATTAATTTATATATATATATCTAAATTAATTACCAAAATGTTTGACTGGCCTCATAGCTCAGTTGGTAGTAACTCTGCCTTCTGCGCTAGAGGGCGCGGGTTCGATTCCCGCATTGGACAAACATTTGTGACTAACACAGATGTTTGTTCTGTGTCTGGGTGTTAAATATATATCTATTATTTATATCAGTCTCTGGTACCCATAGTACAGGCTATGCCTAGTTTGGGATCAGTTGACCGTGTGAATATGTCCGGAATATTTATTTTTTTATTTATTTTATTGTTTAGCTATATCGCTCACCCTCTAATGTCAAACTCAAAATGCAAGGGTCATCTGGAAATTATTTTTCACCATACATTTAGGTGACACATCGCACGCCGTTTCAAACACGGCTTTAGGAATGTTATAGCAGGATACAAAAGCTTACCAATAGTAGTATATATATATATATATATATATAAATATGCCATAAAGCAAAAGGAGTAGTGGCGTATCTCAGGTAGAAAACCGGCCTCACCATGAGGTATAGTTAAGAAATAATTGAATCAAATACCTACCTGCTAGATAACAAAACAATAAGTACGCGTAATGACTTTACATTCAGGTCAATCAATAATAACTTATCTACAAGTACCTACTCGGTGTGTTTTGCCATGCAGGTTGCAAAAACGAAGGTCGGCTTATGTAATAGAATTATGTATCAGTTATAACAATCGACAATTACATAATTACTTATATACATACAAGTATATACTTAAGTCGATGTATTGCAGCTAGACCGTCTTCGATAAGAACGATGTGCGTTGCTTAAAGACAGTTAATAAGGCTTTTCCCACTACAACTTTTCATATCATGACCGTATCCGTATCGGCACATGCAAAAAAAAGTCTCTGTTTAAATTAATTTGAAACAACGTCCACTAGACCGTTCCGTCACGTGCCTAACCGGACCGACGACGGAAGGCGAATTCAAGACGAGAATCAATGATATACCTATTCTAGTGGGCGTGTAGTTTCATTTTCATGCCTGATACGATAGTAACTAACTAACTAGCTATGCTAGTATGGTAGTGGGCAAAGGCCTTATTCTAAACACATTTGATTGAAATATTTTAGGGATTTAAATTTTGTTTGAGATCCGTATTTCGTAAGCAACAAATATTATTCATTAGAAATTATCTCAGCTGAGCCTTTGCGAAGCGCACTTTAATCCTTTTATCTGGAAACTGGTTCTAATACCGATGATCATTGGCCCTTTTTAGTACCAACACACCATAGCCTGGTCGTTGACCTAATGCAGGATGACTGAATCACTTTTAAACACAACTTATTATCATTGAAACGTCAGAAAATTGGTAAAGTTAAGCGTGCTCCTCGCGACTAAGCTTAGAAGAATCAAGCAACTAACACAGCTTTGAGCCTATAATTACCTATTATGTTCTTTATCACAATGCCGATCGAAAAAGTTGGGTTAAAATAAGTCCTTGTAAAAGATGTTCCGCAGCGAGCTATGAAGAGGGGTATGCTTGGTATTCTACGAAATTGAATCCGAAATGAGGAGGCCCTTAGTTAAACCTCAGTTACCTTTTATATGATTTCTATTTATATTTATTTATAAGTAGAATGAGCTTCAGCAGAAGTTTCTAAAGGCATTACCTACTATCTACAGTATGTGTCCGTAGGTATATTTTGGTCTAGAATCGGAACACTGTTTGTATCCAACCGCAGTACTTGGCCAAGGCCTTACGTTCTCTTACAGGCATTACTGACATTCAGAGACATGCCTATAATCGGTCTACTTTTTATCCTGGTACAATCAACATCAAAAGTAACAGCTCTTTCACACGGCAACATCCCCTTTTTTGCAGGTACCGTACCTGCAAAAAAGGGTAAATTGTCATTGCCATGTGAAAGGGCTGTAAATGATGATTAAACTTCGCAAAACAGCAGACAAAAGATAATTATGAATGCGCTTGTTGATGTGCTAATTTAGCTGTTAGGTATCTATAGATACCTACTCTAAGTGAGTTATTCGTTCTCCTTTTCTGATCTAACCGTAAAATTGCGATTGTAACGAACTATTACAAAACAGTTCAAGTATCCGGTAAATTCTCACAAAATCCGAAAAAAATAAAACCGAATCGAGTCGTGCTCTCGATTTACGTAATCGATTCCGCACAGTTCTATTATTTGTCTTTACTTTTTGTCTATGCCTAGTCGTGGTTTACGCTTTGGTTTTTTAAGAAGCGGCCATCGTCATAATATGACCATAATAAATAGCAGTGAACGTAATGGTCAACCTACTCGTAGTAGGTGAATTCGTATGAGCTGGTGGCCAGCGTTAGTGACGAAGTTTCTAGGGCACCACATCTTTGCGAAGGTGCTCTCCGAAGCATGGAAGCGCCAGCTGTCACCCATCCATTTAGGTACAACACGAGTGCTTCACATTTCAACCCCCCAAAGTAATAGCTTGAGTTCCCAATTGTTTCATTAAACTAGGGCCATTAGTAAAATGGTGGAACAATTAGGAAATAGACAACGTACTCGTACCTGAGGATCTAGACAAGATCCTCTCGCTTCGTTTTCATTTCACGCTAACGTACGTCGGCTATTTAAGCCGTGTTCAAACGGCATGCGATATGTCCTTCCGATATGTTCTATGTTCTATGCGTTCTGCGATTTGTTCTATCCTCACTAGATCTGTGCCTACAACTACATAGGTACCTAGGCTTTTATGTGTTTTAGGTATGTATTGTTTTGTGTTATTTTTATGTTTAGTAAGCGTTGCGGAGCAAATAAACATGTTTTCTTTCTTTCTTTCTTTCCTTAATATCGCATTACATAAAATTAGTTTCAAAATGATCCTTACCTCTACTAAATAAAGTAATTTTTGAGTTTGACATTTGAGGTGTGCGTTATAGCTCCGCGATATCGCTAGTTCCTAAGTCAAACTCAAACTAAACTTTATTCAAAAGACGTAAGGATCAAGGTGACATCTCCCAAGCTAATGTCATTTCCATACAATTCGATCCATTCCCTCAGAAAATGGTTTTTTTTTAGATCCATATGCTGCACTTCCACCATAACGACCGCCATGAAGGTAGCCGCTTCTTAGAAAACCGAAAGTATCGATGAAAAGCCGTCTGCAGTCTGAACAAACACAATTATGATATTGGAGTGCCTTGAATTAGACATGGATCTAATTCCTATTATATCATCATCATCATCATCACCAGCCTGATGAAATCCACTACTGAACCTAGGCTTTCTCCAAACAGTGCCACGACGTTCGGCCTGGAGTCTTCTCCGTCCATCGACTTTCCGCAATCTTCCCCTTTCCTTATTGCTGCTTTTATTGATAATCATCATAATATCAGCCGTCTTTTCACGGTCAAAAAGTGAAAATTGAGAGCTAACTGAGGCCTCAGGGCTATATTGAAGCATCGGAAAGATGTCAGATCGGAAACGTTGGCTCATCTCAAACCAGAGACCAAGTCTGCAATGTAGCACTTAGGGAGTTTTCTCACTTTTCATGAGAAGGGAGAAAATTTATGAAAAATGAATAGCATACCGTTTTTGTATGGTGTTACGAAAATGGCGCCTAAACCAGTAATCAGCTCGCCTCGGCTCTAAAACCTATTAGTTATTGAATAACCGATGTTTTGGTATCTAGTTTTAGAGCTGATTTTATAATAGCTGACGTTGCCGATCGAAAATCAGAACGATGTTTTAAGCTACTTATCTCAGACGTTTACTTTTTGAGATTTATTTATTTATTTATTTATACGAAAAGTTACACTATTTTTACAGGAGCACCTAATGCAAAAGTGCACCTCTATCCTTTAAATTATTATTATTATACATATCAAACATTTTATAAAATTTATTTTAATTCATAGCATAATACCTACTAGTTAAGAAACAACATACATATATCTTCAATTAATAAATTCAAATTCCATAATGTCAAACCTAATAAAAAGTAAATAGAAAAATTCGTCAATCCATATATGTCAAATAACAAAAATAAAAATTTGCCACAATAAATACAAATTACATAATGTCCTACCTAATCAAAATTAAAAAAGAAAATAATAATTCGTCAATCAATAATAATGTCAAATAATACAAAATGTCAAATCTAATTAAAATAGCATAGAATATATAACAGCGTCCTGCGACATTCGCTCAGAGGGCAGTAAAAAATATCGACTCTCTCCGCTACTAGATTGAGTGTGTGGATGCAACGCGTTAGAGGTGCCTTTTGTCCCACTGTATTTTTATTTTTACCCACAATAAAACTGAATCTTTCGCGGTTTCATCACAGCCACTCAATCGGCTATTACACACATTTTATAATACCCTATTCTTTGTATTACCTAACTGAGGAATATGGGAACCCCGCATAACACAATAAACTTAGGATATTGACGCATACTCGTAACAATAGTGCTAGCTTTACTTTGGCAATGTTATAATGACCGTTTCCATTGCAACACGATTAAACAGAGTTATGTTTGACTTTTTTAAGTATATTTTTTTTGGTAAATGTAGAGAGCTACGTTCGGAGTTTCACTAAGTCACAGGATCCGAAATGAATTCTTAGGAGAATCAACGTCACCGACATAGCACTCAGAATTAGCAACTTGACGTGGCAGTTGGCTGGCCATAGAACTCGCTGAACCGACAACCGTTGGAGAACCGATCGATTATATCGATCGACGGTCGATCCATCGATGTGGTAATACACTTACCCATATGTAAGTACCCTCAACATTATTAACTATCATAACATTACACTGTACCGTTTCACAACTTTATTTTTAGTTAGTTATGTAAGTTTCTATTAATTAGTAAACTATTAATTAGTACTCCATTTACGTTTGTTACACATAAATAAACTTTTTTATACTTATATCCATTTTCACACAGTCCATCCATCTCTTACATCCATTCACATTCATGTATAACACTCTTTTTGTCACATGAAATTCTGCCTTCCTCATGACATGAACATACCACGCTAACCTATTGCTCCTTAGCTTTTCCGTCACTGGTTTACATATCACTGTATATCCCATTACTTATCGTAGTCCAAAGAAAACAGTGCATTTGGCTGATCATAATAAAACTCTAGCTTCATCTCACGGTGTATGGACTATTGTTCCCGTCCAATTACGCATTACTCATACACTCAATATACAAACACTTTAGTGGCCCTAGCACAAATAATTCGCGATAACGTTACGAATACGACACGATAGCAAGTTATACCAAAAAAAAGGAATCTTGATTTCATTTGACTTTTACTATAGTATCGTAAGCGTAACGCTATCATTAAGTATTCGTCCTCGGGCCACAAGCACACATTCTTCTCTTATTGTGTATAATTCGCAAATTGCTTATGTGGAGATGACAGGAAGTTATCTTTGTCGCATTTCGCATACTTACTTTCTTTTTAATTTTGTATATGAACAGTTTCTTACATATTCTTAATAAATTCTTAATAACAATAATAAATATTCCGGACATATCAGCTGGCCGGACATTCTGGACATTCGGCTGGCCTTATAGCTCAGTTGGCAGTAACTCTGCCTTCTGCGCTAGAGGTTGCGGGTTCGATCCCCCCACTGGACAAACATTTGTGCGATAAACACAGATGTTTGTTCTGTGTCTAGGTGTTAAATATTGATATATTATATATCAGTCACTGGTACCTATAGTACAGGCTATGCCTAGTTTGGGATCAGTTGACCGTATGAATATGTCCGGAATATTTATTTATTTATTTATATCACACACGGTCAACTGATCCCAAACTAGGTTAATGATCTCTTAGTTACTAGGTACTTATATTGGCATACGGTTATTACAATGAATAATTCATCAAGTTCCTATACTACTACACAGTAAAATACCTACCAACGGCATAAAGGAGGTGCTAACAAGCATTAGCAAAATCACAAAAAAAACTACAGTACATATACAGCACGATGTATTTTTTTTTTTTACATCTAAGGTAGCAAACAAGCATACGGCCCACCACTCTTATTCCAAAGATAAAAAAGTATAGGCCAGTAACATTATAAAAAAAAATTATAGTGTGCCGTGACGTAGTTACAGACTATATCTACAGCACGATACAATTGTTTTTATTCCAAAGATAAACACAATATAGGCCAGTGGCATTGTACAAAAGGTCAATTATCGAGCGCGAAAACAATATTACGTGAAAGATGTAACAGCAGTAATACACTAACAGAATTATCCAATACATAGTTTCACAACCCTCATTGAGATGCACAAACAGGCCTCTGTCTCTTGAAATTAGCATTCGGTGTAAGGTGGACTTTATACCGCAGTTTTAAGATTCAATTTGGAGTTAATGGCAGCATCATCATCATCACTATGATTTCCACTACTATCACAAAAATCAGGATGCCATTAGGCGCTATTTCGTTTAGATTAGAGGCCGTTTTCTAGGTGAATCGTAAGCGGTCATTCTTCTTTCTCAATCATATTTGATCTATAACTGGCCAAATACATGTTTAAAATACAGGTAATCAACAAATCAAAGAAAAAATACCAAGATTCAAAGACTTATAAAGCCTCTAAAAGTCTCTAAAAGATTTCCTGGCATTCATTCTTAAACAAGTGCATTTTTTCACACTGAAATTAAATTGATATTAGTTTCATCGCAATTGTTATTGAAGACTCATTTTATTTGCAATTTTCCCCAAAATTCCTCTCACGACAACTAAGATACGGGCCTTATTCTAAAGCCCTAAAGACAGTTCAAATGGATTACCTAAAGTAATTTAAAATTTTGTGAGAGATGAAAGATATAATATTATTTTCTTAGGCTTAGCCAATATAGCAGTGCAACTGTAAAGTGACGCTGTCGTTTTTCAGTGGAACTTAATGCTCTTGTTTCTTCTGCATCAGAGGTCGATTTCAACACCCTATTGACACCCCTCCGCTACTAACTAGACCTTTTGGCACACAACGTCTAATTATTATAGGTACCTACCATTCGACCTTTTGACTGACAATGCACATTTCGAAATAAGTCACACAAGTTCAATGGTAGCGATAATAAATTGTTGTTATGAAGGTTATATTTGTGCGTATGAGTGAGTATTACGCTTAGTCTGCTTTCATTGTGATATTTAATTAATGTACTTGGGTAAATATAGCTGACGCGGGCTTAAGCTTCTAAGCCCTAGCTTCTTTTTTAATAAGTTTTTGTGTGTTACCTCTCTGTCTTTGTTTCATATTTTCGCTCTCTGTGTCTTGCTTTTATTGTGACGTGTATTGTGAGCTAAGTTTGTGAATAAATGTTTGTCTTTGTCTATGTCTATGTCTTAAGTCGATGTTTTTCTTCACCGTTTTAAGCACGTGTTTTGTTCCTTTCCTAAAGGTTATGTTTTGATGTTCCAACTACACTTTATATTTATGACGATTATCCTACAAATATTATAAATGCGATAGTTTGTGAGGAATTTTGGATGTTTGTGGTTCAATCATGCTATAAGGGCTCAACCGATTTCGATGAAACTTTGAATTTTCCCATCTCTTTTATGCTAAGGTGGGAAAAGGCAAACACTGCCTTACTCTATTTTAATGCTGGGAATACAAAACGCTGCAAAACTGTAAGAAAAGGATTTAACCGTCCAATGCAGCGTAAGAATCTTTTGAAGTATACAAAACAGCCTACAGCCGTGGTGGCCCCGGCTAAAGAATAGGCCTCTTACGACATCCGCGGATGTCGTAAGAGGCGACTAAGGGAAAAAAGCTAGGGGATGGGCAGCAGCGTCCCTCATTTTAACAACGATAGCTCTAACTGCGCTCGCCAACCCGCATGCCCAGTGTGGTGAGTATGGGCAAATCCCCCCACATGATAGGGAATTTGCTCTGTCTGTGAGGGGAGGCCATGTTCAGCAGTGGACGTCGTACGGCTGAAATGATAATACAAAACAACACCGCACTACACGGCAACCATTTGCAGAGAGCCTCTAGTTTCACAACGATAAAAAGCTCATGGTAAACAAAAAAACTCTTCAATCGAAAATGTTCCATTATTATAAAAGTTCTTGAACCTAATTCCTTAGAAATCCGGGGCAGCGAAACAAAGAAAATAATATTTAGCCAATGCCGTTTGCGGCACGAGCATATCCGTCATCGATTATCGACACGCTATGTCAATGATCGATATTGGTCTCGGAGCCAGAGGTGTATTTCTTACGGAATAGCTAAAGTCAGTTCGTAGATAGAATTGGGTTTTCTCTTTCAAATTACTGAAGTTTTCAAGGATTTGATTGGTCAATCGTAGGTATTTGATTTGCCTTGTACAGATCAGCATCATATTTTACATGATATCTGCTTCCCTACTTTATCATCGTTATCTGCATGGCCAACATGATCTCGCTTTTGTGGAAAATTAAAATATACAAGGTGATTTTCATAATATATTACCTATACTATTTAAAAATCATTTATAGTTTATCCGTTTTTTACCGAACTTTTTAATATATACTTTTTGGTCTTTTATGCATTATAACTTACTCTAATGTACCTACGAAAGGATAGACATCAAGATTGTAACCGAAAACAGCTTAATTAATAATTGTATTTGATTGAACCGATTTGACCCCAAAACAGCAGATTCATCGTGTTTTTTCAAATAAAAATGTGGTAAAAGTGTAAAAAATTCCAAAAGTCGTAAAACAAACTTTATTGCCAGTTGGGTATAAAATAAGCGCCTTGCAGGATAACATACATATTTTGAATCGCCTTGTATTATGATAATAGGTGCACAGTCTTCTGAACTATCTATCTACCTACTGTTCAATTTCAGACAATGCTCACTTTGATTTTAAATAGTTATCACATTCTCTTGGCTTACGCTGATCGATACCGAATCAATGGCATGCGCACGCGTTTAATCGATACGTACCAAGCAAGGCCGAATACTTTTGTTACTCCCCGTCTCTAGTAATCAGTACAGAGTTCACAAACAATCACTCCATGCTTTCTGTTCTGATACATCACTACAGATCAGCTTGCAATTTAAAATGAACTTAACGGCGTAAGATTTAGTTTTAAAATAGTGAAATATGTGCGCGTTTTGGTACGGTTAAGAGTTATTACACGTGTTAGTTTTGTAAATTTATCTACTAAGTATAATTATTGTCTTTGGTTTTGTCAAGTAAAGGAGATTTCATCCTGGGTCGGTGAACATAGAACATAGTACAAAAATGTACCTACACAGGGCACTACCAAGCGCCATACATCTATGAATCATCTCCTTTAGCCCTTCCCACTCACTGCTTCGGTTTATTTTTGTGCGCGCCTATTCCTTCTTCTCATGCGTAGAGTGAAAGAACAAAGGCATTTGTTAATGGATCTTCTGGCAATCTAACGAACTGATACAAAATATTTTTTTACGCCTTGCCTAATGCTTTTTTGGTTTGCCAATGTATTGTGTAGACTTTTATCGATCAATCAAGTAAAGACTCTCATTACTAGTTGCGTGTCAAAATATGGAGCTCTTGAGAGCAGCAGAATTAAAATCAGTAGGTACCAAGTAACCTAGTACAGTGCAAGGTCATAATGTGTCAGAATAATTGACCTTTTGGCTAAGGTTATAATTTAATTAATTATTATAATCCAACACTATCAAATATGGTTCAATATGGAAGAGAATGGTGGTGTACCTATGCGTATATTTTATCTTAGTCAGTTTAAACAGGGCTTATCGTGTAGTTGTTGTTTGACAAATGGTTCAAGATAATTACTTAGTAGAGTTAGTAGGTTAACCGACGAGATTGGCAGTTGAGTTAAGTATTGTACAGGCTCTCGGTATTAGTGTACGGCTTCGGTCAACTTAATTAGTAGATTAATCAGGCTTTGTCGATCAGTAGAATGTACAGGAGATGAATTGATATAGATAAACTAAAAATCACTCGGCAAAAATATGGCGCCAGTAACTACTAGCGACATTTTATTGTTGCTGCTTTTTTAAACATATTAAAAGCGACAGCGTGTCTTTATCTTTATTTTTTCATGTAGAGGCATCAATAAGAAATCTGATCATAACTAAAATGGCATGTTTTGAAAATCGTATCAATCCATTCCCCCTCCCTATGTACAGGTAACAGAAAGTACTTAACTATAGGTATGTTAGGTAGAGTAGGCTTAAAAACTCTACAATTCAACATGTAGAGTTTTTTAAGCCTGCTCTACCTTTTTTTTTGTCGCCAGTGTAGAGCTAGACTCGATCCTATCCTTCTTCCTAAATTAAAAATTAATTATGTTTGTTGTTCAGTCACGCTATCAGCTCAAACTATTTTGGAAACTGACAGAGATCTTTACCTAGAATAGCTTAAAGGGTACTTTTTACCTGGGTAACACGCGAGCAAAACCGCGGGCACAAGCTAGTACTTAATACATTTGGTAAGTATACATTTATTTTTCAGCTTTATGATTATACCAAAGCTTTACTAATTCCCGCTACAAATGCTCGGATAAGCAAATAAGCGGATCAGTTATCAGTGCTTTTGGATTTTTAACCAAAGGCCTACCCTCAATAAAACCGAATTTTATATGAAACCATAACCTTGATTTTACCACCGTCGCCGGTCGCTACACCAGAAAAGTGTTGCACAACTAAGATAGTGAAAGGCGGTATTTGTGCAATGCACCTTATCAACCGCACTGCACTATTTTACCCAATGTCGGTAACTTTACAACCTATACAAATTGCAGACATGGCGAATTTCGTTACGAATCCTGACCATTACACAATAGGAATTGCAATGCTGTAATGACAAACTATGCATTGTATTGGTCAAATTATGGACTTGTATTGACCTGATTAATATTATATCCATGATGACGATACTTTGCAGAATCTCTAAGGTTTTGGTGAGCATAATATAGGTAAGTAATGATTAGGTAGATGAGAAGCGAATGATAAGAAATAGATGTGTGAAGAGAGTCAAAATCAAAAGGCATTTATTTCAATAAAATCACTAGGATCATAATACTTATGTACCTACCTATAGGTACCTACTATCCCGAAAGGGCCTTTTTCTACACTCGATTGGCAATAACGCTTATAATTCAACCTCTTAGAAATTTAATTAACACTAAAACTGGATATTGGGTAAACTAAAAAAAAAAATCCCCGGTTTGTTGTAAAAATACTCAGGCGAATTATAGTTCCCCGCCCCTCGATGACGAGTTGCCTATAAGTGCTATAAGTCATAGGTATTAAGATTCAAAATGCAATGATTCACGAAACTTCGGGAAATAGAATAACTCTAAAAGCATAGTATGAGTGCACGTATATGCTATCTTACAAAGAGTGGAACGAAAGTTATTTTTCTAGGTATCTACTGCTAACTCTTAATTCCTCTCCTAGATGGCGCTGGCATAATGCTTAGAAATATTTTTGTAATTCAATAAACTGAATTCATATTATAAAAAAAAAGATATATTATGAATCGTTGTAAAATTAAAAATTCGTATACGATTTGACCTAGTTTTATGAAGATTTGAACCAGTGCTCTATTTTCGGAGGCAGTTCGATAATTTCGCAGTGTTACTCGACTGGGAGCGTGGCGTCTCCTGTAATCCGGCTTCTCGGTGGTCGGGATGGGAGGATGGTTTGAGGTCGGGAACCACTGGTGCTGCGCGTTCCATGTTGACTGGACGTCCACACTAAGCCTGGTATTAATATGGACCGCCCGGAGGAGTCTGGGCGGTGCAGGTTTACTAAGGAGGTGCGAACCGGGCCAGGGGGGAAACCCAGCAGCCAAAAGTACCCGTATCGGGCAGTAGTGGGATAGCGGCCGGGAGTGGGGGCTCAGTATCAGCCTGACCAATACAATCAGACCCTTTCCTTTTGGAATTTTTCTTGAAAAAAAAACATATATTATTTATGTATGTCACATACCTTTTTGATTTTCAAGCTGATTGCTTTACTAAGTAATTGGTAGATTGGATAGGTAAAGGGGATAAAGGTGGTTATATAAGTATGGCCAGGTACGAGTACGTACCTACGAGTGCTTGAACATCTGCCACATTCAAACAATAACAAAATTACACGTCTGGTCCCGTTATCTAATCGCACAATTAATTTTATCTTTAATCGTATTACGCTTTACCTACAACTTTCTCTCTCACATGAAAGCCTAATACCTATGTCAAGGAGTTATGGTTCAGTATTGCGTGCTATTTTATCAATAGAATAGTGCTAATAACAAACCCTATCAATTGCAATAGAATTGACGTAGATCCTCCATAAGATTAATTTAAATCTAAGTAGGTAGGTACTTATGCGTCTGAGTCTGTCAGACTGCGGTTATTTATCCCTGATGAGAACGCAAAGACGATGTTTACTAATTTACTATACCTACATAGATTTTATTTTTATTATTTTTTTACAGATGGTTAGGGTGAGTTGTGGGTTCCGTATAAAGATTCCAGAGCCCCTTGCCATGCATGAAGGCCGGCCACCAGGTGGTTTTTAGTGAGACCTCGAGTACGAGAACCTCACTAACCTAACTACATCCCCTTATAATAAATAGTAATAAATTCATTTATTTCGGAAAAGTCCATAGGTACCGAAAATCATAATTTAAAAAAAGCCAAAAAAAATCAATGATTCTTATACCTTCCTAACGCATATCATAAAAGGGGCTCTCGAAGCCATTTATTTACCTATTTATTTATGGGCTTACCTACCTCGCGCGTTGAATTCTTTTGTATGAAAATATAATTATTCCACTATTATACTTTATTTTAACAATTTTGTATCTGAAAATCATTGTAGTGCATTTAACAGAACATTGTATGGCATTCCATTTACGCACGACCGGACAGTCAATCCTGCCCAGTATGGTGACGAGCAGGCTATTGGTAGTTGGTACTAACTCGCACATGGCGCATCAAGGAGGCAACTTGTTTCCACATCATGTACCTACTAGTAGTTGGTAATGTTGCTGGCTGCAGATTTTCCATCTGTCAAAAAAAAAGGTTTAGATTAGGATAGTTATGCTTTAGTAGGGGCTTACCTCGCGCGTTGAAGTCTTTTGTATGAAAAAATATTTCTCTTTTCTACTAATAATTAAACAATTTTGTATCTGAAATTGAAATTCACTGTAGTGCATTCAACAGAACAGTGAGTGCTTTGAATTCGACACAAAAGGCATGATA
The DNA here is from genome assembly GCA_947579855.1 of Anticlea derivata. Taxonomy (NCBI): domain Eukaryota; kingdom Metazoa; phylum Arthropoda; class Insecta; order Lepidoptera; family Geometridae; genus Anticlea; species Anticlea derivata. The sequence goes on along the minus strand of OX388259.1, from coordinate 11,363,438 downwards.
TTCTGGTACTGATACCATTGAAGAAATATCACAATATCTTGATTGTTACTGTTACGTGGAACTTCGTAATAGGTTAGTGCCAGCTGTTATCTAAGTAGGTAGTTATAGCTAGAGTAACCCCTCATCATCCTCATTATCAGCATGTGGAAGTCCGCTGCTGAACATAGGCCACCCACAACGAGTCCCATAACAAACGGTCTTGAGCCTTTTCCATCCACCGACTTCACGCAACTTTAAATAAAATAAATAATAAATAAATATTCCGGACATATCACACACGGTCAACTGATCCCAAACTAGCCATAGCCTTTACTATGGGTACCAGAGACTGATATACATAATAGATTAATATTTAACACCCAGACACAGAACAAACATCTGTGTTAATCACACAAATGTTTGTCCAGTGCGGGGATCGAACCCGCAACCTCTAGCGCAGAAGGCAGAGTTACTACCAACTGAGCTATAAGGCCAGTCACTTTCACAATGTCGTCGATCCATCGGGTGGGGACCTTCCAACTCTGCGTTGCCCGGTTAATGGTCGCCATTCGAGTACCTTTACTCCCCAACGGTTGTAGGTTCTGCGAGCTAACAATGTACAGAAAAAAAACATATTTACAGAATTTTTGGAATATCTGTACATATATTGATACATATATTATCTGTATACTAGGTGATTCATAACATGTATACCATCATAAAAGAGGGTTATTCTTTCAACAAAAAGAAAGAACTTAAGCCAAAACAGCTGATTTTTACATAGAGTTATTTTAATGAAAAATTACGAATTTTCAAACTCGTAGAATAAACTTTATTGCCAATTGGATGTAGAATACGCCCCTTTCGGGATAGCATACATGTTATGAATAACCTTGGATTAATAAAATAAAACCGTATTGCTTTATTTTATTACGTGTACAGATTTTTGGAGGAGGTAGGGCACAGCGAGATTTTCTCGCTCTTAAATGGAGGGAGGTACCTCCGCCTTACAGAAGATCGCAGCCAAATAACATTATTTGTTTCAAATAGTGTTGGGTGGAGAGGGGTCGGCAACGTGTGCGTGATGCGCTGGTGTAGCAAGCGCTCATAGGCTACGGTTACCGCTTACCATTTGCTTGATTGCCACCTTAGTTGTATAAAAAAACAAGATTAGGTATTAAGGAAATAAAACTCAGAGGAGAAAGCTACTTGGGCAGCCTCAAAGGCCACGCCAACCCACTCGCAAGAGCTTTGGTTGAGAAACCAACAACCACGAAAAGGTTAAAGAGGAGCCACATCCTGGACAACCTGCAAAAATGAGGGAAGAAGGACTGATGAGTCTGGATCCCAAACGCCACTAAACAAGCAGCTCATCCGCCTATAGTCCACCAACTGATTGCGGATAAAAGAAAAGAACAAAATAAAAAAAAAAAAAAAAGGTATTAAGGAGATAAGTAGGTACTTATCAAGCTTTTTGGTGAGGTGAGGCGGTCAATACCCGCTGCTTTGTCGGCCGGCGAAGGGACACGAACTGACCTTTGCAGGACGTGACATTACATTCTCTGCGATTCACAGAAAGGAGACGTTCCAATTTATGCACAAATGCCAAAAAGTATCACTTGTAAAGGCTGTATGGATTGTGGATGAATGTCAAGTTGTCCACAATCATTGGCATTTACATAGTAGGGGTTGGTCCTTCGAGCCCACGCTTTCATGTGGCACAATCCACATTAACTTAGGTAGGTACCTACAGTCAAAGTCAAAAGGCATTTATTTCAATAAAATCACTAGGATCACTTTGAAACGTCTTAGAAACTAGGTGAAGCTATGCCTGTTCCTCGCGACCAAGCCTAGAAGAATCAGGCAACAAACACGGCTTGGTGCCTATCATTTTTTTCGATGATCCTTTTTCACAAAATGGAATTTAAAGCTTCAGTGCTAAAGCAGTCAGCTACGAAAGTCACTAAACACGATTTTTTTTATTCAAGTAAGGTGGCAGAAAAGGTTACTAAGGTTTTAATTAAGTAAGAAACCGTTATATTAATCATTGCATTAGCAAATATTGTAGTGCCCCAGCGGGGTTCATGTATAGGAAATTTTTACCTAGCGCAGAGCCTAAATTATCGACATATCTCCCTACAAATCAAAACGAACTACTGCCAACAATGTAATATGGAGGAAAAAAGAAGGAAAAACGTATGCTTTAGTCGTGTCCTCCGGTACAGTCCGATTTAAACGCTAGGCACACCCAAATCACCACAACTATTACCTATAACTATTTAGGTAAGGAACCTAATAAAAGTCTACAATAATATTATATTACAACGAAGTATTTAGATAATAATAGTCTACATCCGTGAACCGACCTACTCTCAAAAATCAATGTCCGTTCATGTCCTACGTTGACTTTAACGAATAATTACCTAAGCCATAATAAGAGCAAGTTAACGACTGTTCCCATGACCTCTATTCTCCAGAACGTAAGGTTCAGTATCACGTCAAATCACGTGCCTAGTGCTTTACTTATGTAGAGGCTGTTTGGTAGCATAAATTGTAGTGGGTAGTTACAAAAGGACCTTGGGTTTTGAAAGTATGGACAACCGGAACGTAAACTGTATGACATTACAATACGTAGGTAGGTTCTTAGAAAATTGAGCCATTATTTTTACATAGTTACCTATAATCGCAAAAAATGTATGGAACACTGTTGGAGTTGTTGTAGTGGCCCCGCCTTCCGATCGTCAGGGTTCGAATCCCGGTCGAATACCAATGAATTTTCTACTCAGATTTTTAAAAAAAATACATCTTATTGTATAAAATATTAAACTTTTGAACATCACGAGGCATAATTAATTAGGGAGTTGAAATGACTAGTATGTATTTCAAAATGTAACCCTACGTATACATACCTAGGGTTATATTTTGAAATACTTAGAAAGTCAGTACCTGAGTACCTACTACTGACAGGTACTGACTTTATTATTATAAAATGAAACCAAGCAAAAAAAATTCCAAAAGGAAAGGGTCTGATTATATTGGTCAGGCTGATACTGAGCCCCCACTCCCGGCCGCTATCCCACTACTGCCCGATACGGGTTACTTTTGGCTGCTGGGTTTCCCCCCTGGCCCGATTCGCACCTCCTTAGTTTACCTGCACCGCCCAGACTCCTCCGGGCGGTCCATATTAATACCAGGCTTAGTGTGGACGTCCAGTCAACATGGAACGCGCAGCACCAGTGGTTCCCGACCTCAAACCATCCTCCCATCCCGACCTCCGAGAAGCCGGATTATAGGAGACGCCACGCTCCCAGTCGAGTAACATTGCGAAATTATCGAACTGTCTCCGAAAACAGAGCACTGGTTCGAATCTCTAAATTAAATATGAGGTCATATTATTATATCGTATATCGTACCTTGAACCGTGGTCATATCATAGAATTTTTAATTTTACTATGGATTGGAGGATATATATTTTGGGAAACATAGAAGCAAGATTTTTTGTTATCAACATAGTATTATGTTATCTGTGTCAACATGAAACAACCACAAGTAAAATGTTTAATGTTTATCAACGCCATCTAGGTAAAGTAGCAGTAACTAAAAGGTTGCGCGGCACGGACATAATATCACTTTTTTTGCCAAAAGATGGCGACAGGTCACGGCCCACATCTTACGCGGTTCTTTTACGATATTGATTTGATAATTCATTTTACCAAAATAAGATAACAAGTACATAATAATCCAAGCACTTATATGTTTGATTGTTTGTGGTTCAATCACGCTCAAACGGCCGAACTGATTTGGATTTTGGCACAGAGATAGATTATAGTCTGGAATAGCTTATTGGGTACCTACTTTTTATCTTCCACCACCACGTACGTTCAATATCTTCGCGACCTTCACGTACCACGCGCGCGAAGCCGCGGGCGAAAGCTTGTGCGTTCCTACCACCAAAGTATTGATACTTTATCTGAGTATAGGTACTTTACTTTGGCGGTAGGAAGGAAAGTATTGACACAGATAACATAATATTGATTATTTTTTTCTCACACTGACATTTTTTCCCCTAAATACATATAATCTAAACCTCGGGGAAAATTATCCTTAATTGTGGACACTGCCGCCCGCGGCCATCCGCCCGCAGTAACAAAACGTTTTGTTTGACAGCTACCTCTGTCTTGACAGTTGACAATTAATAACAAAACAAAGACAGCTGATTCGAATTGTCTGGTTTTTTTTTGAATTTCAAGCAACGGCGGATTTGCAATTTATGTGAAAACACGATTATTTACTATAAAAACTACACTTTGTCTTATGACTACGAGCTAGATTTTGTATTCTAGCGATGGATACTGATAAAATAATAAATTTGAACCGGTAAGTGCCACTTTTACACACAAGTTATATTGTTTGAACTTGCGCGCTCTAAGTTATTGATTATTTCCCAAAATAAGTTTGAACGATGTAAATACTAAATGAATCAAAGTGTACCTTTAGCATTTTGCTGACATTTATTCCGAGCTTGGGTTATAATCGTGCCCTTTGGGCTTTGCGTTAGGTGTTCTAACTATAGGTGGTTATTTTTAGAGCGAATGGAAGCGATTCGCCCAGTGTAACACCTGTGAAGCCTCGTCTAGGGCGGTTTGTGGATGTTTACTCTCCTGAGCACCTCAATTTGACGCCAAAATCTGTGAGTAAATATTTTTTATTTTGACTAGGTATAAAAAATGATTTAAGTACTGCCTTCCTATTCCATCATATGAAATCATGACACAGCTAGCCATGAATTTACAACCAAATAAAGGCCGATTTTTTTTTCAGAAACCTAAAAAGACTTTTAATCGTTTGAGGAATGAAAGTCCAATACTGTACACACCTGAAAAGTTACCTGAAACTGAATACAAGTGCAGGTAATATTTTTTATTAATTATCACTGCTGGGAAAAGGCCTCTTTCCTTCCTGATTTCACGATCTAGAGAAACCTCTCTTCAGTCTACCCAGTATAAATTGGTCCAGTTCATTCCACACAGTTCATTCAGGGCACCAATAGATGGCTGCCTTAGCCTACCGCTTACGCCACATGCGATAAACATGCCCTGGTCATTCCTACTTTAGATTGGTGACCAACAGCGCTGACCCTCAAGAAAGAGAGATTGTGGAACTAATGTCTTAATATTAAATTCTAGGACAGTCAAGCCTCAGCAGAGATTCAGAAATGTATTCCGCAACTGTTCATTTGAGGGCAACCAAAGTTTTCCACGTCTGAGTAGCAAAGTACGACCAATGATGGATATGGAAACACCAACCAAAGTGAAGCCACCTTCAGAACTTGTGAGGGGTCAGTATTGCCAAATTTAAAAAAGTTGTTTAATCTGTGTTAAAAATTAGTGCTGATCAGCAAAAACACTGCTGAAGTGTATGCGACAAATTGCCTTGTGGATCATCATCCTAGTTGCGAATGTTTCACAGGCCAATGTGTTTGGATTCATCTGGCTCATGTGACACAGCTTCCCCAAGCCGTGTTTGTTGCCTGATTCTTCCAGGCTTGGTCACGAGGAACAGGCATAGCTTCACCTAGTTTCTAAGACGTTTCAAAGTGATCCTAATGGTTTTATTGAAATAAAAACCTTTGAATTTGCTCATACAAGATCATCTATATTCTACTTCACTAATTGCCTGTAGGCCCTAAAAAAACTACCCTAAGCTTGTCACTGACCTAAATAAAAAAAACAAACCATTGACATGATCAAGAAGGTTACCAATGTTTAACTACGCCTTTCAGTTGATGGTCCTAATGGGCTGCGCTTCAACGCATCCCTGGCCACAGATGTCGCTGGCTCCCCTGCCCAGTCACAGACAGATCGGCTGCAGCAGACCATCAACCCTAGCAAAGCTGTCTTCACTATTGAACCTAATACTTCTAAGGTGAGTCTAAGTTGAGATATGGTAAGAAGGGTAATATTATTCGAACGTATGTATGTATGTGGGTATGTATGTTCCTTTGTGCGTACGCGCAGCCTAAACGACTTGATGGGCAAATGAGGTGTCATTTAACAATTATTGTTCTTCTCTTTCCATCAGATCTTGATAGTAAACAACAAAGCATGTTCCTTGCTGGGCTACTCATCCGGCGAGCTCTGCGGCCTGCGGTTCTCTGAACTTCTCCGCAACAAGAAGTGCAAGGGAATCAACTTGCAGGAGCCGGAGCAGGACCATGGCGATGTCTCAGAAGATGGCACCATTGTACTGCTTAGTGGAAAGGTACAAAATATTGTATTCTACATTATCATTGCTATGTTTAGTAACTTATATAACTTTAAGGTATATTTTGTCTATGAAATAGTAAAATTCTATGCTAAAAATGTGATGGGCACTACACTGAAGCTCTACCTGCCGTATGGTATCCAGTTAGAACATTAATCAAAGAAATTGTTACTTGCCTGTATTCTCTAAGCTAGGTCTCTTAGAACAGGCTTAAATTAAAATAAGAAGTTTGAAAATCCTTCATCCCCTCCAGTGATCCGATTTATCCGAGGTTTTCCCACTAACCTACAACATGAAGAGCTACAAGAAAAATACAAAAAGATATATCCAGGGCAGGCAACGCATTAGCAATGCTCCAGGTGTTGCAGATGTCAATAGGCGACGTAAGACTGGTCGCCTCCGTATAACATAAATAAAAGTGAATAAAAACAGATTGTTCTTTACTTTGATACATGTATTTTCAGGTGGTAGAACTTCTAACAAAAGCCGGTAGCTCAGTCCAAGTATCTCTGTGGATAAGACAGTTGGACAGCGACGGGCCTTGCTTAGTTGTCGCGGAGCCAGTAAGCTGCAAAAATGTTGTGGTAAGTTAAGCAAAGTGATTCATAATATCCTACTTATATTATAAATGCGAAAGTTTGTGAGGATGTTTGTATGTTTGTGGTTCAATAACGCCCAAACGGCTGAACGGATTTGGATGAAATTTGGCACGGAGATAGATTATAGTCAGGAATAGCATAAAGGCTATTGTCATAGGTACCACGCGAGCGAAGCCGCGGGCGGAAACTAGTGTAAACTATTTGTTTTATATAATATTTTTATTTGGTTGTGTGTACTTTGAGCCAAAATAACAAAATGGGAAGATGCCGAAACTAAGATCAAAACACTAAAATGGAGATGGGCAGGTCACATGCTCAGGGAGCAAACACCAAAATGGACCATAGCATTAACAAACTGGACCCCCCGACACAACACAAAAAGAAAAAGAGGCAGACAGCTCCAAAGATGGTCTGATGACATAATGAAAATCACTGGCCCACTTTGGACAAGACTGGCAGGAGATAGGGAAGAATGGAAAAAGCTGGAGGAGGCTTTTGTGTCATAGACACGCTAAACAATGTAGAGATTAATAGTTATATAACAATACCCATGTATGTTTAGCAATAAAGGCTTTGAAATTGAAATTGAACTTTGAGCCATTGAATTTAAAGAAGTGACACGCTTACTAATCACTACCGGAGGTACCTATAACTACTATAGTATTATGTCATCTGTGCTATAAGCCTATAACCCACCATGTATTATTTAAAAAAATATATATGTTTGAGTTATCGGTATTTATTTATTTCAGTAATCTAGGATTCACAGTTTACTTATCGTTTAATATAGGCTAGATGTATATATGTCGTACTTGAACCAATTTGAATCCACATTTTGTATTCCACTCGCTTAAAAGTAACATTGTGCGATAATGCTACGTACCTAGGTTAACTATAGTGTAAGAAAATATATATAAAAATACAGTAAGAAACAAAAAATAACTAATTATAACTACTACCTATACTATTATACTAATTACGAAATTAACAAAATATGATTTACCTAATCGCATAAATGTGCATGCGTGTGTGTGTGTAGTGTAGTGTGTGTACGATGAAGTTAAAATATTGGCAGGAGTAATATGCATAGGTACTTATATATCGTAACTAAATAGGTACAATTAACATATTTTTTATATCCCATCGTCTAATTTTTGTTTTAATTTCAGCTAAAAATAGATCCGGAAACTGGCATAGTGGTGGCATGCGAGGGCAATGAAGCCGCGGCACTGTTTGGAGCTGAGTCGAGCGACAAACTAGTAGGCCTTCCCGTGGCTTCACTCATCCCGTCGATACGCCTGCCGAGTGACGCCACGATATCGCGAAGCGTTTGTAAGCAGAAAGCCACAGGTACGTTTGAACTGATTTGACCCCAATATAGCTAATTAAATAAATAACAATTACACCCACAGTCCTGACACATAGTCCTGACCCCACACTAGGATTCCCTATGTCATGGGTATCAGAAACTACGAGTAAATTTCCCATAGTACAAATGAAAAATGACGAATTTCTAAAATTCTTAGTAAGAACTTTATTGACAACTAGCTTGAGCCTGCGGATTTGCTCGCGTGGTACCTAGATAAAAACTATAATCCAGACTATTGCTATTCCAGACTATAATCTATCTCTGTGCCAAATTTCATCCAGATTCCTTCAGCGGTTATGGCGTGATTATGTCACAAATATCCGTCCATCCATCCAAATTCTCGCATTTATAATAGCAGTAAGATTGGGTGTAGAAAATTCCCTTTGGAAATATACTTAATTATTATGAATTGCCTTGTACCAACGTGAAACAATAAATAAATAACACCCAACAGTCAATTAAATAGTCCTGACCCCACACTGGGAATCCCTGTGTCGTGGGTATCAGAAACTACGAGTACCATGGTACTACAACACCCAGACCAGTGGTGCAATTGCGTAAGAGTAATGGCAATGAAGTTTGTAACTTTGGGGATGATTTTATCAATTTTAGCGACATCTGAAGTTTTTCAAACATGAAAAGGAAGAAGCTAAGATCTCGAAGTTTTCCATTGTCAAGTTTGGAACGTTTTGAATGTTGCTAAGATTGTTAAAATCACCCTCAAAGTTACTTGCTTCATTGCCATTACGCTTACGCAATTGCACCACCGGTACAAATATTTGCAGATCATGCAAACATTTGTCCCACATCGGGATTCGCCTGCTGCGTCACTGATAAATATAGTACAAACATAATACAGTATATTTTTTCAGGAAGAACGCTTGATGGCGGCTGTTTCCCACTTTGCCTTTGGATATCCAAACCGGAACATATCGAGTCGTCGGCGTGGCCGATAAAGAACATCAAAGAAAACGCCAAAGATAAGGCACTCTTAGCCATCAACGTTCGGGTAAGTTAATACAATAATTTATTTCGGTAAGATTAATCTAAGATAGTTACATTGAATGGTTAGTGTATAGTATGGTAGTGTAGTATCAGAGAACCGGACGACGCAGTGTTGGAAGGCCCGATGGACCGAAGACCCGATGGACCGTAGACATTGTGAGAGTTGCGGGAAGTCTGTGGATGGAGAAGGCTCAAGACCGTTCGTCTTGGAACTCTTTGGGGGAGGCCTATGTTCAGCAGTGGACTTCATCAGGCTGATGATGATGATGGTGATGTAGTATCATCGCTCTTCCATAGTTTCATTAACATCACGCGAAATAAGTCCTGGTGGTGGCAGACACTCTTTGCCTATGGCCTCTATACACCAACTGACGTTACTAAGAATAAAAACAAGAAACAACAGATTATTGTTTTTTATGTCTATTGTTTACGAATGGCGATCACGAACCGAAAGACGCAGTGTTCGAAGTCCCCGATGGACCGACGATATAGTGAAGGTTGCGGGAAGTCGGTGGATGGAAAAGGCTCAAGACCGTTCGTCGTCGAACTCTTTGGGGGAGACCTATGTCCTACAGTGGACTTCTACAGGTTGATTTATTTATTTATTACAAAACATGCTCACAAAACTTACAGCTATAGGCCAAAACGTGTGTGAGATAGAAAATTACAAAATAATTACATATAATAGATAGGACATCAACAAATAAAATAAAAACACCGATGATTGATGATGATGATGTCTATTGTTCGTTAGGTAACCTACAACGTAAGTGGATTGCTGGTCGTAGACGAGAGCGGCATCATAACCGCGTGCAACCACCACTTCGCAATGCTGACGTTCGGCAAACCGCACGCGCAGGTGGTAGGCCACCATATCGATGACGTCATACAGAACTTCTGCAGGGAAGCCGATATCGTGAAGGTTACGGAGAGGAATAGAAATATGACGCTGTCTCCGGTCAATAATGTGGATAATGGATCAGGTAATTTGTACTCCATAAAAGAGCGTCGCTCTACATGGCAAACTTTTTGCAGCAGACTGCTGAGTTAGCGCCCGATACTCCTATACTAGTGGACCATGACGATTTTATTATTTGAGGTGGAAAGTTAATATGAGCAGCTACTAAAACCGAGGTAAACGTTCCTAGGATGTATGGTGGCCCTGAAAAGGCCCAATGACTGTTGTCGAACGAACCAGTGTGGTGAAGGTACAGAGCGTCTCGTAGCGTAGAGGCTTCAGCTGTAGCTGTATGTATGTCTTCGAATGGTTCTAGGATATGCCAATTTCCTTGCGATGTTTCCTTCACCGTTTGAGAGCACTAGTATAGCGCACATCATTTTGCCGAATGGAAAATCCATAGGTGTATGACCGGGATTCGAACCCCCCTTTGGATCGGAAGACCATTGCTCTCAAATTTTGATCTAACTAACCCACTTCATTCTATTTATAGCTTCAGACACCGACGACGACTCCTGTGGCGCTTTCAACGGCAGCCAGAAATCAGCCTGCATGTCCAACGTCCTACCATCTATCCTCTCCACCACACGAGAGAAATCCTCCAGCGCGCTGTGTCTCGACAAATCCTGCAGCATGGTCACCCACACCCCAACACCCACCCAGGACATGGTATCCAGCATCAGCACCACGGAACAGAGAAACGATTTATCCGCACTGCCTGACGTCACTTCCGGGATGTCGGGAATATCCATCGAAGATGAGAATTACTGTCACAGTAGCATATCGAAATCGCGCTCGGAGAACATACTGCGATCTGAACAGTCTAATATCAAACCGTTGAATCCTTCGGAGAAGTCAAACTCTATCTACTACACGTCACAGCATTCCCAAGAAGTCACTCCAACTGGGATCGCGCCTAAAGTTAGACAAAACGATCCATCGCTACGGCTCTCATTCGATTCCAGCAAATACAGATCTGTGAGGAATCTCCCCGGACAAGTGAACGACAAAAGCAGCCTATCACTAGACTTCTGCGATTCCAATGAAACCAGTGCCGATTTCCTTACGCCTATAAATGAAATGCCTCCCCCGGGGTGTGAGATCGAAGATCTGCCGAAGCATAATGGGAATGAGAGTATAGATAGTCTGAGTAATGATATTGATTTGGAGACGCAGACTGAGTCGGCGCCGAGAAAGATATATGATGGTGAGATTTGTTTCCACACTATAGTAAAACCCAGCAAAGGCTCTCTCGGCCCTATTCCTACGTAATGGGGTTGGCACAACATGTTCTCTACTTAAATTTGAATAAGCTAATACAATAGAACAATCTCACCAAAACGTGGTAGCGGACGCTTCGATTGGTCAACTTACGCACAACGTGATAAGCAAATCCATGCTAGTCCGTTTTTGCTATTTGAGCATGACACTGTTTTCTTTTGACTCAAATGACCATCGTTCATCGCCTTTCTTTCCTCGATGATATGCATTCTAAATAACTTCGTCAAACATGAAACACTGTAGTCTTATATCTAATGTGTAATCCTACACACTCTTCACAATGCCCTTTTAAAGTATACCCTAATTTGTGGACAGCGGGGCTGATTATACTTTCATCATCATCATTTCAGCCGTACGACGTCCACTGCTGAACATGGCCTCCCCCACAGACAGAGCGAATTCCTTATCATGTGGGGGGATTTGCCCATACTCACCACGCTGGGCATGCGGGTTGGCGAGCGCAGTTAGAGCTATTGTTGTTCAAATGAGGGACGCTGCTGCCCATTCCCTAGCTTTATTCCCTTAGTCGCCTCTTACGACATCCGCGGATAGGTAGATATGGAGGGGCCTATTCTTCGGCCGGAGCCACCACGGCCAACGGGATTATACTTTAAGAACCACCTATTCTATAAGCTTTGTTATGTAATATTTAAGTGTAATTGATGGTTGTCCTGTATAGATAAAAATAAAAAAATTAAACTTGTTAACTGTATTGATGTTTTAAAGATGATGCACCAAAAACTCCATGCAAAAGTATGCGGGTTCTCCGCACACACCTGACATCGACTCCGCAACAAGCGTTGCGTAAATCCGCGTGCGAATGCGACGACGAATGGCACAGAGACGGCACTTACAGAGGCGGAGTTAGACATAGAGACGGAACTGAGCTCAGTGAGTATTCAGGCCAACTGGAGAGCCTAGGTCATTTGCCCATAAAAACATTGAATTTGAGCCGGGTTTATTTTATTTATGTTTTATTTTTAACCACTTTCAGATTCTTCCAGTTTAAGATAAAAAAAAAATTATACATATATTCCGGACATATTCACACGGTCAACTGATCCCAAACTAGGCATAGCCTGTAGATAATTATTTAACACCAAGACACAGAACAAACATCTGCATTTATCACACACAAATGTTTGTCCAGTGCGGGATCGAACCCGCGACCTCGAGCGCAGAAGGCAGAGTTACTAATAACTGAGCTATGAGGCCAGTCAGTGAGATTTATAATATGTTCGGTTTTCTATATTTGGTCGCAATCTGTGTGCCTTCTGGCAAATTTACGCAGGGTTAGTATATAAAACTACTGCGGCTGTACGCAACTTCGCTCGCGCGGTACCGGGATCAAAGGTAGCCTGAGCCCTCAGGGTTTAATAATAATAAAACAGATTTGGTCCATATTTTGTTAGTATCATAATTATAGAAAATTCCTAAGACTATGTTAGTATGAACAAAAAGCTGTCTCCATACATCATCAAAATCGCTGCAGCCGCTTCGTCATGAAAAGGTTACAAATCGACAGAGAGATAAAGTTACTTTCGCATTTACAATATTAGTGTAAATGTAAATTATTATTGTGTAAATGAAAAAAGTGTAATATTGAATGTGTTTTTCAGATGTCCTATACACAGTATCAACGATGCAGTTAGCCAACGGCAGCCGCGTGCGCTGCGTCTGGCTCGGAGTACAGTTAGAGGACGTGGCCCGGCACACCACGCTCGCCTCCAGCGTAGCCTCTACTGCCGACAACTCACTTATACTGGTAAAGCTTTAGAATCATCATCATCACTATCACCCTGCCCTTATCCCACTTCACATGGGGTGGGCACAACATGTTTTTCTCTTCCAATCCCCTCTATCAGCCGTCATGTCTGTGTTCACTCCTTTCTTACTCATGTCGTCTTTCACACAATCTATCAATCTTTTCTTTGGTCTACCTCTTAGTAAAGCTAGGCTGCGTTTCCACCAGAGATGTGGGAGGATGCGTAGCGAGGGATGTGTTTATAAAGAACCAATAGAATCGCTTCATATACCTCGCCTCGGTCAGCACAGCTCTGGTGGAAACGGCTCAGCGGAGCTAGATTTTTGCGATAAAAAACAAGCGAGGTATGTGTGCGAGGGATGTGTACGAGGGATGTGTGCGAGGTATGTGTACGAGGGATGTTTACGAGGGATGTGTACGAGGGATGTGTTGCGAGGTTTGTGGTTATCACCACAGGTTGTCACCACACATTAATGCGCATTTTCATAGCTCCGCTACACATCCTCGTAGGCACATTTTCCTCGCACAGCTTTGGTGGAAACCCACACATTTTCACAGCACAGCAAGACATCCTTGCACGACACATTTCCCTCGCACATCTCTGGTGGAAACGCAGCCTTAGAATCATCCATCTGAAAACCAATTATTATTATTTTTAGTTTCTTGTTTCTTTGTATCTCTGTGTGTGCGTGGTCTTCTTTTTCTTCTTGTCGTGTCACTGATTCTTTTTTGGTCATGCTGTATTAGGTCACTGACCAAGTTTAGGTATGGTGGCCCTGAAAAGGGAGTAAGAGCATTGTTGAAAGAATCAGTGTAGTGAAAGGATTTAAGTGCGCCTCTTGGAGTCTCCTTTCATGCGTGGTCTCTATTAGAGAATCATTCCGCCACTTTGCTTCTCCGAGCTGTGTACAATTTATCTTCACAAAATATACTCACCATTTATGGTCAATTTGTTGTCTAAAAGTAAAGTTTATGAATGATTTACTTTTATTTATTTCAGGGTAACAAATCAGCGAGTAGTAGACCTCAATCGATGTCGCTGGTGAGCCAGTGTGGGGACGAACAAATCGTGGGCGAATACGCGAAACATTACGTCACGCTCAAGCAAATCGGTAAATTAATCATATTAATTAAGAAAAAAATTTTTTTTTCGCTTTAAGTTTTTTTTTTGTTGAGAGAGTAACCCCCTTTTGGTTGTGGTAGGGATGATGGGGGTGGCGGGGATAACACATGTTGTTAATCACTAGGTGAGTAAGGTTGCCAGAGCTCTTTAGGGGGGGAGGGGTTCGGCAGGCAACGCAGCAATGCTCCAGGTATTGCTGATGTCAATAGGCGACGGTAACCACTTACCATCAGGAGGGCCGTAAGCCAGTTCGCCTACGTATAACATAAAAAAAAAAAAAAACAGGTATTCTATGGATTAGCCCGCCTTAGTGGAATGAAGCCGCTCGCCGCTGAAGAATAGGCCCCTCCATTTCTACCCGTGGATGACGTAAGAGGCGACTAAGGGAAACAAAGCTAGGGGATGGGCAGCGTTCCCTATCAATCAAGAGCTTTATCTGCGCTCGCCAACCCGCATGCGTGGCTCGCCACGCATGCGGGTTGTGGGGCATAGGGTTGTGGGGCTATGGGCAAATCCCCCCAAATAATTGTCTCTGGGAATCTATGGGGGAGGCTTATTTATTTAACCTTAAATAATACGGTTTATTTCCCAATTACATTACTTAAGGATAGAATTATGTTCAGCTGGGGACTTCCTACGGCTGAAATGATGATGATTCTGTGGATCCACCATTCCTCAACTTTTTCTGACTGGCCTCATAGCTCAGTTGGTAGTAACTCTGCCTTCTGCGCTAGAGGTCGCGGGTTCGATTCCCGCACTGGACAAACATTTGTGACTAACGCAGATGTTTGTTCTGTGTCTGGGTGTTAAATATATATCTATTATGTATATCAGTCTCTGGTACCCATAGTACAGGCTATGCCTAGTTTGGGATCAGTTGACCGTGTGAATATGTCCGGAATATTTATTTATTTATTTATTCTTCCAGGCAAAGGCGCTTTTGGTTGCGTGAAGATGGCGTATCGCCGCTCTGACAGGCTCTTAGCAGTAGCCAAGTTCATTCTGAAGGAGAAAGTAGGCGCTCAGTTCTGGGTGGACGGGCCGGACGGACGGAAGGTGCCCTTGGAACTCAGTCTGCTGCTCACGATCAAACATCCTAATATTGTAAGTACACATTCAGTAGGGGGTTCAGGGGTTCGATTCCCGCTGTGAGACAAATGTTTGCATGATCTGCAAATATTTGTCCCGGGTCTGGGTGCTGTGGTACCATGGTACTCTTAGATTCTGACACCCACGACACAGGGAATCCTAGTGAGGGCTCAGGACTATGTATGTGACTGTTTAAAAAAAACATAATTTTAAAATGATGCCACAGTATAGATGAAGATGGTGATCAAATATCCTAATATTTTAAATACACCTGCAGTAAGATGTATAATTGTATTCAGTGTCACAAATAATAGTAGATTATGCAACAAGGGCTTAAAGTAGTGTATTATGTCAAGGGCGCTATATTGAACCCCTAGAACGAGGGATTCTATGGTTAACTCCTGAGCGGAGCGAGGGAGTTAACTATAGAATAAGTTAAAAAGGGCAAAGAAAATGTTAACATATAGCCTAATTAGAATAAAATCTCATTGCACCCAAACATTTTTGAAACCAACCTCGATCAAGCACGTCTACATGCGTTGCATTCCAAACTCAAATCACATTATGTCCCATGGGAAATGATGAAATTCAGTACAACATTATGACCCGGCTAGACCGTAGGGCTGGAATGACTTACTTTAGGAAAGGTTTGCATGACACATAATATGCTATTGACGAGCAGGTAGTATAAAAAAATCTTTTCTTTCTTACTTTCTTTTTGTGCGATGACGTGTTATCTTTGATTTCATCCTGTACGATGTGTATTCTTCATTTTAGGTGAGCGTGGTAGATGTGTTCGAAAACGAGAAATACTTTCAAATGGTGATGGAGAAGCATGGCGCCGGCATGGACCTGTTTGAGTTCATCGAGCGACGACCGAGGCTCGATGAGCCGCTTCTCAGCTATATCTTTAGACAGGTAACATGTTCCTTCGGGTTCGTGGACTATTGATATGACGACCTCGGTGGCGCAGCGGGCGAGTGCCCCACTAAGACGCAAGAGATGCGGGTTCCTCATTTCGGATCGTATCTCGTAGTGAAACTCCGAGCATAGCTTTCTCCATAGCCCGATCCGCGGCTTTGAGTTTGTATAAGAGGCCAATAGTTAGAGACCAAGTCTCAATGCCATGTGTCATTACTGGCAACTGGCAACACGCACTGACTGTAATTACGACACCCATACTGTAAAATTGACTGACTGGCCTCATAGCTCGGTTGCTAGTAACTCTGCCTTCTGCGCTAGAGGTTGCGGGTTTGATTCCCGCTCTGGACAAACATTTGTGTGATGAACACAGATGTTTGTTCTGTGTCTGGGTGTTAAACATTAATCTATTATGTATATCAGTCTCTGGTACCCATAGTACAGGCTATGACTAGTTTGGGATCAATTGACCGTGTGTGATATGTCCGGAAAAAAAAATCCTGATAAGCAAATATCAACCTTATTCAATTCAAAAAGAGTTGGAAATGCCTTCCAGATTGGCCAAGCAGTAGAGTACCTCCACAATCTAAACATTCTTCATCGCGACATAAAGGACGAGAACGTGATCATAGACAACAAGTTCCACGTGAAGCTCATAGACTTCGGCTCGGCCACGTTTATGAGCAAAGATACTCTCTACTCTACATTCTATGGGACCACAGAGTATTGCAGCCCGGAAGTGCTCACTGGACACAAGTAAGTCCTATATCTGACTAATATTATAAGCATGTTCGCATGTTCGCTCGATATAAATATCCACGCTTTGTAACTATATCCACGCAAAAATCACGGAGGTGTGTTGCTCTGTGAAAGGAGGACAAATCAACGAACAAACACATTTGGCCAGCTGTAGTAATCATCATCATCAGCCTGTAAAAGTCCACTGCTGAACATAAGCCTCCGCCAAAAAGATAGATAGATAGAAAGTAAAGTAAGAAAGGTTTAACTAATCGTCGCTTCGCCGGTAACGCTCACTAACAATAACATGAACGCGCGCACACACGCACATACATACATTTTACGAGAGGTAGGGCACAGCGAGATTTTCTCGCTCTAAATTGGAGCAGCCCGCCTGGGGAGGTACCTCCGCCTTACAGAAGATCGCAGCCAAATAACATTATTTGTTTCAAATAGTGTTGTGTTCCTGCGGTGAGTAAGGTTGCCAGAGCTCTTTAAGGGGGGAGGGGTTCGGCAGGCAACGCATTAGCAATGCTCCAGGTGTTGCTGATGTCAATAGGTGACGGTAACCACTTACCATCAGGTGGGCCGTAAGCCTGTTTGCCTCCGTATAACATAAAAAAAAAAAAAAAAAAAAAAAAAACATACACACACAACCCGTAACAACAAAATTATTAAGTGTTACACTAACACTTTTATTCTCTTTCCAGATATGCAGGCCCCGAACTAGAGATGTGGTCAATGGGGATAACGCTGTACGTGCTAACGTTCTTTGTTAACCCGTTCTCCGACATCGAAGATACCGTGCAGGGCCAGCTGACCTTCCCACAGGTGGTGTCCGAAGGTAATCATCATAGCCTATAATGTTCCCACTGCTGGGATTCTGGCTCTTCTACAAAGTGATTCGTATCCTACTATTATTATAAATGTGAAAGCTTGTGAGGATGTTTGTTATTCAATCACGCCGTAACGGCTCAACCGATTTCGTTGAAACTTGGAATAGATTAAGTTCTTTACCTAGAATAGAATATAGGCTACTTTTTATGTAGCAACCAAGCTTTATATGTATTTTTTTTACGAGAGGTAGGGCACAGCGAGATTTTCTCGCTCTAAATTGGAGCAGCCCGCCTGGGGAGGTACCTCCGCCTTACAGAAGATCGCAGCCAAATAACATTATTTGTTTCAAATAGTGTTGTGTTCCTGCGGTGAGTAAGGTTGCCAGAGCTCTTTAGGGGGGGAGGGGTTCGGCAGGCAACGCATTAGCAATGCTCCAGGTGTTGCTGATGTCAATAGGCGACGGTAACCACTTACCATCAGGTGGGCCGTAAGCCTGTTTGCCTCCGTATAACATAAAAAAAAAAAAAAAGCGAGCGAGGCCGCGAGCGGACGCTAGTTGTATATTATCTTGAAAGTTTGTGTACCGGTTTTTCGTATTTTCGTTCGTAGCGCGTAAACCTGTTACTGCCGAGTCGCGTGCGAGGCGTTACTATGGGACGTTGGCCCATTGGGGGGCGGGGTTTGGGCAGGAACGAAACCCATTGTAATAATAAATTAATCCAAAAAGAAAATTAACTGTGTTATTATGTTCTTTAATTTACTTTATAAAACTATGTCAAAGTCAAATTACTCATTAGCCTACTTGGCTAGATTGTAATATTATGTAGGATACAATAAATATTGTATACTAGGAATAACAAAAAAAAAAAAAAAAAATGTTTAAACCAAAATTATTAAATTAAATATTTGTTACCTGTTCTTCTTACATACAAAACAGAAGAGGAAAAATGAATGGACATATTATACGACATGACAGCTTTTTAAAGAACATCATTGAAGGAAAGGTAGAAGGAAAAAGAGGAAGAGGAAGACCAAGAATTAGTTAAATGATCCAGATAAAAGAGAAGATTGCCGTCATGTCGTATAAGGAAGTAAAGGAGCTCGCATTGGGAAGATCAGAATGGAGGAAATTGCATCATTACACCGACAAGAGCTAAGCTCTTTAATCATAGAGACCCAGTTCTACTTCGCATAATCTAGCATGTTTATTTCAGATCTAGAACAGCTGCTCCGTTGGATGCTATGCAAGGAGCCTTGCAACAGATGCACTGTTGCCCAGCTCATGTCGCACGCGTGGATACGGCAGCCCGTAGCCATATCCAACTACGTGTTCCATGAAATTGTTGATTGTGGTCAGTAACTTACTAACATACACACTGGGAGCATTTTTAAGGTCAAACAAGCATACTACGGCCGTGGCCTGGACGCTTGCAATACCAGAGATATCTCGCCGACCCCTGAGACATGCGTTGGTAACTCTCATGTGCCTGTCATTTCACCGGCTACTTCAAACCGGAATCAATAGTCTAACAAATAATCATATTCACGTTTTGACAGTTAGGGGCACTGCCACTCTTTGAAAATAATTTAATAGTGAAGTCATCAAATGAACAGCTGATCTGATGATTCAAAATTATAGTCCAGTTCATTCGTTCACTAATCGTGGCGAATCACGAGTGTGGATTCTGTCTACGTGTATCACAATTTGTGCTAATCCACCTAATATTATAAGGATTTAATGATGCTATAATGAGCTGATCATTTCGCATTGATCTGATCTGTTACAGTACTGACGGACTGAATGTGGCAACATTAGAACGCGTTTTGGCATAATAGATCTGCCAAATCGTGAATCTAATTATTTGTTAGACTAAAGCAATGCAAGCATTGCTGCTTGGCGGCAGAATTTATAGGCAGTATTTGCCCGGACGGACCCGATCCTGATCATAATCAAAATATTTTGTAAATGTTTATGAAAAAGCTGCGGTTCTTCGAATTTTCGTTCTGTTACGGTCAGAGTTAAATCTTAACTCCTGAAAACAAAAAGCATTTGTTCTAGTGTCATAAAAGAGTATATCATCATCATCAGCGTGAAGAAGACCCTGCTGGACCTCCCAAACACGGTGAATGGTTTTGAGTCTCTTAATCCACAGACTTCGTTCTTTTTCGACACCGTTCCATCTTAATTCCCGCTACCTTCAAATAGTCATCAGTCCATCGCCTTTCTATACTGCGTCGTCCAAAAAAAAGCACAATTGACTTAAAATTAACAGTTTAATAATCTAATTCCAGATCGTCATGAAGCCAACCCTGAGATGTATTACAATGGCAGCCTAGAATCCCCGCGGAGTGGGTCCCCCGTTTCATTAGCTGATCCGCAAGCTAAAGGTAAAAACCATGTCTCATAGCACAATTTCCGTCTGTTCGTCCACTTGGGACCATCTTATAGAAGCGTACACATTGCTTTTTAAAGGATTCACTAACTTTGTTAGCCGTGGAAACAGCCAGTTTATCTTTGTTTCTAGTATTTAACATGCCGTGGTGGCTCCGGCTAAAGCATATCGGTTATTATCTCACTTCAATCTTAACGGGCTTCTTCATTGTAATCAATTTGGATTTACCAAAGGTCGATCAACAGCCGATGCCGGGACTTTGCTCTTAAAGCACATATACGATGCCTTTGAGAACTCACAAGACGCAATCGGTGTATTCTGTGATTTGTCAAAAGCGTTTGACTGCGTGAGTCATGCAACATTAATCTCAAAGCTAAAACATTACGGCATCCAAAACCGTGCAATTGACCTTTTACAATCTTACTTATCCAATAGAGTCCAAAAAGTTGACGTGGGTGGTGAAAGGTCTTCTGGATCAACTATTGTCATGGGTGTGCCACAGGGTTCGATTCTAGGCCCTTTCTTGTTCCTAGTTTACGTTAACGACCTCCCTTCTTATGTTAAAGAAATGTGTGACATAGTTCTATTTGCTGACGACACCTCGCTAGTGTTCAAAGTCGACAGATCCAAAACAAATTACGATGACGTAAACGCATCCTTGTCGCTAGTCCTTAATTGGTTTTCTGTAAACAATCTCTTGCTAAATTCTAAGAAAACGAAATGTATCAAATTCTCTTTGCCTAATGTAGTACACAATAGCCCCACTAACATTGTATTAAATGGAGAGTCACTAACCCTTGTTGATTCTACAAATTTCCTAGGACTCAATATTGATTCAAAATTGCAGTGGGGACCCCACATTGAAACTCTTGCAGATAGACTTAGTTCCGCGGCATATGCCGTTCGTACGATAAGGTGGCTCACAGATGAAGCCACAGCTAGGTTAGTTTATTTTAGCTACTTCCATAGTGTAATGTCCTATAGTATCTTTCTCTGGGGGAATGCAGCAGATATCCAAGTCATATTTGTTTTACAAAAACGAGCAATACGTGCCATTTATAAAATGAAGTCAAGGGACTCCTTGAGGGAACTTTTTAAAGAAATTAATATTTTAACTGTAACTTCACAATATATTTACGAAAACTTATTGTACACACATAAGCACATGGCTAGCTTTAAGAAAAAAAGTGATGTGCATAGTATTAACACAAGAAACAAAAATAAATTGTGCATTCCAAAATTTAGATTACAAAAAGTAAATGGGTCTTTTATGGGGAATATGGTAAGATTTTATAATAAACTTCCGGTAAACGCGACGCAACTTCCTATTAGAAGATTTAAAGTGTACATAAAGAATAATCTTATTAAGAAAGCGTACTATAAACTAAATGATTATTTAAATGATAAAACCGCATGGCCTGAAGTCGCTCTGCCCCTCGACAGCTAAAATGCCATTTTGCAGTGTCTTTACAGTTTTTTGCTTGCATCATATTTTAAGTATTATTTAATTATATAAGCATTAGGTACATATTTCATCAAGTGTAGCGTGTGCTGCCCTTAGATCATTTGTTGAAGCTCACATTTGTCTTCATTTTTTTCACATTTTTATAAGCTCTTATTTATTAAGGATTATAATTAGATTACTTTTCTCTTGAGCCTCACCTAGTTCGATCGGCACCAAACTGAAGCTTTAAATTCCATTTTGTGAAAAAGGATCATCGAAAAAAATGATAGGCACCAAGCCGTGTTTGTTGCCTGATTCTTCTAGGCTTGGTCGCGAGGAACAGGCATAGCTTCATCTAGTTTCTAAGACGTTTCAAAGTGATCCTAGTGATTTTATTGAAATAAATGCCTTTTGACTTTGACTTTGACTTTGATATTACTACCCGTGATAGATGTCGTTAGAGGCGCAAACTGACAGCAGAGGCCAAAACGTTTCATAGCTAGCAGCCATGCCTAAGACTAAATACTAAAATAGATTACAAACATATTGTAAAATGTGCAAACAGTGCAGGCCGTACAAGGTCGATCGCGCTGGAAATCTATGGGGAAGCCTATGTTAAGTAGTGGACTTCCTACGGCTGAAATGATGATGAGGAACATTCACTAAATTCTCCATGATTTGTGCATTGTCCGCACCAGCTTTTTATTTACAGAATTTATATTTCAGAGCCTTCCAATCCATCCGAAGTGGCGATACGTTCCGACGGCAAGAATATATCCCGTTCGGAGCCAAAACGCAGCTCCCTCGCGCTACACGCCTTGTCCGCGGCCGAGAAAGATGTGCATTCTGACAACTATAGCCTCAGGTCGTCTGCCGATGTGAGTATATAATATAGAGATATGCGATCAAACCCCGTAGTACCATCAACTTTGCGTTTAGGCGGTGACTTAAGTTGACAGTTTCACAGATTTATGGTTCCAATTCTTGTAAAATTATGCTGACACGCTTTTATTTGTATGGCAATAATCAGCTGTTTCGGGGTCAAATCATGTCAAACTCAATTATTCAGTTGTTTTAGGTAGCAATCTTCATGACGAACTTCTTCGAAAGCCAGCTGATTTGAAACAGTTCTGGAAATAAATGATTTCTTTTTTGCATCGTCGTTTTTTAGATAAAATTAGCCCCTTTAGGGGTTTGTAGATGTTTGTTACTCAGTCACGCCATAACCACTGAACGGACTGTAGTAAATATCCTGGAATAACACCATACGCTACTATTTTCCTGAAGCTAGTGCATGAAACTTAGTTATGTAAATTCGACCTTAGAGCTTCTGACAATAATGTTCTTTTTCAGATTCTGGACATATCGTCAAAACCAGTATCAGAGGCCGCGCTAACAGATATCAGCTCAGACGCGACCGGCCACGCGGCGTGCGACATCGACTACGACTGCGACCAGTACGAGTGCGACAGCTGGGACGAGTGTGAGCAGGACAGCTTCTCGTAGACAGAGATAGAGATAACTATTTATAATGTACGAGGAACAAACGTGCTTGAAAACTATTACAATCATTTACGTTGCGCGATTCGATTGACTCCCTTGTAAGGCATTTTTTGTATCAATACTGGTGATTCATAATATGTATTCTACCCCGAAAGGGGCTTATTCTACACCCAATTAGCAATGTAGTTTGTTCTGCAACTTTTGGAAAAGTGTCGTTTTTCGTTGAAAAACTCTGTGTAAAAATCTGCTGTTTTGGGGTCAAATCAGTTCAAACTGAATTATTCAGGTGTTTTAAGTAGCTATCGGTATTAAACTTATCGGAAGTTTTATAAAGATGTTTAAAAAAAAACAGCTGATTTAAAAAAAAAGTTCGTTAGAAAAAGCCCTTTCGCGTTAGTATACTACTTACGGAACACCGGTCTATTGAAAACGCTGTCAATTATTTTAACGCGTTAACATCATACAATAGTCAAGTTTCGACGGTCCAGCCCTTTAGATTAGGATTAGTTCGGCGACCAAGCCGAGGCGCGAGGCCAACATAATGGAGACCAAAATTAGAGATACTAGTATAAAAGTAGTGTTCTATGTATGTAGTGTTTTTCAAACGTTTTCTAGTTAAGTATTTCTACGCGGTATAGTAAAATCAGTATTAAAAGCACGTTCCAAATTAAAGCAACAGTGATCTCAATATAATAAGTTATGATTAAGGTACGTTACTTGCCACTATTTTCACATTTAAAAGCGTAAATTAGTAAATACTTCAGAATTCGGCTAATTTGAAACATGCCAGTGCATACCATTGTGAACAAAGGTTTTCATCGAAAACTGTGAGCTTGTAATCTTTTTCCCTTCACGAGTTCTACTAAAAGGGGTTTTCTAAAACGGGTCACGGGTTCTACTAAAATTCTCTAAACTATAGAATTTCCGGGCTCTTTTTTGTGATATTTAATATTTACTTCGAAAACGTAATTTCATCACCAACAGGTCATTGAAAGAAAAAAAACATTTATTTGTCAACAAAACACAGAACATTGGTCCTTTTCAGGGCACACATACCTTAACCTACTGCTTTTTTTGCGTAAATCGCTTACGCAACAGCACCGCTGGTCATTGAACCAGTGCAGAATTACCAAGACCAGTGACATAAGTTCAGAAGAGACATGATTGCAGAAGTATGCACAGTAATGTTGTCAAATGAGTTGACATATATCTCGTTCTTATTCTAAGCACTTGGAATTTGTTTCATAAAATTAGAATTGGTGTTGTTTCGTCCACAGGTTTACGAAATAATATAGAATAATTTTAAGTAATTTTAAGTCTTTTCTAAGTTATGTTTGTACTGAAGGCACCTTTATTCACAAAAGCGCCTATGCGCACTCGAAAAAATCATACAGTCCGGATGGATCTAGGCGAGAGTGAAGTTAGTCGTTTTAGCTGCGCGCTATTTAAGTTCCAAAAGCCTCTACTGCGCACCAAAAAGGCTAACTTCACATTGCCTAGATCCGCCAGCCGTACCCTAACCTAATGTAGTAAATAAATAGCCGTGACTCTAAATATGATAAGTTATATAACAGATAAGTTCCGGGGCGTTGAATAAGGGTGCTGATGTTTGCTTGACTAAAAACGCCTCTATGTCCCTCGTTAAAACGAATTTCTTCCACAATCTCCAGTGAATAAGTTGTTTAAAATGTTCTTTACTTATTAAAATTAGATATATTACAAATAAACCCAGAATAACCTTGGAACAATTACACCGTTCTTAGCGCAACAGGCCACAACGCGAACTAAGCTTACCCAGCTTAGCTTATTTCGCGGTGTTGCTGTTAGTCCGGTACCCTATTTAATGGGGGGCCTGTTTTATATGCTGTTCCGGAATATGTACGTAACTAAGCAGTAAGAGGCTTATTTTAGACACAACAGACAATTACTTTCTTCCAAGACTCTTGGAAATACAATTTACTTCCGTGACAAAACACTATGCATAAATCTGTTCGAGGCAGCAGTCTTGGTGTCAAACTTCTTGTGGGTTTAATCATTAGTTACAAAGTTGGTATAAAAAAAAACAGCTGTTTAGAAAATATCTCTATAAAAAGCTGTAAGTACTTTTTTCTCGAAAATACTGTTATTTTTAACCGACTTAAAAAAGGAGGATGTTCTCAAGTCGGCTGTATTTTTTTTTTTTTTTTTGTGTTTATTACTCGATATCTCTGCCAATACTAAACCGATTTTGATTCTTTCGCTGGTGTATAGAGTATGATCCCGTGGTGGTCCCATGTTAATTTAATTCCTGAGGGATTGCTACTTGTCCCGTAAAACTTAAAAAAACGTCATTATCTCTTGAAAATACCTCATGCCGAATTTTTTTGTCGACGGTGGTATGGTATGGTTATCCCCGCGACTTCGTTCGGTTGCTGCTATTTTTACATAAACTTTAAACTTAGGGGTTGTGTGTCGGGAATTTCTTTCTGTGCACCCATACGTTACAACAGGAAGCTACCCTGCAAATGTCATACACTTAGTAGGCTCTGCGTTGATTTTCAAAGAGAATAAAACCACTACGTTTGATTGTCAGTCAGTCAGTCAGTACCGTAAGAGTTATTATTGATGATGAATGGATGTCATACTTCTTTTTGTTTTTTATTCGAAAGTGTAGGTGGCCAGTGTCATCCTCAGTAGGTAAGCAAAACGCAAAGAAGTTGATAACTAAAAAAAAGAGGGTGATAATTAATCTTGTACATATTCAGGAATTTGAAGTCGGTTTATAGTTTTTGTAAAAAATATCTTATTTATGTTCTTAATAGGTCTCTTTCGGGTTACGATACTAGTTACGGAACACATATGTATTCTAAATTACATTTCGCAATGACCATTATTATGCGCTTTATTCAATAGTGTCACTTTAGAGTTGTCCTAAGCTAAACTGCAATGGGAGAGAAAGTGTCAACACTAGCAGAGAGACGTTATTGAATAAGGCCGTTTTATAGCGATGTATCGCTTGAGCGTTTTATATTATTATCGCTCCTGATTCTTATGACTAGATTTATAAATCAGTATTTAGACAATACTAAGGATTTGTCTTACCAGAATAGTATGAGTGTTGGTAAGAAAATCAAACATTATTTGGAAACACTGTAAATATCATGAAGTAATTTTAACATATCTGTTTTAGGTTCAAATGAGTAGATTTAATAGAGTTGAAGAATATTTTTTTTTGCATCATTGTAATGCCATGTTCCTATTTGCGATGTGACAACGAAGGATTTACTTGCGATCTCCAAGTTGTGCCAATACAACAGCTGATAGCTGTAGGTAGGTACATAGTGTTTCAGTGATATATTTTTTTATGTAAGTAGGTACTCTTATGTAGACCAGCATGTTTACTTTATAAAGGATTATATTTTTGTAGTATTCTTTATAATTTACGGCAACTTGAAATGCGCGTAAGTGCCAAGACCAAAAATAAAAGTAAATAGTAGCTAAAAACGTAACGGGGCTAATCAAGAATGTTAAAGAACGATTGGTTTATCGTAAAGTATCTAATGATTTATATTAGTAAGAAAGAAATTGATGTTCTAAGTTTTTTTCATAATCTCAATTCTCACGTGATTTCAAAACTGTATGCACATGAAGCGGATTCCATTCTTTTCGTACAACTGCCTTCTGTCGTATTGGGGCTGGCTTCATTCACATTTTTAGCGAATCTGCTATCGATTCCGCTTCTGATTGTCCTCAACTTGCGCATATGGGCTTAGTTGATTTAAAAATGTATTGATTATGTCCGATGCGTCCGTTTCTAACCTAGTGCCTTACAACGGACTGCGGGTTACGTTGCTCGTGTAGGACTCGGTGACTACTCATCTTAAATAAAAAGTATTCGCAATTTCATGTTTTATTTTATTCCATTCACAGACAACATAGATAGGTAGGTATTTTTTAGACTTGGAGGCATTTAGACGATTTTAGACTTGGAGGCATATTGGTCGCTGGCTGAGCTTCCCTCGCTCTTGTACAGTGTACCTACTAGTGTGCACAAAGTCCGTACTGTACGTAGAGTACGCCCGTACAAAAACGTCAGAGCTGTAGGTATATTCACTTTTCACGTCACGCCTTTTACATAGCCTATTTAGCATCTTTTTTACGATTATTCTCAATGGAATGGATACGCTGCTAATGTATTAAAGATAATCAAAATCGGTGCAAAGTAGGAGCCGTCTAGGGTTCATTCCCTTTGGGTTATCACTTTGAATGATATGATAACCAATCGCTTGATCGAGGATCTTTGATATTTGCAAAGCCCGCTTCGAACCTACATCGACACATTCGACACTACAGTGATAGGTCGTTTCGCTAAGTGCCTTGTGAAAAAAGAGTTTTAAAAATCTACCAAAATCTACTATCTTTAAATGTCAATGATAAAAATATTTTTTAGGGCAACACTGCTTCCGAAATGTCAAATTATGTGGCTGTGCGTCGCCTTTTTGCCAATCATCGCTGTATTTCAAGAAATTTTACGCTAATTACGACTAAACATAGCAAGTTTTTAATTCCAGAAGTTACTGCGTGTCCAACGTTTCTCAACAAAATTAACTTGGTAAGCTTACGGCAGCGAATTACTACGTGTTATCAATATTTGTGTTCATGATTTTCAAATTGGTCTCGATATTGTAGGTAGGATCTTTCTGTGCTTATTGCTCATCAGATTTAATCAATTGGCTACTCATTGACCCAACGGAATATATTCTTCAATACACAGATCACTGTGTTGGAAAGATAACCTATATTCTGCCTGCTCACAATACTAGGTCGCTAGGTACTTGGCTAAGTATTACTAGAGGGTACCTAAATGCTTGGTACAACTCTGTACAAGTCACAAAGCCTGAATTTATTACCTGAGCCTATTGTGATTATAAAATCAGACTAACTTTTGTAGGTACAGTACTTTATTAATAATATGAGCTTTGTTCGTCACTACTCAGATTAAAAATTCTTATTTATTGATAATGAATGCTTATTTTTTATGATCAATCTATGATAATAATAAAAGTTAGTGTACCTACTATAGTTTATTTTTATAACAATAGTGCAAAACTTTATAGATATGGAACTAACTAACAATGATCTACATAGTAAAAAAAAAGTGTTCTTGAAGAGGGGATGATTATCCACATTTCTTGAAGGAGCAATGATTGCAAAGACTGTGCTCGGGTGACTAATGTAGGTACCTGTTTATTATAAACGAAAATTACATTGTGTAGTTTACGGGAAGTCATTGGATGGAGAAGGCTGGAGACCATTAATTGAGGACCTTAGTTGATTCCAAGCACGGCTGCAGAGCCGATGTGGTCTGGGCCTATTCTAAGGCTGCACGGTGAGGACCTTGTCCATCAATGGACTTCTTCAGGCGGATGATGAAACAGTGTCAGTAGTCATGATAATAAATAAATATTCCAGACATATCAAACATGGTCAACTGATCCCAAACTAGGCATAGCCTGTACTATGGGTACCAGAGACTGTTATACATAATAGATAAATATTAAACACCCAGACACAGAACAAACATCTGTGTTAATCACAAATGTTTGTCCAGTGCGGGAATCGAACCCGCGACCTCTAGTGCTTAAGGCAGAGTTACTACCAACTGAGCTATGAGGCCAGTCAATAGGCCAGTCACTGTGATAAATAGGTACTTTAATGATTGATAACAGTATTGTATTATATTGACTGTACAAATGTTTACACATTGTAAGAGATAAGTGCCACTCTTTGTTACATTGCTCTCTGAAAATTGCATTTTACTCAGAGTTCTGTTGAATTACAATCTATTTTATGAGTATAGGTTGTCTACACTAGTTTAACATATTTCTCCCAAACCATGGGAGAAATATGTTAAACTAGTGTAGACAGCTTTAAGGTTGGCTCTGACTAAAGTCTGGTTTTTAACTTACATAAAGTTCTAAACAAAGAAATGTTATTGTAAAATTAACTAGTAGTTTGCCCCATAGGGGAGTTGCTACGCTTATTCACCCTGAAATGAGTTGTTGTATGTCTGATAAAACTTGGTGCTTCGATGATCATTGTTGCACAATTTAGTTATGCTTTGATAATCACATCTTTAGTATGTTTTATTAACTAATATCCAATCTTACCTGAAATATAAAGTCTTTAGAACTTTACCAAATGAGAGCTGATGCTGTATTTAATTAAAGGAGCCATTTCATTCTGGGCCTGGTCCATGTACACTACATAGAAAAATTAGGAAAAAATAGGAGATTACAAGAAAAATACAATTTCATTAATTGGTATGAAGACAAATGCGATGGTACAAGAATAGTTCTTCTGGTAAGTTTCTTACTATGTGAACACTATTTGAAGGCCGCCATGTTGGTTTATAATTGGAGTTTGACATGACATTGACATATTTTTCATGTTATGTTGTTTGATCTGATGTTTTTGTTTTGTCAGATAAATGTAGGTTGTCAAAATGACATTTCACGCACGTCCATCCGCCATATTTTGTAGCGCTGTGTGTTGCTCTCTTTGTCGAAGAAAATCTTAATGTACCTTAGAACGAAGTCAATTTAAATAAAATAACCAAATAAATACGTTTACTTTATTGCTTAGCCATATTTTAGAGTAGTGTACACAGTGCTGGCCCAGGCTCCATATATTGATGAAACGTCTCTTTTAATTTATTTTTATATCGGTTGTTCATCATAATTGTTAGTACATTTATCTACCTATAAACTATGTTAGTAACCATAAAAACAGATTTCAAATTATTCATGTCACATATTATCAGAATACACTTAAGGGGAAAATTTACAAAACGATCATAAGACCTGTCGTACTGTATGGATCTGAGTGTTGGGCAACCAAAGGGACGGATGAAAGAAGAGTGCATGCTGCGGAAATGAGAATGTTGAGATGGATGTGTGGAGTAACTAGAATGGACAAGATACGGAATGAGTACATCAGAGGAAGTTTGAAAGTAGCGCCAGTGACTGAGAAGTTGAAGAGCAAAAGGTTAGCGTGGTATGGGTATGTCATGCGGAGGCAAGAATGCCATGTGACTAGAAGAGTGTTAAATATGAATGTGGAAGGATATAAGGGGAAAGATAGACCAAAGAAAAGATGGATAGATTGTGTGAAAGATGACATGAGTAAGAAAGGAGTGAATACTGATTTGACGGCTGATAGAGGGGAGTGGAAGAGAAAAACATGTTGTGCCGACCCCACATGAAGTGGGATAAGGGCAGGGAGATGATGATGATATTATTAGAATACAAGTATTGGTTTTCTTATGTCATTTTCAGCAATCTAAAATCTTCATAGTAGAACCTATTGACCCTACTAAATCCCAAATTAATGCTCTAACAAATATACAAACAAACCTACAACGCCAATTCGTCCAAGTTGTTTGAGAGATCTTCGCTCGCTCGACCAACGTGTTTTAACCATGGATCATTTATATTACCGCCGCGGTACTGAAATTTACAAGTTCATCCGTTCAGCGTGAATGAATAACCTACCTTGACATAGTAACAAACATCCAAACTTTCATGTCAATTGCCTTTGTGAGAGTCGCTTCGCAGTGCTTAATGTATAACGCTGCAATTCTTGCCCGTACAAAACAAAATAGGCTCACGAATAATCCCCAAGGATTGTAGATATCCTCCCAGACCTTTTTAGATGTCTAAGACGGTAGTCAGAGGCACGTCCAAGCATTATATTTTGGCACATGCCTACTTTTTGCAGCAGTTAGTAGGTATCTAATTCTACTGGATAAAGTCAATTTTGAGTTTGGATTTTAAGGGGCTTGCGATATCATACGTCCTCAAATGTCAAATTTAGAGATAAGGATCATTTTGAAATACATTTTAGATGACATATTGCACGCCGTATGAACCACAAACATCCTCACAAACTTTCGCGTTTAAAATATTAGTAGAATTCTGTGTTTCTGTGCGAAAGATACCAAAGCCGCTGGCATGTCAGATTCAGGTAGATACGTGTATCACGCCCTAAGTTGCTCCGGCGCGGCGCCGTATTAAATTAATCGATTTATTATACCTACTATAATAATAGGTAGTAGTTGAGTTCAATTTAAATTATCGATTGCGGCGCATACCTACACGCCCAGCATTCCTTCACGATTGTACCACGATATAGCCAACTCAACGTAAATTCTGTCCTAACACTGAATCACATCGTTTACAAATAATGCTACTGTCAAATGATTCTATAACTTACATACTCAGAATACAGAACTATATTCTAAGCTTATATAAGAAAAATATAAAAATAAACAGCACAAAAGCAACACAAGCCCATCGCTGCGCGCTAAAAATGGACTCTTCATTACATCCAATTAAATTTCAGTTATTTTGGTAAATCATAAAATGCGCCAACGTCATGTTCACCTACTATTATTATGCACTGTAGAATGTTATTCTGTTCTAGATTTATTTGGAAACTAGTGGCTGTCCGCGGTACCCATATACAAAGTAGCCTATGTCTTTCCTCAGGGCTTAGGCTATGTCCTTACCAATTTCATCAAGATCGGTTCAGCTGTTGAGTGATTGAAAACGTTACAAACCGACAGACAGAGTTACATGAGCCTGTTCCAATATTAGTGTAATAAATAAATACCCGGGAATTATTAACGTATGAGAACGTAAAAACTTTTTCTTATCCCACCAAAAACCTTTGGCAGCTAAGCTGATAACACAAAACAAAACATAAGCGTGACACTCCAAGAAAAATGTCCATCGAAATATCTTCGCGGGAGGTGTGCGCGAAAAATACGGTTCGTTGGCTGCGTATTGCAATATAAGTGGTTACCTTTCCCCAACCCGGCCAGTCCACGCCGCGGTTCGCGAGGGCCTATACCTAGCTAACATGCGACCGATCTGTGTGTGTGTATCAATATGTGCGTTGTTGCAGTGTTGCGCTTCGACGTCGGCCAATAAGACGATGGCGTTCGAGTATCCAGAGGCGCGGAGGGACGAGAGTGTGGTCGACGATTACCATGGAGTTAAGGTACGCACCACCTGCTAAGGTCCCGTTTTACGTTGGTTTTGTACGATTATCCTGTGGGAAGAGCTCGCAGTTGAACGATCTGAATGAAATTCCACCGTTAAGGTTCAGTTCTACTTAAAGCTAAGGGCGAAAACCTTTTGAAGACGTTCGCCTAGCGACCCTTGGCAAGTAGCGGCTGCTGAGCAAAACGCGTCTACAAGGGTGAGAAACACACTTCAGCTTAATATGAGACCAGTCTTCTGCCGGATACCTGCGAAACTTCAAAGCACAAATGCGCTCATTGTGAGAGCCTAACAATCGCCTATCGATCTAAACCTAGATGAAGATGATCTGCTAAGAATATCGGCCAAGTTTCGCTACTGATAATTCACGTGATTACGAGAACTTGCTTTTAATTACATAGGTCGCAGTAAAAATTGTAAAGTCAACTTTTTGCGCGCACATACTAGTTTCTTCAAGTTATTATCTCCGTAGCACGTACGAAGTGTACGATACGAGATAGACAGTATTTATTACAACAATTACTAACAACATCCTTCCCTTCGATATAATGCAAAACAATTTATTTACAGCCGTGACTCAAGTCATGCTTGGATAGATAGAATGAAGCAAAAAATAATTAATAAACACCAGACTCAATTTGCTAACGGCTAAATCGTTTTTCATATAAATAAATAACTACTATTGAAAGATCCAATTTTGAAATTACACAAATCGTAAATACCATCTAAATCCTCTATGTTTACAAACAAACATACATATGTCAATGTATCAGCCATTTGATTCAAATACTGATGTGACTTGTATAACCGGTTCATGATGTGGGCATGATAATCGATTGTGAATTATATATATACCTAACTAGCTTGCGCTCGTGGCTTCGCTTGCGTGGTAACTACCAACATAAAAATAGCCTATATGCTTTACTAAGAACTATATCTATTCCAAGTTTCATAAAAATCGGTTGAGGCAGCTTTATTTAAAGAATTCTTCTGCCTTTTAAAATGATATATTCCGAATTCAACGCTCATTTTCAATAAGTTATCGCAAGATCAATCAAAATCCTGTAATTAGTAAAAAACATAGTTTGTATGAAAATGAAAAGAAAGTTTATTTCCTTTTTATATATGTAGTTATGTATTTAGAATCTCAGCTAGACTAAAATAAAAACATAAATACAACTGTTAGATATTTATGACTTGTATGTCCGGGATCACTGCTCGATCTAGCGGCGAATAAAATTTCAATAAATAAACCATAGCGAATTAGATGCGCTTGGAAACAAAATTGCTAAAATTATGTGGTTGAATAAATTTAGCAAAAAACCACAACAATCGGTTTAGCAAGTTCTTGTAGTCGATAGAAAACTTATCAAATTAATTCAATACTCGATTTGATTCTTTCCTTTTTCGGCTGCAGTCTATCTTACCGACGATGTTTTTCTCGAAAAACCATAGAGCATTGTAGTAATTAGACCATGAAATCTTCGTAAACTATTAGTTAGGGTAAATTACATTGTTTATTAAAGGATACTCGACGTCTTTGTAACCAAAAACCATAGTATTTTTATTTCATTTTTACATTTTATTGTATGACGTTATTAACGAGATTCATTTCACATATTTAAAAACAACACAGTTTTTAAATATGTGAAATGAATCTCGTGTCTGCAATAAAGATATATTATTATAGTCCATAGGATATTTTCGTATTTCACATAAATTTAGGCCGTCCGATTTTTCCATACGATATCGATAGTCGGATCCGATAGTCTGAACCGCCTACTAGAAGGCGTTCGCGCCATACATTTGTTCGAACACTTGTACGCGTCCGATCCGAGTCGAAAACAGCGTCCCGATGTTCACGATTTTCTTGCTTTTATCAAACACTGAAAACGACAGAGTTTACAAAAAGTCGGACAAAATAATCGGATGTGTATCGCGTGAATACGATCCGACAGTCGGATCAGACAATCGGAAGTGTTACTATAATGAAAAAAAATGTATATTTCCACAAGAAACACTGCCTAGTGTCTATGGTTTTTGTAAATATTCACCACTGATAAATGGGGGCCATTAATATTCCCACTTCGTTTTATTACCTCTTGAATTCAACTCACGTTCAGGTAGGTTTATATAAAACAGGTTGTTGGTCCTTGAACCTATCTATATGATACAAATGTATACTTGCTGTAAGTTATAAATTTGTACACATTATTTACAACATACACATAAGATTCTTTATAGCGATATCATGGAATACTGACCTTCCACGTGGCTACGGACAAAATAAAACATTTATAGATTTATAAATAAGTGGAAATTACCATTACTTAAATTTGGAAGTGGAATTTACCAATATTGAGCACTGTTTAATATTATTTTAAACCCATTATACGTTTTAGATTTGTTTTAATCTTGCTTCCGCCCGCGTTCGCTCTCGTGGTACTCGGATAAAAAGTATGGCTAAGCGTATGTCACTCTCCGGCTCTTAAACTATATCCATGCCGAAACTCACGTCGATCCACTGCTCCGTGTCATTGTCCCGCAGCGGGAATCGAACCCTCACCCCTTGCGCCTCAGACGGGCACTCGCCCACTACGCCACCGAACGTCGATAACATGTGACAACACTGTAAGTTTACTCAAAGTTACAAACCGCGTAGTATGACTAACGCTAGTGAAACCGCGCACGGGTACAGCTAGTTGATGAACAAAATTATCTTTTCAGATAAAAGACCCGTACCGCTGGCTCGAAGACCCAGACGCGAATGAGACCAAAGAGTTTGTGGAAGCACAGAACAGGATCACCCGGCCATACCTGAACGCGTGCCCTGTCAAGAAAGACATCAATGATAGGCTCACGGAACTATGGAACTACCCCAAATACTCCTGCCCGTTCAGGCGTGGGGATCGCTATTTCTTCTTCAAAAACACCGGACTGCAGAATCAAAAGTAAGTGACTCAACTGTCAGTTGTTTTGGACTGTTAGAATTTCAAAACGGCTATTATTTTTGAATTTTCATATTCAATAAAAAATCAAAATTGAGAATGTAGGTTCTAGAATGGAGACCACGAATCGGAAGATGCAGTCTATTAACATTGTCTTGTAACAGTAGACATTGTGAAAGTTGCGTGTTGGTGGAGAAGGCCCAAGTCTGTTCATCTTGGCACTCTGGCGGAGGAGGAGGTTCATCTACTCACTAATGCAAAATGTGGGCATGTGCCGAAATATGGTGATATGAGAGGTACCTACCCTGCTAAGTAAAAGTCTTCTTTTTTTTTCTTAACTGTATTTTATGTTGTTACAGCGTGCTTTACGTGCAAGACAGTCTAGACGGTGAACCCCGTGTGTTCCTAGACCCCAACACTTTATCGGAAGATGGCACAGTGGCTCTCTCGGGCAGCCGTTTCACAGAAGACGGGAATACCTTCGCGTACGGACTGTCTGCTAGCGGCTCCGATTGGATCACGATACACATAAAGGACGTTGCCACAGGTCTGTTTTTGTTTTAGTTGCCAACTATTATACATCTTCTTTCTTCCTGCCCTTGTCCCACATTATGTGGGGTCGGCACAACATGTTTTCTTCTTCCACTCTCTTCTGTTAGCCGTCATCTCCGCACTCACATCTTTCTTACTCATGTCATCTTTAATACAATCCATCCATCTTTTCTTCGGCCTTCCTCTAGTCTTATATCCATCCACATTCATACCTAACGCTCTTCTCGTTACATGACTTATATATAAATACATAAAATCACGCCTATTTCCCAGAGAGGTAAGCGGAGACCACGGCTTTCCAATTGGCACTGAAATACCTCTTTTTCTATTGTTATTCAATTTCACGAAGCCTAGTGAATCATTCCAATTTGAACTTTATATTAGTGACTTAAAAGTTACCAGACAAGTCATCGTGAGATAGAATACTCGTAACTGTACTTGTATCTTTGAATTTTATGATATCTCAAAAATTTGCGCGAACATAGACATGCAAATATCATTAGCGGACTGAATAAGTCCACTGCTGGACAGAGGGCTCCCCCAGACTGCCACGATGAACACACTTGGGCCTTCTCTAACCACCCGCAACCTTCACAATGTCGTCGGTCCATCGGGTGGGGAGATACATAGACAGCGCCAAAATGCAAAAATTAAAAAAAAAATTACGCCATCACAGATAAATAATGCTGCATTATTTCAATGCACTTTATCAAAATTCCCGACATTCTATTTTTCAGGTGAAGATTACCCGGAAGTTTTAGAAAAGGTCAAATTCGCGTCCATGTCATGGAGTAAGGACAACAAAGGATTATTTTACTCTGTAAGTATAGCAGCCAATTTTCGCCATTACTTCCCTATCAATACGACCCAAAGTTGCATTCGTGCCATTGCGTGAAAGACACCATACTTCCGTTGTGATAATCCAATGCTAGATCTAAAAGGAATTTATTCTCTTACAAGTTTCCTGTTTGATGGCATTGATAAAGCGTGACTTGAGTGTAATTCCTACTAACGGTTTGTATGATTTTATAAGGTCATAACTTCAGAGGAAGTACAGAGGAACTTTGAGGAAAGTAGCTGAGAAATTGAGGAGCAATACCTGGTCACTAACCTAATACAGGATGACCAAGAAAGAATCAGTGACACGACAAGCAAGCAAGCATTGAGGAGCAATATAAGCTATTGCTCCTCAATGCTTGCTTGCATGGGGCATGTCATGCCGAGGGAAGAATTTCATGCGACGAGAAGATTGTTAAATATCAATGTGGAAGGATATAAGGGAAGAGGTAGACCAAAGAAAAGATGTATGGATTGTGTGAAAGAAGACATGAGTAAGAAAGGAATGAATACTGACATAAGGGCTGATAGAAGTGTCGTTTTAGGTCGTCGTTACTCTTGACCTGGTCTTTTACCAAAACGTTACCTAAACGTACGCAGAGGTCTTCCCCTTCCAAACGGTGACGGAAAACATCGTGAGGAAACCTGCATACCTAAAAATTCTAAGACATGTGACATGTACACGAAAGGAGCCTCGAAGAGGCGCACTTTAATCCTTTTACTGCACTGATTCTTTCAGCGACAGTCATAGGCCCTTTTCAGGGACACCATACCTCAACCTTGTCACTGACCTAATATAGGATGACCAAGAAAAAATCAGTTACACGACACCCAAGCAAGAACACACATTCATAGTTTTTTTATCTCCTTTCGAGAATCGCATCTTCGAGGCGAGAAACTCTCTTCATCTAAATGAGGTTAATGTTATTTTAAGTACCTATATTGTTATTATGAATATACATACATAGTGATTGTTACACATACTTCAGCCAATTCGATGTGAAATATTTGTAAACAAACCGCCCATGCATACCTAATCTAAAATTATCTTTATGGATGTTAATTTTTGGACTAAATTTGTAGTTGTCAATTTGTGTCAAAAAAATAAATTAACATAAATTCTGTTTATTATGAAAACCAACGCCAAGCAAAAGAATTTTAGATTTTATGTTAAATAGAAGAGGCTTGTTTAAAAAATATTTCATATCTAATTTATCTGAAATATGGGTACTTTTTTTGTGATATTTATGTAGTAGCTTATAACAAGGTGATTAATGATATCTATACTATGGAATATGAATGAATACGGGACGGGCCGTGGTGGCCCCGGCTGAAGAATAGGCCCCTCCATATCTACCTATCCGCGGATATCGTAAGAGGCGACTAAGGGAAAAAAGCTAAGCGATGGGCAGCAGCGTCCCTCATTTTAACAACGATAGCTCTAACTGCGCTCGCCAACCCGCATGCCCAGCGTGGTGAGAATGGGCAAATCCCCCCACATGGTAAGGAATTTGCTCAATCTGTGGGGGAGGCCATGCTCAGCAGTTGACGTCGTACGGCTGAAATGATGATACTATGGAAGGGAATTATACGACACCCAATTGGCTATAATGTTTGTTCAACAACTTTAAGAAATTCTACATTATGTATTACTATGAATCACTTTGTTTATCGAATTAATTCTGTAATGTTATATTAGTAGTCAATTAACTGATTCAGAATTTGAGGCTAAACTTCTTTCATTTCAGCGTTACCCAGACCAAACCGGCAAGACGGACGGCTCGGAAACCGAAGTGAATCGAGATCAGAAACTATGTTACCACCGGCTGAACACGCCGCAGTCCGCGGACGTTATTGTCGTCGAGTTCCCTGAAGAACCCTTGTGGAGGATGTTAGTATCTTTATAATACGGAGGAGGTAGGGCACAGCGAGATTTTCTCGCTCTAAATTGGAGCAGCCCGCCTGGGGAGGAACCTCCGCCTTACAGAAGATCGCAGCCAAATAACATTATTTGTTTCAAATAGTGTTGTGTTCCTGCGGTGAGTATGGTTGCCAGAGCTCTTTAGGGGGGGGAGGGGTTCGGCAGGCAACGCATTAGCAATGCTCCAGGTGTTGCTAATGTCAATAGGCGACGGTAACCACTTACCATCAGGAAGGCCGTAAGCCTGTTTGCCTCCGTATAACATAAATAATAATAATTCATTTATTTCAGACTATACTAAAGTTACAGATATTATTTAACTCCCCCAAAATGATTGTGTCTGGGAACCTACGGCTGAAATGAGGAACAGTCACATACATAGTCTTGACCCCACCCTAGGATTCCCTTCCCTGTGTCATGCGTATCAGAAACTACGAGTAGGTATCATGGTACAACAAGACCAAACCCGGAATAAATATTTGCAGATCATGCAACTAATTTTACCCTAAAACTTCTCATTTTTTATTTCCAATTTTGCTTTATTGCCAACTAGCTAGCATTTATAATATTAGTAGGATTGGGTGTAGAATAAGTCCGTTATAAGTTAGGGCAAAAAATACCACAGATTGCGTTTGTTCAAAGTGCCTTTGTTTCATTCTCTAATTCTGATAGTTGACATTTATTTTGTTTTACTTGTTTAACAGTGATACTCATACTTCGATACAGAACCAAGACAAGCCTGCGTAGGTTTTTATTGTACGAGAAATAGTAATAAAAATATAGTTTCTTAGTTCCGTAATAGATGATTCACATTGGCATACATTCTATCAGCAGTATCAATATGTATTTAGCTGTTCCTTAGTTGCAATGGAGTTTTGCTTGTGTTTTAGTTACCTACTGGCGCACTTTGAACAAACAAAACAGTCATTTTCCTAATAATTATAATAGTAAATATTTGATTATCCTACACTCACTGTAACTACATTACTGCTTGACTCACTGCATAAAATAGAAAATAAATAATTATAGATTAGATGCTTCTAGAATACAAACAGATATCAGTCAGGTGTTTGTTTAATTTGTCATACCGCCTCTTATACACTGTGATTTTAAAATTACTGGGCCATTCTACAACGTTTGTACTTTCTATTCAGTTCAAATCGCGGTTTAAATATTACCCAAAAAGCCATTCCACTATACATACATAGATGAATAAAATAAATAATAAATAGACATAGACAGACATTTATTTAAGAACTTGGCACACAATACACATCACAATAGAAGCAAGACACAGAGAGCGAAAATATGAAACAAAGACAGAGAGGTAACACACAAAAACTTATTAAAAAGAACACGTGAAATGTTATTGTGCGCCACAGAGCAAAAAGGTCTCGGCTCAGCATAAATGCCTTAACACTGAGGAGTAGTTAGGCGCTGGTAAAATAACACCCAACAGTCATATACATTGTCCTGACCCACACTAGGATCCCCTTTGCCGTGGGTACAGAAACTACGAGTACCATAGTACAACAAAAACGAAGACCCGGAACAAATATTTGCAGAACAAATGTTCGATCCCCGCTGCAGGACAAATGGTTGCACCATTTGTCCTGCAGCGGGGATCGAACCCGTGCCTCTAAGACGGGCACACGCTCGCGCCACCGAGGTCGTTGATCTATGTATATCCAAATCTGGCTATATCGTATCAAACTCGTCTTAGGTTGCTCAAAAATATCATAATAGCCGCTACATTATTAATAATTTGTTACATCAAAAATTATGTACCTACTACTCATTGTACCTTACAAGGTGATTCATAATATGTATTCCATCCCTATTATTAATTCTAAAGATGATAAAAATACAAAAAACAGCTAATATGAGAAAGTTTGAGACAAAAAAAATAAAAATAAAAAATTTAAATATTGATGTTTTTTTTCGCTAATAGTATTTCGTTGATAGAATAACCCCCTTTCGGGATGGTATACATGTTATGAATCACCTTGTATAATGTAGTTTTTTGTTGTTCTTAAATAAATAAATGAATACAATACAACTGGAAAAACAGTCGTTTGAAAGTCACGGTGTATAAGCATAATGATACTTGAGACGACCTGAGCGTGACGGTCAAACTTCAAACGTCCCATATGATATTCCCCAGCGGTGCAGAGGTGACAGACTGCGGCCGGTATCTGATAGTGTCGCCGGTGAAGGATTGCCGCGACAACTTGCTCTACTATGCGGACCTCAGCAAGCATCCCGAGATCAACGGCAAGCTGCCTCTCACGCAGATA
The DNA here is from genome assembly GCA_947579855.1 of Anticlea derivata. NCBI lineage: Eukaryota > Metazoa > Arthropoda > Insecta > Lepidoptera > Geometridae > Anticlea > Anticlea derivata. The sequence goes on along the minus strand of OX388259.1, from coordinate 11,322,571 downwards.
GTCCACAAGTTCGAGGCTGATTATGAGGTGAGTGGAACCTGATACCGTGGCCTGGTACCTGAAGAATCATCATCATCATCATCAGCCTGTAGAAGTCCACTGCTGGACATAGGCCTCCCCCAAAGAGTTCCATGACGAACGGTCTTGAGCCTTCTCCATCCACCGACTTCCCGCAACCTTCACAATGTCGTCGGTCCATCGGGTGGGGGGCCTTCCAACACTGCGTCGCCCGGTTCGTGGTCGCCATTCGAGAACCTTTACTCCCCAACGGTTGTCGGTTCTGCGAGCTATATGGCCTCCCACTGCCACTTCAACTTGCTAATTCTGAGAGCTATGTCGGTGACCTTAGTTCTTCTACCTGAAGAATAGGCCCCTCCATATCTCCTATCCGTGATGTAGTAAGAGGTGACTAAGGGAAAAAAAAGCTAGGGCAGCCCTATTTTAACAAAGATTGTTCTAACAGCGCGCGCCAACCCGCGTGCCCAGCTTTATGAGTATGGGCAAATTCCCCCCACATTATAGGAAGTCACTCCGGAAATCTGTGGGGGAGGCCGATGCTCAGCAGTGGACTTTAAACAGATCTAACCTAATACAGGTTGTCTAAGAACACGACAAAGATAACATAGGGAGAAACAAAAAATATGGGAGGCCTTATCGCAAAAGCAACCTCCTCCAGAAAGATAGATAAAAAAATATTTGGCACCACATACACACACAATTAGGCTCGACTTAAGCTGTGGCAAGATAAACATCCCCCTTCTTCCGAATACATTGCGCCTGCAGAACAGTTCCGAACGGGCAAACTTCTAACTTGGTCAACCTGGAAATCACTTAACCGATTGCGGAGCCAGGTTGGCCGCTGCAGGTACAATTTGAGCAAGTGGGGATACTCAAATGAGATGCAGTGCGATGGCGGAGTCGCAACGCAAACAATGTTGCACCTACTTTCGTGCATGCAGTGCCCTCACACCTGCACACTGAAGGACCTCTACGAAGCCACTGACAATGCCGTAGCTGTGGCGGAGTACTGGTCCAAAAAGATTTAGTCCCCCTAAACCATCGACACGACAGAAGAAGAACATGGTTAAACAATTACAAACATAAATAAACAAAAAAAGTAAATAACAGTTGGTAGGTAACTTTGTGTGTGCTGCAGTACGACAAATAGGCTATGGCTCAGTGATTTTTTTTGCATAAAAGCAAAAACACTGATTTTCAGCCAAAACCTGAAGGAGAGCGAGCAGGACGAGTACAAACGAACAATGTGTAGGTACCTAGCTGTGAATTATTGTAGTTGTGTAGCATTAATAAATGTTTGTGTAGCAAAGAAATGATTACAAAAATAATATAATAAATAAAATGACGATAGTGCACTAAACAAATGATTGAAGAAAACCTTTGAATGAACGTATGTTACCCTAAGTGTTAAAATCTGTGCAATTATTTATGGTATTCTGCGATCTCTTACATTTTTTTATGCATAATATATTTTAGTGCAATTTAAAATTTGATAACACTATAATTTTGTTTTCAGTACGTTACCAATGAAGGCTCAGTATGCATCTTCCGCACAAACAAGAACTCTCCCAACTACAGACTTATCAAGATCGACCTCCAGAACCACGCTGAAGATAAATGGGAAACGCTTATAACGGTAAGTTTCGCTATAATATCACAATATAGCCGTGTTCACATAATGGGAGAGGTACCTCGACTTTCGATCCGTAGGTCGTGTCAAATCCCGACCAATGGATTTTTCTATTCGAAAAATACGTGCATCTTACACATGCTCAAAACTGTGAAGGAAAACATCGTGAGGAAACCCGTAGCTTAGTCAGCTCCAAACGTATTGGCTATGCCTTTGTGTGTATTGTCATGAGGTTGACTACGCTGAGAGGATGGTGTAGGTGCTCAAGCCTACTGCATCTAAACATGTCGCAGCCACTACATTGTCCTGTAAGTGTGTAAACAGTTCTGCCTGACGCTGTATAAATCATCTAGAATTGATTTAATAAGGCCTTGGTTACTAATATCACAGTACTATAAGCTTTAATTAGAATGATAATTATTTGGTTTTTATTTGAATAATTTATATTCTTTGTTTCATATTTCAGGAACATAAAAGTGATGTGTTGGACTGGGCCACGGCAGTAGACAACGATAAACTAGTCATCCACTATGTCAGAGATGTAAAGGTAACTAAAAAATCACTGTCTCTGTTAGTCTGTATCATTCCATTGGGCCACACTCACTTCACTCGTCCGCTATGGTAGGTAGTCTTTGCCAAGGTCAAAATTTAAAAAAAAATTGTCTTTAATATAGTAGGTATAACAATCAAAACGCAATATCCGATACAATAAATTGTAATCTTGTTCAAATTGATTCATAATATGTATACTATTCCGAAAGGCAAGTACACACTACACCCAATTGGCAAGAAAGTTTGTTCTACGACATTGAAAATTCGAAATTATATAATGAAAATACACTATGCTAAAATCAGCTGATTATGGGTCATGCTAGTTGAAAAACAGCGGTTTGAGGTAGCAGTCTCGATGCCGAACTTCTAATACGTATAATGGTATGTGTCTTTTTATAAAGATTTATAAAAAGACACAAAAACAGCTGATTTGAAAAGGTTTGGGGGAAAATATGTTTTTATTTTTTGCTAATATTCTTCGCTTGTTATAATTCTAGAAATGAAGTAGATTGTTTTCATTTTTCCAGAGTGTGTTACAATTGCACTCCATGAAGACCGGCGAGCTCACTCAAACCTTCGACTTGGACGTCGGCTCTATCGTCGGCTTCTCCGGTAAAAAAACGCAGTCGGAGATATTCTACCACTTCACGTCGTTCCTATCCCCCGGAGTTATATTCCATGTGGACTTCAAGAAGCAGCCTTATAAGCCCACGGTAAGTTATTCCATCGGTGCACGATCGGGATTCGAACCCACGATCCAACACAACTCTACCAGTTCTCTCAATAACGATATGTCTAGCAACAGTTATCTGATGTAGAACCTTATTGGCCCTCATAACACAAAGTAACTCATCATCACTCGCATCTTTACCTGACGTTCCTTTTAATAAATTTTCCGACACTATGGTCATTATCGCTCAAGAAAGCTTAGATTGTTTCTATAAGGCTCATCCACATCTCATCGATACTTGGGTATCTCGAACCACTCGCTTTAAGAGATCCTTTCTCCCCCATACGTGCAAATTGTGGAATGAGCTTCCTTCCGAGGTTTTCCCGCTAACCTACAACATGAAGAGCTTTAAGAAAAATACAAAAAGATTTCTCCAGGGCAGGCAACGCATTAGCAATGCTCCAGGTGTTGCAGATGTCAATAGGCGGTAACCTCTTACCATCAGGTGGGCCGTAAGACTGTTTGCCTCCGAATAACATAAAAAAAAATTGAATTATTTTCACTCACAGATGATTTGTATGTTCAGGTGTTCAGAGAAGTGAACGTAAAAGGCTTCGACCCATCGCAGTACGAAGCTAAGCAGGTGTTCTACGAGAGCAAGGACGGCACCAAAGTCCCTATGTTTATTGTGTCTAAAAAGGTGAGATTTTAGTTGAAAGTTTTATGTCGCAATTTAATAATGTTCTTTGGTTTTTGAGACGGGAATTGATTATCTACTATAGTAAAAAAAGAAAGAAAGAAAATGTATTTATTTGACCCACAACGCAGTAAGTAGGTAGGTAGGTAGGAAGATACAAAGAAAAAAATACTTAAACCTAGTAATAAAAAAACACAATAAGAAAACAAAAACATGCGCAAAGGTGAGGCGGTAGGTAGGTTGAGTATGTATGCGTTGTGTGGGGCAAATGGGTCCCGTCTCAGCATAAAGCTGCACCAAACATAATATGTACGGTGCGGCGCTGGTTTTCAGACGGGGCCTAGGCGACGTGACGTGACGAACATCAATAAATAAATAAATAAATATTCCGGACATATCACACACGGTCAACTGATCCCAAACTAGGCATAGCCTGTACTATGGGTACCAGAGACTGATATACATAATAGATAAATGTTTTAACACCCAGACACAGAACAAACATTTTTGTTTATCACACAAAATGTTTGTCCAGCGCGGGGATCGAACCCGCGACCTCTAGCGCAGAAGGCAGAGTTACTACCAACTGAGCTATGAGGTCAGTCAATAAACAATATTTATAGTAGTAATATTTAAAGATAAGCACCTACGATCCGACGGGCTATGTTGACGAATACAGCGCCATGTTTGTCGTGAATAGCCGTGTATCCCGGTCGTTCCCCAATGGATAATACATTCGGAAAATGTATGTACGCTATTTATACCAGTGCTCTCAAATGGTGAAGGAAAACATCGTGAGGAAACCGGTATGTCCTAGAACCTAAAAATAAAAATAAATATTCCGGACAAAAGAATCAGTGACATAACAATCAAGGAATGAAACGCAGAAAGCGATTCTAATTACTACTTTCTATTCTGTGCATATAAATTGTATGAATATTATATTAATTGACTGGCCTCATAGCTCATTTGGTAGTAAGTCACTCTGCCTTCTGCGCTAGAGATCGCGGGTTCGATTTCCGCACTGGACAAACATTTGTGTGATGAACACAGATGTTAATTCTGTGTCTGGGTGTTAAATTTTTATCTATTATGTATATCAGTCTCTGGTACCCATAGTACAGGCTATGCCTAGTTTGGGATCAGTTGACGGTGTGTGCTATGTCCGGTATATTTATTTATTTATTTAATTACTTTTATCATAAACTTTGTTTCTGACTTCAGGATTTACCCCAAGACGGTTCGAACCCGGTGTTGCTGTATGGCTACGGCGGGTTCAACATCAACATCCAGCCAAGCTTTAGCATCACGCGACTTGTGTTCATGCAGCATCTCAACGGCATTGTAGCCATTCCTAATATTAGGGGAGGAGGGTATGTACTCATGTATTTTCCTTTCTTTGTATGAGCTTTCGCTTTAAAGAACTTTATTAAACAGTACTCAAGAACAACATACAGATCACTTAAAAAAAAGAGTACTTAAAAAATTTAAGTAATTTACCTTCGATAAGCACTGGATCTCAACTTTAATTTGAATGAAGGATCATAGAAATAAAGTACTTATAACATAACTAAATACCAATAAGCTTCTACTTACACACCTCCCTGTAATCAGATGCAATCGGGAACGGTGCTGCCAACGCTAAAGGTTTTTCTCTTTTTTTCCTAGAAGTTTAAAAAGATAGTAAGTCTATGTGTGCACCACTGGCCCCGATAATCGCTTTTATCAGCGCTGACCACCTAATAACCTAAGATTTGTTATATTGCAGAGAATACGGCGAGCGATGGCACAACGCCGGCCGCCTCCTCAACAAACAAAACGTGTTCGATGACTTCCAGTACGCAGCTGAGTACCTCGTCGCGAAGAAGTACACGAAACCCGCCCTTATTACCATCCAAGGAGGGTCCAACGGAGGCCTGCTGGTGGCGGCCTGCATCAACCAGCGGCCAGATCTCTTCGGAGCAGCTATTGCGCAAGTCGGGTGAGGATACTAGTTATTTCACTAAGCTATTGCGCAAGTTGGGTGAGGATGCGAGTTATTTCACTAAGCTATTGCGCAAGTAAATGAAAGAAGTAATGAAAAGCAAGGAACTTTGCATCAAGATCAAGAAAAAAACTTTTGATACATGCATTCTTCCTTGCATCACATATGGCTGTGAAACCTGGGCTTTGACAATAAATCAAAGAGAAAAACTTACAAAATGTCAACGAGCCATGGAAAGAAGCATACTGGGGTTAAAGTTAAGAGATAGAGTCAGGAATGTAGATATCAGACGCAAAACTAAACTAACAGACATCCTAACACATATTGACCGACTAAAATGGAGATGGACAGGGCATATAAATAAATATTTCGGACATAAATAAATAAAATAAATAAAAAAATAAATAAAAAAATAAATAAAATATGCGCCGTTGTAAGGACGAAAAATGGAGCAAGCAGGTAACGGTCTGGTATCCAAGAGACGGGTCAAGGAGCCGAGGTCGCAAAATGAGAAGATGGGAAGATGAGCTGAAATTGACTCTAGGTCCCCTTTGGCTAAGAGTGGCAACTGATAGGAAACAGTGGAAGACGTTGGAGGAGGCCTATGCCGAAAGGCACACCGAACTTAGGGACATATTATGATAAGTGTATTAGTATTTCAGTAATTAGTAGTAAGAAAAGTGTAAGTTTTCGGAATAAAAAGGCTTTATTATTATTATTATTATTGCGCAAGTCGGTTAGGATACTGGTTATTTCACCAGCTAGAGAGCATGGAAGACGTTTTAAATATTAACATATTAAGATGTTCTTCATTCATTCTCATTCATTTCATTCTCGTTTGCAGAGTATTGGACATGCTCCGATTCCAAAAGTTCACGATCGGTCACGCGTGGACATCTGATTACGGCAGCTCCGATAACAAAACCCAGTTCGAATATTTGCTCAAGTACTCGCCGTTGCACAACATACACCCACCCGTAAATGGTAAGATATTTAATTGTTTATACAGTTCCTATGAAGATAACAGAAAGCAGTCTTTCTCGCTCCTACGTGTTTGAGTCTGTTGAAGTTGGCTGACCTAGCCTATGCTAGTTTAATATATGGACATCTGCGTTGCGTGGAAAGTTGCTAAAAACCGTACTTTGAATAAAGGAACAAAACATGCGCCGCCGTAATTCTGATTCGAACGGCTGTAAACGCTTCTACACACCAGGGGGTCTAGACAAGATCCTCACGCTTCTTTTTCCTTTCACGCTAACGCCTTTGCATTAGCGTGTGACGCCTTTGCGTTAGCGTGACCAAAATGGTAGACAAGATACATAGTGAACGCTAACGCGTAGTCCGCAGCGACACACGAGCGACACACGCTAGTGTCTATGGAATAGTGTGTGGCTGTTGTTATTGTCAATTGAAACGAACCTTCATTTCATCTAGCATCTGTCATTATTACCGCAACAAAGTAACGCCGCGAAATTTTGAAAAGGTTTGTTTGAAGAAAAATAACTAATCTACGTTTATTTTAGTAATAAAAGTGAATGAATGTAAGTAAGTATTGTCCATTAATGTAGTGTTTTATACGAAACATTTTTACCTCCTTATTATACCCACACATTATAGACCCGATTTTTTTATAGATGAATTCCGAGCAGTTTGCTTTTGGGAGTTCATGGCTAGGTAGGTAGATTTTATCCCTCTATTGTTTCATACAATCCTATCGAACTACGTAGTGATTATGACTTTATTTACCAATCAAAAGAATAAGTACTTCTACCTGCCTACTCGACTGAAATGTAATAATATAAACAATCTTTGATCACACCATCAATGGGGTTCTTGTTCTTGTAATAAGGTCAAGTCTATAAATAGATTTTGGGTCATGCGTAATTGTCTTACTTCTCGGCAATAATTTTATTGTTATTATAATGATACATTAGAATTTAATCATTATTATCAGTCTGAGGAAGTCCACTGCTGGTTCCACGATGAACGGTCTTGAGCCTTCTCCACCCACCAACTTCTTGCAACCTTCGCAATATTATCCATCCACTGGATGGGGAAATTTATGAAAAAACTTTATCAATTATGTAGGTAAGTATGTACCTACCTACTAATTTTGTTTACAAATAAAGTTTTACTATTAACTTACTGGTATTCGTAGGTAATTTGTAAATTCTATTTTTAGGCCTAGGTATCTTTCAAGTTCCGTTCCACGTCTACAAGGGAGACAAAGATGCGAATAGCTGTGCAGAAAGCTGGAAAATCTCAAATTAGTGGATGGGAGCGGATTCAGTAAAACAGCCAATAAATGGAAAAGTGTAATCAATCACATACTAACATGCATCATTATAATCTTGACAAAAGACTATTTCGAACTGTTCAGCCTTGCAGTAGCTCATTTTGACCAACAGTAGGAAAATTATCATGAGCTGTATCTTCTTCACCTTCTTCTAGTCCACACTAGGATGGAGCGGGTATATTGGCATCTAATGGCATGTTGTGTGATACACAACAATGGATGGTAATGTAGAGTATTGTGTTTGAACACCAACATGCTTTCAGTAAGCCATCGCTCTAACACAATTTCTTGCTGGCGCATGTTGCTGAGTAGAAATCTCCTCACGAGAGCCAGGATCTGCATTTAGTACAGATGTCATCAGCCAAGGTCGTTGAGGATCTCCATAATCACCTGAAAAAATAATAATTATAATTTTTATTTATTTATATAAAAGACAGTATTTTTTAACCCTAAGGCGATGGTATATGTTATTAGAAGGTATATAAGCGGGCGAGAGCCCGACTGTGATGCAAGGGGTGCGGGTTCGATTCCCACTACGGGACAAAAATATTTGTTCTGGGTCTGTGGTGTTGTGGAACCTCTACAACCTCCTAGTGTGGACTATGAGACTGTTGGGTGTTATTATTATTATATTAGTAGGTAATACAATGAGATATAATCTATTCTTCAAGATTTTTTTGACAAGGTATCAATAAGAAGGAGTCAGCATAAATCATAACTTAATGCAAGTTCTCTCCAAATCACACATTAAGAGATTTTTAGTTTTAGGTTAAGTATGGGCGGTTTTTGCATATACTTTATCTATATCCAAGCTATGCAGGACTTACCTTCATCTCAAAATGGATTTCCCAGGTGCCTTTATGGTTTGTAAAACGTTGAACATCACTACAAAGACACCGAAAACATTCTTTGTTCAGACGAAAACAATGAATGAACTCCAATCCCGGCATCGCTTCAATTTTATCTATTTTTCGGAGATTTCTTGCTGTTGCTAACCATTTTGTAGTGATTCTTCATTATTGGCAGCCCACAACGCGTACTTCTATTTGAATTATGATCAATAAACTAAAACTATTTCACTGTTTATTCCGCACTATTCCGCAACGCGAGGACAAACGTGAGGGTCCGAGCTCACGCTAGTGGAGCGTGTTGCGGAAACGATAAAATGGCGTTTAGTCTTGTCAAACATGGATCTTGTCTACCATTTGTATGGGAGTTAGCGTTGTGTCCAATCCAGACGTCACGCTAACTTTTCCGCATGCGGACAACAGGATTTTGTCTACCAACTTTGCAGCAGTCACGTGACATCTCACAAGCTAATGTCAGTTCCATACAATTTTATCTTTCCGCAGGCGTGAACGCTAACAGAAAATGGATCTTGTCTAGACCCCCTTGCATTTAAAGGCAAATTATCGGGAACAGTGTTGCCAACAAAGTTTTTTTTAATTTCCTACTAAGGGAAAAATATTTTAATATTAATAGAGTTGGCTCTGATTGCGAGGTGAATCCAGAAACACGCCTTATTATGTTAAGCTGGGTCGCCACCAAATAATTTTTTTTCTTTGGTGACCCAACTTTGCAGAAACTTTTGGCCCCAATAATATATGTTGACAACACAAAAGTTGGCAATTTGTCTTTGGTGTAACTTTATGGGGTTATTTCACCTAGTTATACTATTAGTTATACGATATAACAAAAGCTATGCCTTATATTTTTCTCAACATTAATTAAATTCCAGGTCACCCAGAGTACCCCGCGACGCTAGTCCTGACGGCGGACCACGACGACCGCGTGGTGCCGCTGCACTCCCTCAAGTTCATCGCGACGCTGCAGCACGAGGTGGCGGGCACGCCGCAGCGCCGGCCGCTGCTGGCGCGCGTCGACACCAAGGCGGGACATGGCGGAGGGAAACCTACTGCGAAAATAGTAAGCCTTACTCAAAATTGTTTTTTTTATGATATTTTATAATATCCCAAAAATTTCGAATCCGACGGGATTTGAACCCGCAACCCACCCCTAAATACGGGGATGCTCCAACCAACTCACGCCCGAATACTGAAAAGTCACTTAACTATTTAAGATGGTCCCAATTATTTGAGACGCCGCCGGCGCCGTTATCGTTCAGAATCGTATACTCAAAAATCAATTCTATCACCACTTATATTTAAATGACGTTTCAGTATTCGGGCGTAAGCTACGAAGACACTAGGTTTTTCATATTTTATTTAACCGACGACGTCAAAAAACGGATGGTTATCAAATCGGCGGCTAGGATTTTTTTGTGTAAATGTTAGTCAAAACTCATAGACGGTCCAAACTAAAGAAGTCGAGCAACAAGAAAAGGTTGATCATTCCGTGGTAAAATAATTTTGTTTTTTTTATATTTCCAGATTGAAGAGCATACGGACATCCTGTGCTTCATGACCCAGTCGTTAGGCCTCAAATTCGTCAAGTGAACCCACCTGATAGTATTAATTCTGTAAAGCAAAGTATTATGTAAATATACCAACAGTGTGTCAATGATTACCTCAAAAGTCTCGCCAGACTGGTGATATTGTTACGCAACGCTAGCTATTTTTTTTGATATAAATCTTGTTATTATTTTTTATTTGGTTTTTTTTAGTGGTTCCATCGAGACCAATCTTATTACCCAGCCAGCTCATCCCAGCCGTACAGTGGATGGCAAACTGAGTTCGCACTTCGCTTGAAATAGTTTCTTGTAAAGTTTAATTAGTTGTACCAATTGTACAACCAAAGCGAGCATTTTAAATTTGAACTTTCGAATCGGTAAGTACAAAAGCGACGCCTTAATTAACACACACACTCAACAGAACAACACAGTGAACACAGTCAACACGTATATACAAAATTACTCTATGGTCAACACACTCGTCCGTCACTCACAATCACCAATCACAAGACACCAGTGAAAAAATAATCTGTCATGGCGATATCTGTATTGACCAATAGGAGGTGCATTCTGTAGTCTATGGTGGGATAAAGCACGGTCCGACAAATAAATAATACCTTCTACCTGATAATGCTATATTTACATATATATGTACGTTTATTGGTGTTCGTTTCGTCATGTCATTAGGTCTAGACTGAAAACCAGCGCTGCACCGTACTTCCAAGTTTGGTGTAGCTTATGCTGAGACTAGAGCCTATTTGTCCCATATAACGCACAGGTACATGCACCCACCTACTATAATTTTCATTCCTTTCTATAAAATATCAACCTATCCCTGCCAACTACTTATTTTTTTTTTTTTTTTTTTTTATTTATATTTACAATATATTTTGTCTGTATGTTGCCTGGGTAGGTTTGTATTATAAATATTATATTATTTTCTTCAATTGTCTATGCCTGTAAAGACCTGAAATTGTATATATGGGACGAATAAATCGTTTTTCTTTCTTTCTTCTTTCTTTCTATTAGAAATCGAACGATAAAGTTACGCTTAGGATACGAAAGAAAAAATATTAGCCAATGAAATCAGCGACGCCTGAAAACTTTTAATTTTGATTGGGTAATATTTGACGTTTGCTATACATCATAATGGACGTGCGTTATACACGACATCACAAACGCTTAGATGGCATGCTAGATTCTAGGAGGGCTTCGTGAAGTGCCATGTTTTTATGTTTACAGCTGGAATTATTTTTCACCAATGATCACTACACCTTTTTACCAATCTCAAGCCTCCCTAACACAGCAGCTCTAACGCAATGTCAGCAAAAAAACATTACCACCTAAAAACAAGCACCACAAGTGGTCCTGTGGCCAAGCACGAATAATTCAATAACTATACAATACAAAGGCAAATGTCAAATCGCCGCTCCAACATAATAAAATGGTGGTAATCGAATATAACGATAGAAGTGTTTTTATTTGAAATAATTGTTCCTGAGGTCTGTGGATTAAACCTTGTGAATTTTTTTAGCCATATCGTACGATTCGTTTTCGAGTTAGGCCTTTTGCAATGGATTTAACTTTATTATTATTATTATTTTTTAAGGCCGTGGTGGCCCCGGCTAAAGAATAGGCCCCTCCATATCTCTATCCGCGGGTGTCGTAAGAGGCGACTAAGGGAAAAAAGCTAGGGGATGGACAGCAGCGTCCCTCATTTTAACAACGATAGCTCTAACTGCGCTCGCCAACCCGCATGCCCAGCGTGGTGAGTATGGGCAAAACCCCCCACATGATAGGGAATATGCTCTGTTTGTGGGGGAGGCCATGTTCAGCAGTGAACGTCGTACGGCTGAAATGATGATGATGATGATTTATCTAAAAATAAAAACATAACTTTGACCCGAATAACATCGTAACAGGTTACTACTCACTTCTCAATTTACTCACTACTCACTTTTCGATTACGATATTATTAGCTGGGACGGCGAAATATAAGTTAATCAAAATTAACGAGTTCAATGACATTATTTGGACTTTTACTAGCGTATCATAAGCGTAACGCTATCGTGAAATATTCGTGCATGGGGCACTGAACCCGCTACGATACCCCACTTATTTAATAAGTCGAACTGGCTTTATTTTAGAATTTTTATGGATATATTTATACTAGGGATATTTTTAAAATAATACTATCAACTTGTTTTTATCTTGTTTTTAACCGTTTATTGTTTGTATATTCTTACAGTAAGATGCTAAAAGCACAAAGTTCAGTTAGGACTGCTCCATCCCTCGACATAATAAAGAATTAGTAACTTAGAACAAAATAAATAAAACGTTTTCTGCCCTTATGGCGATTACTCTTTATCCAATAAAAACAATATTTTAATTTCTTTATGCTTAGTCACTTGTGCAACTTCCAAACATGAAGAAATTGTTACAATGGCCTCGATTTAAAATCGTTAATTATTAAATTCATGTCGTGTTTATTGTTAATTTTGATACATTAAATAATAACAAAAAACCAGAGAGAAATAAGAAAATGCGCTGCGCTTGCCGTTTGCCATGAACATACACATTTTCGCTCGAAAATTATATGTTATGAATAGCTGCAACAACATAATCTCAGTACGCTCTGGCTGCGATATTACATAGCACAAAATCGTCATCTCGTCGAACTACATAGAAATCGTCGGACCCAATACAGTGAAATGTACAATCAGCAACAGATATAGTGACCGACTCGCGCGCCGGCCCCGTATTCCAAAACGAGTGCCCGCGTCGATAAGTCGCATCACACTTACAACATCTAGAAAAAGAGTCAATAGTAAAACACTATACTAACACATTAAGAGTACATGCATTAAATACAGGTTACACAGAGACTTAATAAAATAACAAGCAACCGTCAACCTTAGCCTAAGTCGATAGACACAAACGCTACGGTTCAACTAGTCTAGTCTAGAATTACACATTTCATAGCTTAGGGTCGGGAGAGTTAAATCTATTATGAATCTAAGTTAAAAATCGAGGCCAAACTTGTATAATCGCCAAAATCCCCGGCAATACAAGAAGTAGCGAATGAAATTAGACCGCGCCGCGAACATAAATGTCGCTGCCATTATTTCAAAGAAATGAATAGATGTCAAGGATTTCAACGATTATTATTTAAGGCCGGAACAAAGCGGCTGCTTGCACGTGACGTGGGCGGCACGCAGCGGTTGTAATATACGAAAATCCTCGCCACGCGCACGCATCCGGTTCGGTCCGGCCTTTATGCTAAACTAAGGAGACATCATGGCCGCATGATGTAACTTTAGCGTTCGTCGGGACCGGCAGCCGAACACCATTCTATTTCAAAATCACCTAAATTTACACCTTAATTTATTAGTTAATAACAAGCATAGAATATAGCAGAAAATCTAATAATATAAAATTTGATGGTGGTCGTACCGCTGTCAGGTCCCAATGAATCGGTTTTGGTTGGGCTCCACAGCCTCAGGCCGCGGCCACAGTGAAGGCAACTCACTTATAGCCAACTAAAATTCTTTGTGAACGTGAGCGCCTTACTGTGGACGAGCGCTTACTTTCGAAATAATTCGTTCCTACATTATTTTACTGATATTTCGTGTCGACTACAAATATAAGAAATTAGCCACCTAGTTACATATTACTAAATTGTAAAATCGCGATACATATTTTATATTCTTATAAAGATTAACTAAAAAGTTCACACCCTTGTACAACAGTGTAATGTTTATAATATTAATAACAATATAGATAGATCTATATACATATCTTGCAAGAGGCAGTGACAATTGAAGATGGCTGTTGAATCTTTCAAAGCCCATTAGTTATATAATTTCGTGGCTTTCTAACAAAAAATAAACATTTATTACGCTAAAATAAAAAGAGAATTGAATAAAAAAAACAGAAATTACGAGTGTCGAGATCAAACAGATTTGGTGAATATATCATAGCTGGAAATACATAACATTTGCGTAGTGAAAATAGATGAAATGTCCCGAACTCTTCCTCGCTTTGAAATATTCACACATATTATTGCAACCAAATTGTTCTCAATTTAAAGAATAAAGAATATCAATAGAGACTTAACTAAGCACGGACCATGCTGTGCTCACTCGGTGATGCCGTTGGTGATGGGTTTGGTTCCCGTGCCCGCCGGTCCATTTTGCATCCTAAAACAAGTTACTTGATTTATATGAAAGTTGCAAACACTTGTAGATGATTTACAATATATTATGTATCAATGTAAACCTATCTCTTTATAATAATAAATAATAATAATTATTGGCTTGTATTCATAATTACCACCACGGGTACCACGCGAGCGAAGCCGCGGAACTAAGCTAGTATTACATATGAAGTAACGGACGGGCAGATGGCCCACCTGACTCTGCACACCTTGTACATTATTTAGCAACAGGGCCGAGCTGTATGCAGCGGCATTCATCATCATCATCATCATCATCAGCCTGTAGAAGTCCACTGCTGGACATAGGCCTCCCCCAAAGAGTTCCATGACGAACGGTCTTGAGCCTTCTCCATCCACCCACTTCCCGCAACCTTCACAATGTCGTCGGTCCATCGGGTGGGGAGCCTTCTAACACTGCGTCGCCCGGTTCGTGGTCGCCATTCGAGAACCTTTACTCCCCAACGGTTGTCGGTTCTGCGAGCTATATGGCCTGCCCACTGCCACTTCAACTTGCTAATTCTGAGAGTTATGTCGGTGACCTTCGTTCTTCTACGGATTTCCTCATTTCGGATCTTATCACGTAGTAAAACTCCAAGCATAGCTCTCTCCATAGCCCGTTGCGCGACTTTGAGCTTGTATATGAGGCCTATAGTTAACGACCAAGTTTCAGTGCCATAAGTCATTACTGGCAACACGCACTGATTGTAGACTTTCGTCTTGAGGCTCTGCGGTATCTGCGACGAGAAGATATGACGAAGTTTCCCAAACGCTGCCCATCCGAGTTGGATTCGTCGGTTGACCTCTTTGTCGAAGTTGGACCTACCTAGTTGAATCGTCTGACCCAAATAGACATAGTGGTCTACAACTTGAATGGTATCGTTCCCAACTTGTACCGGCATGGGTGCAACATGAGCATTGGACATGATATTAGTCTTGCCCAAGTCTTGCAGCGGCATTCAGTACTCACGTGTCGAGCCCCATGAGCGCGAGCGCGCGCAGGGCGGCGCGCGAGCACTGCTCGTGCGAGTGCGCGGTGGAGGGCCCGCCGCCGTGGCACATCACCGGCGGCTCCGTCGACAGCGACACCAGCGACAGGTACTCGCCGTGGTTGCGCTGAAATACATATCAAATATATCAAGCCATTGTATTCTTCTTCTTGTCGTGTCACTCATTCTTTGTTTTTTTATCTTGTGTTCTTTTGAGGTCTGGTGGCCCTGAAAAGGGCCTATGACCGTCGATGAAAGAATCAGTAGTGAAAGGATTCAAGTGCGCCTTTCAGAGGCCATTGTATGATTGCCCAGTTTTAAGTAAGATCTGGGGACTGTTACACGCTATCACAAAGCTAGCTTCCGCCCATAGCTAAGCAGAGGCACATCAGTTGATATTTAGCGCTATTTTGTGTCTGATAAAGTTACTTCAGCTCTACACTAAGCTATGGGGAGGGGATACTTTGGGGGAAGTCAGAAAACTGCACGGTAAAACTAAGGAAATGCGCGAGGTTCATCAGCTGATCTTTAGGCCCTACCATGCCTGTAACACTATTTGTGCTTGATACAGTTACTTCTGCTCTACACTAAGCTATGGGGATACCTTGGGGAAGTCAGAAAACTGCACGGTGAAGCCGAGGAGATGCGCGAGGTACATGAGCTGGTCCTTAGCCCCTGGGGACGAGCCACCTGTGCCTCCGCCCCCGCTTGCGGCACCGTTTGTGCTGGGGGTACTGCTAGAATTGCTTGATTCGCTTACACCTAGAAACATGCAAGAAGTAAATAACACTGTTCGTTTTTATGTTACAAGGAATATTATTTAATAAGTATATGTAAACGGTATACCGTTTGTCTGATGCGATTGGCCGGTCCTCTGGTGGTACTGATGGTCCATTAGCAGTACTCCCGGTACTGGCTGTCTCACGTCACTGTTCCCGCTAGCTGCGTTCTCACTGTCCTGCAAATTATAACAATCATATTTGAGAGGAAAGGTAAGCTAGAATCTATAGTCGCGCTTTACAAAAAAGGTCACAAAAAAAGTGGATGAACAGACTAATGAATAGTTATTTAAGGAAAGTTTCTATGTTTCTGTCCTGAAAGACGAAAAGTATAGTTACTATATAGTTGAGATACTGATGAAATAACAACGCGAGTATCCTTATGTTTACACTTTGTGTTCTTTTCTCAGTGGTATTGATGCTTAGTCCCTCCGGCTGATAGAGGGGAGTGGAAGAGAAAAACATGTTGTGCCGAACCCACATGAAGTGGGATAAGGGCAGGGAGATGATGATGATTGACGCTTAGTTCCTCACTAGTTAGTAGCCTCAATATAGCCAGAGGTCGAGCATAGCACAAGGATTAGTGATTCAACAGTATATTAAGCTTGACTCATGAAGAACAGACGTAAATTCATCTCAAAATGATTCCTGTAATTTAAATAGATAAAATGTTGACTATTGGTAGTGGAACTTACTTTCCGTTTAGTATCACTGGTTGTTTTCTCAGTGGCGTTAGCGCCGGGTTCCTTAGCTGGAAGTACGGCGACCGGCTCGGGGGCGCTCGAGTTCATTTCCATCGCTAGAAGAACATCTGAAATTATTATGACGATACATCAAATGTGAGACAGGCAACATCACAATACAAATAAATAAATAAGCTACAAATGGTCAGATATTATAAATACATTCAGCCGTGGAGGCCCCTCCATATCTTCCTACACGTGGATGTCATATGCGGCGACTAAGCTATGGGATGGGCAGCAGCATCCCCATTTAAATGACTCTAGCCTGGCAAATGAATGTAGAGTTCTGGTCGAAGAGTGTCCAGTTTCGAAGGTTCACACATCGTCAGCGATTCATTCATAATAATAGTACATTATGGTATAAGTGTGTAACGTTGGTGATTACCGCCGAGGCGTCATTGAGAGAGCCGAGGACGGTAATCATCAATACACACGTGTATCATACGACGTTTTTCAACACACTTGAGAATAAAATAACTGTAAAAACGTGTAAAAATAACTGTAAAAGTTGAGAATTTATTTTTCGCAGTGGCGGTAAAACTTATTCAGTTTTCCTATGTGCGCGCATCTTACAATGGCGATCGGCCATAGACTAAAAGAATGAGTTTTTTTTACTTTTGCGCACGATCTTTTTTGTAACGATCTTTATGTATCGAAACTTTTTAAGAACAAAGCAACTCAACCAATAATATAAAATAACTCACGTTTGTGAATAAAAGCAATGAAAAAGTCACAGTTTGATTACATGTATCATTATGTGCCTAATTGCGGTGAAACTAGAGCCACTTTATGAGCAAATGTGTAGAAAATAATATAAATAGATTGAAAGACAGTGTACTGACTGTGCGCCGCCCGGCGCTTGGCCGCCTTCTTGTTGGGGCCGAGGCCGGTGGCGGCGTGCGGCGCGGCGACGCACTGCACGAGGAACTCGCGGCGCCGCGCCGCGCCGCGCTCCTCCAGCACGCGGTACTGCGGCGAGCGCGCGCGCGCCGCGTGCCGCGCCACCGCCAGCCGCGAGATCGGGTTGTCGCTGCCGCCCGCCGCCATCGCGCACGACACTCCGCCCTCCTGCAATTTTTTTTTCATTTTTACAGTCTATATTGCCAGTCTCGAGTAAATATATATTGTCATGTTTGTTCGGAAGAAAATGGTGGTCTTTTCATTTTTACACTCTATATTGCCAGGCTCAAGTAAATATAATGTCAAGTTCGTTCGGAAGTAAATGGTGGCGGTTTTCTACAAAACTTAAAACCGCATTTTTAGACAAAAAAAGAAAATCACATAATACACCACTCCCGTTTTATTTACCTACACTCGTGCTAAGGTCCTAAGCTTTAATGGTTAAAATACCACCGAGATTACACACAAAAACTCAACAAAACACGAGAAATAGAAAATAAAACGGTAAAGCTATCTACAACTTTCAAAAGCGGCTATAAATGGAGTCCCCTCCTGCAATTACATATTACGCTAGATTCGTTTTTTATTTTGTTATTTGTTTACACATGATAATGTGCTCTAATAATATTACAATCTAGCCATACTGTTGGCTAATAAGTAATTTAACTTTTTTTAAATAACTGTAGTATTTAAAAAAAAAAATTACACTAGTGAAAGCGACTTCGGTCGCGTGATTTATTTTCATACAAAATGCAACACCCGCTGCACCCTCTGACAGTTTGAATTTCAGGAATCTCTTTCATATATACTATTATTATATTTCATGTATACTCTCCAAATATCATGTTTCTAGAACCAACGGTTTAGGCTCTGCGTTGTCTGTCAGTCAGTCAGTTACTGTTTTATAACATTATATTCAGATAATGTTTTTGCATAATGAAGAAAACAACTGAATAGTGTAGGACGATAATACATATAATCCGTTGTCGTGCAGGACAATGTGAAAGGAGAGCGTATTTTTCATACATTTGCTTCCCAAAGAGCTGTCGTGTGCCGTGTCGTAATGCGTACCTTGATCAGATTCCTAGGTTTCTTCTTAGTGGGCTGGTGCCGTCGCTTGTCGAGCGCCTGGCGCGGGCGCAGCATGGCGGGCGGCCAGCGTGTGCGCATCTCCTCTAGCATCTTCTCGGCTGCGCGCCGTTTGGACACCTTCTTGCCGTTGCCCTCGCCTTCTGTCTCCATGTCGCCCACGGTGCAGATAGTTATGAACACCTGAGAAGAGTGGTGTGATGAGTAATAAGAATAGGAGAATATTAAAGCATGAGAGAAAGGTATTGGTAACTAATCGCTTTAGGTTACTTGTGCGTACTAGTGCCAGTTGTACCATCAATGGTTCTGACTGATGGTACAAGTAGTCCAGAGGCAACTCCTCGGTTTGACGACCTCGGTGGCGTAGCGGGCGACTGCCCGTTAGATACACAAAGGGTGCGGGTTCGAGTCCCGCTGCGGGACAATAATAAATATTTGTTCCGGGGTATTGTGGTACCATGTACTCTTAGTAATTGATACCCACGATAAAGGGAATCCTCCAGTATCCTATAAATGCGAAAGTTTGTGAGGTTTGGATGTTTCTGGTTCAATCACGGCTAAACGGCCGAACATTTACGCCGGCTAAATTTGGTACAGAGGTACATTATAGTCTGGAATAGCATATAGTCTACTTTTTATGCAGGTACGACGCGAGCGAAGCCGCGGGCGGAAGCTAGTGTATTATAAATTTAAATGAAAATGCGCCTACCCTCATGTGCGGCGGTCCGCGCTCCGACTTAACGGTGAAGATGACGGTGAGATTGCGCTTCAACGCCAGCTCGTGGACCAAAGACACGGGAGATTTCTCTTCGGAGTTCAGCGGATCGGAGCTAGTTTCATCTGAAATATTAATGTTTTTTTTTGTTATGACATAGAGTTCTTTGTAATCTTTATGTCTTCAGACGAATCTATTGCTCACTTAGCACTCGAGTAAGCTAGCTATGTTTGAACACAGCAAGAAAGCTCATACAAGGAAGGCGCATACAAGAAAGGTCCCTGACTCTAGAAATAGTGTGGTGTAGTTGTATAAGTTTATAAATATTATAAAAGGTGATTCATAATATTGTATGCCATCCAGAAAGGGGCTTATTCAACACCCAATTGGCAATAAAGTTTGTTCTAAGACTTTTGGAAATTCGACATTTTTCATTGAAAAAACTCTATGCGAAAATCAGCTGTTTTGGGGTCCAATCAGGTCAAACTCAATGAATCAGCTGTTTTAGGTAGCAATCTTGGTGTTGAACTTCTTGTACGTTTAGTTATTAGTTCTAAAGATGATAAAAATACTAAAATCAGCTAATTTGAAAATATGTGAGAGAAAAAAATAAAAAAAATATTGATCTTTCTTTTTCGCAATTTTTTTTTCTGTAGATTAAATAACCCCCTTTCGGCATGGTATACATGTTATGAATCACCTTGTTTGTATGTTAGTCTGTAAGGTATTAACAATGACCTATTGGCATATAATATATATAATAAATAATAATAATAAATAAATATTCCGGACATGTTTGTATACTGTCATCATCATCATCATCATACCACCAAATAGACCGATAAATCGCCTAAAGCGCAGCTTGACCGCCAGCGTTCTTTTTACATGACGCGACCTATAATTAAAAATAAAATAGTCAGATGTTATGTAACCTGCGTCCGGGTCGGGCGGCGGGTCGGCGTGCGGCGGGAGGCGCGCGCGCAGGTCCTGCAGCGCGCGCGCCGCCGCGTCGTGCCGCGCCGCCTGCGGGGTGCCGCCCTCGCCCAGCCACGCGCGCCCGCCCACCGCCACGCGCACGCGGTACAGCAGCGCCGGCGCCGCCAGCCGCGGGAAGCCCGCCCACATGCGCGCGCGCGCCGGCACCGCCACCGGCACCGGCACCGGCGGCACCGACGTGTACACCGCCGGCTGGCACAGCTTCATGGCGAGCGCGTTCAGCTCCACCGTTGGCATCACTGCGGTTCACAATCATGGGTTAGTTTCCGTTCTAAAGCATGTATGTCTTATGCTTATACGTAACAGTACAAGAGTCATCATAAGAGACACAAAATCTTGCGTCAAAGTGAAAATAATCTCTATTCCAGTATGATAAAACTGAACTGATTTGAAGATGGAATTAGTGCAACAAATAGCCAAATAAAATAATAAGTCACGTGCAGAGCTGAACGTGAATTCAGAAGCTGGTTCTCTCTTGGTCCCTTTGCTTTAAATCAGTTTCAAAATTGATGCTCGCTAATATAGGATCACCGAAAAATACATATAATAGGCTCGAAGCCGTTTGTTGCCTGATTGACGTTTCAAAGTGATCCTAGTGATTTTAGTGAAATAAACACAGTTTGATTTCATTTGATAGGCATTATAAACGTCAATGAACACGAACACTGGTACCATGATTCAGACGTACTGAGAGATTTTTTAAGGTAATTTATTTATTAAATTGCACCCATACCTGAATGCCTATGGTGGTGATGCAAGGGCGCGTGTGAGTGAGCCGACCGCGGCGGCGGCGCGGGGAAACCGGTAGCAGCAAGCGCAGCATTCGCCGCCGCGTGTTGCGCGCGTTTTATTGATGAACCCTGAAAGACCTCTCGTTTAAATGGAGATTTTTTCCCTTCATACGTGTTCGTAAAGAGATAGTGGTATCATCAAAATGTATGAATATCAAGTTTTTGTTTATTGCTTGAGTGTAAACTTAATAAGGGACGCGACTATCGCCTGGACAAAGCTAGAGAAAAACTATCAACGTTAATCGTATTTAAGGTTGCCTAGACTTACCTCAGCTGTGTATTCTTCAGTATCACCCAAGCGGAGTGTTACTGTGAATATTTTCTTGTGAGCTGGTCCCTGTTCTGATGTGAGGCGGTATTGATGTTTTATCTGAAATTAAATAAAACGCTTTGAGTATTTAACAGTAAATTATCATAGCTTCCTAAAAATAAGCTTTTATACAATCAGCTGGGTATTACCACTAGTAAGTGGTAATACCCAGCTGATTGTATAAAAGCTTATTTTGGAAAAAAAAAATGATGTGTTGATTACTTACTGAGTGTGAGTGTGCACTCACACTCAGTAAGTAATCAACACATCAAGTGGTGGAGTGGTAGTAGTGATCCCACTTTCTGATCAATAGGTCGTAGGTTCGAATCCCGGTAGTGCACCAATAGATTTTCCTTAGTGCTCTCAAACGGTAAAGGAAAACATCCTAAGGATGCATGTCCTAGAACCTAAACATACGCACGAAAGGAGCCTCTAAGATTTTTGATCCTTCCACCACTCTGATTCTTTTACTGACGGTCATAGGCCTGTATCAGGGCCACCATACCTCAGGTTATGCCTAGTTTGGGATCAGTTGACCGTGTGTGATATGTCCGGAATTTATAAAACCAAGGTCAATGATCTTTTTTTTTTTATTTATTTCTTATAAGTTTTGTACAAAAAATAATTTTAATACGTCTAAAAAACCTTATTAGGTTTGTCTAAGATGCAAATCAAAGAAATCCTCAATAATAAAAAATGATAAAAAGTGCTATAAAATACAGAAACAACAAGTGTAACACAAAGTACATACATACATCAAAATCTATAGAGGGAGGATATTGACGATATTCAGGATGACCGAGAAAGAATCAGTGACACGACAAGCAAGCAAGCATTACCCACCTTATTGTACCTGGCCAACTCGTTGACCAGACACATAGGAGTCTTCTCTTTACTGTTGGCCTGCGCCGGGTGACACGCCTCGTGGTCGCCCGCCGCCATGCCGCCCTCGTCCTCCGGCCCGTCCGCGTCGTTCGACAGCACCGTCTCGGGCGCATCCGCCTTCTCCTCCGGCGAGTCTGGAGTCGCGGGGAGCTCCTTCGTCGGCTCCTCGGATGGCGTCGGCGGGCACATACCTGTATTAGCGAACGGTGTAAAATGATAGGCCCCAAGCCGTGTTTGTTGCCTGATTCTTCTAGGCTTGGTCGCGAGGAACTTCACCTAGTTTCTAAGACGTTTCAATTATAACTACAACACGCAGAAATTAACTTGGCACCTGCGTGGAATGCGCTTCCCCCTCCCACCACACGGCACCGCCTACCGCTCTCGCAAGTGAGAATGAGACAAAACATTACATCGAGGTGCCTAGTTAACTTCTGGGTGTTGTAAGAATATAGCCTTGGTGGGCCCCGGCTGAAGAATAGGATACTCCATTTCTTCCGGTGGATGTCGTAAGGGAAACAACGTTAGGGGATTGGCAGCAGGGTTCCCTATCACCAACAAGAGCTTTCTGCGCTCGCCAACCCGCATGCCCAGCGTGGCGAGTATCGGCAAATCCCCCCCAAATGATTGTTTCTGGCAGTCTATGGCGGAGGCTCATGTTCAGTATTTAGGAAAAATCCTCCTTCAATCCCTGTTTTAGGAGACACAATTAATTGATATAACAATTTCCATGAAATTTCAATTTTGTTCTATGCAACGAAAAATAAAATGCTACACTAAGCACTTGCATTGCAAATTAATCTCTTTCATACTTTTTAACAAAAATGTCAGCGCACATCGTAACATACTATAGGCATCAGACAGAATTTAACAATAAAATAAACGAAATTAATATGAAGAAATAGGCGCAAATTATAAATCTATAAAAATCTGTGATAAACAGAAAAATTATAGAAGACAACGAAACAATAGCATAGCGACCCATTCCGAGGATACTCAAATATAACTGACCAGAGTAATCAGAACTATGGAACGTTGAGTTCGATAGCGACGACAGTGTCGGCGAAAGAGGGCCGCGCATATCTAGATAAGAATAAGAAAAATGTTAGTATACGAGTAGAATTCACTCCTTGTCTGGTGATGGATGGTTGGACACAACTAGGACAAAGCTTTGATCCAATACCATACTGACATCAGGGATCTGATCGCCTGAAGATCTGAGAGTATGTCTACCATTCTTGGGGTCTACCTTCTTTTTATATGACTTTCGCCCGAATACTGAAACGCTTCTCAACTCCATCATCCACTTACGTAAAGGCTACTTATTTCTGAGGGACCGTTAGATTTAAGTGGAATACTCAACTGCAACGTAGTACTTTTGAAACCGCTATTAGCTGAGCTTTTTCTCAATTGTCTTTATATACCTGTAAAACGCTAATCAGCGTTTCTGCATTCCGTTTTGATGATAAGTGGTCATTTGAGTGCGACTTAATACAGGAACGCTTAAAATTTAAGTAGTGATCTATTTGATGTTTGAACGATACGAAACAATTCTGAACGATACCGGCGCGGCGTCTCAAATAATTAAGTGGCGTTTCAGTATTCAGGCGTTTTTTTAAAGTCTGTTTTGTTTTGCGCCATCGATACTCACTTGTAGCGGTGCCGGAGTGCGCGTGCGTTGAGACGGAGTGCGAGGGCGAGGGCGCGGCCGGGAGCGGCCCGTGGTACGCGGGCATGTAGCCGCCGCCCATGTACCCACGCCGCATGCCTTTCATTTGCTGACAACACAAATATATTGCATACAAATCATGCAAGGTGATTAATTACAAATAATGTTATCCCGCGTAAGGGGCTTATTCTACAACCAAAAGTTTGTTGTACGACTTTTGGAAATTCAACATTTAATTGAAAAACTTTATGCAAAAATCAGCTGTCAAATTAGTTCAAGCTCAATTATTCAACTGTTTTAGGTTTATCTTGATGTCGTACTTCTCGTACGTTTAGTAAATTACTTTAAAAAAAGACCAAAACCTGCTAATTTGAGTACTAAATTTGAATATTTTGTTTTTATTGCGCTAATATTATTTACTTTTGTACAACACACAACCACATCCGCTTTGCATAGTTTTTTATTACGGGCGGTGTGGGAGCATTTCGTTGGGTTTATGAGGAAAAGATTAGTGGAAAAAGCATAGACCTCAGCTTTCCATTGACATCCTTCTTATTCACTCTGACACAGAACTTAAACTTTAAAATAAATAAATACCGGGTGGTGCGAATGGTGCTGCGGCGGATGGTGCATGGCGCGGATGGCGTGTGGCGCGTGGTGCACCGGCAGGCCCATCCCCTGGTGCATGCCGCCGCCCGCGCCCGACGGACCCAGCGGCACTCTGCGCACAGAACACACTACATTTAAGTGCGCTCATTGCGCCAGATTAGCACCTGGACTCTTGCATTCGCAAATACCAACCCTAGCGTCTTCAATTAGAGTTGAAATCAAAACGCGCTCCGACGAATACGAGAAAAAACATAGCTCTTATTACTCGTTTACTACACTATAAATTTAAAAACGCGAAATAATTCGTTAACCGTTTGTTTTTTTCAACGTCCGGCTTCATCCACTAGCTTCACGCAACCTTAAAAATGTGCAAAAGACGGTCCACTGTGTAAGAGGCCTTCGTACACCACGTCGCCGGTTCGTGGTCGCCATTCGAGAACCTTTATTCCCAACGATTATCGGTTCTGCGAGCTATACGGCCTGCTCAATGCCACTTCAACTTGCTGTTCGGAGAGCTATGTCGTTGGCCTTGGTTCTTTTATATTTGGATAGTTTTAGATACCTAGTTTCGAGAGATTGGATCACGTATTGATTCCGTAAATAGCTCTCTCCACAGCTCCTCATTTGTCTCACCCTTTCTTCCGCCGACAAAACAGCGATTTAATTTGGAGAAAATCGTATCACATGGAGTAATCCCACCAAAAATCACGTCTTAACCAGTCACTTTCACCCTGTTCACTTGGCGACACCGGACACCCTTCCGTCTAGTCGGTCTCCACACCACTGCACTGTTATTTCAACTGGCAGGTCAAGCCAGTTCAATGGGCAATGATATATTAGTAACGCTGAAGAAAGAAGGGCTTCGCAGAACCCGAGCTTGAATAGAGACATCGTCATATGTTTCTTTGTAGACCATTCAGGACCAGTTCCAACAAAGACTGCCGCAAAAGACCCTCGACGTATCAACAAATTACACAATATTTGCATACGAATAGCGTCTTCGCTCTATAGTCTGATATAAAACAGTGTTATTAAATATTTAGTGTCGAAGTTTGGACGAGCATTTTGTTCAGTAGTTTCATTGGTGTTGGTGTGATGAATCCTATTGGGACAACGTTTGGCGGAGGGTCTTGAGTAGGTATAAGGTTTTATTTTTTAAGAAAATTCCTTAATTTTTGTTGTTCTTTCACACACTTGGAGCAAATTTAATACAAAATCTGAAGAGTCGATTTACGCCATTTCAAGTATGAAGGACACTATAACTCAGTGTCCTTTCTGGTGTTGGCATTTATTTATCTTTCTCCCCTATTATTGTAAGGATATGAATAAAAAACGTGAATATGCAGGGTCTTATAATTGAACTAGCAGACGGCCCCGCCCCGACTTCGCACGAATGTAATAAAAAATGAATAGAGTCATAAAATATACCGAAACGATTATCCTGTTTCTTTTAGGTAGTAAGATTTCTATGATCGTTTCGATCGAAATGACTTAAAATAGACTTCCGAGAGAGAAGATTTCTTCCTAAAGTTAACTTTACACATACCTTCTATATACCTCTTAACTTCTGTAGATACTGCCCCATTCGACAAATGACAATAATTGCAAATTAGCTGGTTGCTACAGCAATAAAGCCCACTTGTTGATCATAGGTCAGCGCCATAATTTAGTTAGCACTTTGCGAGGACCCTAGCCGATCATAGCATCATGAGCATGTTAAGATATTTATTTATACATAGTTTGTATGAAAATCGGGATATAAGCCCATAGCGCTGGAATGGCGCTAAGTGCGATACATTCAGTCCATTGTTGGATGGATAGTGGCAAACCATAAAGATACATAAGATGAGAGCATACAAAATAATGTAAACCCGCTCATAAATAAAATAAATATATAAATAAATATTTCGGACATATCACACACGGTCAACTGATCCAAAACTAGGCATAGCCTGTACTATGGGTACCAGAGACTGATATACTTAATAGATATATAATTAACACCCAGACACAGAACAAACATCTGTGTTAGTCACAAATGTTTGTCAAATATATTTTTTGTTCTATTCTCTTATCCACTTGATTAGTTGCTTGATTAGTGGCGTTTGGGATATAAGTCATCAGTCCCCCATTATTGAAAGAAGGACTGATGAGTCTGGATCCGAAACACCACTAATCATATCATTTTAAAATAGAACCCAAAAAATAACTGATACAGCAGGACTCAAATCCTGAGTAAAACCAAACTGAAGTGCACAATAAGAGGCATTATTTGACTTCAAAGGTTTTCCAGTTACTTGATGTGCTTTGTGAATGAACTCCAAGATCCAATTATATAGATGACACAAAAACTTGAGACTGAATATGTTTAAACTGTTTACTGATGAATAAATGAATTTTCCAATTGACATTTGCCGATGTGATTTTACTTCCTAAATAATCTATGATGCATCCAAACAGTGAACTAAGTAAGGTCAGCAAAGTTATATCAGAAGTAACTACTTTAGGAGTAATGTTTGTCTGCACTAAACTGTAAGTTCATGCCTAACTACATCAGAGATTGAAGAATTTGAATCAGCATGGGTATCCATGTTGATGGTGTTGAGTTTGGCATAAACTTTAGTACATAGACTAAAGTTTATGCCTTATTCAGAGACTCATCACTTATGAAAAACTATACTAGACACTAAAAACTATCCTACTAATATTTTAAATGCGAAAGTTTGTGTTGTATTTGTTTAGACTGTGCATTGATTTTCAGTCAATCAGTAACAAGAGTTTATTATTGATTTCTACCAGATAAAGTTATATTATTGTCTCTACAGTGGATAAGTTTTAAGAGCTTTTTTGGAATTTGACTATTATTTATAAATACACTAGCTGCGGCTTTGCTTGCATTGATCCTAGATAAAAAGTAGCCTACGCTATTCTAGGTATGGAACTGTATCTATACCATCAGTTGCATCGAAATTGGTTGAGCAGTTACAGTGTGATTGAACCACAAACATCCAAACATCCTCACAAACTTTCGCATTTATAATTAGTAGGATAGTTTTCCGAAATCGCGATGGCTAAGAAGGCTTACCGATTCATCACAAACTTGTAAAAGTATTCATGAATTAATCTTCATCTAATTAGAATTCTTTGTGTGAGTAGAAATTTACTCATGTTTTATTAACTTTCACAACGACAATTTGATGTCATGAAAAGTGGCGGAGTTCATTTGAAAGGGTAATTTGCAAATAAAATAATAAAAAGCAGGACATTACCTAGTGAGTGTTACGTGCCTGTTCTCTCTGTGAAGAGGGGGCGGCATGCCGTGGTGACCGGTGTGGTGCGCCTGGTGGCCCGTCATGTGCTGCGGCGGGTGCCCCGACATCGCCTGGTGATGCATGTTCGGGTGATGCATCATCTTCACGTTCCACTGGTGCATACAAACAACTTACAAACCGACAAATAAACACCGAAACGCAGCCGCCGATAATGGCTTTTGCGACCTGAATTCCTTACCTATACTTTGTGCCGTCCACAAAATACTCCCCCGGCTATGCAATCAACATAAATCCGCTCACGAACCACGCTTATTGCAATTTATTTTGGCAAACAGTAAAGAAAATCGTTTCGTTCAACATGCGGCCATGTTAAAAAATGTTGCCAGCGCTACAAAAATATATTCCACCAAAATGTTTTAAAGCAAAGTCTACCAAGATCTACCAAACATTTCATAATGCTAAAGGTTTAATAATTAAATTAATTATTTATTAATTTTATTAATATATGTATTAAATGCCGTGAGAAATATTCTGGGAAATATCTACCTACCTAATATTATTTGTACACACATTGCATTGCCGCCGCAATCTTAGGCTGACACGGTGTCAGACAAACTTCCTGAGTGAGGGAGATCGTATCACGAGTAACGTGTGCGACTGTGCGTGCGTGTATGCACGCACTTGGTGCAGTGGCGGATTTGCCCTAAGGCCCAGTAGGCCCGGGCCTAGGGCGGCCAGATATTAGGGGCGGCAAATCGTGACAAAAAAAATCACTGATGGTAGCAAGAAATAAATCAAATGCATAGTACCTAAATATTTATTTAGGTAATAATCTATTTTACCTAATAAGATGACATAAGTAAGAAAGGAGTGAATACTGATTTGACGGCTGATAGACCCCTCTATCAGCCGTCAAATGAAAGAGTGGAAGTGAAAAACATGTTGTGCCTGTTGGGTTTTATAGGGAAACAAATACAAAACTTTTATATTATTGTCGTGACATTTTTATTCAAACCATCCGCCATCACGAGAGAACACATTCTATTCGTTTTTACAACACCACAGATACAAAATATTGACACCTTCTCCTATTTTTTAAAAATTATCATATTTAGACATTTTTAAATAAATAATAAATTACATTTTGTATCATATTCTCCTATGAACCCTTTTTAACATTTTAAAAATAATCATCTATGCTTCTATACATTGCATTACAAACATAACTCAAATTCTATATTACTAGATCTTGCTAAAGTAAATATCATTTGTAACATCAATGTAAGTTTTATAACTTCAATAATGTAATTGAACATTTTTTAATAAACCTACATTATAAGTTTCTTTTACTTACCTACCACATTCATACCTGTAGATAATCTACTTATTGGTTCAACAACTTTTTACAATGAAGCTCAAATTTGTTTTTTAACAATGGTTTTGTTAATATGTCAGCTACTTGCTGATCAGTAGGACAATATTTAACAATAATATTTCCCTTCTCAAAATGTTCATGAATAAAATGATATCGTACATCAATATGTTTTGAACGTTTATTAAATGAACCTGTTTTAATCAACTGAATAGCACTCTGGTTGTCTATATTCAGTACTGTTTTTACTTTAAATGATATCAGTTCATTCAGTAACGATTTTACATACAATATTTCTTTACAGCAATCTGCTGCTGCTATAAATTCAGCTTCAGTTGAAGATAATGCCACTATTGGCTGTCTTCTTGAACACCAAGCGATTGGTCCATCAGATAAGAATATAACATAACCTGATGTGCTACGTCTTGTCTCAGTATCATTCGCATAATCTGCATCACAGTATGCATTTATAATTACATCGTTACATCCCTTTTTAAAATTAATACCTTTATCTATAGATCCCGCTAAATACCTTAATATTTTCTTAGCAGCTAAAATATCAGACTTATTTGGCGTTTCTATTTTTCTACTAGCTTCATGTACAGCATGAGCTATATCTGGTCTTGTACGTGTTGACAAGTATAATAACCCTCCAACTAGTTCTCTATATGGAAATTTTTCCTCTACCATGCTGTCTGTTACTGTTTTCCTATCTGTATTTCCTGGTATTTGACATGGTTTACAATCATTCATGTTGAATTTCTTTATGAGTGTTTCTGTATACATGGTCTGAGTTAATTTTATACCTTTCTTATCTTTATTTATTTCCAATCCAATATAGTTCTTATGATTCTCATAGATTTTAATTTCAAATTCCTTTCTTAGACATTTTAGTACATTAATCAATGTTTGCTTATCCTTAGCAATAGCTAAACCATCGTCTACATAAATTGCGATGATTACAGTTTTATTGTTATTTGTGAATACACAGCGATCAGTCTTAGTTGGTAATAATCCTAAACTTGACATTACCTTTGTGAACCTTTTGTTCCAAGTTATAGGGGCCTGCTTTAACCCATATAAAGCTTTATTTAATCTTATTATTTTGTTAGGTTCTTCCTCATAACCTTCTGGTATATTCATGTAAACATTTTTATCAGATAATTCCCCATATAAAAATGCAGTTTTTACATCAAAGGTCATTATTTCAGAATTATTGTGAGCAGCTATAGCAAATAGAGATTTCAATCCTGATTGACTTACTACTGGACTGTAAATCTCATCAAACTCTAAACCCCGTTGCTC
Organism: Anticlea derivata; assembly: GCA_947579855.1. Classification (NCBI taxonomy): domain Eukaryota; kingdom Metazoa; phylum Arthropoda; class Insecta; order Lepidoptera; family Geometridae; genus Anticlea; species Anticlea derivata. The sequence goes on along the minus strand of OX388259.1, from coordinate 11,291,680 downwards.
AAAACCTCTGACTACTAATCTCGCTTTATAGGTTCCATCATCTTTTACTCGAAATACCCATTTATTAGATAATATTTTCTTACCTTGTGCTTCTTGCACATCAACAACTTCCCAAGTTTTATTAGCTAGAAGAGATTTTTTTTCAGAATCAATTGCCTTCTCCCAATTGTCCTTTTCTGTACCTGAAATAGCTTCGTTATAAGTTAGTAAAGCATAATCATTAAACCTAGCTGGTAATCTTCTGACTCTTTGTGATGTTCTTTGTTCTTCAATTTCACTGACTTCTTGTATGTTTGCATTGTCATCATGACTTTCTATTTGGTCAGTTTCAGTATTTTCCTGTTCTTCTTCACTGTAAAACCTTTCATCTTCTTCACTGTCTTCTGATGATAATATTATGTTTTGTTCTATGTCATTTGTTAGTATCTTATCTGTTGTTATTCTTACTCTTTGTTCATCCTTTTCAATTTTATCATCATTCTTGACAATCACTACGTCTCTTGCTATTTCAATCTTTCTTTCTTCAGGATTCCACAACCTGTAGCCATTATTTGTGTATCCTATCATTATTAACTTTTTACTTCTTGGTTGTAGCTTTTTAAGATGTCCTAGGTGTTTTGAATACATAAGTGTTCCAAATTCTTGTATATTCGAGATGTTTGGTCGTTTATCATGCCATAATTCATAAGGTGTTCTTTTCTGCAGTGCATCACTGGGTAGTCTGTTTATCAGGTAAACTGCGCTCAGTACAGCTTCACCCCACATCTCATTTTTCATGTTTTTATTGAACAACATTGCTCTAGTTTTCTCTAGGATAGTTCTATTGAATCTTTCTGATCTTCCATTTAATTCTGGTGTGTATGGAACTGTAAAATCCATTTTTATACCTTTCTTTATACACCAATTCTTTAAATCATTATTTGAGTACTCACCTCCGTTATCACACCTGATACATGATACTTTCTCATTCTTTTCTCGTTCTGTTTCTTCCACATAGTTTTTAATTATTCCTGAAACTTCTTTTTTTTGTTTTATTAAGTATACTTTTGTGAAATGACTGTAGTCATCAATCATTGTGACAAAATAACGTTTTCCATCATGTGTTTCAGTTTCAAATGGTCCGCATACATCTGTGTTTATTATTTCGAGTTTTCTTTCGCCTCTTTTTCTTATTGTATTATGTGGTAGTTTTGTCTGCTTTGCTTTTATGCATATCTCACAATTCTCTTCTATTTTTTCACTACCATCTATTTTAATCCCATCTGCGACTTTTGTCAGATAATGTAAAACTTCTTTTCCAGGATGACCAAGCCTCTTGTGCCATTCCAGAGCAGTTCCTTTTTCCTTTATTAGTAAAGTTATTTCCTCATTTTCTTCTGTATTCTTATTTTTATTGATGTCTATGTAATACAATCCATTTTCTTTAGTACCTTTTAGAACAAGTTCCTTATCTTTGAATATTTCAACTTTATTTGCAGTAAACAGCACTGATCCATTTTTATTTGTTATCGAACTTACAGACATTAAGTTTTGTGCCAAACTGGGAACAAACAAGGTTTTTTCCAAACTACAACTAGTACCTTTTACATGTCCAAAGCCCTCTGATGTCACGGTGTTGTTGTCGGCAACTGATATGTCTGTTTTATTTTCATGGTAGTTTGTTATTAGTTTTAAATTATTTGTCATATGGACTGTACTTCCAGAGTCTACTACAAACTTTGTTTCATTAATGTCATTTTTACTTGTCAAAAATGCTGCTTCCTTTTTATGTGTTCCTTTGTTTTTCCTGAAAAAACAATTTTCGTCCGTATGGTTTGTTTTCTTACAAATGGAACATTGTTTTTCTTTAAATCTGCAGCTATTTTCTTCATGACCATACTTTTTACAGATGTTGCACATCTTGCAATCTACTTTTAGGTGACCAGGCTTTCCACATTTGAAGCATTTTTTACTTTGAGATGCTTTATATGCTACTGGTTCTTCTTTTGTTTCATTTCTAGTCTCTTCCAAGAGAAGTCGGTTTGTTAGGTTTGTTAATGTTTTATTTTCAGCTGATGTTGATTCCCAAGCCGTTACGAAGAACTTGTATGTAGTCGGTAAACACGTTAGCAGTTTCGACATTATTAATTCATCATCAACCTTTTGTCCAAGACTGTTCAGTCTCATTGCCAGATTTTCAATTTCTGTTATAAGTTCACTCATTGACTGGTTATTATATTTAAAATTAAAAAACTCCTGTAATAGTGAACATTTGTTTCTCTCTTCATTACCCTCAAATATGCTGCACATTTTTGTAAACATCTGGGCAGCCGTTTTGCAGCCGAGTAGATGAGGTTTGAGTTTCATATCTATGGAACTCATTATTATTTTTTGTGCTTTTGCATCCTTGAGATCATCCAGTTTTTCTGCGGATGTTGTTTTTATCACGTCTTCTAGTGAATTTGCTTTCATGAAAATCCCCAATTCGAATTTCCATAAATGAAAATTTTTCGATGACGTTAATTTTTCCATTTCGTCTTCTGTTTTACACGACATTTTTTACTGGTTTTTATTTTTACTTTTTATCACTGTTTTTACTGGTTTTTAATTGTATTCGCGCCCTAGCCCACTGGGCCCATAACCTGTTGGGTTTTATAGGGAAACAAATACAAAACTTTTATATTATTGTCGTGACATTTTTATTCAAACCATCCGCCATCACGAGAGAACACATTCTATTCGTTTTTACAACACCACAGATACAAAATATTGACAGTGCCGACCCCACATGAAGTGGGATAAGGGCAGGAAGATGATGATAGTACCTAAATATTTAAAAGGCTACTCCATAGACTTATTACTACTTGCTACAGAAGACTTATTACTACTAGCTTCGAACAGATCTCGACGTTTCTGATTTCGATTTATATAAAGTTGGCAATAAAGTAAATTCATTATGTACCCAGTCTATATGATGGGTGCTGAGAAAGGGGCGGCACATGTCCTGGGGCCTAAAGCGGCCAAGACTCAAAATACGCCACTGACTTGGTGAAAGAACCCCTAAAAAGAAACATGATATTTTCTTGTGCCCCATTCGAAAAAAAACACCAAACTCTTAGGATTATAATATGAGTATGGGGCGAAACACTCCAAATGCCTAAATCCCGACACCGCGTGGGAGGTGCCTGCAATTTGGAATCAATCAACTGAGTCAACGAGATATTTCATCTCTTTCTAAACTTGTGAGAAAGAAACGTTTATTTTTTCGAGTTGGCAGCACTACCTCTTACAGGTTGTACACAAGATTTGTCTTCTCTTTCTAAGATAACGAGGAAAAAGAGAAAAATGTATGTTCTATTCGAGTTGGCATAGTAGGGAGGACCCCATTGTTGGCCAGGGGTTTTGTTTGAATTCGCCAGGGATATGTCTTTAGGATCATAGATCACCTCCTCCAAAAGAATATACCATCCTACCTAAGTAATAAGGAGGAAGGATTAAGTAGGGCGAGATTTTCTCGTTCTAAATTGGAGCAGCCCGCCTGGGCGGCACCTCCGCCTTACAGAAGATCGCAGCCAAATAACATTAAGTAAGGGGGTTCGGGGTCGGCTACGCGTGCGTTATGCCTCTGGTATTGCAAGCGCTCATAGGCTACGGTAACCGCTTACCAACAGCTGGGCCATATGCTTGGTTGCCACATCAGTAGTATAAAAAAAAGGACTAGGGGATAAGAAAGAAAAATACAGAGATAGTACAAAAATATTTACTTATCTAATTATGCTAACAAGCAACTCAAAGCTCAGTTTGACAGATATAAAGAAAAACAACCGACATGAAATGGAAGTAATCCTCCTCATTTCTGATTTGGACATCCGTTAGATTGGAATAAGCAGGCTCGATTTCTTGCAGCGAGCTATCTGGACTCTCATCACTATCCTGGGTGGTTTCGGCCCAGGAGACGCGTTTGGAGCTCCTAGACGCATCCTTCTTCTTGTCAGAAGTTGGGGTTGAGTGGGAGACTGGGGATGGCCCTTTAGTTGGCGTTTGATTGCATTTATCTATGTACTGTTTCCGAAGGATATACTCGCGCATCGAATCGTTGCTAGAGCGTTTCGGTGGCGGCGGAGGGGGGAGCGAAGAATCTTCTTCTTCGATGTTCAGGTTCCTTTCTTTTCTAACCAACTCAATTCGTTTCACTTCTTCCTCGTCGGCGGTCAAAGGCCATGCCCCGAGTTTGTTGCGGTGTAAGTGTGGCACGGCGTGCGCGGAGCAAATGATGCGCTTGCGAACGAAGTCGAGGAATGGCGTTAGTTCCGAGCCGAGTTCGCGACGGACGAGTTGCTTGTGGCGAGCGGGCACGTTCGGGTCACGGACCGCTAGCAATGCCTGTGGACAATCAATTAAAGATTTATATCGTCGCTTCGAGCGTAAAAGTCAAAGTCAAAAGGCATTTATTTCAATAAAATCACTAGGATCACTTTGAAACGTCTTAGAAACTAGGTGAAGCTATGCCTGTTCCTCGCGACCAAGCCTAGAAGAATCAGGCAATAAACACGACTTGGTGCCTATCATTTTTTCGATGATCCTTTTTCACAAAATGGAATTTAAAGCTTCAGTGTGGTGCCGATCGAACTAGGTGAGGAACATGCGTAGGAACATGCATTGAACATCGGGCAGATGAGAAGTTGACTCGGTGGCAGTTGTCAGTACATCGCCATTTTCTAGGAAAAAGGTCGCAGGTTCCCTTTGCATATTTCAACATTAGTTCTTATAAACATCTAAATTTTAGGACTGTTAAAAATGAGTTTGAATCAGCCTTGGTGAGTTTACCACAGTCTAATGTGATTGTGAAATTAAACGAGACAATTGATAACAAATGTCATTTATTCCAAGAATCAATATTCAATGGCAGTGTAAGAGAGCCATTAAAACCAAGTTTTATTCAAAACTAGTTTCCGCCCGCGGGAGTGGTACCTACGAGGATCAGAAGTAGCCAATGTGCTATTTTAGACTATAATCTGTGTGCCAAATTTCATCCAGATCCATTCAGCTGTTCTGGCATGATTGAGTAACAAACGTCCATCCATCCAAACTTTCGCATCCTACTATCCTATCCTACTAATATTATTAATGCGAAAGTTTGCCGAGTATGTTTGTTGTTCAATCACGCCGTAACGGCTCAACCGATTTCGTTGAAACTTGGAATTCATAGAGTTACCTAGAATAGCATATTGGCTACTTTTTATGTAGATACCATGCGAGCGAAGCGGGCGGGAGCTTGTTTATAATCATCATCATCATCATCAGCCTGATGAAGTCCACTGCTGAACATAGGCCTCCCCCAAAGAGTGCCACGACGAACGGTCTTGAGCCTTGTTATTTATAATATAAAAATAAAATAAATATTCCGGACATATTACACACGGTCAACTGATTCCAAACTAGGCATAGCCTGTACTATGGGTACCAGAGACTGATATACATAATAAATATATATTTAACACCCAGACACAGAACAAACATCTGTGTTAGTCACAAATGTTTGTCCAGTGCGGGAATCGAACTCGCGACCTATAGCGCTTCTGCGCATTAGGTCGCGGGTTCGAGGTTCGGGTCGGGGCAGAGTTACTACCAACTGGGCTATGAGGCCAGTCAAGTAGTAGTAGATAAGATAAAGATAAATTTATTTCGGTAACAAACTTCACTTATGCTAATGTACATCAGGTTTTGTATAAAATGTGATCGTTGGACCTGGTTGGAAAACATAGGTACCCAAAACGAGGAGATCCTGTAAGATGGCGTACCTATGCCCCCGCCGGAAGATGACCAATAGATACCTGAGAAGCCAGCAGGGTAGTGGTAGCTTCCAACGCGCCAGCCACCAGCCTCTCGTTCAGGCACGGCAGAGCGCTCGCGGCTGATGATATGCTGGTGAGTGATTCGGAGCGGTTCACGCGCTTGGAGTCCCCGGGACTCGAGCACGAGCAGCGGCGGCGGCCGCGCGGCGAGCGGGACCCGCTGCCTTCCTCCATGTGGTATGCCTGTTGTAATTGCATTGCATAGGATTTAGAATGGAACAAACATACTACTGCGAAATATGGGCATGTGCCAAAAGTGGGCCTCAGAATACCCCCTGTAGACACCTTCAAGGATCAATTCAATTCAATTATTATTTCAATTGGGTACATTTTCAAACATTATTAAATAATAGATCTTAGTAGACTTAGCCCCTTTGTCCACGGCGCGACTCAAAAGGAACGCGACTGAAACTGTAGTCACTTATGAGTAGCCTGACTGCGATAGCACTAGTATTTCAATGCGCGTCCGTCCACGGCGCTACTCAAAAGGAACGCGTTTGTAACTAGTCTCCTGGCGACTCGACATGCTGGTCGCCAGGCGACTGGTTTCGAGAAACTGTTGAAAAATGAACGAATAAAAAGTAATTATAAGTGATTCTGATGTCTATGTGACTGGAGAAGTAATAATTCCATGTCATCGCTCGAATTATCACTAGTCATGTCAATTATTTTCGTTTTCAAAGCTTTGTTTACATAAAATCGTGTACTGAGTGACTGAGTTTCAGGAAATTCCAGTAGCGTCGTGGACGAGTCAGAGTTTCCAATCAGTCCGAAACTCTAGTTTCTAATGAGTTCCGTCACTTTTGCGTAGCGTCATGGACGAAGGGGCTTATGAACGTCAAACATAATAATATAACAAAAATAAAATAACACGGCATTAATTAAAAGAAAATTAAATAAATCATGTCATAAATGTCAATAAAATTAAATAATAAATGTCACACAATAACTAAACATAATAAAGGCTACCTACATAAACTACAAATTCAAATTAAAATCTGAGAGGATGTACACCTTGGGTGGGGATAACAGCCGTGAGCCTATTTAATATGTACATTTTGTATGCGTGGTGACATCAACGTCTTATAAGTAAAAGCGTTTGCGACATTGTATCCCGCAAAATGTACCAGATATTTTTTTTAATCAGAAACCGAAGCTTGCTCCAGGAAGCTCATATAGCCATAAATACTTTTATTCTTTTTCATAGCTGTAAGAAAATAAGAGAGAAAAACGTGTGCTCGAGTTGGCAACACTGGCCCCGATTGCCTCTGCTTTGCAGAGGGAGGTGTGAAGAGGCTATATTAACTCATACCGACTATCAATAGATGGCGTTACTTTATCAATAAAATACAAATACCTACTAATTGAAACGAAATCAGAATGCAAAAAATAATTATAAAAAATGAAAAATTCTTTTGAAGCACTGTTCATTAATAGACTACCCCCTACTAGATGGAAATAAAGGTTGCTGGGAGCCAGTGGGTGTAGGACGAACAAGAAATCTATGAAGGATCCATAGATTTCCAGAGTGACCAATGTTGTGCAGTGCCTATGTTCAGCAGTGCACGTCCTACAGCTGAAAGATGATGATGATGAAAGATTCTTCTGGTTCAACATACATACGCATACTTACATGATTGAGAGATCTAGTGAGCAGACAAATAGCCGCCACCAGCGTGCCGAATGTCAGCTGCGGGATTGGTTCGTATGTGATCTTGGGCGTTCCGAAATGTAGCTCCACCAATGGCTGCCATCTCTCAAGATCCAATCCGGGATCCGCCAGCAGCGAGAGGAGATCCGGACTGAAGGAGAGCAGGCAGAGTGTCGCCATGTGCAGGATTTCTAGGGTTCTGTGAACGAAAAAGAATTGTGAATTAAACAAGAAAAAAAATCCTTCTTTGGTTTTATGAAGTTACTTGCTTCCGTCCGCGGCTTCGTTCGCGTGTTATCTACATAAAAAATAGCCTATATGCTATTCTATGTAAAGAACTTTATCCATTCCAAGCCGTTGAGCCGTTACGGCGTGATTGAACAAAAACATCCTCACAAACTTTCGCATTTATTAAATTAGTTAGATAACTGACTAGCAGCTGCACGCGGTTTCGCTTGCATAGTATCCGGGTAAAAGTAACCTATGTGCTTCCAAGGTGTTTATGTGCATACTGAGTTTCAGCCGGTTAATCATGATTATGAGTGAAGGTTTTGATTTCTACCTGAGTCGATATTATTTTAAATAAAGACGGTCAAGTGCGAGAACTCGCGCCCTGAGGGTTCCGTTCCATTGGTCGTGGGTTCGAATCCCGGTCGTGCACCAGTGGACATGGTCAAAAAAGAAAAATTCTAAATGTAGGAATTGACAAACTTATATTTGCGGTCGCTCGCGTAGAAATTGTATGACATTGACCGCAAATATAACTTTGTTTCCTAAAAAACTTCGAAATTCCTCAATTTCAGACTTTTTCCATTAATTGTGTTACAAAAGCTAGGAGCTTTTGTAACACAATTAATGGGAAATTTCAGAATTGTCAGGTAACTGGAAGTATCCTAGAGGTTTTTCATTTTAGCCATTTCCATAAAAAAATTATACATTCATTGCCATATCTTTTTAATGCATTAAGCTAGAGCTTTGATATTTATACGGCACCATAAGCCCCCAGACCTTAATAGGTGGTATAAATTTCAAGTTGATACCTTTAGCCGTTTCTGAGAAAAAAGGTCTTGACAGACGGACAGACAGTCAGACAGACAGACGGACAACAAAGTGATCCTATAAGGGTTCCGTTTTTCCAAATGAGATACGGAACCCTAAAAAGGAGTAATTTTGGGATATTAGGTAGGTACCTATGCAGCACTACAGGAGCTTGACTGGCGGATTCCTCAGCGGACTGCATGGCGGGGTCGCTGGAGCGTCGCGCGCGGATCATCAACGTCACACATTGGTACAGGCAGACGCTAATACTTCGCTGTAATAAAAAAGAGGCGTTTCATCAATATATGGAGCCTGGGCCTGCACTGTGTACACTACTCTAAAATATGGCTAAGCAATAAAGTAAACGTATTTAATTGGTTATTTTATTTAAATTGACTTCGTTCTAAGGTACATTATGATTTTCTTCGACAAAGAGAGCAACACACAGCGCTACAAAAATATGGCGGATGGACGTGCGTGAAATGTCATTATGACAACCTACATTTATCTGACAAAACAAAAACATCAAATCAAACAACATGACATGAAAAATATGTCAACATGGCGGCCTTCAAATAGTGTTCACATAGTAAAAAACTTACCAGAAGAACTATTCTTGTACCATCGCATTTGTCTTCAAATTAATGAAATTGTATTTTTCTTGTAATCTCCTATTTTTTCCTAATTTTTCTATGTAGTGTACATGGACCAGGCCCAGAATGAAACGGCTCCTTTATTATGTATACATTCAAGTCAAATATGAAGTCAAGTATGAAGTCATTTTAGAGTGAAGAGTAGGTATTTTATCAGGGCCAAAACCTTTCAAATAAGTAAAGATTGCAACTATTCTCCCCAGCCGTTATCATAATCATAATCAATTATTTGCAGAATGTAAGGCAAAAGTTAGTAATACAAAGTGATTCATAATAGACTATACAAAATTGGGCTTATTCTGCACCCAATAGGTTTGTTCAACTTCTTTCTGAAATTTGTAATTTTTCATTGAATAATCAATCGCTCGATCTATAAACATATGAACACGAGTTGCCTTAAAACTATGTAAATCAGTCTTTACGAAAATACATTCAGAAACCGATAATTTCGTTCCACAGTAGACAATTTAACCTCAATTGCGTGCATATAAAATAAGTACACTCACCATAACAGCGATCAATGAATTGATATTCTGAATCCTCCATCTCGCCTCAAACTTAACCAACTGCACTATCAGATTGAGCGTAGACGCGCACACATTCATCGCATCTATCGTATACACTTGTCTCGGCATCAGTACAGCCTCCACCAAATGGTCCAAATGCACCCCAACGAACGTTATCGCGTCGCTAGCGAAGAACTGCCCATGCTTCATCACCATCATAGATATGAAATCTAAGCTGTACGCGTAAACACGCCACCATTCATGCGGTTTCCAAGCACCAAACTTTGGAGGTAACAGCTGCATCCACAGAAACTGGTCCACATCAGCCATTAGTAAGTCTTTCGAGAACGGACCGCGGGAGTAGGCAGTTAGGCACCGCAACGCGGCGAGTGAAGTGTGGTAGTGCCGTCTGTTCTGCAGACAATTGTGCAAGCAACAGAGCAGCTTATTCACAAATCGACTGGACTGGAACCATTGCGAGAGTCCAGCGAACATATCGTCGTAGAGATCTAAGCACTGTTCCAACATTGCTAGTGATAGAACAACTGGCGGTATATCTTCGTGGCCGTTCATAGCCGCTTCCTGCATCGGCTCGTCTTTTATATCTCCGAATAGCTTCTCCAGTTCGATGCTGTTGATGTTGGTCACTGATGTGATGATACTCTGTGCGGTGACACTGTTCGCTTTGATCTCGTAATCCAAGCTGCTTATAGCGACGGTGAATATTGACAGAATGGCGCGAATCGCGCGCGGATGCAGACATTCATACACGATAGATGTGTTTGTGAGTAGGTTGTCAATCTGCTTAGCGCTTGCTTTTCTATTGTCAAAGCAGTCATCCTTCCAGTTCGCTAGCATTATAACGTAAAGCTCTGACAGAATGACCACCAGTCTTCCATCTTTCAAGTCATCGAGCTCGTTCAATAGAGCGGTCAAGCACGGAGAGACCATTTTAGCTTTGTGTGCGATGTTCAGACTTATCGGCATACATTTGCAGAAGATTGTAGTGAAATCTTTCCAGGAGGTCAATAGCCCCAGCCATATAGGAACTTTATCCGTCAACTCGCAATCACTTCTCCCTTTGAAGGCGAATATGTGATCTACCCATGTGTCTAAGTACTTCTTATCAGTATTAAAGAACAGTTCCAGCGCCTCTTTCAGCCCGGGTTCGATTTTATCACGTGACGCGAACAGTTCTATACCGAGAACGTTGAATATCTGTGAGTATGTCCTCAAATTGGGTTGGATTTCGTTGAAGAGTGGACTGGTTATGTATTGCCAAAATTTTGGGTTGTCTCTTAGCTTTTTCACCAGTATTTGCATGTTGTTTTTCCACAACGCGTGGAACAGGCCCATCAGGCACGCTAGGATCGGGCTGTATAGGAAATTGACATCCTGAAAACATAATGTTATTAAGTCGGGGATCAATGATAGAGCTTAGCGACTCGTTTTGTACAACCGCCAGCAATATGATGTATAACATATCAACATTTTCAAAATTATGCTACAATGCTCCGAAACTTGTTAAGTACACAGCGAAATTAAAATGGCACAAGTTGATGCGTATATACATAATTTTGAGTTTTTGATGTGTCATAGTGGAATAATTTTGAAATTTTGGAAGTCTTAATGCAGGCGGCTGTACAACAAAATAAGATAATTCAACACGATGTTTTGCAATGCGATTTGGAAACTGATTTAGCTTTGTCCAAGAATCTTAAGACATAATAATATTAATATTATATGTATGTTAGTCTGTAAGGTATTTATTAATATGGGCCATGGTATATTACACATGTTTGTGTAACATGTCGAGTAAAAGATATTATTATTAAAAGATTTATATGTAAAAAAAACGGGTACTGCTACTGAAAAATACTATGAGAGCAATAAAAAAGCCTTGTGACATACCAATCAAGTTCTACTCACAGAGTTGACAGTCTCAAGATAATCAGCCATGTATCCCAGGATGCCTTCGACATATTCCTCTCCCTCCTTCTTCACTGGGATGCCCTTATCGTCTTTCATCTCATCAGCCTTCGCTCTCTCATGGTTCATCATAAAGAACGCCTCCGTGAGGCCGGGCTGCTTGCCGACGCAGGTCGCTACGAACTCCAAGATGGCTACTTTGAGTTCTTTCGTCTCGTACTCCTCTCGGAGCCGCTCTAGGAACATTGCGCGCACGTGGTAAGCTGTCATGTCTAGTGATGCGAAGAGAGACATTTGGAAATCCTGAAATAAATAAAATAAAAAAATAAAAGGGCATTCGTTCACTTAGAATTCCTACATACAGTTATGAAGATAGGTACATGATATAATTACAAGCCAAGTTTTGGTTTGTTGGTAGATAGGTGAAATGGCCGAGGGCTCAGCTAAGCTGCTTTTCAGCCTCGCCATAAAATGGCTGCTGTCGTCACAGCAGGTTTCTTAACACCATAAATTGATTGTTTAGTGGTTCTTGGTTTAAATTTGACTTTGATTGGAAATTTGTATTTTTCATTGAAAAAAAGCACTATGCAAAAATCTGCAGTTTAAGGGTCAATTCAGTTCAAACTCAATTGGTCGACTGAGTTAGTTATAAAATGACAACAACTGATCTGAAAAAACAATCGAAAAATATTGATAGTTTAGTTCTATCCTATGGTATTTTTCTTATTGTTAAATAGAATAAGGTCTTTTTGGGATAGCATACTAGTTACGGATCACGTTGTATGGTTCAGTGCCGACGGACAGATTGATGGCGAAGAATTGAGACTCAACCTGAATTACTTTTGGGTGTGTCTGTAATCACAATCTGACAGTCTGATTTTGTGACTTCAGCCGTATCTGAAAGTATATAAGGTTGAGATTCAATTGTTTAGCGAAACAATTGACTGAGACTTATCATCTTCACTTAACGGCAGGTGAGATTGTGGCCAAGCGTTAAGCCTATTTTTTATTTAAAAAAAAGACTCAGACAACTTACATTTGCAAATATCTTCAAAAGCCGACAGCTCAGCTCCGGCAGACTCTTATTAAACACATGGTTGATATAACTAGCCACTCGAGGCACCACCTTCAACGAATCCTTTTGCTTATTCTGCGTGAATATCAGATGTTCCAATGGCGTCAGTTCGCCAGGTTTTGAGACGGTGGATTTGAGGCGTAGCGCTAGCATTACTATGGCCATGCATTTCTGCATGGTCGATATGTATTGGGGTCCCGTTCCGGTGATCCAGTTTGTTTCGTTCTGTATTATGCGCTCGAGTTGGTCGTTACCTGTAAAGGAGTAAAGGCAAATAAGGTTGAAGGCAAATAAGGTTGACCTTAGTTTATTGACCTTTTTATAGAATGAGTAACTACGCTGCAACACCGCCCGTCAGTGCTGCACTTAGATCGCGAAAAAAACAATTACAGTGTAATCTCACTAATCCGGCACTATTAAATGCCGGATTATTGGAATGTTCGGATTACTGGGTTATACTGAAAAAGTCATCGGTAATAAATAAAATAAAGCAATCTATGAAAATAGAGAGAATAAATGTATGTAATGTAATATGGATTCTCACTTGAAAGAAACAATACGTTAGCACGTGCACGTGATAAGTTTTGAGGTTAGACTGCTAGTCGATGACGCAGCGACCAAAGCGCACAGGTATAGAGGGGAAAGGGAGGCGTGGGCGGAGGGTGCCGGATTATTGGACGTGCCGATCTATCGAAGTGAAGCCGGATTAGTGAGATTATACTGTATATAATATGAAATTATTTTGATCATTTAAGTAGGTGTATTAAAGAGCCATAAATACAATTGCTTATACAAAGTGATTCATAAAATGTACACTAACTCGACAGGGCTTGTTCCATCAACAAAAAGAAAAGATATTAACAAAATAAAAAATAAATATTTTACCACAGATATTTTTCATATTATACACATTTTTTTTCTGTTATTAAATGTAAGTCAATCAAGATTAAACTGACTGGCCTCATAGCTCAGTTGGCAGTAACTCTGCCTTCTGCGCTAGAGGTCGCGGGTTCGATTCCCGCACTGGACAAACATTTGTGACTAACACAGATGTTTGTTCTGTGTCTGGGTGTTAAATATTTATCTATTATGTATATCAGTCTCTGGTACCCATAGTACAGGCTATGCCTAGTTTGGGATCAGTTGACAATGTGTGATATGTCCGGAATATTTATTTATATTTATTTATTTAAACTGATTTTACCTCAAAACAGCAGATTTTGGCATACTGTTTTTTCAATGAAAAATTACGAATTCCAGAAGTAATAATATAAGTAATAATATCAATCTTTTTTGCCACTTCGATGTCGGATAAGCTCGGGGCAATGGGATAGTATACATAATGAGTCACCTTGTAGAGAAGTCGAAAATTCTTTAGTTTCTTATCCACAACATTCTTACCAACTGAAATAATCTTCAATAGCTCAACCGCGTTTTCTGTATACAGAAAATTGTACACGCAAATCCTTTTCAGCATGTTCGAGCTATCATTCGGTGGTCGCATGTTTTGCAACACCATAGTGATAATCATCGCGCAGCGTTGCAACATGCAGCGGCGTTCCGTGGTGTTGCTGTAACGCCAGCCGTAGACGTTCGGGAACACCTCTTGGAGAATGAATATAATGCCTGGGAGGATAATGTCGGTGGTGATGCGCTCGTCGTTTGACGCCTAAAAAAGTTAGATTCATAATAAGGACTGCGCACCTCCCTGCATTTTTAGGGTTCCGTACCTCATTTGGAAAAACGGAACCCTTATAGGATCACTTTGTTGTCTGTCGTGTCTGTCAAGATCATTTTTTCTCAGAAACGGCTAGAGGTATCAACTTTAAATTTACACCAACTATTTAAGTCTGTGAGCGTATAGTACGGTATAAAAAATTAAATTTTTCTAGCTCAATGGATTAAAAAGATATGGCAATGAATGTCTGATTTTTTTATGGAAATGGCAAAAATCAAAAACCTCTAGGGTACTTCCAGTTACCTATCAATTCTGAAATTATGAATGCAAAGAGCTTTTGTGACATAAACAAAGGAAAAAGTCTAAAATTTAGGACTTTCGACGTTTTTTAGGAGACAAAGTTATATTTGCGGTCAATGTCATACAATGACTACGTGAGCTGACTGGTAAATCCATTGGTGCACAACACATTCGAACCCACGACCAGTTTCACCACGACCTATGTTCAGCAGTGGACTTCATCAGGCTGATAATGATGATGCTGATTATATTATTCAACCACCAACCTTATGAAACTCGCAGAGCAGATCAATATAGGCGCCTAAGAACTTATAGGAGCCGGAAGGCTGTTCAATGTTCACCAGGTAAGTGCCCACAGCGGCCGAGTCGAACGACGCCCCGTTGGCGTAGTCCACGTGGGTTAGCTTCTGGTTTATCACGCGAGGAAGTAGACCCGTGTTTATCAGTCTGAAACAATACATATAAATATTATTTAACAATTAATGATTTTAAACTAACTGCGCTCGCCAAACCGCATGCCCAGCGTAGTGAGTATGGGCAAATCCCCCCACATGATAAGGAATTTGCTCTGCCTGTGGGGGAGGCCATGTTCAACAGTGGACGTCGTATGGCTGAAATGATGATGATGATGAATGATTTTAAGCTGTGGTCCCCCAGTGGCCAGAAGTCTAAATTCAATATAAAAATGGTTTTGGTACTGGATTTTAATTCTTAACTAACTTGCGTGGTACCTAGATAAAATATACTCTATATGCTATTCTGGGTAAAGAACTTTATCTACTCCAAGTTTCAACGAAATACGGTTAGCGTGATTGAACAACAAACATCCAAACTAACTCACAAACTTTCGCATTTATAATATTATAGCAGGATTGCTAATCGTACGAGTAATTCGGCATCAAGTTTGCGATTTAAAACAGCTGATTCATTGAGTTTGAACTGATTTGACCCCAAAACAGCTGATTTTTGCATAGTTTTCAATAAAATATGTCGAATTCACTCAATTCGTAGAAAAAACTTTATTACCAAATTACCAATTGGGTGAAAAATAAGCCTTTAGGGATAGCATTGTAAAAAAATTTATGCTTACCTTAGATGGATCTCTTTTGGGAATAAAGTTATAAGGGCAGTGCGCACTCGCAAACACTCCATGAGAAGCGGCAACGGCGGCGCATCAGCTCTCATATAGTGCACCAGCACATCGAACACCCCCTCACTCGGCGCCACCAGACTCTTCGGAATCTCCTTATCTTGCGCCAACTCCTTCAGCACCCCAGCCAACACCCTGGAACCTTCGTATATCCTCTGCAAAGTCGCGTTCACGTTATCGTGCAGTTGCTTCCGATCCAGGGCCTTAACTACCTCATGGTTGAATACCGTCCAGTAGGTATAAGGCGTTCTGAAGTGTATCATGGTGCCTTCCTTACGCTCCATGATGGTGGCTTTGGAGCCGATTTCGATGCGGTACGTAGGGTCCTGTAAGGGGAAGTACTCTCGGCCGATCATAGCGTCGTCCGCCTCGATTGAGACTATTGGAACTGCGTTAGGGTTGTAGATCTCAGTGTAGACTGGCAGGCACTTCAGTTCGGCTACGAGCTGTGAATGAAATTGTTATAACATCTATTCATAAATATGTTTATTGATTTAATATGCTTGTAAACACAATAATGACAAAGATAATTGTTGATTTTGAACTAGAATTCGCGCGCGGCTTCGTTCGCTTTGTCCTGGATAAAAAGTGGCCTATGTCACTCAGGATCTTAGACGACGACGACCTCAGTGGCGTAGCGGCGAGTGCCCGTCTGAGATTCGATTCCCGCTGCAGGACAAATCGCCGATCTGTTACGACTGTACCAATCAACAAACAAACACACTTTCACATTTATAATATAAAAGTTAGGATAGATGTTATGTAGGTACTCTCTCAACCATTGTTCCTAAAATACAGGCACCTGATGTGATCATCACTGCCTTTTCTCTTACAACTACAATAAAAAGGTTTAATCTTGGCGATTTACATACATTTTTAACACTGCACTTCCCAGCTTGAGCCAGTCCCGCGGCCAAAGTGGACAAGGCGCTGAAGTTGTAAGGAAAGTACTCCAATGCTGTATTCCATAGCGACATCACTCCAATATCCTCATCCTTTTGATGGAGAACCCAGAACTGACTGAAATAGTTAGATGATTTAGGGATGACTTTAGTCAATCCTAAGGTATTATGGCCGACAACCGTTGGGGAGTAAAGGTTTTCGAATGGCGACCACGAACCGGGCGACGCAGTGTTGGAAGGCCTCCCACCCGATGGACCGACGACATTGTGAAGGTTGCGGGAAGTCGGTGGATGGAGAAGGCTCCAGACCGTTCGTCATGGAACTCTTTGGGGGAGGCCTATGTCCAGCAGTGGACTTCTACAGGCTGGTGATGATGATGATGAAGGTATTATGGTGCATGCGTATGTACCAGATATTTGTTTGTCTATTTAGAATTTTGGGTTCTATGACATACCGGTTTCCTCACGGTGTTTTCCTTCACCGTTTGAGAGCACTAGTATAGCGCACATAAATTTGGTGGTGCGCCGACCGAGATTCGAACCCACGACCTGTGGATAGGAAGGCGGGCGGGGCCACTACCACCACTGCACCAGTGCTCTTAATCTCAAATCAATGCCAAAAAAGGTAGTGCATTATCGGGCTGTGCATTATCGGGTCGTACAATATAGGGACTCATTGTATTATTTCATTTTAGCCTCTTTTCAGATTCTTTCAGTTAGGTTTATAATATATATTATGTTTAATTTTCTATGTTTCCCAATCTGTGTGCCCTCTGGCAAAGGCCTCCTCCAACCCCTTCCAAATATTTCTATTTTGTGCTGTCCTCGTCCATGCTCTATACAATATAGGGACTACAGGATAGTAATGTGTGATAAATTCGCGAGATGAATTGCTGTTGGCTACGTTTTGCTATAGCGGACTCATGTTTACTGCTATATATACCTGGCTATTTCTGGAGTCTCCAGGAGTTCTGAGCAGAGCTCCATGACTCCTGGCTGATGGCTCAAAGTTCCGTCTCCATCAAACTTGTTGCATAGCTCGTTTAGTAGTTGAAATACTCTGAGGCGAGCTATGAGCGCGCATTTTGATTTATCCTGGGGACGATTACGTTTTTAATAACAATCTAAAATTTTAATAAAAGCTCGCGACACATTTACTAGCCATTCAGTATAGTGACAATGTTCACGACAATAAACTGTGTGTAAAAATATTTAATCTGACCAAGATTTTCGTAGCCAGCGTCATTCAGACCATAGCGTAGTTAGTTGGTACCTATCGCATTGTCGATTCTAGGCAAAGATGCGGGTTCGAATACTACTGGTCCGATAATTTTGGACTCATTTTAAATCAGGGCCTTATGGACTGTCTCAATCGTTACATCACACGTAAGTCGAGAAAAAAATATTATTTGAGTTAATTTTATATCTTATTTATACTCACTGAAAATACGGAACTGTTCAACATTTGTTGCAGGAATTTAAACACACCCATCCTCAAAGCTGTGGCACCAAAGTGTTGGTACTGGCTTTCAAACAGCTTAGCGTGGCAGGGACTCTGAAATGAACAAATTATTGTCGCACTTATTCTTCTGGTTTCGCTTGGAAAATCGACGACCGTTGAGGCAGAAAAGTTTGGAGACCACTGGAAAGGGAGCGTAGGTTGCTGATGATGGAAAGCTGACCATAAAAAATGGAAAGCCAGTAAAAGACCTTTGAATGCCTATGATTAAAAAAAAATATATGAATAATTTGTACAAAGCAGAATTTTATATATGCTTTCCATCACACGACGAATGTTGAGCTTTCTCTATGCACCGACTTCCCACAAGCTTCAAATGTCAGAGGTCCATTGGGCGGGGCCTTTCTATACTGCGTCGCATTGTCCTGATTGTGAAATGGTATAAGTACAAACCACAATTACCTGTAAACTCAACATCATCCATGTAATGAGCATTGCACTATGCTCTGCATTCATGTGTAGCTTTGTAAGCTCATACTCCACTAACTCTTTTGTACTGTCTATCCATGATGGCACATTCTCTCTGGAAATATATTTTGTGTTTTATATACAACTAGATAAAGCCCGCGGCTTCGCTCACATTGTACCTGGAATAAAAAGCCTATTGCTTTGCCTCTGCAAAATATCACATCAATCAATAATGCTCCATTGCTGCACAAAATGGGACAAACTAACAAAAAAGCGCACTTTTTCCAGGACAAAATAGTAAATATTGCTTCAATTTGAAAAACAACAATTTTCAGTTTAAATATTCTACACACTTTTTTCAATAAATTAAAAAAAAAAGCATATTTTTGGGTTTACAAACTTACATTTTCTTGCTATCTGCAACTACCATAAATATACACACTTCCATATACATGATTCTCATACAAGCTTCCTTGTGTCTTTCATCAAGAAGATCATTGTAGCCATTACCCTTCCCGAACCCATGTTTCTTGAACAGTGAAAATAGCTTAGAAAATTCAGCTTCTGTGAAAGGGTTTTGCTCAGCAATTTGTAAAAGGATCTGTAGTATAGCCAGTTGTTCTCTAAGGTTAGATTCTGCCCATTCCTGCCTCACGGTTTCACTCTGGAAATCATTCTGAATTTTCCTCGGTGGTGGTGCAGTAATTAGTAATTTTTCAAACTGTGTAAGTAGGGATGTTTTCATTGCAGGAATACTGATTTCATTGATTATTTTACAAAACTGTTCATGATACTTGTGATTTGTCTCATCTTTGAACTGAAATATATATTGGAGCAGCTTCAATAAGAACAGTCTCTCGGAGTGGTAGAAATTCCACAGATTTGGGAGCAGGATAGACGGCCGGGTGTCATATTGAGAAGTGTTTTTTAGTGCATTCGCTGGAGTGCCACAAGATATGTGACACAGATAATTTTTTAATATCTCCCATATTTGAAAACAATCAACATCCTGTAAAACAAAAGCTCATTATCTTTCTAAAACATTATTTACAAAGGGTAGGGGAGATGATAATGTACAACTCAATATTGAATAGCCCGATAATACACACTTCAATAATGCACAGTCCAATAATATGGAGTCAAGGATGTCACATATCTACCCAGATCAAAATCAATATGAATTATCAGAAAGTGCATTAACTGGCTTTTCAATATTAGGTAATGCATGTTGACAATGCAAAATCCGATAATGAACATAGCCTGTTTGCAATCCAATATTTGGAATCCACTTAGTGTCCATTTATTGGTCCGTGCTTTATTGGATCGTACAATCTAAGGACTTTAGGATAATAAAAAATTAAAAAAATACTCACTATATAATTCTGTAGGGTCTGAACAACGTTGAGTAGTTTTGCTTGATCAGTGTGCTTAGACTGGAGCTTCACAAAGTCCTCAACTTTGTTAGGCTTGTAACTTGCCAGACCGTTACGCAAACCTTCTATAACTTTACTATTACACAGCACTTTGGCTAATTCATCCTTTTCCAAGCTTTCTGAGGTCGTCCAACGCCAGAGCTTCTTCCAATAGCTGAAGTAAAAAGAAAATAAACAAACATAATTCAATGAATACAGTGTTTTTAAACATACTTTTTTATTAGTCTGTTATAAACATACCTGACTCTAAATTCATCACATGCGTTGGCCATGATTAAGTGTGTTTACAATCCTTCGATATTTTTTTAATATTATCACTAAAGTATGGAATGGAAACTGTTTAGAATTTTTAACGCTTGCCCAACTTTATTTCCCACATACTTTTTTTATTTCTAGGTTAGAATCTAACGTCAATCAATCAGTACAATACCGGTAACGTCAATTTCATGATAGCGGATAAAAAAATGTGGTGCGTTCAATATCTGCGCATTAACAATTAGACCTATAAAATTAAAATTAAGAACGCTAATTTATTACATAGAATAGAATGGTCAAAGAAATGTTCTATGTCCTCAAATCTCATACCTCTCATCTCACCCGCACTCGGGCCTTGCAGAAAACAATAAATGGCTAAAGCACCTAGGTCCCTATGGAGTCCGAGCGTACGTATTGAACGCACTCTTGTTAAATATTGCTACCCTAGCGTAGATAAGTTAATTATCTTTTCAACACACTTGCTCAGGACTTTTTGGCGGGAACTTGCGAAGTGATGTTGTGCTCTCAATTTATTTTACAAAACTAGTGTTAAATTGAATAATATTGTGTAATTATGGTGGTGTTTTGCGTCATATTGTTTGAGTAAACCGCACAAGTGAAGTGAAATAGAATGATTGCGTGTATCGTCATTTTTCGAGTTGGCGCCAAGAGGTCCCTCGAGGTTTTAGTAAAAATAGCCACCATCATATCTTTCTAAAACTGAACTTGGCTTGACTTGACGATGACTTGACCATGAATAAGATGAAAAATAAAGACGAAAGAATAAAAATAACAAGGAAAAATAAACGTAAGACTTGGCGGTAAGGCCTAGATGCCATAGCCATCCCAAAAGGGGAAAAACATAAAAAAAAAAAAACACTTGCTCATAAAGTGGCTCTAATTTCACCGCAATTAAAGCACATAATGATACCTGTAATCAAACTATGACTTTTTCATTGCTATTATTCGATACAAATAAGATAGAAGATAGAAAGCGCAGAAGTAAAAAAAACTCATTCTTCTAGTCTATGGCCGATTGCCGTTGCAAGATGCGCGCGCTTATGAAAACTAACTAATTTTTCCCGACATTGCGAAAAAAAATTCACAACTCGTTTTTACAGTGTTTTTTAGTATTATCTTATTCTCAAGTGTGTTGTAAAACGTTGTCGTCGTGTATCATAACACGTGTGTATTGTACCAACGTTACACACTTATAACATAGGTGTACTATAGGACTTTTTGGCGGGAACATGCATGATGATGTTTAAGAAAAAAAGTGTTCAATGGATGCAATATTGTATTGTGTACAGGGTGTGTACGTGAGGTATTTAACGTTTTTTTTTTTTGTTTTTTTTTTTTCACATACATAATAGATATACAGTACAGTACAGGATGAGTTTTTTTTCTGGGCCACATATGCGAAATCGGAAACCGTGAGAGTAATCGAAAAGTGATGTTAGGAGTTATGGGCTCGATTTTGAAAAAAATAAGATCTGCATTTAAAAAAGTTGACATTTATTTTTAGTTTTACACAAAAAATATTTTTTTCGGACTATGTGTAAGCAAAGTAATTAATTAGTAAAAAATAGCCTTCGGTAAATAAATATTGTTGAATTATAAAAAATATTATTTTGAAGATGTTCCAATAACTTTAGACACATAGTTATCATACATTTATTTATTTATTATCAAACAACGAACCCATAAAAGCAAAAAAAAAAAAACCAAAAACCTACATTTTCTGAAAAACTGTAAATAAAAGAGACGTTTCATCAATATATGGAGCCTGGGCCTGCACTGTGTACACTACTCTAAAATATGGCTAAGCAATAAAGTAAACGTATTTAATTGGTTATTTTATTTAAATTGACTTCGTTATAGGGTATATTAAGATTTTCTTCGAGAAAGAGAGCAACACACAGCGCTACAAAAATATGGCGGATGGACGTGCGTGAAATGTCATTTTGACAACCTACATTTATCTGACAAAACAAAAACATCAAATCAAACAACATGACATGAAAAATATGCCAATGTCATGTCAAACGCCAATTATAAACCAACATGGCGGCCTTCAAATAGTGTTCACATAGTAAAAAACTTACCAGAAGAACTATTCTTGTACCATCGCATTTGTCTTCAAATTAATGAAATTGTATTTTTCTTGTAATCTCCTATTTTTTCCTAATTTTTCTATGTAGTGTACATGGACCAGGCCCAGAATGAAATGGCTCCTTTCAACTTTTTTTTGTGCTTAGCTTATTTTTTTCAAAATCGAGCACGTAACTCCTAACAACACTTTTCGATTACCCTCACGGTTTCCGATTTCGCCTAAGTGGCCCTGAAAAATAACTCACCCTGTATATTTAACACCCAGACACAGAACAAACATCAGTGTTCATCACACAAATTTTTGTTCAGTGCGGGAATAGAACCCGCGACCTCTAGGGCAGAAGGCAGAGTTACTACCAACTGAGCTATGAGGCCAGTCCAATTGTTTGAATAAAGCACACAAGTGAAGTGAAATATAATGATTGAGTGTATCGTAATTTTTCGGGTTGGCGCCAAAAGGTCCCTCGAAGTTAGCCATTCATCATAAAACACTTTCTTGACCATGAATAAAAATAATGAAAGAACGTTAATAAAAAGAAAACAAAAAATACACGCAAAACTTGCCGCCCCGCACCATCGTCGCCATGATAACGGTAAGTCCTACATAAGATGCCATAAACAGCCCGAAAGGGAGAAAATATCTCCCTTTCGGGCTGATTTATTTTTTTCTATATACATTCGAAATGTTGGCGCGTTTATCAAAGTGGACGGGGGCCAAGGTCTGTACCTTACGAAGTTTTTTTTTTTTTTTTTCAATTTTTAGATCAAAAGTTTAAAAGATTTTAACAAGAATGAATCATTTGCAACATAATAATGTCACGTTTCGTCATGATTTTCTGATGTTTTTTTTTATTTCTAACATTTCTAGCCATTATCCTGAAGGATACGATAATTTTGATCCATTTTGATCAATATACGATAATTTTACGGCCCTGGCAGCTGCCTGACTGCTGGGAAAATTTGTGAGGATGTTTGGATGTTTGTGGTTCAGCCGCGCCGTAACAGCTAGGCTCTTCAGATTTCGCTGAAACTTGGAATAGATAGAAAACTTTATTTAGAATACTTTTTATCTAGGTACCATGTGAGGCTACTTTTTATCTAGGTACCACGTGCGCGAAGCTGCGGGCGTAAACTAGTGTTTAGTATGTAGTGACGGCATATTATGATTTTATTTTACATTTACACCTCCACATACATGCTAAGGCAACAAAAAAAATACAGTGTCATTTTGACGTTTTTTTAGAGACGTCATCAGCGTCACATCTCTCACCTGTGTCTGTTTGGTCTGTTTGTCACCCTCAGTCAGGACAGTCAGTCAGTCACCTCTCATCACAGGTCAGAGGTCACTCACATCACCACAAGCACACGAGCGGTCTTTTGAATTGCAAATTTTCTTTCGTAGAACCTTATATAACAAAAAGCATATTATCGAATTACAATTACGGAGGTAGTAAACGTGACGCGGCAATCACTAGTCCAGCCAGTCAACGTTCCCAGCCATTTCAATCAAGGAATCACGAGTTTTTGGTTATCGATATTTTGGTTATTTTGTTTGGTGTTTTCTGTTTAATTGACCTGGAAAAATGGCACCTGCAGCAACAGCGGTCAGGCCTAGACCTGATGATGATCCTATTGGCATTAGGGCCGTCCTTCTAGGCCCTCCCGGATCGGGCAAGGGAACTCAGGTATGTATGTAGAAAGTACTTTGAACTTTGACCTTGTGTCATCTACATAAGGCACCCAATAATTCTGAATGCAGAGAAGGTACACAAACATTATCGAAAACTAGTCTTTTGTCAAGAATATTGAATGTGATGATGATAGTAAGCACAGTGTTTTCACCTCAAATAGACCTCAAATCGGTCACGCTCGTTTTAGTTCTGGATTCCGAAGAGCAGGTCATGCCAAATACAAGAGTAAAACTCCCGTGAAGCTCGCTTGTTAAGTTTCTATAAAAATCCAGTCGGAACTTTTGAATCCCGGAAAATGAAAACTTGTTAAAAAGTTTCTAACTCAAAAACTATAAATGTTTGAAAGAAACCAACGAAATAAAATTGAAAGGTCTCTCATAGGCACGTATTATGCTGCCACTTTGGACACGCCAGAGCTTACCAATTCCCACCAAATCGTGATCAAGAGATAATCTGTTTTAATTTTTTCTGACCAAGTTCTATGGTATTATGATTTCTCGGTGGCGCCGGCGTAGCGCCCAGGTTCGATTCTGGCAATGGGATAAATGTTTTGTGTGATGTACCCACAACACAGGGAATCCTAGTGTGGGGACAGGACTATGTATGTAACTGTTGGGTGTTTTTTATCTACTATATGAATGGGAATGGATTTATAGTAGAGGTAGGCTAAATAAAAGATGGATAGACTATGTGAAAGATGACATGGCATGGGTAATAAAAGTGATTTCAGATCTCGAACTAAACATTCAGATCTCGGATGATATGGGAGAAAGAAAGAAAACTGTTTGTTTGACCCTACATAACATGGGATAAGGGAAGGAATGTGATGATGATGAACTGTGGAATCCATTTCTTATCAAATTTGAGATCTTTCTGCATCTACACATGTCCAAATTCTATGCTTTATACATATAGTTACAAAATTTATTAACAAAAACTTATTATTTAAGGCTCCACTCTTAAAAGAGAAGTACTGTGTATGCCATCTCTCAACTGGGGACATGCTCCGTGCGGAAGTGACTTCAGGCTCGGAGCTCGGTCGCCAGCTCAAGAAGACTATGGATGAGGGCAAGCTGGTCTCTGATGAGATGGTTGTTAACATGATTGATAAGAACCTTGACCTGCCCGAGTGCAAGAATGGCTTCTTGCTTGATGGCTTCCCCAGGACTGTGCCACAGGCTGAAAAGGTTTGTTCCATATTACCCCAATAAGGTATAATCCCTCGTAAATTAAATAGACTTGTTATTCTCTTGTTTCTACAAGCTAATGGAGTTCTGCTAAATATATTTTTTTACTAGCTGGTGCCTGCGACTTCGTCTGCGCAGGATTAGTATTTCGAGTAGCTAGTAGTCATATTTTGGACAATTCACACAATATCTTTATAAATTGTAGCCTATGTGTTATTCTGATGTATAAGCTATATTATTGTGAAGTTTCATTAAAATCCATTCAGTAGTTTTTATGTGAAAGAGTAACAAACATCCAGTTGGATAGGATTATAGTCCTCCAAGTCCAGCTCAGCTGCGTATTTAGAATATTTTGTTGCAGAACTTGCTCAATATGCAATCAGTATTTCACATTACAAGTAGCCCTATTATCATTTATCTCATTGTTAATAATAAGTTTGATAACAGCACACAACTTCATAGATAACTCCCAAAAAACAATAATTACTTATTACAAAAACATCAACATATTTTTAAATGTGACAAATTTTTTTTTCCAGTTGGATGATCTGCTGGCAAAGCGCAAAACTGCACTGGATGCTGTCATAGAGTTTGGAATAGCTGACAGCTTGTTGGTACGTAGAATAACTGGTAGACTAATCCATTCTCCTAGTGGTCGTAGTTATCACGAGGAGTTCCACCCGCCCAGGAAACCCATGACTGATGATATCACTGGTGAGCCATTAGTGAGGCGATCGGATGACAATGTCAATGCTCTCAAGAAGCGTTTAGCAACATATCATGACCAGACCGTCCCTCTAGTTGACTACTACATGAGGAAAGGCCTCCACTGGAGGGTTGATGCCTCCAAAGCGGCTGAAGATGTGTTTAGCAAGATTGACAATATATTTAAAAGCAGAATCTTTGGTCGGGAAAGAGCTTCCAAGTAAAATTTCATTAGGATAAGGAAAAGTGTTTTGTGCGTACAAACTAATTTCACATATGGTTTGATTTATCGGACTCTTGTTCGTAATTTTGTTATTGTGAAACTTGTTTATGTATGTATATTTTAGAGACTATTTTTCTTGTATAAAATTCAGTAAACTGCAATTATGGATACAGTTGTTTTATTTGTTCAGGTATGATAAGGTTTATCTTTTTGTTTAAAACGAAACAAACGATATATTATTTTACTAACAAACTACACATAACATATACTATGCTAGCATCAATATACCTAGAAATACCATAGGTAGGTACTTTAATGTTGATGGTTAATACTTCACTGATTTATGTTTATGAGATAGGTACTAGCTTCCGCCCGCGGCTGGTACCTACCACGCGAGCGAAGCCGCGCCATAAAAAGTAGCATTATATGCTATTCTAGGTAAAGAATTTTATCTATTCCAAGTTTCAACGAAATCGGTTGAGCCGTTACACGGGCGGCGTGATTGAACAACAAACATCCTCACAAACTTTCGCCTTTTCAATATTAGTAGGATTGTTTTGAAATGTCAGGCATGTGACATTAAAATGCGAAACAGCGCTACACCAATGAAACAGCTTTCAATGGATTAATAAGTTTATTTTACTGAATAAATAGAGAAAGAGTTATAATGGTTATTATGAGTTTATAAGCTCGGAAGAAGGCTATTATTATATGAGTACCTACATACAGTATAGTTACAACTTAAAAACGAAAGTTGACATAGTAATGCTTGGTGCTCATAGTTATGTAAGTACTTAACTATTTTGAAGAAGATATACCTGCGGCGAAGTAATGTTTCATCTAAATCATAGCTTGTTCATGTTAAGAAAAGGAGGTTGTCAATTCGTTTTTCTCTCTGTTGTGTAGTGAAGGAAATTACTCGTTTAAGTATTGTGTACTTACCTGATTATGTCTTATATGAAATTGCAGTACATAATCACAGAATAATGGTTATAACAAATGCTAGGTGTAAGTATAGGAAAGCTATAATATGCAAGTAGGTACTTACGATTAGGTGTAATAATGCTTACAAATTCTAAATCTAGAAATCTAAGAACATTGATACTTCTACACATGGAAGGAAAGTTAGGTAAGGCTATAATATTCTTCTGCTTACCTATTAACTTACCTATATAATTTGTACGTTTGTAAAGTACCTAGGTACATCTTTCTACAAATAATGCATCAAAATTATCACTGGATTACTCACAGCCATTTTTCATTTTGTGAAGTAAAGTATAAAGGTATGGTAGTCACGACGGATGCGTGTCTCGGCGCTTTGTTTTAAAAAAACACATTCAACTGGGCATAAGGTTTATGTACCCTATCTATACCTACTTCGGCCCAATTAGATCAGTTTAAAATAAATTTGTTTGTAGATAAACCGAACCGCCTATACTTTCTTGTTGTTGAATTTTGGACTGAATTTTAATTTCTTCTTCAATATAAATTGGTAGTATCAATCTATAAAATAAAA
Organism: Anticlea derivata; assembly: GCA_947579855.1. NCBI lineage: Eukaryota > Metazoa > Arthropoda > Insecta > Lepidoptera > Geometridae > Anticlea > Anticlea derivata. Next base: position 11,263,915 of record OX388259.1, on the reverse strand, counting down.
ACAACGCCAAGTAAGATAATTTCAGATAATGTTGACCGGCTTGTTTTGTGTAGTTTATTTACTCTAGGCTATGGATGATTGTAACACGGTGACACCGCGTCTTAGATTTTGAATAGAAAATTATAATATTGTTAATCATGAGATAAAGGTGAACAAAATAAAACACAAATAAAACGATCAAATGTATGTATTGTGATGTTGAACGTGATTAAAGTATAATACAAATCATTTTTACAACCATGCCGAAAACAGTCACTGTGGCGAAAATTATAGAAAAAGCCGATAATTAAATACAAGCTTTTACTAACACGTCAATACCTAATTTTAATAACATCGACTAGCAACAACAATGTAAGCGTGGCTTACTGCTACATTTTCCCTTCAGCTCAAAGGTTTCAATATTAATAATTACAATTTGTGACAAATACGTTCCTATACCCTCCATGATGCATGGTGATATGATAACAATAGAAATGATATGACGATGTCTTTATTTATGATTTAAAAAAAAAGTTAAAGCGTGAGATAACAAGGTGTTTTATATTATTGGCCTTACATGTAAAAATCTGATAAAAGTCTGATAAACAATACTTAAAGTAGCCATCAAGCCATCTCTTATGATTGCATAATGAATGACAAACGGAGAAAGGATATATAATTTTAACCATTGCTTAAATTTAAACAGCGTTTATAAGTGAGCGGGTATGTTAATAAATTACGAAGTTGATAAATACAGTTACGGCCATTCCTAACAAAATTCACTTCTGGCCTTAACAAAGCTACCTATCGGTACCTTACATATAGCGAACTGATTGGTGGGCACTAGGAAGTTAGTCCATCCACAGTTTCTGTCATGGAAAAATCAAGCATCCTATCCTAGCATCAAAATAAATAACTATAAGTAATTATAATGTCCCATATTTACATTTAAGAATGCAACGTTACATATTTCAACAAGTCTACGCCACTACACATAGCTTTGGATTATCGTAACAACGTCTATGCTAACACTAAATTACAATAAAGCTTTTGTTTAGAACAACATTTACATACGTTTAAACAAGTAATTGTTTGTTAAAATGTGGGGTGCGCCTTTACGTGCCTTAAAATGTTATTTATCAAAAGATCTCTTGACTGAGATCTGTCAGGCACTTTGTTACTCGCTACTGACCAAAACTGTAACCGCTTAACGTAAACTCATTGTGAGCTAAAACTATTGTCATGTTTCAGAACGAATCCTTTGAAATCCAAAACAAAAATATTATAAAAGGTAAAAGTCCCAAGAACGGAACATAACCCAGGGATCAGCAAGATCTGAATGAAGGTCATAAGTAGTTGAACAGTAGGTAAGTGTCAAATATTGTGGATCATAAATGGGTTAAGAAATCAGACAAGAAGGTAGTATAGTAAAGCGATGAGGGTAAGGGGGGTTGAAGTCGGATCCGTTTCTGCCGCTAACTAAGTGCCGATGGCACATTCAAACATGAGGTCTCAGGACCTTTAATTCCATGCAATCAAACCATAGGCTCTATAGAGACCTATTACCAAAGAAGCATAACTCAGCCGCGGTTGGACCGAGTGCATTGAAGAGTTTGTTGAGAGCGCGTGTCGATCTCAGTGGTCGTGCAAGCGATCGTGCGAGCGACTCGACGAACGCGAGGTCTTGCGCTGGTCGAGGTACGCCGCCGGTGCCCAGCCTTCGCGTTGACCTGCTGTTGGAAGAAGATTGATAAAACCCTGTTCAAACTGAATCGAAATCATAGCCAGAAACCCCTTTTACTAGAAAAACTTGGCTCAAACTGAAAGGAAACCGATACCAAATCAACAATCGAGCTCAAGGCTAGACCTATTTGTAATTTGTTTTTTGAAAAAAAGACTACCGAAAGCTATGAAATCCTATTGAAACCGATTCAAGTTTGAGGAATCTGAGAAAATGCCCATGGTAGAAAATGCCAAGATGGAAATTCATTATGATAAGAAGAGGATTCGCTTCCCACCAGATGGCCTTTTATGCCCACGCTGAATTTAATTTATTGGCAAGTCCTTATTCCTCTTATCTACCAGTAGTTAAATCAGAAATACACAATGATAATGTAGGTAGGCATGTATTTCCTAAATCTTATAATATTTGCTGAACATGCGTATGTATGTATGTATGAAGGGTTTCCTTCGTAGGGAGAGTTTTCTCAAGGCTTGTCATTGGGGCCCAAATCTTTTATAATTTATATCATTGTTGCCCCACCCGTGCGTATCTTTCTTGAATCTTTGCTTATTATATCGGCATATCCTACTGACATTGAATACCTTCCTGAAAAGTAGATACTGACCTCCAAGTCGCACGTACCACCACCCAGCACAGCCAACCTTCAAGAGTTCCGCGTTCTGGCCTTCTCTGAGTGAGACCTCGCTTGGCCCGACTGCCGTGTAGTCCGATAGCGCTATTAGACCGCACCCCACCGCCTGGATTGGAGAAAATACTATTTATCTGATGGTAATACTGTGTTTGTCTATGAAAATGATGCGAATTCCGACTGTCAGATGGGCAGAGACATTTGAGTTGTAATATAGCTGTTAGATTGTTCTAAAGTTAAATAGATATGTCCATTACTAAAATGAGATGCTTGATATCGTTGTAAGAAGATACATTACTGACAAATAATAATACCTAGGGTATCTCTGCGCTTCTCTTAGTTAAGTATTCTGAAATATGAGTGTAAATTCAACTCTCTTAGGTAGGTATAGTAATGAGGTAAATTAAATATCTTAATCAAACATCAAAATTTACAGAAGTCACATCGATCAAACATGTTCATGCATACTGCCGCCATTCATTAGACCAACTGCCTTATAAATATGAAGTACCCACAATCTAAAGTGACGTGAGCGTTTTGGCAAACGTCAGTTTAGAGTGGATACGCTCTTAGCCGCTTTGCAGTGTCTACGGTAAAATGACGAATAACGAAGTATGGGAATAAATTCCACTGTTAGTATTGCGTGCTCTTGTAAAAGAGTTTTATTGTGACCATCAGTTTATAGAGGCATTGCATGCATCATTGTTAGTTTTTAGTTAAGTTCATTTTGGCAGTTGGCTAAACATGCACATGAGTAAGATAAGAAGCCACAATTTCGTTCCTGTTGTTAGTCTATTGTTTATACATACCTACATATAGAAAGGTATATAGGTGATCCATCAAGAAGGGTTAGTATGGAGATGTCTGAAACTATAAGAGATAGAAAAATGTAAGGGCACCATGTTGTCCATTTTTCTCTTATAGTTTCAGGCTTCCCCATACTGACGCTTTTCGATGGATCAGCCTGTATATATTGCATGTGAATATCGCATTTATTTCATACAGTTATTAAATTGACATTATAATCTACTTATTATCTTTTTTTAACGGGGGAGAGATTCAAATATTTCTACCTATAGTTTTGTATGGCAGGTAGGTATATTTTTTACAATGTAGAGTAGAATATATACTTAGGAGTCATAGGTTCTAAGAAGCTAGAATTTTGATAAAACGTCCAAGTCCAATCAGTGCAGAACTAAAATTTCGCAAACAACAAAGTATTGCCAATGTGTTGTAGAAAAGAAGACCGATTCACACACTCAAAGAAACACCGAAACACACAGGAAATAAATAAATCAAAATATTTAGTAAGCTGCACACAGCACGTCCAAAGCAGAGCGGTGTGTGAATGATGCAAGCCGAGATGCTGTGACAACCTCAATGTTCACTCTAGCAGGTAGCTTCATATTTATATTCTTACATAAATACGTACCTATATCTTCTGATTATTTTATTTTTATAGTGATAAGTGATAACTGATAACCCATACTAAGGGAGTACTATTATTTTAATAATATCCCAAAAAAAATCGACTCGGACGGGATTTGAACGCGCAACCTTCCCCTAGATACGGGGATGCTCTAACCAACTAGGTAAGCTACCGAGCCATTTCCCATCTGTGTAAAAATCTAATCAAATTAAATACTCATTTGACTAAGCTGCGACTCCTCTCGTCAATGAGCTAAAACTAGCAGTGTTAATTGAGCAGGTGGAAACCAATTTATTTTTTTCATTTATTTATAATACAATAATTTATTACATAGTCATTTATAGAAATAGCACTAAAAAAACCACTAAGGTTTGTAGAACTAATGCTAAATGTAGTCTTCGGCTATAGGTAGAAACTACGTAAATTTATTAATAAGGAGTAGGTTAGGTAGATTCTAGTTTTATTATAAGTAGGCACTTACGAAAGTATTTAACAAAATACTTTCAAGGTGAGTACGTATTTTGCTACACAATCATTGGTGATTGTGTAGCAAAATACGTAAGTAGCCTCCTATGATAGAAAGTAAAATTTGAGTTTAAACTTTATGTTTTTACGCGTAATTTGTTTCTTAGGTGGCGCTTACTGCGCTTCAAGCCGATTAGAAGTCCCAAAGATTTGCACACAGATAGGAAGTGGCTCGATAATTTAGTTGGTTAGAGCATCCCCGTATCTAGGGAAAGGTTGCGGGTTCAAATCAAAACTGAATTGTTTTTTTTGGGAATTTAAAAATATATATCACGTATAATATCTTCTGTTATGTTTTAAATATATGGCAACGTTCATCCATCGAGGTAACATTTAATTGAAGCAAGCGCATAATTATATTCAACGTAAATCAACAAGCACACGGACAATGAATGATATAACAAACAAAACATGACTTACACAATAGTTAATGTTCAGCGAATAGAATCGAAATATCCTCGTTCTTTTTGGTTAACAAACTTTGGAACTATATCAGTCTCTTTCATTATGTACAAATCTGTATCGGTTTAACGTAATCGTTCAGTATTGTGACACGTAAAACGTGGAGGTGGCTTGTGTGGAGCCCGACACAGAAAAGAACTGTACCACTCTGTGTATGGTACCGTTGAGACCCACAGCCTCCGTGACCTGTTGAAACAACACAACATAGAGCATGGCGGCCATCTTGTCGACACATCCTTCAACAAGATGGCGCCAGGATTCCACTCCTGTCAAATCATAACCTCTTCAAATTGCTTAGTGAGGTGCCCTGTGGTCCGTGCAATACTAAATTCGTTTGACCGTGCTACGTGTCTAAATCATTTCGAAAATAAAAGCGATGATGAGTGGGAGGCAAAATTAATTATGTATATCGTGATAGCGTGATGCTCATCGGACGAGGTTAGGACGTTGGCAACTTTGTTAAAAGGAAATTAGTTTTTAAGTATTTACACGAAAGCTAAGTGAATCTATTTAGCGGATGTGGGCGAGATTTCTATTCAAGCTTATTCTAATTCTTTTTTTCGTATGGAGTTTTTTGTTGTTATTTCCATGTACCAGGGCCCTGTGCTCGGGATTCCAGCAGACATGCGCTACCCGTGACTATTAGCCCGCATTCCTTATTATTTATACACTTACTTAAGAAACGAGTGAGTCATCTTTCATCACTGCAAACCCAAAATTAGTCGGCATTATTACGAGACCCAGTTTAGAAAGCTACCCCGTAAGCAGTAAACTATTGTTAGTGGTTGTCATGGAATAATTCTACAATTACAACTTCCTGAGATTAGGTTTAATTTTTGTTAAGATTATTTTCTTGAAAATCGTTGTTTGGGATCGGTCTACTGTCTAGGTATAGCAAATTCGCCATTATTCAAATGTCGAATAATATCCGAGTAACAGATCTTAGATTCTAGAAAAAAATAGGCACATGGTTTATCCCCCAAGCATGGTAGACATCCTCTCGGATCTCATAGCGATCTGATCCTTGAAGTTGTCTAAAGTGGGTAGATAATCAGAGGCACATGCCCACAATTTGCAGTAGTGAGTTTTCCATATGTGACAGGTTGTAAGACGATCGCTGCTTAGAGAAATACTTACCGGTTGCCTCAAGATGATTTCCTCTACCGTTTTAAGCTATACATTTTTCGAATAGAAAAAACGCATTAGTACCGGTTCGAACCCACGACCTTCGGATCGAAAGTCGGGAGTACTTCCCACTAGGCCAACACGTTATCTAATTCTAGAGTAAAATCTACATTAGGTAAGTAAAAAGCTGGTACAGTTCGCCTGCACTAAGACGTAGGTACCTATACACTTCATAAGTTTCAAAATGATGCCAGTGTACTAAAAATAAAGATAAACACAGCAAAACCTCAAAAATTGTGAACCTAGCCATCAAATTGTGCAATTTTTAAATACATAGGTATTCATCGGAATTGTGGCATCATTTAGAAAACTATGAGATGTATAAGGTGTATGTTTGATATCCTGAAAGGAGCTTATGTTTCACCCAATTGGCAATAAAGTCTGTCCTACAACTAGTGAAACCGTCAGTTTTGATTCAAACTGACCTGAGACAGTTGTGCAAAAATAAGCTGTTTTGGGGTCAAATCAGTTCAAACTTAATCAATCAGCTGTTGTAGGAAGCAATCTTGTCGTTTGCTTTGTAGATGCTGAACGCAGAAACTGACTGCTGGTAGGTCTAATTTGACCGATGATACGCTCGACGCATTTTCCGTCAGTTATGTACCGACCCGACACAACTCAACAGAAGAGATCCCAACCCAATGTATTTGTTTAACTTGTCATCATCTCCCTGCCTTTATCTCACTTCATGTGGGATCGGCACAACATGTTTTTCCCTTCCACTCCCCTCTATCAGCCGTCATGTCAGTATTCACTCCTTTCTTACTCATGTTGTCTTTCACACAATCTATCCATCTTTTCTTTGGTCTACCTCTTCCCAATCCTTCCATTATATTTGTTTTACTTGTAATGACTATGTTTTTTTTTTTTGTTTTTTGACCCTTAAGGCGTTGTAAAAACAAATAAAAAGACATGTTGTAGGTAGACTAGGTAGTACATACTGGTGCATGGTCGGGCTCGTCGTCGTCGTCGTCGGAGGGGTCGGTGGACCAGCAGGGCTCGTCGTGCGTGTCGCAGGAGGCGGTGCGCGCGCCGGCAGCAGGCGTCGGCCGCACCGGCTGCGCGGCCGGCGCCACGTCCCACGACGCCGTTTGAATTAGTGTCCTGTAACCGTTACAACTGAGCTTAATTTACTGTATCACTAGCTTTTCTTTTTCCTATTATTTAGTCAAAGTCAAGTCAAAGTCAAAAGGCATTTATTTCAATAAAATCACTAGGATCACTTTGAAACGTCTTAGAAACTAGGTGAAGCTATGCCTGTTCCTCGCGACCATGCCTAGAAGAAATATAAATTTATTTTTATTAATTCATTTATTTCAGACTATAGTAAAGTTACAGGTCTTATTTAACTTTTTCTACAGTCCATATCAATATATACCTTAAAACTAACATTCATTCAATATAAAAACTTAAAACATTGTGACTACTGCGACGTGTCGATGTCGCAATCAGGGTGTCAGCTGACGACGGTGCACGGCGGTGTCCCCTTGCGGGCATTTGGCATCAGCAACACCTGGAGCATTGCTAATGCGTTGCCTGCCGAACCCCTCCCCCTAACGAGCTTTTTTTATGTCTCAGAGCATGCCACTCCACAAGTAGGTGCTCTGTAACCAATGCTTGCTTGTCGTGTCACTGATTCTTCCTTGGTCATAAGTTTTTGAAATAAACATTTTTATTCATTTTCATTGTGACTAGGGTTGAAGTATCGTGGCCCTGAAAAGGGCCACCGTCGGTTAAAGAATCAGTGTAGTGAAAGGATTAAAGTGCGCCCCGTAGATGCTCCTTTCGTGCACATAGCACATGTCTTCGAATTTTTGGGTTCCTGGACATACCAGTGATCTCAAGATGTTTTCCTTCACGTTTGAGAGCAAATTGTTTTTGTTGCAGTCTTAATCCGTAAGCCGAAAGTTTTGGTAGTACATTTCTAAAAGAAGAAAGGCATACAAATAATAAGTCACTTGTGCTCACCTGTGCTGGGCACTATACTGCCGCACTCTCTCCCCCTTGAGTTCCTTCAGCTGGTCCAGCAACACGCGCTTGACCCTCTCGACCCACGCTCGCTTCACGTCGGCCGTGGGCGCGGTTATAGTGTGGACTTCGCTGCGCCCCTGCCGCCACACTTCGAACTTACGCTCGTCGCCTTTCACTGACTCCGTGAGACCGACTTGTGACATCTAAAAGTTTACAGAGAGTCAATACATAGTCCTTTGTCGGAAAATCTTCGCCTCTCGACCAGTTTTGCCATCAGCCAGTACCATCCTATCCTACATCCTATCTTACATCCTATCCTACGTCCTATCTTACATCCTATCCTACGTCCTGTCCTACATCCTATCTTACTTCCTATCCTACATCCTATCCTGCATCGTATCTTACATCCTATCCTACGTCCTGTCCTACATCCTATCCTACATCCTATCTTACATCCTATCCTACGTCCTGTCCTACATCCTATCTTACTTCCTATCCTACATCCTGTCCTGCATCGTATCTTACATCCTATCCTACGTCCAGTCCTACATCCTATCCTACATCCTATCTTACATCCTATCCTACGTCCTGTCCTACATCCTATCTTACTTCCTATCCTGCATCGTATCCTACTAACATTTCAAGGTGATTGATAATTTGTATGCTATCCCGAAAGGGACTTATTTTACACCCAATAAAGTTCCAAAAGTCGCAGCACTAAAGTTTGTTCTACGACTTTTGGAAATTCAACTTTTTTCATAGAAAAATTCTATGAAAAATTCTGCTCAAACTCAATTTGAGCTTTGACAAAAAGACCAAAAACAGCTAATTTAAAAAAGTTGATAGAAGAAGCCTCTTTCCGGATGTTATATCTACATACCTATTATGAATGACCTTGCATAAATAAATTCGAAAATTTCTAAAGATGTTTCTGGTCATGTAAAAAATCCCCCTCGATAGACCGGCCACATTGTTAAAGTTGCGGGAAGTCGGTGAATGGAGAAGGTTCAAGACCATTCGTCATGGAACTCTTTGGGGGAAGCCTATGTGGCAGTGGACTTCTACAGGCTGATGATGATGGTAGGTAAATAGTAGTAAGATTAACATTCTCGTTCACTGACTCGTCTGACGAATTTAAGTGCAGTCATACCTAAGTCGAAATCATCGAACACAGAACAAACTCTGTGTTCGATGGTCGAAATAAAGACTATAATTATCACAAATCTAGGTAATCTTACTTCAGAACTTAACCGGAAGTAGGCACCATACTTTCTCAAGATTATTGATTTCCTGACTTCCATTCACATTGTTCTCGTTCACGTACCTGTAGATCGTGTTTGAAGTGGTACGTGGCCTTATTGTGGCTGTTTTTCGTGGCCGGTTTGCAGAACAGCATGGCCTTCTCGTAGAGGAATATGTGCCGACGCCGCGGCCGTATCCTCAGTCGCAGGTCGCGTTTGTTCTCCGACGCGACGAGGAACGAGCCCTGCATTAGTAGTTCGCCCTGTTGGCTCAGATCCACCTGGAAAATTATGAGAGACATTGGACTAGCACACTAACTTCAAAGATTTGCTTGTAGTGTCACTGATTCATTCTTGGTCATCCTGTATTAGGCCTGTGACCGGGTTGAGGTATGGTGGCCCTGAAAGGGCCTATGACCGTCGGTGAAAGGATCAAAGTGCGCCTCTTAGAGGCTCCTTTCGTGCAAATGACAAGTCTTCAAATTTTTAAATTATATAGGACATGCCGGTTTATGGACGCCATATAGCTCGCAGAACCGATTACCGTTAAGTGAGTAAAGGCTCTCGAATGGCGACCACGAATCCGGCGACGCTGTATTGGAATACCCCCCACCCGATGAAGCGACGAGACGTTGTGAAAGTTTCGGGAATTCGGTGGATGGTATAAGACCATTCCTCATACTCACAGGTACTCCAGTGATGGCAATCTGGTGCATGGAATCGTTGACACACTTCAGCACTACCAGCATGCAGTCTAACGCTTGCTGGAGCTTCGTCGTCATCGACCCGCACTCGCCGTACCGAAGGAGGTCCTGAAAACATCAGACGGTCAGGGTCACTCATTTTTTTTGCCGTCACTAGCTCTCGATAGAGCTATCAGAAATCAGGCTTATTTCAATAAACAAAAAGAAAGAATATTAGCGAGACCAATATCAATTTATTTAATTAGATACCTATTATATTTTTCAGATCTAACTTGAGAAGTACGACATCAAGACTGCTATCTAAAACAGCAGAATAATTGAGTTTGAATTGATTTGACCCCAAAACAGCTGATTTTTCGTAAGAAAGAAAATAAAGTGTTTCTACAATGAAACATTTCTCATTCACATAAAATCGTCGAACAAAAATTATTGCAAATTGGGTGTAGAATAAGCCCCTTTCGGGAAAGGTATATTAGTAAATATACCTTTGTGGTAACAAAGAGTGAATCTCCTTGTCAGTATAAGCACAGATAACATAATACTATACTAGTAGTATAAGTGAGCGGTACTGGTACTAAGCAGTGCGTCAACATATTGTACCTACAGAAACAATAATATAACGCTGCTGCCTAACATTTCTTAAAGAATAGAATAGAACAACGCTTATTTCGCTACCAATAAATATAACTCAAACTTAACATAACACAATATATTCAATTTAATGGTAACATAAACGGCCACCACTCTGCCTTATCCTGAAAGGTTATTAAACTCACCTTGAGCAACAGCTGGTACTTGGTTATTCTCTGCACGGGTTTGAGTAAATACGCGGCGAGGGGCAGCTTGTGGCCAAGTCTCAACTGGCACGCTTGTAGGAAGAGATGCGTATCGACCAGGGTCTCTCGTAATCGCTCCGAGCGAGGTATGTTTTGGCAGTAGTAGCTGTATAGTCTGAAGAATGTCTCCCTCTGAAAATTTCAGATGTTAGTTTTAAAATGAAACCCTTTACTTATAAACGCTGTGACCCTGGCTGAAGAATAGGCCCCTTCATATATACACGTGAATGTCGTAAGAGACGACTTAGGGAAAAAAGCTAAGCGCACCAGTGTTCCCTTTCAACAATGGCTTTATCTGCGCGCGCTAACCTAGTATGGGGGAGGCCTGTGTTCAGCAGTGGATGTCCAACGGCTGAAATGATGATAAGAATTAGAATTATTTATTTCAGTTAAAACAGCAAGCTTACAGTATAAACCAAAGTGCATACTGTCTAAAATTAAAACTTAAATATACTCTTAGCGAATTAAATATTTTACAAATGTTATCATTAAAAATGTCGACATGTTGGACCTCGTGTACATAGGCATTTAAAAGAGAGAGCTCTTGGCGTCTTATGATGATGAAACACTGAAAATTAGCTGTCACTGTTTTACATCCAGTATGAAATTTAGTAAGAAATGGCAATGCGTAGAGCATAGTTTATCGTTTGACAGACTTTTATAAGGCAAAGTGTTTATAATAAGAAGAGAGTGAACTTTGCGAATACTGAAGTTTTCGTATGTTTGAGCGCAAGCTAAGAGCGCTTTCAGAAATGTTAGACCAAAGAGTTAAGCCGGAAAAGGAAAAAAAATAGCCATTAAAAAACTAGAGTTTACATAAGAGCACGCTATGTGAATGATTATTATGCAGGAAAGTTTACTCGTCCGTTAACGGAACTGAAATAAATAATAACTATAGAAAAGTAACGGTCTTTAGATGGCTAAACTGTATCTTGTGTATTTTGTAAATATTAACTTGTATTAGTTTTAAGTTTCTTTCTGTAAATAAAACTTATTAAAAATAGAAAAGTTACCTTCTCAACAAAACATAGCGCAACTAATTCCGTTGCCGAAATGGATTTCTCCAGATCTTTGAGGAAGATGTCCTGGTGGAATGTGAAGAGTTCGTGCAGGTTTCCGAACAACACATCAGCTTGGCCGACCAGTGTTGCAGGCAGGAGGTGTTGGTTCTCTGGCTTCTCTATTTCTTCTTTGTAACCCTGAAAACAGATATTGAGATTGACTACTAGCTTTTGACCTAGCTTTTGATACTTTCGCGTGGTCCTTAAATAAAAAGTAGCCTTTATACTATTTTAGGTACAGAACTCCATAATATCTAATATCATAATATCTAAACAACCTCACAAACTTTCGTTTTGATAATATTAGTAGGATAGGATTTACGATGCAAAAGAGGGTAGTTTTCATGAACGATTTATTGAGCTTCCTTATGAAGCTAATAAGGTATAATACCTAACAGACGTCAATTTTAGCCGGGTTCATCGGTTTTTGAAGGCGTCTGTTTCGTAGAAAATGCTGACAGCATCAGTATATAATGTGTTTTGATTATGTACCTATATAAACAAGGTTATTCATATTATGTATACTACCCCGAAGGGCCTTAATCAAACACCCAATAGGCAATAACGTTTGTTCTGCAACTTTTCGAAATTCGTGATTTGACATTCAAAATACTTAGCAAAATAAGCTGTTTTCGGTTCAAATCAATTCCTCCTTGTCCTTCCAATCTTGATGTGGAACTTCTAGTAGGTACCTACGTTTAACAAATAATTAAAACTAGTAAAAAAAATACAAAATAAAAAGACAAAAAGTTTTGAAAAAGTTCAGAAAAAAATATTTATCTTCTACGTGTATTTTTGTCGCAAAGTAGGGAAGTTCGGATTATTGCGTTCCGGCTGTAAGCGCAGAAATAGCCAGCGACACTAATCACCCACGTAATACCGGATTAAAGGTAGCACGACGGCGAAACACGTCCTAAAATTGGACTTAGGACATCGTTAACGACCTACACCTTTAAGAATTTCAAGAAAAACATTAAATATTATTTCTTTTGTGAGCCGTGTAGTGTGTCCGTACTGTTCGTAGTGTGAGGTACCTCGACTTTCGATCCGTAGGTCGTAAGTTCCGGCCGTGCACCAATGGATGTTTCTATTCGAAAAATGTATGTGCGCATTAACGCGTGCTTACATCAACAGTGAAGGAAAACATCGGGAGGAAACCCGCGGCTTAGTCAGCTCCACACGTATTGACCATTTCTTTCCTGTGGATAAGGTTGACTAGGCTGAGAGGATAGTATAGGTGGTGGGCGATCCTACCAACTCCAAGTCTCCAACTAAGTAATGTCCCAGGTACTACAGCATTCTGTGAGTGAAAAAGTTCTACCTGACGCTGCTTCATCTTCATGCTTCATCTAGAATAGATGTAATAAGGCCTTACTACCGAAGTTATGAGCGATGAGCACCGGCTTATAGTATCACACCACTCCTGCAACCGTCGATCGTAATCCTTATAGATAGCTTCTAGACATTTGCACTCTGATAAAGACGCACTTCTGTTCAACTTCCAAAACTGAGTTTTCTTCTTTATATTCTCAAGCCTTGTTGATTGGGGACTGGAGAATATTTGATTCCTGTTCAAGCTTTGAGTCTTCCGTTGGTTACTAACATTCTTCTCATGTGCCTTGTTGATCCGAGAACCATACGCGTAGCTATAATGGTTATAGCTGTTCTGAGATCTAAGGCATTTATTCGGCTTTCGACACGATAAAGTTGAATGTAAGCTTCGCACATAACTGTTCATGTTCTTACTCCGAAATGCTGTAGAGCTTTTCTTGCTGCTGTGAGAACTGGTAGAACAATGGTCCTTTATTGTGAGATTCCATTCTTTCATTATCCTTTTGTAATCTTTGAGGATAGTCGATATAACCGCTTCGGTTTCCTTTACATCGGACATGGTATCTTTCAGTTCAGAACAACTCGATGATTTAAATTGAGAGTCTTTGGGTGTCGTCATTCCACTTAAATTTTCCGAAGATGAAATCATAACATCGGCATCCATGCATCCATATAGAGGATTCTTTACAAATTCGTTTGGTAGATCGACTACAGTCGGCGCAGTCGCGATCGACTCAGCCGCTGTGTCGCAGCCGGAGACGGTGACCGCATCGGAATCTGGTAGGTACGTGATTTTCTCTTCGGTTTTTTCCGTATACTCATAACCTGGTATCGGTTTACCGTAAAAGAAGTTACCGGTGAACGGCTCCATATGCACCGGTTTAATGTTCCGCGGATTATATTTGACACGGGTAGGCTTTCCCGCATCACTCACTGATTTCTTGCTCGTTTTGGTGCGAAGATGCTCTTTCTCGAACAGCGGTATTTGGTTCGCGTAGTCACTGAAGAGCGTTGAGTCGGACACCGCTCTCGTTAAGCGTCTCTTCTTCCGGGTGGATTGGTTCTCGTTTTTTCTGTAGTACCAGGAGTAGGACGTTCCGACACTGACGTTCGCGGAATATTTATGGAGGTCGTATTTTCCATATTTCATGGTGCAGTGGGTAGCGAGGTGCAGCAAGCACCTGAGGATCTGAACTGGCGTGCAGTGAACGAGCGAGCAGCAGGCTTCGCGTTCCGCGCTATGGGCCGCCGTGGCCGGTGGTCGCGTGCGGTGCATCTAATGCACCAGATATCTATGCGCATCAAAACTACACAGAATCGCCTTGTCCGTGACTGCGTGTATGTAGAGCACGCACTACTTGAACGGCAGTGACACATTTGATTTCCAGAGCGGAGCGATGGTATGGCGATATTGCGCTTCATTGGAACTATTTACATATTCAATTGGAGCAAATGTTCAGTGGCGTTATTTATGTTGCAATTTCGTCATGGTTTCTCTCGACAACTAATATTGGTAGAGCAGTGACTGACTCTACAACATGTTGGTGTTTGTAAATTGTATGCAAATGTTTATACAATTATATACTTTCAAAAGTCCTTATTTGTTGGGAGAAAGTCAGACCGAACGCGTAAGTATGTTGTACACATAGAAATACATCTACGGCAAGGGTAGCATGATTGTACATGATAATGTTACCTACTGCCTTCATCTGCCTTCGCGTACGGTTGATAAGTTACTAAGCATGCTGCATGATAATCGTAAAAAGATTACCTACGGATAAGACCCAGCTTTCGATTCCAACGATGCCATAGCAGACAGCTATGCTTTCGATTAATAACATAGTTTATGGCACGCTATGCTTGGCAGCTTAGATCCAAGTGATAATTAGTTCGTAATTTCGAGTTCGTAATAATACCTAGAAGGCAAGGGAATTTCATTGCAAAACGTTTAAAACGTTATCTGTTGGTAAAGCTCTCGAGCAACTTGACCACACCCTTACCGAATTTGCATTTAACTCGAATCAAACTTTCTCAACGGTTTCGCTTTTTTATGGCAATAACTGATGAACCATCCGTGTATCTGCCATAACAACTCGTTTATCAGTAACAACAAAATTATAATACTCTGCACGCAAAGTAGCTGGCAGAAGCAGAATACGTATCATAAGCATCTATTCGTCTGTCACGCAGAATATGTATTTGGTATTTGACATCGATGGTTGCATGGAGTAGGTCAAGTCTACAATTACTATTTGTCAAGCATATAGGTATGGATTAACGATTATGATTCATAGTTTTAAGAGCAGTGCAATTAACTACAGCGTAAGCGAAATGGGAATGAAGTTCGCAACTTTGCGGATGAATTTACCTATCTATTTTAGCAACGTCGAAAAGGTTTTAAACATGAACAGGAAGAAGCTTAGTTTGTATAGTTTTCCCTTGTCAAGTTTCAATCGTTTTGCCTAATTGCAAAGATTGTTAAAATAATCCCCAAAGTTACGAACGAATGAAGCTTACGAACTTTTTTGTCATTTCGCTTACACAATAGCACCGCAGGATAATATGATAACTAACGTAAATTATATTTCTAGAGTAGTATACACATATGAAAAACTAGGATGAAGGCTGAAAGTTGCCTCCAGCCATAAGTTAGTTTAAAGTTAGCATAGCTAACGCGTTTCCTGTTGTGATGATGTGGTGAGTAAAAAAGAACATACTTCTAACACAGTTATCGCCAAACGATTGTGATATAGACTTACATTGAGTATCGAGCCAAGTTCCTGTACGTAGACCCTCTCAGTCTGCATGAGCTCGCTGAGCACGTGGCCGCGCCGCAGCCGGCGCGCCTCTGCGTCCTCGCCGCCGGAGCTTTCCGAACTGCCAGATGTTTCCATCTGGCGGAGAAAGAAGTTATTTGATTATGCGACCCCTATGTTACAGTCAGGCCGTGATGGCCCCGGCTGAAGAGGCGACTAAGGTAAAATAGCTAGGGCATGGGCAGCACCGTTTATATTAAGAATAAGATAACTCGCTAACCTACATGATAGGAAGTCGCTCAGAAATCAGTGGGCGAGGCCCATGTTCAACAGTGGACATCCTACGGCCAATGTATGTATGTTATATAAACATTTTACATTCAGAGTTGCTTTTTAGGGTTTTGTTACAAAAATCCCTGACCCTTGGTGAGACTAAGTTATCTGTCTGTCCGAAGTTATAGTTTCTTAGCAACAACCAGTGGCATCAACAACGAGTTGACATAAATGTACAAAGAACACAAAAAACACTAGATAATTTAAATAAAAAAGTAGTAATATTTTATATGACTTATATTAGTTGTATTTGTTGTACGAGTGTAAGGAAAACAAGTTAAAATAATATTACCTACCTTATGTTAGATACCCACGTAATGCAGTCAAGTTATTCATAGAAGGCAAATGTTAGGTAAGTAGGTACACAAACATTTTTCATACGATAAAAGCGAGAGGTAGGTAAGTCACAGTTTATTTAAATAAGCTGTACTTTTGTAAAGTACTCGTAACAGCTGTCGTAACGTACTTTTCATACCTAAATTTTGAACTAGGATCTAACAGGTATTCAAAATAATATTTTGTGGGTTCAATATTCAGAGGGATCAGATATATGGGTTCAGATGGGTAATAATTACCTAATCGGATTTGTTACTCACAGGTTTATGTGGTTCAGAAAAATCCTTTACAATTTTATATCCGGTTTTCAAAACAACATTCAATGCATCCATTCTTAGTCATTGGCTTTTACATCTATGAAGGATGATCCAAATTGTGTCAGGTTGGGTCAAATACACACTTTTCTCGTGACTAATCTGACTTTTTCGGGAGCGGCATCCGTTCTTATCACACTAATAAAATTCTCAGTAACTGTATTAGGTACATAAACACTATAAAATCACTGTATGAAATTCACTATTTCTAAAGCGTTTGTATATACACTATTCTGTTCCAATGATTTGCTTAAAATTGACCGAAAAAGATTGAACACCGAGAAAGGACAGCACATGGTGTCTGTCGGTTGTAACTTGAATGTGTAAGAATAAGGAACTGCCTCGGGATGCAAGGGGAGGGATCCGTTGGGCCGTAAAAAAGTTGTAGGCTCCAGTTTTGAACGGATGCGAGGTTGCTCTACTTAAATTTTATTGCTGGTTAAAGTATGTTCAGGATCTAGATGGATACAAGTAGTAGATTAAATGGCACGCTATCGGTTGATCAATCAAAGTATTTTATTGGTTTTTACTAGTAACGATTTCCGTTAAAACTTTTGCTGTTGTTATATAATTTAAATTATGAACTTCTAGTGAAAGATCATGCCCAGTACCATAAAGACTCGCGCATCACACCCAAAGTGCGATTAAAACTTTATTAAGTAAAATATAAAAACAAATATTATTTTAAAGTTTAAATTAAATTATATTCTTCCACAAGTTTCGGTTCGTTTAAGAAATACTCATTATTTGTTGTGATAAGGTATGATGAGTAGTTAGTTTAATTAGATTTCCTGAAATACATTTTGGACAAGAAGGTATCATTAAAAAATAAATTATGAGCATCAAATGGGTAATATTAGTGTGATGTCAACAAGGCAAGAAGTTTATTACTTGGTATGAGCGTCACAGATTTATGGGCATTCTCTTTTATGATTTAACGTTTTTACTCAGAATCAAATAAAAGCGCACGTTTTACGATTTTTTTCATATACCATTCATTATCGTGTTTTGATTCCGACCTACGTATAATGATATTAGTTGCCCCAATATTAATTGAACACGTTTAAAAAGTAGAGCACCATTAACGTCCATCTAATAGCTCTAAAGGGCAACGTGCAGTAATTTAAGGGATCACTACGCCACAGCTAACGTAGTAGTGAAAACGACACAGCCGGGAACGTTGTACGATTACCCACAGCCAGGAACGCAGTACGATGTGCGCGTGTGTGTGTATGTCTCGACCTCTGCTTGGCGATGTTAGTAGAGCAACACACCTGCCATCCTTCGCCCCTACCAGTGATGTATCGGATCGAGCAGCCAGCGTTGTAGGTATACGGATTTTGTCAATTACGGATACGATCAATATTTGTTTCCGGGTTTGTTAGCATAACGTTTTAACGTGCATTATATTTCGCCTCGGTCTTTCTACATTTTATGAAGTTAATCTTTTTACCTCATGATTTTATTTGATACTAGTGACAGCCCGCGGCTTCACCCGCGCTATGTCCTTCTTCAGGCTATCTCCGTATTTTCTCATATTAAATTACAATCCAAAAATATATTTATTTTTAAGCCTACCTATATAATGATGTCTAATAGCAAGCATAATATAATATCTAGTCTTTGCTAATAGTGACACCAACGCGACGCGACGACGCCGCGCCGCCGACAACGACGGACGGTCGGCATCCTGAAGATACGGATATCTAGCACAGCACATCCCTAGTCCCATAAAGCCACAGGTAACTGATTAGTTACTATTATTGAAATTGTAAAGAGATTCAAAACCTATTCATCAGGGATCTCAGGATTCTATACGAGTCCGCGGAAGAGTACTATTGTTGTATTTTTTTGTTTATTTCAAGGAAACATCTGTGTATTCTTTGTTTTGGAGACGGATTGGACGTGGTTTGAGCACGTGCTCGACGCGGTGGGAATATTCTTCTAAAAGACAACTAGAACGTCCCTTTTATCATACACTAGCTTCGTTCGCGTGTTCAAGTATGTTCATACCTTGACTCTTGTCATACACTTGAGATCTTGATATTCCGACCCCGAGTTATATGTGTACGGAAGCTTCAAGGCGCGAGCCCCACGCGCACTTGACCGTCTTTATTTCTAAATAGATTTTCTCCTAAAAATTAACTCTATAACCTCGGTTGGTAAAGCCACGCGCTAATTTAGCTCGCAGTTGTCACAGATTATAAAATAGTTACTAAGGACCTAAGCCAAGCGGCGATTTTTCATCCGACTTCATTTACAAATACTAAGTTTTCGGAATGAAAAGTTATTTTTATCAAAAGAATATAGCCTGTATTGCAGAGGGATGCTGTAACTTTCTACTAGTGAAAAAAAAATTACAATCGGTTCAGTAGATCCAGAGATAAACCCCTAAATTCAAACACACAATCACATTTTATCTCTTTATAATATTAGTGTAGATGTAGATTGGGATTTGGGAAAGATGAAAATTATTCTGTCGATCACTAAAAATAGGTAGAATATCGAATACTGATATTGTGGTCTCATTAATCCATGACCCGGCATCGTCGTCGGCAAGCGCACTTGAACTGATTGACCATAATGCTATGTTCAATTTCCCCTGCGCACTGAGACGCGTGATTCACGCGGCAAGTGTGTTATTTATATCGCATTTTTACAGGAACTCCGACTTTATTTAGCCTTGCATGAGTTCCTATACAAGGTGTTTCGTAATATGCATGCTATCGCGAAAAGGGGTTAATCCACACCCAATTGGCAATTAAGTTTGTTCTACGACTTTTGGAAATTTTTCATTGACAAACTGCAATCAGCTGTTTTGTCGTGTGCCCGGTTATTTTTTGGTCATCCTGCATTAGATCTTTGAGTATAGAACTGGGTTCTAAAGCTTCCAGGAAGGCTGCGAAACCAAATAACTGGCACAGCCTCCCGTTACAGCCGACCGTTAGTGTAATCGCAGCAATATGGAACTCATGTCCGCTCACTAGCCTATAATTTTACCCTAGAATGTGATGCGTTATCTTTGAAATTACCCCTTTTGGAAATTTAAATTTTTTATTCAGTACTGAATTATTACTACCTTAGAAAGTATTTGTCATACAATTATAACTGAATAACTAATGGAACTAAGCATAATTTTATCAAAAAAATGTTTTGTAAGCCTACAAACATTCAGAAAAAAAATGTTTGATTTTATCTTATTCATATTCTTTACAAATTCTTCGGTAGGTAGTCCGGTCAACTTTACTATGGAAAACATATTTTTTCCGTAGTCCGGTTGACCGGGCCACTGAATAAATAAATTTTCCTTAACATTAACCCCGCTAGAGCTACAATTGCGAGTCTAAATATAAGTTTGTAGGCAAGTATATTATTAGATTAGGTACCTACATATTTTCTAATAAAATTTCCTCTATTAACATACCTTTTTTCCTTTGAAATGGTTTAGATAAAAATGGTGATTTAACTTTCAATATTTTGCAATTGATTGGTTAAAACTTATCTTAAACCACAATAAAACCGAAATAAATACCTACTTAAGTTATATTACACCTACTTATATGATATCCCTAGCGTAGATATTACTTACATACAGATGACGTTGCTACTCGTAAACTAAGTCAGTAATAATCCTTACAATTGTAGTTTGTTATCTAACTTACGAAATTACGTATAAGATTTCCTGTATTTAGTCAGGGTCAGAGGTTAGTGGGTCGCTGATTAGATTATTCGGACAGACACGAACGTTAGCACATTTGTAATTAACATCCATTAACTCACTGTGTTTAACTTCCATTGAAGCTCTTCTATCACCTGCACCCATCCAACTTGAAAACTTGCCACCCGAGGCTTTTGCTGCACCATTTTTGATATATCAGTCTCTGAATTTTCACAGTTTTCCCGCCTTAAACACGGCTTTTCACTGTTTGTCCCTTCACCGTCACTATTCAACGTTTCTATTGGCTCAGAGGACGTCATTTTGACATTTGAACATTCGAATCATGAATCCCGTCACCACAATCGTCAGCCAGCTTCACAATAAATATTCTATCATAATAATTAAATAGTAGTTCGTAACTGCATCGAAATCATATGTAAATAGAGACAATTATAGAACGATTCATAGATACGCAAATGCGATGAGTGTAATGGGGTCAAAGAGTGTTCTTCCGGCATCATTCCGTTTTGTTTACAAAAAAGTAAAATGTAATATATATTATGCGGTCAACGTTTTTATATGACAGATTACGAATTTTTTTCCGATTATTAACGTTCAAGTCAGAAAAGACTACATACTTTCTTCGAATTTTTCTCGGAATATATTTTCGAAAGTTTGGAAGCATTGTCCTAAAGAATATCCGTGCAAGAAGTGCAATTAAATAACAATCAGAAGTAACAAAAAGCTAAGAAAATGTTGTGTACCAGTAGTCGAGTGAGGTTGTTTCAATCGATTCCATTGACCCCAATGATCGGTAACGTTAACCGTATGTTGTGCGACGATGTTTTCGTCAGTGATCACGGCATCGGCATGAGATTCAAGAGCCAATCAAATCAACCGGTCTCGCGGAAACGATTCGGAAGTAGGCCACATGGTAAAAACTCGAAACTTTACATGCACAACCATTCCGATACGACCTTCAAATTTGAATAAAACGAAAAGCTGAGCTGACAAGTACTTACAAATGAAAAATAATGACCCTACAGTCTTGATGATTGAACAAGTAATTTGCACATTGTTATAATTATATCGTTTGGATGATCAATCAATTACACATTTTTCAAGACTGCGTGGTAAGAGATTGCTCGTAGAATAAAGATAAAAAGTTTTCAGCTTGAGCAAATATTAAATAATAAAACAATACCTATTATAATTTTGTTTTGCAAAAATGTTCAAGGTTTGTTTTGATTACAGAAACTATATTGAGCACAGTCTGTTAGTGTATCCGCAAATTAAATTGTTTCGATGTGTAGCAGGCCATTCGGAAAGGAAGTTTAGCAATGTAACTTGGCAAACAGAACAATATTGCTGTCGTTACTACCTTTACCAATTTTATTTAGACTAAAAGTAGTAGTGGCCCTGCCTTTCGATCCACACACTTCCGGTCGTGGGTTCGAATCCCGGTCGTGGACCAATGGATTTAGGATTTTCCATTCATAAAATTTATTAAAGCGCTATTACTAGTACTCTTAAACAGAAAGGGAAAAGATCGTAAGGAAACCGGCATGTCCTAGAATTAAAAAATCGAAGACATTGCCATGTACATGAAAGGAGCCTTTAAAAGGCGCACTTTTATCCTTTCACCACACTGATTCTTTCACATACGGTCATAGACCCTTTTCAGGGTCACCATACCTCAACTTGGTCACATATCTAATACAGGTGACCAAGAAAGAATCAGTGAAAAGACAAGCAAGCCTATGCTTGTTTAGAAGCTATGTACTACGTAATACTTCGTAACATTTGGATAGCACGGATAAATGTTCAAACATGTAAAATAAAGATTTGAACCATGACCTTACTCCACCCCAGTCATGTACATCTGAGTTGTGGCGATGTGCTATGAGATGAGTGGGACACTTTCACCATCTACCCACTGATATTTTTCCTTTGATTACGTTCTAAAACAAGGCGATAAAAACGTTCAAATGAAAATGAAAGTAAATAAAATAAGGTAAGGGTAAAAAGAGTTAGGGCCCTACCGTGACGTTTTATAGCCGTTAAAATACGAGCGTATTTTACACGAATTTGAACCATAAATCTATGAGACTGTCAACTTACGTCACAGCCCAAACGTTATCGCAAAGTTGATGGTACGGGGTTTAGCCTCTTGGGCAAAAGCAGGTTAGCCTCTTGGACAGCAATTAAACGAGATGAATTAATTGGTCCCCATTTAAGATTTCTATGATCACCGGATGTTTTGCAATAGGTACCTGCTAATTGACAGACTCTGCCGAAGTTTATTGATAGCTTATCGGTAAGTCTGCCTGGCTCTAGGATACAGCGAGCAGTTAAAGCATTTCGTTCGTTGTAATCCACTCCAAGTAACCATTACGCGAATATAAAGAGGCATATCTTTATGAAAAGTGAAGTAAACGACGCTAATCCTGTCTGAGACTAGTTACACCAGTTCCATCTCGGGCTTAAAACGAGAGAGTAATCTCACGCATACCCAAGGAAAGTGGTATACATAAATACCAAATTATTAACATAAACAAACTAACAAGAATAAGGTTCGTGTAATGAATTGCCTTTCGCATCAAGCCGTGTTCAAACGGCATGCGATGACCTTGACATGTCATATAAAATTCGATCAAAACGATCCCAAAATCCAACTGAACAAAGTCAATTTTGAGTTGGCATTTGGGGGTGTGCGATATAGCTCAGCAATATTGCAAACTCCCTAAAAGTCAAACTCTAAATTAACTTTAATTAAAATACGTAAATAACATTTTAAAAATACATTTTAGATGACATATCGCAGGCCGTTTGAATATGCCTTCAAGCTTTTTTCATTATTGTTATTAAAATTGTAGGTATTTAGATTTTTGACCTACTGAGCGAAACCATCTGTAGGCTAGCCTAAAGCCAAAAAGTATGAAGTATTGAAGTCGAACTTAGTATTTACTGTTTTTTTTTATTATTACTCGTACTATCAAATTATACCTACTAACGGTAGTATCGTAGGGAATATTTTTTAAGGTAGGGATAGGTACACATAATAATCGTAAAATGACATCGTAGTTTTACAAAATAAGTTTAGTTGGCTTCCGCAGCGACTCTCACGATCGCTTTCTCCCAAATTACACGTTTTTGAAACAAAATATATTACTTCTAAACATGCTTTTGTCATTTGTCGGCTTTCGAACGTAGCCCGTAACACGACACGAGCATTAGCCAGGGTTTCATGGAACATTGAGTACAACGAAGTATCCGTTAGACTAACTCTACTTTGCGCCAGGAAATAAGATGTTTGTACCTGAGAAGGAGAAACCCCGACCCACGCAAATTACTATGCGCAGAGCCGTGGTGTCCACCGTGATAAAACAAAAAAAGCCGGAATTCTTAGTTCTCGCACAGAGTGTATATAGAAGCATTTTTAAAAAGTAATGTCAAAATAGCAGGCCTAACATTTATTTTTGTTGTATGAGACCTAAATTGGTGCTTCGGCATTCTGGATTCAATTCAGAACGGCAATTCAGGAATTTTGGCAGGGATAGAAGACGCTAAAATTCTGTATTATGAGATGTTATGGAGCATGCAGAGAAAATAATAGTGTGTTAAACGTAAAATATTACTAAACCAACGACCAAAGCCAGCCTCGAAATCTCTGTCATTCACGTGAAATGAGCTGCAGAAAAAACCAAAATACTTCTTTTCTATAGTATTATTCTACAAGATACTATGGTCTTGGTCTCGTGCTAGTTGAAGTTACTTTCACCGGAGGCACCATATAATTATAATATCTCCTTTACTCTATGACCATACCTAATCCGTTAGTGAGAAACTGAAGTGAGCAATTAAATACGTCCAACGGTGGTTGGTGAACACATGACAGCCCATTTCTTCGTAAACATGAACTTGTTTAGATATACCCTAGAGGAATCGGAATGTTTGTACTGTTAGTGTAGAAATATTCTTAGAGTTATTAGAGTTCACTCATGTAAGTCCAAGAAGTTTAGTAATTAATTATGATGAATTTAAAAGAGCCTTTAAAACAAATTTATTCAACGGTCTTTAAAAAAAAAACTACGTGCTATGTAGGAACAGTTGGTTTAACGCATTGTTGTAAATCAAGCTTCGGAAATTCTAAATGGATATAAGTACTCTGCTGAAAAGGAATTCGTAGCCACAGACCGCAGGGAGCCAAGTCGGAGCGAGCCCAACCACAAGACATGGACATAATAGACGATGCCACAAGTGACATGTGAGATACTTGGAGATGACACGCAGCTGCCAGGGAAGAGGGCATCGACCGACATGTGTAAACAGAAAAGTTTACAGGAATAGGCGAAGAGTTTCAGTGGACGAAAGATTATCTTCGGATGATATACGAGTTGAATTGATTAAAAAGTTCTTCTGGATAAAAACGATATACAGATTCTCAAACCAACCATGCCATAGTCACGTTTTCGAAGCAGTCCAGTGTTTGCATTCATCTAATGATAAGGGTGTTGAAATAACTTAGTTATTTAATTGATAACGCAACGGTTTGTGACCTGAATTGGAACAGTCGAATTCGATAACAATTATCTAACTGAACAAGTTTGATACTGTTGACTTAGATAAGTAGCTTTTTTAAGTTACCTTCAATACACAGTTATGTGTGGTAAAGGTGCGAGGCAAAACACTTCACGAGTTTGTTACAAATACTAGTTTTTCTTGAAAATGAAATGAAAATGGAAAACGTCAAGGTGTTCATCTATACAAGATGATCCATAACATGTATCCCATTCTGAATCACCTTGTTGCCAAATTTTTTCACTAGCTAATTGTGTTACCTAAGTTTTCTATACTGATGCAATGTAAATTCACATCCTAAAAAACCTTCTTATCAAACAATCATCTTTATGGAGCCGCGCCGGATGAACGTACTCTTATTACACGCTTTATGTAACAGGTCAGGTAACTACTGAGAAAAATCAGATAGGAGAGACAAGAATGTTACATGTAAAATTCTTACAAGAAGAAGGAACTCTACATGAAGTCTATCGTGACTATATTACGTATATATTTAAAAAAAAAAATTGGAACGCCACAACAAAGTAAAGCTTCTAAAGTTGTACTTATTAGGATAATCAATCATACTTCTAACTTCAATATTCATTTATTCGTCGAAATCGCATGGATTATTTTGATCGAGTTGAATTTACGCCAAACCTAGAAGATACAGACCATAAATCACGCCTTGGTTATTTTTTTAATTATTTGACATCTTTATAAATAAGTTGGAGCTAATATTCAGTCCCAAACTTTTTTGTCATCTATATCAGTAATAGTCAGATATTTTGTAATAAGATTTTATGCAGAATATTCACTTAATTTAGTTCTTAAAAGAGACGTTTCATCAATATATGGAGCCTGGGCCTCCTGCACTGTGTACAATACTCTAAAATATGGCTAAGCAATAAAGTAAACGTATTTAATTGGTTATTTTATTTAAATTGACTTCGTTCTAAGGTACATTAAGATTTTCTTCGACAAAGAGAGCAACACACAGCGCTACAAAAATATGGCGGATGGACGTTCGTGAGGCTGACCTCATAGCTCAGTTGGTAGTAACTCTGCCTTCTGCGCTATAGGTCGCGGGTTCGATTCCCGCACTGGACAAACATTTGTGACTAACACAGATGTTTGTTCTGTGTCTGGGTGTTAAATATATATCTATTATGTATATCAGTCTCTGGTACCCATAGTACAGGCTATGCCTAGTTTGGGATCAGTTGACCGTGCGTGATATGTCCGGAATATAAAAAAAAAAAATGTCATTTTGACAACCTACATTTATCTGACACAAAACAAAATCATCAAATCAAACAACATGACATGAAAAATATGTCAATGTCATGTCAAACGCCAATTATAAACCAACATGGCGGCCTTCAAATAGTGTTCACATAGTAAAAAACTTACCAGAAGAACTATTCTTGTACCATCGCATTTGTCTTCAAATTAATGAAATTGTATTTTTCTCCTATTTTTTCCTAATTTTTCGATGTAGTGTACATGGACCAGGCCCAGAATGAAAGGGCTCCTTTGCTAATTGATAATCGTGGTAACAGCGACTTTATCTTTTTATTTAGAACATGTTAAAAAAAAATACAAATTATTATTATCAAATTTTCATAATAACTCGCAAGGTACAGTCATTCATTATAATTCCTTGTTTAAATTTATTACGAAGAACACAAACGATAGAATACCGAAGGCTAAAGTTTTGTAGAAAAGTAAAAGAGCGATCCCCAAAAACAAAACCACACCGGTAAAACACACGCTATTTGGGACTAGGTAATAATGACAAAGTAGGCATGTTTGTTCCTCAAACATCATTTAGCGCCTCTGTCTACGCTAAATATGATCTGTTTGCTTGCATGGTACTCCTAATAAACAAACAGACGTTTCCTTGTAGACTACAGATTGACGTAGGTTATATTTGAATCGTTGCATAACAGTATAAAAACAAATGACATTCTGACATAAATAAAGAAGAGTCACTTGTCTGACCTGCTTTAGCATTATTCTGTGCTCTCTCTATGCTAGATTTCAATAACTGATTTTAAAGTATTGAACATGAACTTGGGCCTGCACCATCCACATGGTTTTGTTTAGGCGGTGACGTAAGTATAAAGTCACAAAGATTGATGGTTCAAATTCGTGTAAAATAGTGCTGACAAGTTTGCATTTGAATATTTGAATGGTAAGAAGAAATTATAGTAGCCTTATTATGAATATTGTTTTTCAAGTTAAGGGTAGCCAGCAAAAGCAGCATAGAGGGTCAATACACAATACACCCCACAGCGGGAAATCAGTGCAGGTCTAAACACCCCCAATTAGAATTAGAAGGTAGCCAGCGTCGTAGATCATTGGGCTATGACGTAATTGGTATCGAATTGCCTATTCTAGGGAAAAACGCTGATTCGATAATTATGGGTAGTCTATTTAATAAATTTATAGTTTACTTTAAACTTATTCCAATTCTGGAAATACATATTTGATATCGCGTTGCATTGTATCACTTGATTCACTTGTATCACTTTTAAGTACATCAAACCGTGTAACGCTGTAACTTTGAAACATGTAACTTTGTAAACTGAACTCAATTATTTTGATTTAATGAACGCGTGCCATCTAAGCGTGTAACTGATGCCAGTTTGAGGAAACTAATGAGAAGTATATACCATTTGTGATTCCATCAGAATATAAAATAATATAAGTACATATATAATATATCCTCATTGGCATGTTTCAGAAACACCTAATGAGATTCGTATGTTCAACAGACATCAAAAAAAGGAGGTTTTAAAGTCGATACGACTACGTGTCAAAATGAGCACTGCTAGAGTGGTGGTAGAGCGGGGCCGCCCGCTATACGATCCACGGGTAGTTGGTTCAAATCCTTGTTGATATCTTGCGCCATCAATCACCTTTATAGCTAATAATTACGTAGATGTTTTCACAGCGATGACCCGGTACCTAACAGGTAGGTATATCACGAAGTCAACTAAGTTACATAAAATGCTAATTTTATACAAAAGTGGGACATTTTTTGGTCACAATTATTCATTTGACTTCCGTCTCGTGGGAATACTTCTCACAACACTACTCATGGGAAGGTAGGTACTTAATATTGTGTTGGGTACTGGATTACCTAATAGCTTTGACTTATCGATAAAAGTAAGGTGTGTACTGAGGCCCTAGTCTCCAAAGTCAGTGAGTTCTCACTTCTCACTTTTCAGTATAATCTATTCACTTTTCACGGTCGAAAAGTGAGAAGTGAGAACTCACTGACTTTGCAGAATGGGGCCTCTAACTATCTGCATTTAAGTGAGCCGTCTCACTAGTCACCGGTGTGTGGTAAAAGCTTGCCGGTGTTTGTAGGGGCGCCTTACGTGACACCAAAAAATAAATCGGTAAGCTATTCACTTTTCACCACTTACCAGTAACTAGTAAGTAGCTCACGAACATTACGGACTCGGGCCTCTGTCCCTTTTCAAAGGCAGCAAACATCGATCAATGATATTTCCGATTATTATAAATTAAAAAAAAAAAGTCATTTGTAAAATCATGGTCTACACAGGTGTGTGACCATGATTTTACTAATTTTTTTTTTATTCATAGTTTTGTGACATTTCTCCATATCAATATTATGCACGCGAAGCAACCTTAAAACATACTACTAGCCTTATCGTACCTTATTTACATATTTTCACAAAAACTTGTATTTTATCACTTTGAGACAACCACGGACGGCCACGGAGAAAGATTTTATGCATCGAGGGAGCGAAGCGAGCGAGAATCTCTCAAAAGACTTGGGACGAATTGGTGTTTTTTTTTTATGTTATACGGTAGCAAACAGTCTTACGGCCCACCTGATGGTAAGCGGTTACCGTCGCCTATTGACATCTGCAACACTTGGAGCATTGCTAATGCGTTGCCTGCCCTGGATAAATCTTTTTGTATTTTTCTTAAAGCTCTTCATGTTGTAGGTTAGCGGGAAAACCTCGGAAGGAAGCTCATTCCACAATTTGCACGTATGGGGGAGAAAGGATCTCTTAAAGCGAGTGGTTCGAGATACCCACGTGTCGATGACATGTGGATGAGCCTTATTCCGGTGACGCGAGGTCCGATGGTAGAACCTCGATGCGGGTATGAGGTCAAATAGTTCCTCAGAACACTCACCATTGTAAAGCCGATAGAGCATACAGAGTGTGCCAATATCACGGCGCTTGTTTGTTAGAGCATGCATACTAGTGACTTTCGAACTATGAATGCGAACCGCAAAGGATAAAAAAAATGCGTAGGGTGTCATCTGAAAGGGCTTTGTTCGTTGATTCCATAATTATTATTATTCTAGGCTATACATATAAGGTTTTGGTATACAATGAAAAAAAAGTATGTTTTAAATCCAGTATAATTTGGGAATTCGTAGTTCAAGTATTAGTTAGAAAATGCTAAAGGTGCAATTTTCAAAGCTTATCTTATTTTATCTCAACGATCATCGAAGCACCAACTTTCGTGGGATCTCAGTTCGGGGGGAACCACTAGTTAAGCAGATAATTAGAAAATGGTAGTACCTAGGTAGTAAGCACCTAATTTTTCTAGTAGCACTAGTAGGTACAAGAATGCTATCGCTACTCATAAACAACATTGTTGAAGCTTTTCACACGGTGTAGTTGAGAGCTATGAGAGGTATAGGCAGTATCGAGTGTGTGGGCTTTAAGACAAAGGCGGTAAGTAAAAACCCCTGTTGTTTCACTTTTCTCGTGTTTTGTGAGGCGCTACATAAAAGCTGAATACGGCCTTTTGTTTAGGGGTCCTTTGGAAAACGTTTTTTAAGCTAGACCGGCTTTTAGGAACCTGAATAGGCTCACGACTTTTATCCCCAAGAATGGTAGACATCCTTTCAGATATAAAGACAGGCGATCAGAGCAAGCCCGTTGCCGCTTTATGAATACTTAAAGGCTTCCTTACTATGTTTCCCTCACCGTAGGAAGCACGTGTTAATGCGCACTTGAATTTTTCGAATAGAAATATCATTGGTGCACGATTGTGTTCGAACCCACGACCTTTGGATCGTAAGTTGGGAAACCTCCCACAAGGCCAACACGGCTATTTATAAAGATAATTCATTGATTTAAAAAAATTATTAAAAATTAAATATTCCGGAGTGAAATAGAAGTTGTAAAAGTATCTTAGTAAAGAGAAGTTCTGATTTGCTTTGAATACAAAACGTTTTTTTACTCCTTGGTGCAATCGAATGGATCAAAATAATCACTTGAATTTCATATACCTAATATACTCGTAACAATAGGGATAAACTTGACAAAAAATAATATCTTCACTTTTCGATGTGATCTAAAAGGTGAAGTAATACCATCCTCCAATTTTTTGAAGAGGATTGTATATATTGTTGCCACACGTGACATTGAACTGGATCAAATGTCATTAGGAGAGATGGCCGGCCAGCACAGAATAGTTAACAGTTGGTATCACGAGCCATCAATCTCGCATTATTCATGCTAACCTATCAGCGTTGATTTGCCTCAATAGCGCAGACACATCGTGCTTCCAATGAAAGTGGGTTATCTTTCCTATTGAATACGGTATGGTAATTTACGATAGCGTATAAAACTTGGCAGGTAAGTATAGACTTTCGTGTGAAGATTGACTCAATGTATAATTTCCCTTTGAACTTCGACCACAGAATTTTTTTATTCAAGAGTCAAAACTTTATGTAATTATAGCACCCGACAGTCACGTACATAGTACTGACTGACCCCACGCTAGGATTCCGTGTGTCGTGGGTATCAGAATCTACGAGTATCATTGTAGGTACTACAACACCCAGACCCAGAACAAATATTTGCAGATCATGTAAACATTTGTTGAATCGAACAAGCACCCGTTACGTCTCAGACGGGAAATCGCATGCTACGCCACCGAAATCGCCAAAATTTAATTAAAAACAAAACTTGAGTAAGAACAAAAGCGAGTAACCAAAAATCATAAAGTTAGGTACCAAAATAAGAAATTAATAAAATGGTGTGTTTGTTCAAGAAAACATTGGTATGGCTTGTAGACAAACCTACATAGAGAGACCGGCAATTAAAACTTATATGAAATGAATGCTAAAAAATCAAAGAGCACTTGCATTGTTACACCATCATCATGTTTTTATTACTCTACCGGCTTTAAAGGTCAACAGACCTTGAAATTCATTTATACAGGCAAATATTTTGTTCACAAACGATGTAACAATATTTGACTACGTTGACTTATCAAAACTAAAAACTTTCTCCTTTCTACCCAACATATCCTCCTTGTCCAACAAACCTACACAACGTCTCGCGCTCTATCAAATCTGAGGTAAGTGCTCATAACTCTCTTGTTATTTTAGGTATTTACCTACATTAGTAATAATATGGATGATTTACTCATTTAGATACCTTGTCACTACAGACGCAAACGTAGTTCGGATTGCAGTAAGAGCAATCACATTCGGCGCATTCGCTCCAAAAGATTTCACCGTTGCAGCCGAGACGGCCGCCCGATTCCACGTCCACCCACGTCGATCGCTTCATCGGGATGATCTCCTGGTACGCGACACAATAATTACCAATGTCTCACACAACAAAATCCAATATCAACATCACATTGCGTGGCGTCGGCGTCCTATTCATAACACTTCACTGAAATTAAATGTCACTGACACCTTGAACTATCGAAAGTGAACAGCACTGTAACGATCCTCAGAAGTCCTTGAGACAAGTCGAAATTTGTGTCCCAAGCGATGTGCAGATGTGAAAGAAAAAGTACTAGGCTCGCATGAGTTGGGTATAGGTTGCACTAACGAAGCGGCAAGCCGCAAGACCGCCGCGCTACGGCTCATCGGACAGACTGGAAGGCGAACCCGCGACGGCTCGCGCTCACCTCCGGCTGGAAGTCCTCAATTAATCAACCAACACCATATCAAAATTGATTCAATGATCTTTGCATGACAGACATGCAGGACGCAACGATGAAAAGGGTCGATCATAGCTGTCGAAAGTATTACCTAGGTATGTCTTATTTCTGTATCATACAATAATGTTTGTGTGTATGGAGAGTAAGAGTGATGATCACTGAAATATATGCCTAAAAATATTTAGAAACGTTATCTTGGATCATACGGCACAAAATCTAAAAATGTATATGAGATTTAAAAATGTATACGAGATCTAAAAATGCAACCAGTTGTCTGATAATGTTTTGACGAAATAAAGCTTTTAGAGAGGGTGTACGGATTCCTATTTTAGTTAAGTAAGGTATCTACTTTATTATAAGCACAGATTAATAGAACTAATAAACACGCACGCACAAAAAATATTACAATTGATAAGCACTAAAATCTCAACAATATTAGCCTCAGTGATGTCTCTATGTATCACGCAACTAATAAAACTGAATGATTGCGAGCCGGTTGAGTCTGCAAATAATTTCCTACTCAATGAAACACCGTGTTTGTTGACAAATATTGGAAACAAACACGCTTATGGAATGTGTTATGTTATCATAGTGTTGAGTTGAAATACTTCTGTGTTGAGACTTGACACAAAACAAAATTGCCTATCTACTACTTATCGTAAGTCCAGCTGCTATAATTAAATTGCTTAAACAATGTGGTAATAGAGCAAACAAATTGTGCTTACGAAGTGAATGAAGGTCGCTATGGTAAGCAATGGGAGCTTCCCACGAAACTTAAACAAATGGCTTAGGTAATTTACAAAAAACTGTTGTGCAATTTTACTAAATAATCTGAAAAACATTGGCAGATTTCGAACAGAAAAATCTTTATAACCTTCAAAGCACTGTATTAACCGCACGTGTACCTACGCAACGAGCCTACAGAATAGAGTATAGATGAACTTTGTTTTGTACAATTATATGCGCTCTAATTCCCTTCACTTAGCGCAGTTTATTCTCACGAACGCATCTAATGATTGTGCCGTTGATGCTACCTACCTTAGTTACCTCTCATATACAAAAATAAACGCGAGTCGATAAAGTTGTCCTGTTTCATTGACTCTTCTACCTCTTCGACGATATACGTTTTTCATTATTTTATGTTTTCAAGCCTTGGGTTCATTTTGAGCTGATTTAGTAATGATTTAATAATAGCTGATTTTCTCATCGGGCAGTTGGAACCGAAAGGTTCTAGATTGGAGACCACGCACCGAAAAGCGCAGCGTAGGACGGCCTCCCACTACATAGAAAGACGAGCTAATAAAGGTTACTGGGAACCGTTGGTCTCTGTTGTAGGCCTAAGTTCAGTAGGTAACTAGACGTCTTACAGATGAAATTCCAAGGAATTATGTTGTGGCTTGCTTCATTGTTACTTATCGGTAAAATGGAAAAAGACATTGGAATTTTTATTAGAACTAAAACACACAAAGCTCTGGTATTGAAGTGAACGTTGCATTACTTAATTGCAGAATCATGGAAGGCAACCAGTCAGGGTATCCGTTTATATGCTTCTACTAGATATAGAACGGAATGCAAACGCACAGAATGAAACGATTTAAATTCAGCATGAAGCAGTGAAACCTTATTCTAGAGCAATTCCACGATTCAAAGTTATTTGTTAAAATCTGATGGAGCTTGTCGCGTGCGCATTCCTTGTGCGAACAGTTTCGGGTCACAGTCGGTACGTGGTTTGGATATTGTGTGATGCAGCATGACCGCGGTATCGCAATTAATATGTATTTGAAAGAAAGTGGTATACTTTCGTTTGATCTCTCTTCCAATGTGAATTATCATAAGCGGCATGCGGTAATGAAAGCTTGCAGGATTATCATAGTTATGTGTTCGGGAAATGCCTGTGAAGTGCCGGTTGCGCACACGCATGTTTCACATCTATCATAGTATAACGTTAGTTGGGAGGTATGTGTTGCGTAGCCTGCCCACTACCTACTTGCCCTTATTTGTCAAATAGGACTACACAATCTACAAATGTGAAACCTGTGGAGTTTCGTAACGTGCAATTTGTTTTATGATTGCAGTAGCTGTTTCTACTAGTATCGTAAAACTAAGTCTAAGTAGTCTATCCTCTAACTAGACTTTCACAAATTTAATTTGAATTTTTAATCGGCTTAAATAGGGGGAGGTTATAAAGTGGACAACAAATTTAGTATTCAGTATTTATTTCATTTATGCATTGAAATAACATAGATTATTTTGAAAAACTACATAGGATAGCCCCGAAAAGTTTAATCCTATTAACTTTTCATTAAAGTCGGTTTTTTTAAGTTTAAAAATTTCATTAATACCTTAACTATAAGGTAAGACAGACTGAGTGGGTAAGATGTTACTCTTTCATACAAAGCCATAGAATGATACCGCAGAAATACGAAAAGACACGAATCAATCCATTGCATAGAGTTGCCAAGTCATCGTTTATTTGTTGTCTCTGGCATTGAACTTCGTTTTGACCAGTTAGAAACTGATTGGCACGTTGATTGATGCCTAAAGCTTCAAACATGATATAATTGTTTGTAAATTCTTAATAGAAAAGCTTACATACATAAAAAGCATAGGGCGATAATTGCTGAGCCGTGAAAAGGAAGGCTTATGCAATAAAATTGGAAATTACACACGCTGAGTAATATTGGAAGGAATGGAAAAAGAATAAACTAACATTTTGACGAGAGAAGGCCAAAGCAGCCCAACTGACCCAGGGCCAGGGAACTTACCCAAAATGGTAAGCAGTGGGCGAACGGCATTTAGGCTACTCGTAATTGGAGGTTTTGCTGATAACTTGAAACATTTTGATGCTAAATTGGAAAAACAAGATTGTTATAAAAGCGATAAAATATACATTTGTAAGAAATGAGACGGTCTGCATGTAATTACTAAGAATGTGAGAATCTGCTTGGGAAATGATCGTTCTCACGGCAAGCTCAAGTTCATAACGCGACTACAGATTACTCGTGTCGACAAACAAAGGAACGGAAAAGAGACAAAAAGTAAGACAATACCGATACCGTCATGCCCCAACTACTGGCAGGAAACAGGTGTGCCTACAAATCACATAAACGTATACCGCATCGCACGAAGGAATGTTGGGTGAAAACTTTATGGTAAGTGATAACCTCTTTGTGAGTTGAGTTGAAATTCTTCGGAGAAGGTCTGTCACAGTCTCTCATCTTATAAAGCCCACCCTCCAGGGAAGGAGCGTGTTTAAAGAAAAAACCTATTATATCAGTAAATTATACAGCTATTAGACAAAGAAGCCACAGGGCATCTTATTTATTGCCTTTCAAATTCAAGCTTGTGAGCAATATTTTGAACACAAATCTTTGTATAACTGTCAACTAACGTAATCGCCTAAAAACCCCCAAAATTGATTTTGCAGGCACAAGAGCAGAGTTTAAACTACCTTCCGTTTTTACTGGAGACTGATGTATGAGAAAAAGTCGTAGAAGGCCGTCCACTCGGTACCGACTTTAGTCTGCGCAGCGTGTTTGTGCAGACAAAAGTTGGTGCACATAAGAAGTGGAAGTAAAGTTTGACGTGTACTCAAAAATGTATAAATAAATGAGTTTATAGTTCGTGCCGATGTCTGCACTACAGAAATCTTGCTGTACCGTCTGGAGGATTTAAAGTCAAACCGACTTTTGTCTACGCAACACGCTGAGCAACGTAAGACAGTGTCGTGTGGACCTAGGCGCATACATGGTGAATGAAATAATCGAGAAAGGATATTGTTTGGAAGATAAGAAGTACTCTTAAGTGACAACGAACCAATTATTCGATACTGGTTGTTTGTTCCCACGACCCGACAGGAAAAAGCAAGAGCAGTTTAAGCAATATGTTTTAGACTCTAATATACCAGTATCTTAATTCTCTTCAAAATAGGAGCCTAACTATTATTATTAGACATGACATAACACTTTATAGATCACAGACACCTACAAGATAAGATTTCGCTCACCTTGAGAATGGAATGCGTGCGACCATTACAAAGTGATAAGTAGGTACCATATATTTATGTAATTATAAACTTTTATAGATTTACGCATTCTTCTTCTTCTTCTTGTCGTGTCACTGATTCGCCGTCCTGTATTAGGTCAGTGACCAGGTTGAGGTATGGTGGCTCTGAAAAGGGCCTACAGCCGTCGGTGAAAGAATCATTGTAGTGAAAGGATTGAAAGGATAATTTCGGATATTCAATTCTTATTCAAATTCCAAAGTGATTGCTTAACGTTGAATTCCAATGGAGTTTCAAAACTGCTCTAGTTACCACAAGAATATTGTGACAATTTGCCAGGTTATAGGTACGAATCTAAGTTTTATGCTGTCGACCTTGTAATTATCATGCCACATTGCTATTGGCCGTAGTGGCTCCGGCTATAGAATAGGCCCCTCCATATCTACCTATCCGCGGATGTCGTAAGAGGCGACTAAGGGAAACAAGCTAGGGGATGGGCAGCAGTGTCCCTCATTTTAACAACGATAGCTCTAACTGCGCTCGGCAACCCGCATGCCCGGCGTGGTGAGTATGGGCAAATCCCTCCACATGATAAGGAATTCGCTCTGTCTGTGGGGGAGGCCATGTTCAGCAGTAGATGTCGTACGGCTGAAATGATGATGATGATTGCTATTGGAGTCAAATGTGGTGTAAATTTGAACTACACCCACGTTTTAGATAATTGAAGTAGGCAATCTAAACAAGATGATTATTAGTATACTGTCTCGAAAGGGGCTTATTAACATCCAAAAAATCTTAACTATTTTTTGGAAATTCGATATTTTTATTGAAACACTATACAAAATTTCGGTATATAGGGGTCAATTCAGCTGTTTGAGGGAGCAATATTGTTGTTGAACTTAAGACCAAAACCAACTCATTTCTAAAAGTTCCGGAAAAAATGGTAAGTCTTTGACAAAATGTCCCCAATCAAAATATTTTGACTGATGTGCTGCCGGTATGCTGCTGATGAGAAGCCTTTATACTTACTCATAACAATGCTTCTTAGCGCTCTATATCTACCAATTCAGTCAAGCTCACCTTGATGCATTCCATGGAACGGGAAGCCAGCGCAGCTTTTCGAAAGGTATTACGTAGGTTATTGAATAACTAAAATTCTTCCACTTACAAAAAGGTTGCGAAATGTACATTTAGTCATCTTCAAAATGAATACGCAATCAAAAAAAAAGAATTTTTAAAATAGAGTAGAGCATTAGCAAAGACGTTTGTAAGATTATAATGTCTACTGCAAAATTTTAAAACGCTGCTTTTACGAACAACAATATTATAGAGAGCCACATTATTATTCTGAACTAAGTCACTGCCTGCGACTTCGCTCGCACGTAACCCGACCGGGTCAAAGGTTTCCTATGTCCTTCCTTGGGGTTAAAGCTATGTCCATACCAAATTTCATCAATATCGGTTCAGCGGTTTAGGTTTAAAAGGCAGTTAGTCATTTGAGAAAATATCTGTAAGTAGGTGCTAATTTAAATCATCCACCAAATCAATATCATTGTAGACGGGTTTGAAGCTCGTCTGAAGGCTAAAAGTAAGAGGGCTTCAAAGAAGCCCCAGAGCTTCAATCGCTATCGATCAAAATGTTGCATTATTACTCAACTCACGCTTGTTTGTTACAAATATTAGAGATTTGCAATCTTATATTTTTTTGTACAATTTTAGTGAAAAGGCGTCATACGAGGCTTCATACGAGGGGCGGCTGATAAGTTCGTGGCCTAAGGTACTTAATGAGAGAAAAGTTAGTTTTTCCAATTTTTATCTTTCAATATAATCTTCCTAAAGTAAAATACATCTTTGATATCGTGCATGTATCTAAGGCTTTAAAACCTTCAAAAAAATATTATTTTTCTTTGTCTTCAAAATGGCGTTTTACAGCCGCCTTCATTTCACTATCATCGGAAAATCTCCGGCCACGTAAGACTTTTTTCAATTTGGAAAAAAAGAAAAAGTCACTAGAGGCTAGATCTAAACTAAAGGTCAATTTCTGCCTGTGTCTCCTTGGGCCTGCCTGGCAACGCGCGCCGTGTCAACGGCTGCATTGTCTTGCAAAAAGAGCACTTCGCGCGCTAATTTCCCACTTCGCTTCTGCACTACTGCCTTGCATGCTTGTGTCAATAAATTCGCATAAATACTGACCATTTGTCGTAGTTCCTTTCGGTAAGTAATCTATCAGCAAAGCACCTTCGCTATCCCGGAAAATTCGCCATAGGCTTGGACGTAGACTTTTCTACTGATTTTTTTTTTCGGCGGCCTTCTCCCTTTTTTATACAGTGCATGGACTCTTGTATGGACTCCGGATCGTACTGGCGAATCCAGGATTCATCCACGGTTACAATTTAATTAAAAAAATCATGAAGACTGACCCCTGCTTACGCCAAAAAATGCTTGCAGCTCTCGATCTGCCGCTGCTTGTCAAGCGGGCGGCGTCAGCATTTTCGGTACCCAAGGTGCACTGATTTTTTTCACGCTCAAATGTGCATGAATTTTTTTCCCAGTTTGTTTCTTAATAATCTCTTCTGCTTTCTGCCACAATTTAATTTTTCGGTCGACTACTGTCCTTCCTGGGCGCGGGTCATTTTCGAAGCTCTCTCGTCCTTGTTGAAATAAGCGAGCCCACCTTTTGACCATTTCATATGGAGGACTAGAATCATTAAGAACCGATGCCATGTCTTCAGAAATTACTTTCGGCGTATTTTATTTTTTTACAAGGTACTTAATCACGGCACCATGCTCCAAATTGCGAGAATTTCTGACATTGTGATGTTTATTGATTAACAAATTAATTGCAACTAGATTTTCAATTGAAAAAAGGGTGTATTTTTATTAACATTGAATCCTTCAATAAGTGGTTAGTCAGATAAAATTATTCGTCAGCTCTAAGTATATCTGGCCACGAACATAACAGCAGCCCTGGTATTGTCCGCCCCTAGAAAGATCAACTACCCTACACCTAACATTACAGTAGAAATTATTGTGTTTTTGTTTGGGACTATATTGTGTCTATCCCCCTAAAGCCGTGTTCAAACGGCATGCGATATGTCCTTGTCCATATATATATTTTATTTTATTTTATACGGAGGCAAACAGGCTTACGGCCCACCTGATGGTAAGCGGTTACCGTCGCCTATTGACATCTGCAACACCTGGAGCATTGCTAATGCGTTGCCTGCCCTGGAGAAATCTTTTTGTATTTTTCTTAAAGCTCTTCATGTTGTAGGTTAGCGGGAAAACCTCGGAAGGAAGCTCATTAATCTCATATGAAATTGTTTTCAAAATTATCCTTACCTCAAATGAAAAAAGTCAATTTTGACTTTTACATTTGGGGGTGTGCTCAACGATATCGCAAGCTCTTAACTCAAAATCAAGTTTATTGAAAAGAAAAATTTAGATGATATATGGCACGCCGATTGAAAACTCCTTAATATTATTAAAGCGAAGTTGTAAACGCCACGACGCCGCAATCACTGAACGGATTGAAATGAAATTTGGCATATAATGGAGTAATGATCGTCTGAATGCGTTCAATGACTGAATATTCATTGTGGAATTACACTGAGTTACGCAAATGTTAGTAGATACATAACATACCGAATATTATTCGATAATATTATTCATATTTACACATAACATAATCCGCTCGTGTATCGTCCGTCACGGATATTGCACACCCATAGTTTAGGTAGTATATTGGGTAGGTATATTGTATGTTATTATACATATTGGCTTTCACTTACGAGTACACCATGAATTTATGGTTATCAGAAAGTGAATCGATCGTGTGGTTTGTACGCTGCAATGTAGTATTTGGACATCCTTTCATTTGATACAAATTTGACATATGTTATTGGTTTGTACGAATTTTGATAATAAACAGCTTATTCTAGAACGGAAGGAAAATTTGGTCTTCTGTTTATTTTTAGAACTCAAAATTATAAGAAAATCCAAGTAGGAAACCAATATATGCGCATACAAACAAATACTAAGGCATTTTGTGTTCACAATAAAGCATGAAAATTTTAAGGCCAAAAAAAGGTCTTCAACCCAGAACGAAAATTTGAAGTACGTAATCAAAACTGTTCGTCTCTCTTTCCTAAATAAATAATCGTCTGAACTCATTTTTGAGGCGACATTCCAGGTACTCATTTTAAACTTAAATGCTACCCAACATTTTCGAACCCCATTCAAACCCGCATCTTCGCCTAGAATCGGCATTGCGATACCAGAATATCATCTGGCCAAGGTTTTCAGCCCAGCGTCATTCGTTCCATAGCGTTAGTATCGCATTGCCGATTCTAGGCAAAGAAGCGAGTAAGAATCCCGCTTTGTTGCTTTCACTTTAAAACATGAAAAGAAAAAATAAGATACTAATGTTGTAACGTGATATTTGTTTATAAAGTGACCTTTCAGATACACGCAGTTTATCTGAGTGGGACAAAATAAAACACCAAGTAGAAATGCAATTTGTAAAATGTCAATGACTTCTAATCTCTTAAACGTGTCACGATTTGACAACGCAGACGCAGAAATTACCTAATACCAACTATGATAATACCGCCTGCGGCTTTACTCGCGTGGTTACCTACGAGCTTAAAAAGTCAAATTATAGTCTGGAAAAGGCACATAGGCTATGTGCCTTTTCCAGACTATAATCTATCTCTGAGCCTCCTGTGCCTGCCTGTGCAGCCGTTCTTGCGTGATTGAGTATCCATCCATCCAAAATTTCTCATTTATAATAGTAGTAGGAATGTAGTGTATTAATATAACGTTTTTGACTGAATATTGTATTATGGACAGTCTAGCTCGTAAATATAAAAAAAGAAATTGTAAAACCGAACGACAACTAGATTAAATTTGAAATACTAAGTGCCCAATTTGCATTTCAGCCAGACTCGATTCTTTTTATAACTGGATATCAATAAGTGAAAATGGCAAGTGTATCCATTTGCATAGTTAATAACTTAGATTGAATTATGTAATTTGCTTTTGATACATAACCATTCTGTAGTTAATTGGCCGTGGTAGCCCCTGAACAATAGGACCATCCTAGGAAATGGATCTACGTAACCATGTTAGAGGCGACTAAAGGAAAAACGCTAGGAGATGGGCAGGGGTCCCCAGCGCAGCGTGGTGAATATTGGCCAATTTCCCCCCACGTGATAGGAAGTCGCTCTGAAATTCTGTGGGGTCTAGGCCTATGTTCAGAAGTGGGCGTCCTACGGCTGAAACGATGATGATGATGATGAATTTAATGTAGGTATAGTATATCGTATAATATACGAATGATGTCTTTTAAATAGGTTTGCGAACTAAGTGCTTATAGAAAAAAGTTCACCCATTTGAAGCGTGATTTTTTTAAAGTCCTCTATATTTACGCACTATGTGCGTATGTGTTCTGTGATTTTTTTTTTTTTTTTTTTTTTTTTTTTTTATGTTATACGGAGGCAAACAGGCTTACGGCCCACCTGATGGTAAGCGGTTACCGTCGCCTATTGACATCTGCAACACCTGGAGCATTGCTAATGCGTTGCCTGCCCTGGAGAAATCTTTTTGTATTTTTCTTAAAGCTCTTCATGTTGTAGGTTAGCGGAAAAACCTCGGAAGGAAGCTCATTCCACAATTTGCACGTATGGGGGAGAAAGGATCTCATAAAACGAGTGGTTCGAGATACCCACG
Organism: Anticlea derivata; assembly: GCA_947579855.1. Classification (NCBI taxonomy): domain Eukaryota; kingdom Metazoa; phylum Arthropoda; class Insecta; order Lepidoptera; family Geometridae; genus Anticlea; species Anticlea derivata. Next base: position 11,222,165 of record OX388259.1, on the reverse strand, counting down.
TGTCGATGAGATGTGGATGAGCCTTATTCCGGTGACGCGAGGTCCGATGGTAGAACCTCGATTGGTATATTATCCCGAAAAAACTTTAACTTTTGTGTTAAAGTTTTTTCGCGTTTTTAAAGCAAAATATATTTTTTATTTCAGTTTTTTGAATTCCCGAACTTTTTCGAATCACCTGTATTTCGTCTTTTTCTCATCTAGTATTACCTAAAACAGCTGAACAATTGAGCTTGAACTGATTTGACCTAAAAACAGCAAATTTTTGCGTAGCGTATTCAATGAAAAATTTCGAATTTCCAAAAGTCGTAAAAAAACTTGATTGGTTGAAGAAAAAACACATTTCGGGACAGTATACATATTATGAATCACCTTGTATATGATTAAAAATAAGTACCTACAAGGTATAATGAGAAGTTTGTAGGTTGAAGAGCGCGTTTAAGTCTTTTGTAAATTAATGAACGTAGCAGCAGTACCTACCTTTTGTTGGTATAAAGCACAATCATATTTACCTATCACACAACCTTTCTTTAACCTTTATACTACCAAGATTCCAGACACAATAGACAATCTATTTTGTCTGGTGCTCATTAGAGTTCAAAATAAATTGCTTCTCTTTTGAGAACACGTGTTTTTGATCTTACCCAAACTATGCGAAAGCAACCGTTCAATTGATTAGAATAGGGTATGAGGCCATTACCTATTGCGATATCGTTGAGCTATATCGCAAGCCCCCAAGTCAAATTCAAAACTGAATTTATTCAGTAGAAGAAGGGATTATTTGGAAATAAAATTTGAATGACATATAGCACGCCGTTTCAACACGGCTTCAGGCAATTGCATAATATTAACTAATTTTAGGTTAAGTATATATTTTTCTATCCCTTTTCAGTTTGCAGCCAGATAAATAACGCGCAGTATGCTGTGCATGCACCCTGAGACAATCATTAAAAATCTAATTTGGTTAGTAATGGGCTGTCTAATGCGCTGTCTCAATAGAAATCATAATGGTATAAGTATGGTTTGAAAGCGTGCGCTTTGACATGTACATCGCGATATGACCTGTGCTAGGGCTACACGTGATAACGACCACTTGTCGTGCAAGCTATGTTTGTGTTACAATTTGTTTGAGTGTGTGTTCATAAACACGGAATTTAGAAAAGTGAAAAGGTTAATTTTCGCCATGAAAGTTTCGCGGCAATTGCGGAACTAAAAAGATACCGAGGCAAAATTCCGTTACACCAAGACTATAATTATATATTCAGCCTCCCAAAAGGACTTCTTTCGTGAAAAGGACTTTAAGGGTTTTTGCCTACCCGTAACAAAATCGGAAAATTTTAGTTCGGAGAACTGACATCAAGGCGTCTCCCTATTTGACTTCTACAAGACCCAGACTCGACTCGACAGAATCTTTCACCGTCGTGAGTGGATTTGTGAGGGATTATTTGTAAAAAGAATCAAGTTTGACAGCCTTTCCTATGAAACTTATGTCGGGCGGCTGTCAGTGTGAATAGAATGAAAATAATAAAAATTAAGAATACGATGGCTATGCAGTGTGGTGACTTCACTCAAACTAAATAATTAGAGTACAGGCATCTTAGGTATGTATTTCCTAAAATGCTCCAAGACCATTGACAGATGTTACTGAGGATAGGTTTTTTTAATAAGATTCGTCATGAATGTTTGACAACCCTACGAATATAACTAATGCTACTTTCTACAGACGCGCAAATAGTATCGTTTTTGTGACCTGGCGCGTCGTAGGCGGGAGCCGGCGCTTTGCTGTCATTATAGTGGCAATCAGATGGAATTCCAGCACTGTCCATTTCTTAAGTTGAAAAAGAAAAATGAAAATGAAAAAATGTATTTATTATTACAAAAAACCATACAGAATAATATAGGTAACTTATTTAATGCTACAGTTATGAGGCACTTTGCAGACAATTTAAACTTACGGTGGAAGTATCTAGTGGTTTCCTCACTAGGCTAAGCCTGTATCGAGGAAACCAAGCTACGATAAAATCAAAGCAAGAGGTCTCGGACGACAGATGAGTTACCCATACTGATCAACTTATAAACGGACAGTTACGTTAATCATGGATTCGACCCAACTGTCAATACAAAGGTTTGACTCCATACTCGGATTTCCGGTGTTCCTGGAAGTTTAAAAATTAGCAGATCATGAAAAGGTTCGTCCTGCAGCACCGCGGCAACCGAACCTGCACTTGCATTTCGCAAGCTCCGCCCACTACACCGAGACCGAGTTAGTGTTCTACAACCAATTAATGTGTTGTTAAACACTCCCAGCTATTCATGCTAAGATTTTAAGATGTCCATTGTCCATGTTTGCTTAAAGGAAGATTTAACGTTGAGTCAAAAGAGAAAGTTGAGAAAGACTTCAGTGCGCTTCGTAAGGGGATCCTGTCACGAACAATGCGCATGTTAAAAGTCTACTAGGAATCATCAAGCAATGACCCGCGTCTGCCTTTGTTCCACGGACGGCCACAATGTTCAGCTGGCTGACAAACGCGTTGAAATCTTTTGTTTATCATACAATTTTCTAAGTTTCATTATTTATTTTATGGCTCGAGGTGTAAGAAATAATCAAATAATCGAAGTATACTTTCAAGATGTTTGTTCTGTGTCTGGGTGTTAAATATGTATTTATTATGTATATCAGTCTCTGGTACCCATAGTACAGGCTATGCCTAGTTTGGGATCAGTAGACCGTGTGTGATATGTCCGGAATATTAAATAAATATTAAAAAATATTAAATATTATGGGGGTAACCTTTACCTTTATTGCTTTTATATACTTTTATTTGTATTACTTTAATAAGGCTCATTGTCCCTCATTTTTTTGTACAGCGTGTAACTAGTTTTATGATACCGAAAGGAGATATTTATCAACAATAAGAAAAATGTTAGTAAAAATAAACAACAAAAGTTTTTTTTTTATTTCTGAACTTTTTCAAATTAACTGTGTTTTGCCATTTTATCATCTTTAGAACTGTTAATTAAACGTACCTACTAGAAAAACAACTGAATAATTAAGTTTGAACTGATTTGACCCCAAAATTATGAGTTTCCAAAAGTCGTTGAACAAACTTTATTGCCAATTGGGTGAAGAATAAATCCCTTTCAGGATCCTATTATCAAAGATAAGTGGTTATAATAGCATTTCTGGTCTCAACTTTATAACTGTTGTAACAATAGGACATTTTTTCTCGACAGCATTCAGTCAGTCGTTCAGTACATATTACGTTTACTTTGTAGTGCACCCCGACCAATCTTCCGTACAATTCAGACTCCTCTCCATCCAAAGGTTGTCTGGAAGAGATCGTTTTCTTAGCGATAAGACCGCCCATTGTACATATATATTTATTTAGTCTATTATCAATTGTAATTAGTTATTAAAGTGTGTGTACAATAAAGAATTTTCATTCATTCATTCATTCAGTCGGTGCAATTCTTTAAAATAGATCCTGCCACACCACACCGCACAAAACGACTGGTTTGAAATGCGTGGTCCGTCGTCGGTGCACTTTCCGCATACAAATGTGTTTGCGCAAGAAAGCTGTACAGGTGGTATGAGGAAGGACCAGCATCGTGAGCCGTAAGGTTGTTTGTTTTGATTACGTCACGGCTAATGGACGTGATAAGGGTTGCTAGTGAAAACGGCGAAGAGAAATAGATAAATTGTTGTGTGCGTGAAAGTTAATAAGGCATTGCTTTTTACCCAACTACGGGAATGCCAAAAGGAAGGGTTGTATGTTTAGCAGTCTCTGTCTATGTTTGTATTTACGTATGTTTACTGTAGCACCTAAACGAATCATCTAATTTTGATGAATAAGGTATCAATCGTTATTATAGTCCGAATGACATACCAAGGCTACATTTTTTTTACCCGAGTGCTATAAAGTGCTATGAAATGAAGCCAGTGTTGCTACGAATTTTACGGAGTGCTATGAGTTATGGTTTAAGGTACGACTGTTGACCACAAACCGGAAGAGTTCATGTAGAAGACCCCACCCGATTCACCGATGGCATTGTGAAGGTGCAGGAAGTCGGTGGATGGAGGCTCAAGAGCGTGTTTTTAGAATGTTTCAAGAGGTAGGTTCAGGAGTATAAATTAGGGTTTTTTTCGAGTAGATTGTATGTATTCAGTGTACCGCGGAAGCCGACACGGGGCATCTAGTATGTTGGCAAAACGTAGGATTCAATAATTAGAAATTAATAAAAAAAAAGTGCAGACCATTTTGATCCCTGAGTCCAAGGGCGCTACATTCATGTTCTGTTGTACCTTCTGCCACAGTATTTTTAGGCACCTTGGTCAGTGGAGGGTCGCACCTAAAATAGTCATGAAGCTAGAAGACACTTACCTGGTTAGCAGCTGGGAGGATAGCGGCACTTTGCGGTGGAACGGACTGCACGGGTCTCGCCGGCTTGGCCATGGCTCGCTGAAGAGTTGCTCTCTTCACTGACACCATAAGCCAGACATCTTCCACTCTTTGGGCCACCTGATAAAATCATAATTGTCAAATGACTGGCCTCATAGCTCAGTAGTAACTCTGCCTTCTGCGCTAGAGGTCGCGGGTCCGATCCCCGCACTGGACAAACATTTGTGTGATAAACACAAATGTTTGTTCTGTGTCTGGGTGTTAAATATTTATCTATTATGTATAACAGTCTCTGGTACCCATAGTACAGGCTATGCCTAGTTTGGGATCAGTTGACCGTGTGAATATGTCCGGAATATTTATTTATTTAAATTACAGACGAAAAACTACTAGAAACGTTCTGAAATATATGGCGGGATTATGGAATAATGACTGTACGATAAAAATGTTGAAAAATATGAGAGTACCAAATCTAGGAAAAAATCGTGAAAATACAGTTATTGGAGGAAATTCGTAAGAGGCGAATAAGAGAAAAAAAACTAGGAGATGGGCAGCAGCGTCCCCTATTTTCAGAGAGATAATTCTTACAGCTCTCGACAACCCGCGTGCCCAGCGTAATGAATATGGGGAAAACCCCCCACATAGTGGAAGTTGCTATTTTGGAAGCTCTACAATGCTCTACCTACCCTTTGAAAAAACTTAATTATTTAAGTACCAAATGAGGTATTCAAAATCGGGCTTTTTCGATACCTGAGTGACTAAAGCTCTAGTCTCCTGTGTCGCTGACTGCATCAGCATCTCTCTGAACTCCTCGGGTGCCGTTAATCCGAAGCCCTGCGCGTCTTCCAGAAGCTTGTCCACGGCGATAAGGCCACCTTCTCCAGCCAGTATCTCCACGCCTGTGGCGCACCATTCGTTAGCCTGTAGACGGAAATTAATTTAAATGAAGTAATGGCTATAATAATTACGAATAAACCTCTGTTCACATATGGATGAAACCAAGCGATCACCATCATGGTGAGCACTATCTTGTCATTATGGTCTTGGGCTTGGTCTGAGGGCTTGGTCATGCATTTGTCATTTGTTTCAATTCGAGACGATATTCATCTAAGAAATGCGACGTCGAAACGTAGGACTTTTTTTCTGGCTAAGGTGTGCAACACAAACCATAGCCAGGAAAAAAGTAACTCCTATTCCGAAGTAAAAAATTTTTTTTTGACGTTATTTCCCTTTCGGACTGGTTATGGCATCTAGGCCTTACCGCCAAGTCTTACGTTTATATTTCTTCGTAGTTATTTTTATCTTTCTTCTTCATTTGACTTCTTAACCATGGTCAAGTCACCGTCAAGTCTAATTCAGTTTTAGTAAGATAAGATGGTGGCTATTTTACTAAAACCTCAAGGGACCTCTTGGCACCAACTCGAAAAATGACGATACACGCAATCATTTCATTTCACTTCACTTGTGCGGTTTACTCAAACAATATTACGCAAAACACCACCATAATCACATAATATTATTCAATTTAACACTAGTTTTGTAAAATAAATTGAGAGCACCACATCACTTTCTCAAGTTCCCGCCAAAAAGTCCGAAGTTTTAAAAGATCACGTATTGCCTGCCAGGCCAATATGGCAGGTTGGCAGTTTTTTTGCGTTCAACCTCTTTGCTAAAACTAGATTACTGTGATTAATACATTCTACCAGGAATCAAGTGATAACAAAAACGTTCCTCCCGTCTCTAAGGCACCTACCACATATTGGCTTGCACCTATCTACTATTAAAGTGTGTCTGCATTATAAGTATAAAGATAAGTACTCGTACTTACTTTATCTATCCTGTCCATTAGTTCACGCGCTTTTGTCAGTAAAGTATTTCGTTTTTGTATCTTTTCAATAAGCAGGGTGCTCGTTCGTCGAAGTTCTTCGCATTTTGACTCTATGTGGTCCACCGAGCTGAGCGGGTCTTGCATTAATTTGTCACCTGTAAACAAGCATCCAATTATCATCATCATTATTTCAGCCACAGGACGTCCACTGCTGAACATAGGTTTCCCTCATAGGATTTTAAAGCGACCGATCTTATACGGTCTGAATGCAACGTTTTTCAGCAAGCTTTATTCTGTCGTCTTTCCATCTCCATATGTCCCGTGGCTTGCTATTAAAATAAATACTTGATAGTATTAAATTAAATTTTTTTTTCATACTCGATAGTGTCTCAAGGCAAGCTTTAGTTTAATTCTAATTACTTAGGTAGGTACCTACCATCTTCAATAACTGAGGAAGCGGTGTCGAGATCACAATTGCAAAGTTTTTCAAAGTCGTTCGCATCTTGTATTAGATTCTCAACTCTGCTTGCTGTCTCTCCCACCTCGGTCATATCACACGCTGCCTTTAGATGGTTATCTAAAGTTGCCTGTAAAATGTATTGAACGCATAATGAACGCGTGTATTCTTGACTTTAAATTAAATAGTGGTAACAAAAATATCATAGGTAAACTTCATTCATTTCAAAATTAGAACTCGTCTTAAAAATTGTGCTGACAAATTAAAAAAAATGTCATATCGAGCTCATCTTCAAAATCTTTGATATTTTGTAAACTCTTTGACAAAAACTCTTTGATTTGTAACTTATGTCAATGCTAATAAAAAATAAATATGACGTTGTCTATTTTCAACGTGCAGCTCTTAGTAGTCTGTGACGTGCAGTATCATGCGCGATTGAGAAATAAATGTAAAGAAATCTGAATTATTTTATCGGCGTCTATGAAGATCATGGATATTGTGTGTAATTTTCGTAAATGCAGACGTGCCCTGTCCAGTCAAGCATGGGTAACGACATGTTCTCATGCATTCTGTGTAGAGCACGGCAAAAGCGAATTCAAACGAAACGTTGAAAACAGTCTGAACTGTCCGGCTTGTGGCACAGAACTCCGCGACAAATTCGACGTGATCCAAGCGGACCTAAAGCCAGGAGACACCTTCAGGTCAATCGTGTTAGCTGGTATGAGGCCGGACACTATTATGGACATAGCGATGAGGGCTATGTCGTTTTGGTCGTACCAAGTCGAGCAAGAGACCTTGTATCAAGAAAGCGTAGCGAAGCATGCGAGGGAAAAGCTTCAGTGCATGGAAGAAATCAACACTTTGAATCTACAGAAACTGAAAGCCGAGTTGGAGACTTGCAAACGAAAGATATCATCGATGCAGACCGAGTTTAATAAGAAGAGGAAACAGGCAGAGGAGTTGACTGCGCGTTTGGAAGACAAAACGCGCAAAATACAAAAGCTTACATTCCAACTTGAAGGGCACAAGAGAAAAGACATTCGCGCCGGTAATTTTGAAACCCTAAATAAAAATAACCAAGAGACCTGTATGGATATTTCAGAGTTAGTTGGTCAGAGAGCGGCGTCTGAAGCTTTTATCTTCAGACCGATGAAGGAAACGGACAAATCAGCTAGTCCAAGAATATGCTCTCCAAAAACACCGATGTTCGACTTCCGTAAGAAGAGTAACAAGCAAAAGCAACCTTTGCATTTTCAGTTCAGACCAATACAATCGTAAACAAGCATCATGGTGGTAAATCATAGTGTTAATAATGATAAAAGTTAAGTACATACCTGCATCTGCTTAAAATTCAATAAAAATGTCCTAAATTTCAGCCAGTGATTTAATTTCGTGGAGTGCTTCTGCCAGAAGTTGTCGAATTGTTTTTCAGTCTCATCCAATTGTACCAATAACCTGAAACCAGATAACAAGAGGAGGTAGGTAAGTATACCTTATGTCCGTATTATCAGTTTAGCATCTAAGTAGGTAGGTAGAGTTTGACATCAATTCTATTCAGTCGCAGCTGTACCTTTGCTGGCTTATTTACTGAACCCCCTTATTCAAAATCTCGCTTGAGACGCAAGGGGTTCGATTCCCGCTGTGGGACAATTGTTTGCATGATCTGCAATTTTTTTCTGGGTGTTGTGGTACTATATGGTACTCGTAGCTTCCGATACCCACGACACAGAATCATATTGTGGGATCAGGACTATGTATATAACTATTACGATAAAATGTAGCCTGTAAACTTTTAATTTTATTTTTGTTTAATTTTCCGTTTATATCCTTTAATTTTCATTCCAACTTTTTTTTGGATGTATAAATCTCTTTTAGTCCATAAGTCTGGCACTGGAAATCGCAACACAGTATAAATATACTTCTGCATTTTCCAGTATTCAAATTTGTATGTTATACTTATGTATTTAGGTTCAAATAAATAAGATAAAAAAAATGTGCAGATCATATTTAAACATTTAACCGCAGCTGAAATGACGGGCACTCTCATGATTACACTGGCGGAAAAGGGATTATTTTATCATTGTGGTAGGAGTGTAAACTGTCAATTACCTACAAGTTCAAAATTAATTCATCAAGAAACTATGGCTAGATTAGTAAATAAAGCATTGTCTTACCTTTCGACCGCAGCGACATGACTTATAATATTGTACGTTAGATTTGGTGTCCGCACTTGCGCCAGCAGCTCTTCGCCTTGCGTTGTTGCCGACGCCAGTTCACTTTTTAAAGCTTTATACCTTCAATCATATAAAAAAGAGCATTATACGACACTTTTAAAGTTTAAATACACGTGTGATTCATTTAATGAAATCGGCAAAACTAGTTTCATGTTGAGCGGCTAACGGAATGAGCACTCACCTAGATTCCTGACAGTCTAAAAGTTCTTTGGTTTGTGTTGGGTCGTTCCCCATATCGCAGTCTACTATCGTATGCATAAAGTCGTCCAGTTTACTTGAGATCTCTTTCATTAGGGTCGAAAATTTTTCTAAGGCCTGTAAAAGAAAATTCTTTACAGCCGTCGTCTCTCTGAAGACATTCATGTTGTGATTTCAAAAGGTTATTCCGAGTCTCATAAGTAGGATTATATTATCAGATATATGGAAAATTCCTACAGTATAATTATGGTCAGGTACTATCTTCAGAATTTCACAATTGGCGGTCAGCACATTATGAAAAGTTACAGTTTTCTACACGAAATTCAGTGCGCAAGGAAATTCATCATAGAACAACACCTGCCACTTTTGAGTAGAGATTATTATGCTGAGTTAGTTATTTATGCAACCTCTTTGATAAGTAGTCAAACCCCCTCAACTCATAACCTAAAGCATTACTTTAGGAGTTTTAGAAAGTTCACAGCAACAACCTGCGCTCACGCAGTTACCACTCCTTGAGCTGCCTTGGTTGCTCATTTAGTTTTAGTTGATTACGTTAGATGGCGCTCCTAATAAAGTGTTTCCTTACATTTCTACTCCATGTTTTCCTTGCCTTATAAATACGATATTATGGTTTACCGATTGTCTAATTTCCTTATACCTAAATATATTACAAAACTTACTATCCGCTGCTGAATCCACTCGGCATGTGAATACTGCAACTCTCCACCAAAATCCGGCGTCAGTTGCGATCTATCGAAGTATTCATACATCTCTTCAACAGAGGAGCAAACCAGGACTTTGAACCTGAACTCTTCCTTGAAGAGTTTACTGCTCACTTCAGATAGCGCCTTTTGTAGGAAGCTCGCTGGTCGAAGGACGTAGACCGTGTGGATTATGCCTGGGAAGAACTCCTGGAAAATGAAAAAAATATGTTTTATTTTTAATCTTAATCATCAAAATCCATTTTAACTACGAAGTCATCATTCACTGAACCACATGTTTTTGGCAAAGCTATGTTTTCTTTTGGCGTTCAAATTTGTTGTAATTGTGTGTTATAAAAAGTAATCAAAATACTTACAGAGATCCTAAGTAATACTGTTTTGACTGAGTTCCATCTGTCCTTTCTCCGGTCTATAATTATATGAAAGCCCATGTCTGCTTCTAGTAATCTGGAAAAACAAAAATGATTTTTGGTCATTCATACATAGTTGATTGATATGTAGTTATGATTCATTAAAAAAAATCCAGTCATTACCACCATAATTTCAGCCGTAGGACGGCCACTACTGAACACTGCTTCCCCCACAGATTTCAAGAGTGTATTATTATCATGTGGCAGGAATATGCCCAACTCAACACGCTGGGCATGCGGGTTGGCGAACGCAGTTAGAGTAGGGGACGCTGCTGCCCGCACCCTAGCTTTTCTTCCCAGTGGCCTCTTACGATATTGACTCGGCTTAATCAAAAAAAGTCTAGTAGCTCTTTTAATTTTTCTCTTACTAGTCATTGAAAATGTCATACAATTATCCCTAGCAGACCCTAGTAGCACTAAAGACAATATAGCAGAAAAATTGTCTTTGGTAACACTTACGATGGCACTGAAGTGAGGTACAGCAGCAGTCGTCTATACTCCGCGGCAGACACGGCGTGGAAGTTGTTGTTATCCGGGAAGGTGATGAGCGGCCGGTGGTCCTTTGCGAGACCGCCCGTCGCCAGCGCATACTGAGGCAGTAGGAGCTCCCCCACATTCCGCCCATCGTCTCCTTCGCTCCCGCAGCCATCGCACTCGGCTTCTGGAATCAAACCCCATCATAAAAAATTGGAGAAGGGAAATAGGAGGATCAAATACATTTACCACATCATTTTTTTCGTAGACATGTGCTACGTTTTGCTACAGGAATGAAATCAAAGACAAAATTGGTCAAAATTGAATCCAAATCAATAAGAGTACCTACCTAAACTTTATAGCTTCGGCCAAACCTATAGCTTCTTAACCTATAGCCTATAGCTTAGAAGAAGCTATAATTTCCCGCACCGGTGTCGAACAACTGTGACCAGTGTGTAGCTCGGCTGATTATCTGAACCAGTTCTTTTTGATCTGTAAATATTTTCATACAAAGCCGTAATTGCGTCTAAAAGAACGGTGTTGCGTCTTCTCCATCCACCGACTTCCCGCAATTTTCACAATGTAGTCGGTCCATCGGGGCTTTCCAACAATGCGTCGCCCGATATGGCCGCCATTGGAGAACATTTACTCCACCAACGGTTGTCGGTTCTGCGAGCTATATGGCGTGCCCACTGCAACTACAACTTGCTAATTCTGAGAGCTGTCGGTGACCTTGGTTCATGTCAAAATAATTTATATCCTCATTAGATTTACAACAAAACCAATAAACATTATGTAGATTATCACCCCAATTCATTCCTCAGCCAATCTACAATGCCAGCTATAGGCTACAACAAAATTCGGCTCGCGTGCTACTTGCCTATTAATTGGGAACCATGGTACTTACTATGAAACAGGGAGCCGTGATTCATAGCAATGACTCTAATGGTAGTTCCCGGCTGTTTGCTTTCGTAATGTGCTTATATCGTTAATGTAGAACTTAATGTAGATATAGGTATCGTAATAAAATTTATATGGGACTTTTGGGATAATTATCTATACATATAGCTAAAGAACCATAAAAATCTGTTAAGAATCGGTGGAGATATCGAGTAACATACACATAAACAAATTCAGACGAATTAAGAAGCATCTCCTTTTTTAATTTGGTTAAAATAAAACCAGCCATCGGCGGCGTCGGGTAGCACCTAAATATTTGCGTCCCTAGAGCAAGGTATTACAAATTTTGATGCAGCAGGTACACTTAAACTCAAAATGATTGAAAACGACCCAAAGGCTGGAAAGTAGAGAAAGAGAGAGTCAAGACGACGTTCGATGACCGTAAAGTTTACGCATTTGTAAACGATTATCAAATAACGGCCTTGAACATATTTTTTGCAATTACACATGCATACAAGACGTCTGAACATCGGTACCGGAAATTAAATCTAACGGAGGCAGAATGTAAATGATATTGTTGCCATTTCCCAACTGCTTACAAGTTCACTGACCGCAATGAACGCGAGCGCAAAGGTCAAGTAAATTGTAAATACTTCGAGTCTTGTAATTTGGGTGAGGGAACAAAGGGCTTTGCAAGTTGGCCAGTTAGATTAGTTTGCTTGCTTGCGATGCGAGGGATCCTCTGAATATATGGAACACGAGGATTAAATATAGTTATTTTGTACGAATACATACAAAGCAGTAGGGTATTCACGTCACTGGCTCTTTCTTTGTTTTCTGCGTTATTATACGGTACCTAATATGCTCTATTAGATGCTTAACCAGGTTATCATGACATTCAAAATGGTTATAAAGGTTAGTGAAGAAACTTCTCTATACGATTACATAATATGTAAAAAGAAAGAATAATAGCTTTTTTGAACTTTTTAAATATAGCTGGCTGTTAAATTAGCTGTTTTTGGCTAATTATAAAAAGTAAAATAAGTTCGGCATCAAGATTGCTGCCTAAAACTTCTCAATAATTTAGTTTAAACTGATTTGACCCTAAATCAGCTGATTTTTGCATAGTTTTTTGTGCATGCGGGTTGGCGAGCGCATATAGCTATTGTTGATAGGGAACGCTGTTGTCCATCCCCTAGCTTTTCCCCCTTAATCGCCTTACGACTTCCACGGGTAGTAATGGATGGGCCTATTCTTCAGCCGAGCCCACCAACTATATCAAACCGAATTTAAATGTAAGAAATACATGACAAAACCTACATTAGGCCATTGCTGGAGTATGGCTATCAAGTATGGAACCCCTACTTCCGAAAAGACATTGACCTACTTGAAAGTGTTCAGAGGAGAGCAACCAAGATACCACAGGCTCTACGACGCAAATCATATGAGGAAAGACTACTCGCATTACGCCTTACTACTCTTGAAGATAGACGCCTTCGCGGAGACCTCATCGAAACTTTTAAAATTATAACCAACAAGTACAATCTGCCAGATATTAAAGATATCTTCATAAGGAAAGATAATCAAAGACCTTCTCGTGGCCATCAACTTAAGCTAGCTCGTGCTCCTGCTAACCTACTTGCTGCGTACCACTTCTTTAGCAACAGAGTAGTCCACAACTGGAACATGTTACCGGAAGAAGTTGTTTCTGCTACTTCTGTCAATGCATTCAAAAACAAGCTCGACAACTGGCTACGAATCAATAAATCAGTGCTCAAAAAAGTGAACCAGACATGACAATAGACTTTCAATTTCGACACTGTGAGATGTAGACACATCAGCGGAAGCTGCTCGTCTATAATCAAATAAATAAATAAAATAAATAAATAAATATGTCAATGTTCGCTCAAACTCACCACAAAGCGGTGTCTACGATTACAGGTTACAAGAGTCGTAGGTACACGTATAAGTTTTCCTACGCATCAAACCCATACAACGTACATACAACGTGTACATATAGGTAAACAGGTTGTTTGCGTAATACCTTTGCCGAGTAATTGTGGCTTACATAACTGCCATCTACGTAAACTGTAGCAAGGTTACAGACCGCCATTGATAATTCGTTTGTGATTAACTTTGAAAACTCTTGCCTTTGTTTGAAAACTTTGCATAATAAGCAAGAAGTCACAATATACGTAATAACACCTATTTAATTTAAACTTTGAATAGTGATTGTAGGTTATATAAGTACCTATTTTAATTACACATTTGAATACAGTCTAGACTGAGCAAAAACATATTAATTTACCTAACAGGGTCTTAAAGTAGGTATCCATAACCTCGAATGTTAGCTACTGAAGCATTCTTTAAATTGAATACTTTACTTAAATTATAAATGCGAAAGTAACTCTGTTTATTTGTTACGTTTTCACGACTAAACGGCTGAAAGGATCGTTATAAATTTGGCAAGGAGATAGATTATATCCTAGGGAAGGGCTTAGGATATCTTTTGTCTCAAAAAATAATCTTGGAGGGGGTGAAATATGGGTTGAAAGCTTGTATCGGCAATCCATAATTCCTCAAGTTAGGGATCTGAAAATTAATATTTAGGCTTTTTGTAAAAATAAATAAATACACAAAAAAATATGGTTAAAATGGTAAAAAGGGGCAAAGAAAATATGAGGCACTAGCTGTCATATAAATTTGGACGAAGTCGCGGGTAACAACTAGTCTTATACATATAATTATTAGCCAGCAATCAAGTACCTACCTATTAAGTATTGACCTTGATATAAGGAATTCAGGGTGGACTTCAGTATTGGATCACGCTAACAAATACGAAATTATATGTAATTCAAATACCAAAATGTTGTATTAAACATTAATTATTTTGATTTAGTAACTTAATATAAGTCAGCAGACGCACTAAAGATCAACCAACTGTAAAACCTTAACATTACTACCGAGGAACATCGATCGATTTCTACATACATGAAAATTCTTGCCCTAAATCTTGAGCGATATTCGAGTAAAGCCTCATCAGCTACTCTTTGAAGTGTATTGTGATTAGAAGGGTCCTCTGGCGCTTTTAGGATCTTATAATGCCGAGGGAAGGCTAATCTGTTAGGCAGAGGTCCTTATTCTGTAGATATTTGCTCTACCAACGAGTCCATATCATCTAAGCGTTTAGCCGTGTTCAAATTTATTTTATAATGGTCCTTAGGTCGACTGATGAAAGTCACTTTTGCGTTTGACATTTACCTACAGTACCATGTGTCGACGTTGAAGGAAAGCTATAGAGAAATCGAACTCATCCTACTAATATTATAAATGTGCAAGTTTGTGAATATATTTGTGGTTCAATCACGCCTTTATCAGCTCAACCGATTTCGATTAAACTTGGAATAGATAGAGTTATTTACCTAGAATAGTATGTACCTATGCAACTTTTTATCTCATAAAAATTATCATAAACAGCTTGCTTTTTATGAATTTTACGCGAGCATAGCCGCGAGTAAAAGCTAGTCATCAATATATTTAAACTCTTAGGTACGTTACTAACTATAATCAACACACAGCCTTAAACCAGAAGTCTTATGAGTATGAAATTTGGAGGGTAGCTTCCCGTTGTTGTGTAGGGGTGCACTAAGAAAAGAATTACCGAAACTCAACCCCAGTGCAGCGAGGGTTGAAGTTTGTCTGAGAATACCCTCAAATGTGACTTTATTCTGTAGAAGTAACGATCATTTTGGAACTAATTTTATGATATCAAGGCAATATCGCATGCCGTTTGAGCACCGCTTTAGATTATAGTAGGTAATAAGTAATAATAAATACAACGTTCTATTATGTTTGAGAGTGTTATCGTCACACGGTGGTCAATAGGTAATGCATCATGTTATTAATGATAATCGGTTTCATAAATAATTCGTTCATGTTTTCCTGTTAGCATTTCGCTCTTTATCATATATTCACGTAAGTTTTATGGTTTTCAACCGATTCCAAAAGCAATTATTGAAATCGGTTGTAGGTAGGTACTACGTTGTGTTACGATAGGTATTACATTTTGTAAGAGCATCTTATATTTCGTACAAAACACGTTTGTACGCAAACAGTTAGTATACATAATTGTACGCAAATAATTTAACTTCATTCCAGTTAGAAATATAAAAATAAGGTCTTATTACATCCATTCTAGATGATTTATACAGCGTATGGCGGAACTTTTTGCTCACAAGACGCTGCTGTAGTGCCTGGGACATGTTAAAATGGAGTAGGCTTTCCCAGCACCTATACCATCGAGTCAGCTAGGTAAGTCAACCTTATCCTTAGGTTAAAAACATGGTGCAACAACTCCGCACCACGTGTGGACATTTTTTTTTATGTTATACGTTGGCAAACAGGCTAACGGCCCTCCTGTTGGTAAGTGGTTACCGTCGCCTATTGACATCAGCAACACCTGGAGCATTGCTAATGCGTTGCCTAAAGAGCTCTGGCAACCTTACTCACCGCAGGAACACAACACAATTTAAAATAAATAATGTTATTTGGCTGCGATCTTCTGTAAGGCGGAGATACCTCCCCAGGCGGGCTGCTCCAATTTAGAGCGAGAAAATCTCACTGTGCCCTACCTCCTTCTTACTGTGAAACTAACTAAGCCACGGGTTTCCTCACGACGTTTTACTTCACCGTTCTGAGCACGTGCTAAAGCGCACATCAATTTAATTTGGAATAGAAAAACCAATTAGTGCATGTCCGGGATTTGAGCCCACGACCTACGGGTTGAAAGTCGAGGTGCCTCCCCTAGGCCAACACGGCTGTAATATAACCAAGGCTCTAAATAGAACCATGAAATAAAATAAAAGCAATGTGCAAAGCAAAGTGACGAATTGTGCATGAGAGGAGCCTCTCATCATCATCATCATTTCAGCCGTACGACGTCCACTGCTGAACATGGCCTCCCCCACAGACAGAGCAAATTCCTTATCATAAAGACGGATTTGCCCATACTCACCACGCTGGGCATGCGGGCTGGCGAGCGCAGTTAGAGCTATCGTTGTTAAAATGAGGGACGCTGCTGCCCATCCCCTAGCTTGTTTCCCTTAGTCGCCTCTTACGACATCCGCGGTTAGGTAGATATTCTTCGCCGAGAGGAGCCTCTAAGAGGCGCAATCTAATCCTTTCACTATACCGATATTTTGACCGATACGGTCATAGATCTTTTGACTGGCCTCATAGCTCAGTTGGTAGAATCTCTCCCTTCTGCGCTAGAGGTTCGATTCCCGCACTGGACAAACATTTGTGACTAACACAGATGTTTGTTCTGTGTCTGGGTGTTAAATATATATCTATTATGTATATCAGTCTCTGGTACCCATAGTACAGGCTATGCCTAGTTTGGGATCAGTTGACAGTGTGAATATGTCCGGAATATAAAAAAAAATATCCTTTTTATGACATCATACCTCAACCTGGTCACAGAATTTATGCAGGACCGAGAAAAAACAGCGACACGCCAAGAAGAAGAATGCGACGAAAGCACTTAAGATTACTGAGCGGTTGCCATAACGGATAGGCGACAGTTAGAAATATCTCACTTTACCCCCCTCTGAGGTTACCACAATACCGTCACAGAGCGTCTAAGCTAAGATACAACATAAATACCGTTTTATCAGCCTGAGGAATTCCACTGCTAAACAAAGGCCTCTCCCAAAGAATGCCATGACGAACGGTCTTGAGCCTTCTCCATCCGCCTACTTCCAACCTTTACAATGTCGTCGGTCCATAGGGTGGAGGGCCTACCAACAATGCGTCGTCTGGTTCGTCGTCACCATCATTCGAGAGCCTTCATTCCTCAACGGATACCATTTCATATATACCATTAAAGTCTGTATAGCCATAATAGTCTGTAGAAAAGAGGGTGTTGGTTTTGATGCATAGAAAAGACTAGTTTTTCTAGACTAGACTTTCTAAGTGAAAATACAATTTGTATTAAGAAAGGAATTTTTAAAATTTGCATCATAATGGGATCATAATCGTTCATGGTTGATATACCACCTTGCCGCACCAAGCGCTTTGCGTCTACCTTTATAATGCGGACAGCCAAAGAGTGGAACTCGTTGCCGGCGTCTGTGTTTCCGAATACCTATAATTTGGGTGTCTTCAAGACCAGAGTGAATAGGTTTCTTCTAGGCAAACGTGCTACACCGTAGACCACATCATTACTTAACATCAGGTGAGATTGTGGTCAAAGGTTAGCCTATTCTGTATTTAAAAAAAAAACAATTAAGTATAAAATCATTTGATTGCCGATTGCTCTAGATATTTGAATATGTTACTTTTTGTTTTAGATTGCCGATAGCTCTACCGTCCCATTGTTTGTCAATCGGAGTGGGTAGTAGGTCTCGGCGGATGGCGGCGAAAAGTTTAAGTTATCAGCTGTGTTTGTGGCTCTAATAGGTTCTACCTAACGGTAGCTATTTTTAAGACATAACATTTATAACACACAAATATTAAAGATCTAATTCATCTAGCGACTATTAGGTAGCCTGCACTTATATGTATGTACTCATAAAAATGTTTAATTTTTAAAACCTAGTGAGGTTGATAGTTCACAGGTAGTATTGATGATGGCACAAGTAAATGGTTAGGTACATAATTGTTGCTGTGTACGTCTTTATATTTGATACTGTGGCATCATTTTGTTCAAGCGACAATACCGCATAGTTGACCAGCACATCTCGCTCATCACATATGCATGGAATGCTTTATCAACGACCTGCATTGATTTTAGGAGGAGGTAGGGCACAGCGAGATTTCCTCGTTCTGAATTGGAGCAGCCCGCCTGGGGAGGTACCTCCGCCTTACAGAAGATCGCAGCCAAATAACATTATTTGTTTCAAATAGTGTTGTGTTCCTGCGATGAGTAAGGTTGCCAGAGCTCTTTAGGAGGGGAGGGGCTTCGGGGTCGGCATCGCGTGCGTGATGCCTCTGGAATTGCAAGCGCTCATAGGCTACGGTAACCGCTTACCAACAGGTGGGCTGTATGCTTGTTTGCCAACTCAGTGGTATAAAAAAAAAAAAAAAAAAAAAAAAAAAACTATCTCTTGAACGTACCGTCAATATTTACGCTATATTACAATAATTCAACTGAATTATTCATAGTACGCATAAGCATTGCAGTTTTTATTTAAACACTTGACTGCATTGATAATTTTGGAATTATATTGTTTGATCTTACTCAGAATAGCTTGTTTCCGTTGGTGTGCCACTAAATAATTCCACTTTTCACCAATAAATATCACAGAGAACACTTGCCTATCCTGCCTCTAGTGATGAAGAAAATCCCGAGCCTCATCTGCGCGAGGAGCACCTTGAGGCGACACATGTACCGGCACTGCTACCGTACGCGTGCTTCGAACGTGCGCTGAGCGCCGTCTGAGCAACTCGGCTTGTCATCTTCAACCACCGTAACGCAATCGTAGCCAACGCACCGAGAAAAAACTTTTAAACGAAAATCGATTTTACGCAACGGTCGCGGAACTGTCGATAGTTTCAAATACACTTCCGACTATCTATCATCATCTATCACTATCTCGCTATAAATATTAGGATAGTGCTGCTCTCGCGTGCCGATCAATTAGTGTACAATCACCTCGGAATCCGAAACACTGCATTCTCCTGCGCACGCGACAGCAAGCGCCAGCAGCGACCACACTCAAACTAGCACTGTCGCGCTCTGACATCACGCCGCCCTCTGACATACGACCTTTGAACACTGCATGCAAGCTGCGCTCTATTGAGGCTCTATCGCGATGTATTACGGTGCACAACACAACAATACAACAACGCACGCAGTCGACCACGACTGACGATGATGGCGAAGTACTAATCCGGAACTGTTCCGCGTTATCGATAGCTCTCATACAATCAGCCTGATAATCTCTACAGAGATCACTATATCTGATACAGAGAGGCACACCGATGGCATTGAAATAGCTGAAATCTCCGATTGAAGCGATTTCAATCAAAAACATCTTAGCTCTACCAAAAATCAAGCAAAAAAAAATCATTTCGTAATAACGTACTTGAAGCGTAAATTAGTAAATTATTTACCGTGTTTAGTTCAAGAACATACTGCATACTACAAATTCCTAAATTTCATAGAATTCTACAGTAAAATACGTCGCATTCAATCCCGTTGGTATAGAGGCAAGCATCCAAACGATTCGGTCCCGATACCGGAACGAGGCCACCACGGTGTGGAATGCCGGCAACCAGACTGGAACACCAATGTTTTACTGGACTTTCTGACAAGTTAATGTACCTTCACAAGTAACCATCTACCAACCGGGGTTTAAAGAAACTAGCGTGAAATTAAAGTATCGCTACGCTACGCTATAAAATCGGACAACAAGCGGTCTAGTTTTCTTTAACTTGCTACTCGAGTGCCTAGGTATGGACCTAGTTGGTCGGCTGACTGACAGACAGACCACAGCTATACGTTGCCATCAATAATGATCATTATTGGTCCAGCATAAATAATTCGCGATAACGTTACGGTTAATATACGATAATAAAAGTTAAATATTAGCTATAAGTTATAATGACATCGGCGACGCATGAAGTTTTTTTAATTTTGATTTTACATTTGCTATTGTATCGTAAGCGTAACGCTATCGTGAATTATTTGTGCTCGGGCTGGCATGAAAACAAGTTTTGTCTACGTTTATGGTGACGCAAGAAATCACCCCTTTAACAAAGACAATAAATTCACGTACATCGGAATACATACATCAGAATCTCGGGCCCACCTAATCATTATGCGGAAAACTAAATCGAACTTTTTTGTACAGAGGTATTTTTGTCCAGCAGAGTAAAATAATTCGGATATATTCAAGTTACGATGAATGAGAGGACAAAGTGATGACTAAGAGCCCAATAAAGGTAATGCAAAGACAATCAATAACACTATCGATGCAAAACAGCGAAGAACAAAGAGCAGTCAGAATTTGAATAAACATAATTTATTTAGTGTTTGTGTAGAGGTAATCGATTAGGAATGGAAACATTCGCACCAATTGTACCTGAGTAGGTAGTAACAAAAGCGAGAGTGCGAATGAGAATTTTATTTCAATCGAATTATAAAAACTTCTGCGAACATAAGATTGAAATGTGCAGCAATTGGCGGTAATTGAGTTGTATGTAGCGTACTTAGAAATGTAAAGAAATACACTCACATAACACACTTTATTTATTTTATTTTTATTTATTCGGGACAACAAACAATTGCACTCACATATTACTAAACTTAATTAAAGTAGGTACTAAAGTTCTTAGAGTGTAATCAGCCACGTTGTCCACGGGGCTTGTCCATTTAAAAAACTTGTGATTCCGAAATTCACTCAACCGAAAACACGGGGCGTGTTAGGAATTTAACAATTAGCAAACAATGATTCAACTTGATGAAACACCGGGAATTTTACTAATCCTACTAATATTATAAATGCAAAGTTTGTGAGGATGTTTGGATGTTAAAATGTTTATGTATGTGGTTCAATCACGCACGGCTAAACGGCCGAACGGATTTGGAAGAAATTTGGTACAGAGGTAGCTTATAGTCTGCAATAGAACATAGGCTACTTTTTATGTACCTAGGTACCACGCGAGCGACCGCGGTAGGTGTTGCGTGCTAGGTACCGCGGCCTAATATTTTTTATAAATGCGAAAGTTCGTTTGGATGTTTGTGGTTCAATTACGCCGTAATGACCAAACCGATTTCGATGAAACATGGAACAGGTATAGTTCTTTACCAAGAACAGCATATAGGCTACTTTTTATCTAGGTACCAAGCGAGCGAAACCGCGGGCGCAAGCTAGTAGGTATATAACATCTGAATACTGCACAAACTGCACCTACCATACCAGTCATTCATCAAAGTACTTCCATTATTGTATTTATCGCAGTCACGGACGGTACACAATAGATAGATAACATTGCTACCTACGTTAGCTACCGTTGTATCTTTGTGTTTCGTGCGACAGGTCGTCACTTCGCTATCGTCACAAGATCATTTCTAGTCTGATTCAGTCTTGATATAGGAAACTACATTATCTTTGATATAGGTAAGGCAGAAGTGGCTATGGTAATGAAAAGTTAGTGTAGATATAGTGTTCCTCTCTACTAATTATTTATTACTAGCTGTTACCCGCGACTTCGTCCGCATTCATAATACATTTCAGCACCTACTTTGCCCGAAAGAAGCACCTACTTTGATTTTGCGAAAGTGCTGAAACACGTATTTCTTCCCGAAAACCTTTGTATGATCAGGATAAACAAATACAAATAAGACGGCGGACCTATTACGTGACCTTCGAATAAAAGTAGAGCACCTTTTCAATTCAACATTATATTTACCATGACATTAAAGGCAACGGAAACGGGCTTCCAGGGTCTTCGGGGTGCTAACGAGGGAACAGAACATATAGTACGTCCCTATCTGACTCCCACTAAAGTTATCCGACTATACTACTTCCTACTAATATTATAAATACGAAAGTTTTTGAGCATGTTTGGATGTTTGTGGTTCACGCCGTAACGGCTAAACCGATTTCGTTGAAACTTGGAATAGATAGAGTTCTTTACCTAGAATAATTAACACCTAGCCTAATTAAAAGCTACGTTTTATCTAGGTACCACGCGAGCAAAGCCTGTTTTTACACAACTGAGATGGTAAACAATCATCCGAAGTTATATCAAAGTTAAGAACTTACTAGCAACCTTACTGTAGGAAGGAACACAATACTATTTGAAACAAATAGGTAGGTAATGTTATTTGGCTGCTGTCTCTGTAAGGGAGGGCTATTTTTGCTATATAATAGGTACTGTGTATGTACGTAGTACGCATGGGCGCCGGCAGAAATAATTTCCAGGTGGTGCAGATTTAGTTTTCTTACAATCTTTGCCGTATACGATTGTTAATAAAAAGATGAAATTTTAGTCTGAATTTTAGTCTGAAATGAGAATTGTGTAATTACTGCCTACTAATTATTGTGAATAAAAAAATGATTTCCAACAGACGGCTTTTCATTTCAATAATTCCTGTTGATACCGAGATTCCCAAGGGGTGCAAGTGCACCCCCTGGCACCCCCCTGCCGGCGCCCATGGTAGTACGTTCTTAATATAATCAAAATGTTAGTGGGCACGGATATCTATTGAATATTCTATAAGGTATCATCACAATAGAACATCCATGGCTTTGACAATAGATGAGCAATAGGAAATAGAGTTAAATTCATACAGATATAACAGGATGTCGGTCTGTACGCTAAGGTTCATTTTGTACCATTGACTGAACAAAACTACCCACTCGTAAAACTTTATAAATCATGTTTGGATTGTATTTCAACAAAAAAAAAAGATAATAAAAGTGTTGATCTACTTATAATATTAGTAGGTATATATAGACGTCGGACAGTATTTTTTTTTTCGAACAGATTTTTATGCTTTGGGTCTCTTACGACTATTGCCATCTACACCGGGCTAGGCAAGCGCAGAGGGCGCTACTGCCGAAAAAAGTTTAGGTTGGGGCAACGAGCACAAGGGCACCACTCAGGTACGGACCTCAGCTTGGGCTGTTGCCAGAGGGAGGTTTTTTTGAGGAGGCCATCACCCTGAAGGGGTGGAAACGTTGGGACGGGACGTCGTCGTCCCGTGTGATATGTTGAGTGTTTTTATGTGTCGGGGTTCGATGATGGAATCGCCTCCGCGTTAGCGGAGGTGATCCCGTCATCTGGATCTCCAAGAACATGTCTTGGCCTACGGAGGGACGTCGGACAGTGTGGAGGGGCGCCTCATGTTATACTTAGTAGAAAATCTCGTAGCTGCTACGCCGTAGCAGTTCTAAGCTAATAAATCGTATGTAAGTATTGAACACCACACACGCACCACAGGCTTACATCGTACACAACAACTAAGTAGATTTCATTAAACCCCTTAGTCCCCTTATGTTGTGCATACTTGTAACACCGAGGTTAATGTAATAAGGGACTAGCCTATCTCGCGTAAACCTTTTATGCTTCAGTCAACAATCCCTTTGATAATTTTGCTGATATCCATATCAAAACACTGCAGTTGTTTACATTACACGATAGGGACTTTGATAACGAACTGAGATAGCGAAAAATATGTTTTTTTTTTTAATTTTATAACAGGCTTACAGCCCACCTGATGGTAAGCGGTTACCGTCGCCTATTGACATCTGCAATACCTGGAGCATTGCTAATGCGATACCTGTCCTGAAGAAATCTCTTTGTATTTTTCTTGAAGCCCTTCATGTTGTAGATTGTTGGAAAACCTCTGAAGGAAGCTCATTCCACAACTCAAACGTATGTTTAGTTTTGTCGACGAAGTAGAGTTCTCTTTCTCAGTAAGTAGGTATCTACCTACTTCCGTTTCTTCTTTTCCCTCTCGTAAAAACTTGATCATTTAATTTTGTGCTATCAACAGTAAACTGTAGGGAACGCGTAAAAATGTTTGGTCTAGAATAAAAATAGCAAATCAAAAGCAGCGTCACTGCGGTAAGCTTTCAAAACATAAAACGAAATAAAGATAACTCAAGATAATAATCCTGTAACTAGTTTTTCACCTGCCCTCCTGGCCGCCATAGGCACTTCTGTTCCAGACTTGCACAATAAAATCAAAACAAACTACCTCTCCCGAACGATATCTCCAACTTGTTCGGTACCTCGAACCTTATCCTCATCACTTCGCCACAAACTCAAAAGGGAACTAACTGATCGGTGAAAACTCGCGGGAAACGGTAAGCGCGTTGAACCGAGGCGGATGTGCTTTCTGTGACAACGCAGCGCTGACTGACGGGCCAACGGTCCGCTTACGCTCGGGATGGCTCCCGCCGCGCCTACATCCACACTGTCTACAGTCCACACGACGTGTGAGATGTGATGTAATCTGCATAGACGGCAGATTACACTTGTTTGGCTGTTTTGATTACACGTCACATCAGCTGTTGTCGTGGTCCTTTTATAGGCTTCTGTTTTGCCTATAAACATGCGAATGGGCACAGCCGAATTGCCTATAAACGAAACGAACGCGCCATTAGAACTGATTTATACTGGGTAGTTACGAAACAGTATACAATTCTTTTTTCTTGATAAAGCTATTTAAGGAGAAAGTGGTGAAATTATGCTCGCAAGAATCCTTGTTCCTTCAACTTCTTTTGATTAACAACAACCAAGATATATAGATTTTATAAGAATGTATCCCATTCAAAAGATGATTATTTTTCTCTAAATTTCGCTAAAACAATCGATGCTAACCTGCGTTGCTCGACAGACCTTTCCAAATAGGGCATAGGGAACTATGGCTAAGGCCAAGAATCCAGTCACGTCCAGTTGAAACCGGTCGCGTTTTTCGATTTGAGAATGCACTCCAAAATCGAGATTGAGGACTGAACCGTTATCAGATTTTAGACTAATACGCCAGAGTTCACTCACTCAGACATTGTGAGAAGCATAAGCTCCAAGCCTTCCGAAGTTCTAACAACTCTTCCGTACCTAACTCAACAGATGTAGGTACCTTTTTCCGAATGTTGATAATTACTAGCAATGTTTGTACAGCATCGCTCGCCGGCTCTATTAATAGTGCAAGCATGCACCAGACACCTTCACATTTAAATAGACATCATCGTCTAGGGAGCGTCTAATTTCACTGAAAGTAATGGAATTTCTAATGGTTATAGCAATCGGTCTCGTACGTAATACCATTTTCTTGATGTCTTGGAATACATCGCGCGTAAGCTGCACGATTATTGTAAAATTTTTGCTAATCGCTAATTTTAGCTGATTGGCCGGCCGGCTCCTTTATCTATGCTGGGTACAACCTCCTTCATACCTTCTTCGGCGACCTTGATGTACTTAGTAAGTAGGTAGGTTCGTAACTGTTTAGTGCTTAGGTACTACTCTAGGTAACTTTTTGCTGCCATGAAGCTGGGCATCCTAGCGAAGGTTCGGCGGTACTTCTCACCGGGACAGCTTCTTAATCTCTACAAAGCACATGTCCGATCTTGCATGGAGTACTGCTGCCATCTATGGGATGGCTCGGCTAAATACCAGCTTGAAGCCCTCGATTCGATTGAGCGACGCGCGGTTAGGCTCATAGGAGATGACTTGCTTGTGGAGGCCAATCTACAGAACACAGACGGCGCGGCGTGTGGCCAGACTGTCAGTGTTCTACAAGTACCACTTAGGTGATTGTGCGCAGGATTTGCAAGACCTCATCCCTCCCTCCCACTTCCACCACCGGACGCACAGGTAAATACCACCCTTACCTGGTCGACATACCACAGTGTCGAACCAAACGTTTCTGCTCCACTTTTATTATAAGTACCTACGTGAAACGAACTGCCTGCGTCTGTTTTCCCGGATGAGTACAATCTAGGAGTCTTCAAATCTAGAGTGAATAAGTTCCTTCTGGTAAAGCCTTCTGGTTGCTCCATCTTAGGCCACATCTCACTTGCAAAAGTGAGATAGTGGTCAAACGCATAACCATCATCAATAAAAAATAAACTACAATCAACTACAACGAGCCTCCTAGGTACCTATGTTTCGATGTTTAATTGAACTGCGGCATACAATGAAATTGTTTTTACAAAACATAAGTTGGTAGGCCTGCCAGGTTCCTACTTTTAGGGAGGTAGATAGAGTACCTACGTTTTAGAACCATGTACCTAGGTGGGAAAATGGCGGTGCTGAAACAATAAAAAATATTTTATCTGCCCAAAATTTTTGGAGCCAGCGTCATTCGCTCAATAGCGTAATTGGTATTGCATTGCCGTTTCTAGGCCAAGATGCGTGATCGAATATGTTTCTAAACGTTTAATTTTGATGAAGAACTTTTTCTACGACAAGTTATTCAAATAATAAGTTACCTAATTCGTTTTTCAGATGACGAAGAAAAAACTTTTAAAAATCGAGAAAGTTCGAACAGAAAGAGCTCTTGTTCGAAATAGCCAAAAGAAAACAAAGTTACTGACGACCCAATTTCCCTAGTTTTTTTATGATTACCAAACCAATCAGACTTTGGTTTCCTCGTAACGTTCGTTCGGAAGTAGATAGGTACCTATTTCTTTTTTCGTCTGTGCTACATAAAAATAAGTATGTAAGTAGGTACCTAAAGTTACATACTACACGCAGAAATCAACTTGGCACCTGTGTGGAATGTGCTTCCCGCTCCCACCACAACCCACCGCCTACCGCTCTCTCATGTAGATAGATGTGCCTAGTTAACTTCTTGTTGTAGTAAATATGTATATAAGAATAGTAATGGCTACCCGCAGCTTCGCTAGCGCGGTACCCGGGTAAAAAGTAGACTATATTTTGTCCTTCCTTGGGGTTTAGGCTCAACTGTTTAGTCTTGAAAACGTTAACAACAGACAGAAGAAGAGAGAGACGAGATACAGAGTTACTTTCGCATTTTATAATAATAGTGAAGTGTAAGAAGAGAACATGAGACGCTGCGCTGTGCTAACTTGCAAATATAAAAAAACGAGTTCTACTGACTGCACGGCTAGCGCACAGGCCCAAAATCAATAACCGACTGCATACAGGATAAAGTTGATTGGATAGACGAGCAGGCACATGACTGAGCAATTTTATGTGCAAGTATCTACAACATCGTTCAGTGGTCAGAATTAGTAAAATGGTAGGCGGTTGGATTACGATAGAGACAATTAAACCATTCATCATCATCATTTCAGCCGTACGACGTCCACTGCTGAACATGGCCTCCCCCACAGACAGAGCGAATTCCTTATCATGTGGGGGGATTTGCCCATACTCACCACGCTGGGCATGCGGGTTGGTGAGCGCAGTTAGAGCTATCGTTGTTAAAATAGGAGACGCTGCTGCCCATCCCCAAGCTTTTTTCCCTTAGTCGCCTCTTACGACATCCGCGGATAGGTAGATATGGAGGGGAAGTCCCCTCCATATCTACCTATCCGCGGATGTCGTAAGATATTCTTCAGTCGGGGCCACCACGGCCCAAACCATTAAGTTTGGTTTATTAAAGAATCATACAACTGATCAGTTTCGATATCCACAGAAGGATTTAAAAATAGCTTAAATAGCCATCGTTACCTATAGGAATTCTAACAATGACTCAGAAAAAGTCGGAACAGAAGGACAATGCAAAGCGCAAACAAAGGCGGACGGTAGCGATGGACGGATCACGGCTCGCATAGCAATAAGTCTGCCTGCGGACGATGTGGATTGCGGACGTTTGGCGTCTACTCTGGTGCTTTCTATCCCTCTGACTTTGGGTAGAGTAGATTGGTAGTTGTTGACACCAAACGGAAATTTTAATCCCTCCTGCCGCAGTAACTGGGCTAGTTCTGAAAAGCTTGCCTATCCGTTACCTAGGACCTTAGTAAGAACTGTAATAATAGGTCGAGCTCCAGATGAGCTGTAGCTTCGATGCGCTTCTCATCGCTAATATTTGCTAGCAAGCTGCTATGTATAGGTTAGGTTGGTACCTATCTACCGAGAAAAAAAAAGAAATGGGCTTACGAATTTTAACCACAAGAATGATAGATTCTCTCAAATCCCCAGGCGATCAGTAAAAAAGATGTCTCAGTGGGTAGTCAGAGGCATGTCCGAACATTTGGCACATGCCCACATTTAGCAGGAGTGAATAATTCATACGTGACAGGTTGCAAACCCATCGTTCCTCAAGATGTTTTCCTTCACCGTTTACGCGTTGTATTAGAAAAACTTATTGATGCACCACAGAGTTCGAACCCACGACTTTCGTGAACGTCCCTCAACAAGGATTAAGTAAAACAAGAAGTTTGTACCAACACGGGCGATTCAATGAGCCTTTGTCCTTTACCCTTTATCAGACACAAAGAAAAAGTTTGGAGTGGGCAAACTAATAAAGACTGGCAGACAAGTTCGGCTCATTGAAACATACTGACAACAGTCAAAACAACATGAGTCTAGCAGAATTACATACATACATATTATACTCGACTTTATTCTCGATATATTCACCATGCAGCTTCCTTTGTGTAGCTGGCAACCGACGCAATTTAGATTTTCAGCCCTAAAAAAGAAACTTAAACACAAACCCGACTGTCATTTCTCATTCTTTTTGTTCGCGTGGCAACTGTTTCGCGTTTTTTATTTTAGGAATAGTGAAAATATTTTTTTTCAGCACGATGCCGAAACGTTTTAAGAATGAGAAATCTGATAAATTAGATTATTACATGCACAAGATCAGGAAGATTGAACGGCGCATGAAAAGACGACACAAGAGTCGCCGCCGGCATGATGAAAGTTCTTCAGATGAGGAAGATACTATTGTACCTAGTTCTTCAGGTAAATGTTGTACAAGATATCGATAAAGCACCGATCGTTATGATTGGCAAAGCTGTGAGGTTTTTTCTTAACCGCATTATCGATAGACGCGGGTGGTGTACGGGATACATCGACGTGGTCTTGACGCGGGTGGTGTACGAGATACATCGACGTGCTTATTTGTCTCGGGTCATATACGAGATGTATGGACGAGATCTTTACACTCATAGGTTTGGTCCGAGAGGCCTTACTATGCAGTTTCATGTACAACATACCTATACGATGCTATATCGTTTTTTCAGTGTCTGGTCAGTATGACATCGATGATTACACAGGCGAGATGGAAACAGAGTTGTCTCTGAGAAATATTCCAGTAGAGAATTCGGCGTTGGAGGAACCTTGTAATACAACCAACCTTCCCATGCTAGCAGTGGATGAAAATCAGGCTGTGCCTGCAACTAACCCAGATGTCCTGTTGGCGTTGGGTGATCTCATGCCAGACAAACCAAAATTTGGCCTTGCTATGAATCATGATGTGGCACGTATATGGACGACAATCTTAAAGGGTGGTCTGCAAAAGGAAAGTAAACTAAAACTGATGGATCAGTTGATACCAGAAAACTGCCCGCTTCTCAGAGCACCAAGATTGAATCAGGAGATAATTAGCTCTGTGACTGACAATATTGTCAATCGGGACAAGAAGATTGAATCGGAACAAAACCAACTTGGTTTTGGGCTGGCAATACTGAGTAGTGCCATATCCACATTGATTGAGAATGAACAGGTCGACAGATTGAAGATGATAAGCACATTGAATGATGTTGGAAGGGTCTTAGCTGACTTACACCATGTACAAACAAGGTCAAGGAAAAACCTGGTGCTACCTGCATTAGATAAATCCTTTGTGGATACAATCAAGGATGTTGAGAGAGATGACTACCTGTATGGTGCTAACCTGATTGAGAAAATCAAGGTGTTGAAAACTTGTCAACGAAGTGGACAATCGATTAAGAGGAATGCTACAACTAACAACTTCAATAACACCAATCGACAGGGAAACTTGAACGGTCCTCCTCGTTACAACCAGCAGAGGACAGTACCGAGGTATGGGCACAAGAAGATACAGTCCTCGTTCTCAACACAGGCTCGCAAGCATCCACCCCAACATTACCAGTCCTCAATGAGGAGACCGAAAATGCCTCCTGCAAAACCTCATGCGCGGACATAGAGGTAAGTCACGCAGGAAGATTATCACATTTTTTAGAATGCTGGAGAAAGATCTGCCATGATGATTCTATTTTGGAATATATCCGTGGATATTCAATTCCATTTTCCACTGAGCCATACCAACATTTGGTGCCAAAGACTTCTTATGGTAACTCTATTACTGATGATGCAGATGTATTTTTAGCCATAGATCATTTATTAAAATTGGGTGCAATCTCTCCTTGTATACCATGCGAAAATCAATTTATATCAAAGATTTTTCTAATACCGAAGTCCAATGGCGGTAAAAGGTTTATTTTAAATTTAAAACCACTTAATACATTTGTATCTACCTCTCATTTTAAAATGGAAGACCACAGAACAGTAGTTTCTTTAATTTCAGTTGGTGACTGGATGGCAAAGATAGATTTAAAGGAAGCATATTTAGTAGTGAATGTAAATCCACTATATAGGAAATATTTAAGGTTTCAGTTTGACAAATTGTATGAGTTCAATGCACTCTGTTATGGCCTCTGTTCGGCACCTAATGTTTTTACAAAGATAATGAAGGTTGTTGTGACTCACCTAAGAGAGAAAGGCCACAGATCAGTTCAGTATTTAGATGATCTGTTATGCATAGGATCTGACTATAAATC
Organism: Anticlea derivata; assembly: GCA_947579855.1. Classification (NCBI taxonomy): domain Eukaryota; kingdom Metazoa; phylum Arthropoda; class Insecta; order Lepidoptera; family Geometridae; genus Anticlea; species Anticlea derivata. The sequence goes on along the minus strand of OX388259.1, from coordinate 11,191,310 downwards.
CTGTTTAAAAAATGTCCGGGAAACTATGGCTCTGTTGCAGTGTTTGGGATTTGTAATACATTTTGAAAAAAGCATAACAGAACCTTCTCAGGTTTGCCAATATCTGGGGTTTATATTTGATGCCAGAGACATGACATTACATTTACCTTTAGAGAAAAGAATGTCAATAAGAAAGTCAGTTAAAAGATATCTTAATCTGGAAAATTGTTACATCCGTGACTTTGCAAAATTGATAGGGACATTAGTGGCAGCATGTTCTGCCACCACATATGGTTGGCTTTATACAAAACTCTTAGAACATCATAAATATCGTTATTTAGTGGAAAGTAATGGGAATTATGATGCAACAGTAAAGTTACATTCAGATATTAAATTAGATTTAAATTGGTGGGCTGAAAACATAAATTCCACACATAGAAATATAGCATATCAAAAATATGATTTGGAATTATTTACTGATGCCTCCAGGACAGGCTGGGGAGCATTTTGTAATAATAATAGAGCTAATGGTAATTGGAAGGAGGAGGAAAAATCATATCACATAAACAAATTGGAATTACTGGCAATATTTTTAGGTCTTAAATTTTTCGTCAAACATGAACATAATATTAATATTTTGTTAAGGGTAGACAATAAGACAGCAATATCATATATAAACCGGATGGGTGGTGTTCAATTTCCTCATCTCAATAATCTGGCTAGAGCAATATGGCAATGGTGTGAGTTGAGACATATATGGCTTTTTGCCTCTTATATTAAGTCCTGTGATAATAAAGAGGCAGATGAAGAATCTCGTAGAATCAACCCAGACATTGAGTGGGAATTGAATGTCATTGCATTTCAGAAAATTGTATCAATATTAGGGCAACCTGATATTGATTTGTTTGCATCAAGAATTAATGCTAAATGTCCAATATACATCTCTTGGAAACCAGATCCAGATGCTTTGAATATTGATGCGTTTACAGTAGACTGGTCGAAATATTTCTTTTATGCATTCCCTCCTTTCAGTTTAATACTGAAATGTTTGCGAAAGATAGAACATGATAAGGCAACAGGCATCATGGTAATGCCCTACTGGCCTTCACAACCATGGTACCCAGTTCTACAAACAATGTTGGTTTCGGATTTAATATTTTTCAAACCTCAAGAAGACCTCTTACACTCTTGTTTCAGGGACAAACATCCCTTACATCACCAGCTTACACTAATTGCCGGGATATTATCAGGCAAGCATGGCTGAAGCGGTTCATTCCCCCCGCATCCATGGAAATAATGTTATCATCTCTTTCTAACAATACACTCAAACAATACAATGTTGCTTACAAGTTGTGGTGGGTTTTTTGCCAAGATCACAGCATAGATCCTTTTGCACCTTCAGTACCCAAGATTATGTACTTTCTAACAAGATTATTTGATTTAGGGGCTGGTTATGGTTCCCTGAACTCGCATAAAGCAGCACTCTCTCTTATTGTGGGCTCTAAAATTGGGGAAGATGATCGAGTAAAGAGGTTATTTAAGGGATTCTATAAGTCTCGACCTCCAGTAGCAAGATACCAAAATACCTGGAATCCAAATACAGTCCTTAATGTTTTACAAGATTGGTATCCTAATACGACTCTTAGTTGTGCTAAATTATCAAGGAAATTAGTGGTATTGCTTGCATTGAGTACAGCACAAAGAGCACAGACTCTATCTCTTATAAAGATATCTAACATCAGGTTCCATAGTGATGGTATAAACATTACAATAGACAGCATTATAAAGACTTCTGCTCCAGGCCGCAGTCAACCCAATCTGTACCTGCCCTATTTTGAAAGACCTGAAATTTGTCCGGTTAGAGCTTTGTTTGATTACATTGCTATTACTGAGAAAAACAGGGATCATATTGATCATCTATTATTGACACTAACCAAACCACACAGAAGGGTTACATCTTCAACAATTGGAAGATGGATAAAAGATACTCTTTCTGTGTGTGGTATAGATACAACAATCTTTTCTGGGCATAGTACACGGCACGCTTCCACTTCAACTGCTCATTCGAAAGGGGTTTCATTGGATGTGATTAGGCGGACTGCAGGCTGGACAGATAATTCTTCAACATTTGCAAAATTCTATAACAGACCAATAGTTAAAATTACAGGGCAATTTGCCCAAGCTGTACTCAGTGCTAATTCACAATGTGAATAGATTTATTTCATTGTCAGGACTTGTTATGGTAATGAGTTTTAGGATATAGTACTGATGAGACTGTTTATTATTATATTAGGTACTCAGTTTAAAATAATTCTAGAAGAATTTGGTTTCATTAGCAGTATTAGAAGACTGTGTTTAAGTTTATGGTTCTAAATAAAGGGATTTAATTGATTTTATAGTCATATTTATTTTTACTGTAGCAGTACAAGAATCTCAACTTTACCATCATATCTCTGAACATCTGCATGGTGAATATATCGAGAATAAAGTCGAGTATAATAAGTGATCAAACAAGCTTACCTGTGATGTTCGATCATTATTATACGAAGGACTTTATTCGAAGATATATGAACCTCGCCCGCCCAGCCCATTGGTAAAGTTGAGGAGTAGGTTTTCGGGGCTCTAAAAATAATGAGAAATGACAGTCGGGTTTGTGTTTAAGTTTCTTTTTTAGGGCTGAAAATCTAAATTGCGTCGGTTGCCAGCTACACAAAGGAAGCTGCATGGTGAATATATCTTCGAATAAAGTCCTTCGTATAATAATGATCGAACATCACAGGTAAGCTTGTTTGATCACTTATAATTCGTGGCCTCAACAAATATCCAAACGAAATAACAGTCCAAAAACAAAGAAAGTGCCAAGTGCTGCGAGTGCTCTACTTATAAATGTAGATAGTGTCTAAGGACTACTTACATAGATAGGTATTTATTCTCGTTACTCGTGGAGTTTCTTGCTAAACCTCACACGCACGTTGGTTAGAAAACTCGAGAACGGTAACCTACCCATGCTAATATGTCGAGAGGCCCCAGGCATGATTTTTCTGAAACATGCTATATTTTATGTACTTTTTTTTTCTTAAACTGCAACAATCTGCCAACAAGACGGTCAAAAGACAAACCGAAATAGTTAACACTTGCGCATCTTGAAAGCCGTTGCTTTATTAGCTGATTCATTTTAATCAAGACAAATTGTAGAAATCGTTGAAGCAACAACGGCTTGTAAGTGGGTTACTTCCTATGAGTGCAGTTAATCATAAATTGATGAAAGCCCGTAGAGAGAGACTCACCAAGAGCGGCGGCCTGGCCCTGGGACTTGGTGCTACACTTCCAAAACTTCATAGCGACTGTCTCCGAGGTCAGCAAGGCGTAAGAAGGCACCGCGCGCGCCCGTTAAGGCAACTAGCCATCGTCAAACTGTCCGATTGCGGCCGAAACAATGACTTTTGTTTACAAATTGAACGACGACGCGGAGAATTTATTAATTTGCAGAGTGGAGTGGCCGGTAGCAGGAGACCAATGAGCTGAGGCAAAACAAGTGCGACGTACGAACACCCCCGGTCGACCCGACAGCAATCTCCGGTTGCAACTTTGCCGCCGCCACTCATGCAATGGAGGAAGGCGTGGGCCTCGACACCGTTTGGCCCTTACACGAAATTATAATGTTACAAGTTAAAAACAGATTAGCGTAAAAAAGTTTAATTTCTATCACATCATGTCTTCCTACGGTAAATTTGGAACATAGATGTCGAATTCCGGGCTAGGGGCAAATCACTACGATTCGAAGCAAATTAGTTTATAAAAAATTTCGTATTTCGACTCGATCTTTTACATATTTTGCTGAGTTCTATTCGGCTCACAGATCACACCACCGCGCACCGTTTAAAATCATCATAAGTAGCTTCTTCAGAATTTCAATATAATCTGCTCCGAACCTTACATAATTATTGCACTATAAAAATACATGGATAAGCATAGATAATTTCTAGGCACAATTTCTGTACTGTCTAAAAGTAAAACTGATTATGAATACACACTTTCTATCAATTACATACACTATCTTAGCTCAAAAATGAGATTTTCACAATCGTCAACCTCTTCGGTTTTCAGTAACTAATTTTGTAATAGTACTATGTTCTGCATCAGTCAAATTATTTATTTACTTTAGATCTACAAATATTGCTTGTAAGGTTTTAATGCCTTTGTATCCAGCAGACTATTTTTTTTAAATTTTTACTAACAAAATTATTTTTTGAGTTATTGCTTCCCTATCTAGGTTCCGCATAATTGAAGTCACTTCATTTCTAGTGCTGTGATGATTAAAAATACTCTCTTAAATAAGAGTATGTATGTGACAAACATGGGGTCATCAAATACCAGATAAAAACAAAATTAAATTACTTCTACAAATTGGAATAGGGTTGACTATGCATAAAATTAAGATTATCTACTTAGATAAATACGTGGTTGGGCTCCATAATAAATCAAATTTAAAATAGGCATACATAGTTAAAATCTAATGTGATTAATTCAATAAATAAAGTTCTAAAATATTCACTTGGGTTTTAATTTCCTTGTAAATAATAATTAAGTAATAAGTATAATTATCCAATAGTTTATGCGTTATGCGCTATTTCATTTTTCCCAATAGTGTCGCTGCCATTCATCACAATTTACAAATTAAATTTACTCTGTTTCCATGATGCTTCATACATTATGATATGTTTAACAGCATAAACCTGTGGAAGATTGTAATTTGAAAAGCAGGTAAAGCTGTAATTAATTTCATCAAGAAAATTTCAAATGATTTGTTTTCATTTAGCTTACAACTATATTTTTTTCAATCCTGTTCAAAAAGATGTACAACACTTATAAAAATAAGTTCTTACTTTACAATTTATGTGAGAGGTATTCATTAAAAAAAAAACTTATAATTTACAATTTATATGTTTGAAAATAAACGCTTTAAAAAAAAGCAATATTGTGAATTGATTGAAGGCACTGCATTTATTTATAAATCATTGTGACAACAAACATTTGCAATGAAATATAATAAAGATAAAGTAAGCAGCATTCAACTTGACGCACCGATCAATCTTTTTAGCACTTCGCATTATGGACTTTACCATAAAAATACAAATGAGAGTATCATTGGTGACGACCTTGGTGACGTAGCGGGCGAGAGCTCGTCTGAGACGCAAGGGGTGCGGGTTCGATTCCCGCTGCGGGACAAATGTTTGCATGATCTGCAAAAATTTGTTCCTGGTCTGGGTGTTGTGGTACCATGGCACTCGTAGTTAGTTTCTGATAACCAATGTGGGGTCAGGACTATGTATGTGACTGTTGGTGGTGTTATTTATTATTTTATTTTATTGCCTGAATTTTATCTCATTGTATTCAATTCAATTGTTTTCAATTCAAAAAGTTTTTTTTCATCTCTGAGAGTCTTGAGTATTGTTCCGAGAGTAATGTTTATGGTGTTTATTTAAAAAGTAAAAAACAATGAAGTGCGACAATATGTACATTGCACATACAACAAAAAGATCTCGGTGTATCAAGTCACTCCAGACATCCTATCCTCATTTCATACCACAAAAAATGCTTTAAAAACTGATATCAGTTTTCAATGTCTTTTTATGACGAGTTGGTTGAGATGATAGTCCTTACTCAAGCATCTCCACAATACAAATCTTCAAAAAGAATATTTTAAATACGTCATACATACCTCTTAAAAATTAAAAAATAAACTAGTTAGCTAATCGCTAAATAATGGTGTAAGTTTTTAAGATTATTACTTAGAAGATAGGTTATTAATCAGTTTTTCAACCAATACTGAATAGGTGGTTCCCTAAGAGAGCTTACAAATTCCAAAGGCAAAATCAGCAACTAGCATTTTGCAACTCGCAATGCTTTTAAAATTTTCTATAAGGTTGCCTTACCGTATACTCGCACTTAAAAACAACGATATATCGCCGAGAGGCAAACTCTAGAAAATATACCTAAACTAATTGATACTACTGTTGGTCGTAAGTTGTCAGTTGCTGATTGTTGCAGTTGGTATGTGAGCCTAACTTTACTATCTCTACAACTTATTGCCAAAGTTACGCACGGCGTTAATTCGCGTACAACAGTTCAGTCGCCGAGAGATCTTTTTTACGTAAAAAGCTCATCAGACGGTGGTCAACCGACACTCTACTGAAGTGTCAACCAGGCGCCGCACTGGGTCAATGTCTGTACCAGGTGCCCTGCACGCGGGTCTGGAAGTGTGACACGGGTGTTACAATGTACGCTTGCTGCGGCTGCTGGACGACAGCGAGCGGTATCACTTGTTGCGTCATCTCCACCGGCTGACCATTTTCTTCGGAAACGCCGAGTGACTGTAAGTGCTGCTGCGAGACTTGCTGCACATTTTGCTGCAACACTTGTTGGTGCTGGCTGACCTGCGGGACTAGCTGCATCTGCTGCTGCATTTGCTGCGGTTGTTGTTGCTGCTGTTGCTGGTGTATGACGACGTGCGGCTGGTTCTGCATTTGTTGCTGGTGAACTTGTACTTGCTGCACTTGTTGCTGCTGCTGTTGTTGTTGTTGCTGCTGCTGTTGCTGCTGCTGCTGTTGGTGTTGCTGTTGCACCTGTTGTTCCCTCTCCTCTTCCTTCTTCTTAGCCTCGATAGCTGCCTTTTTCGCGTCCGCCTTTTCCTTCTCCTGCTGTATCCTGATAGGATCCTTGTTTTTATCGTATGACATACATTTACCGCTGCGGAACGGCACCATATCTTTAGGTATCTCCTGTTTCTTAGTTGCGAACTTGACATGGGGAAATTGGTCCTTCATGAACGCTCGGAAAGTTGAGTAGCCCATTAGTTTTACTCCTGGTTCTAGAATCTCTCCATACTCTTTGTATGCTTCAAATAGGTGCTTTCTCGAGTCGCCCTGAATAATAACCGTTTTGCTGGCTTTCTTACCATCGCCTGATGGCTGGACATCTTTGGGCGAGCTTGCATGTTGCTTCAGGTATTCCTTCAAGAAGTTGGTGGCGTGTTTGTAGATGTCGAGAGTGAAGGTGTTGTATGGTTTCTTCCCTACATTGCCGTGTATCCTCGGCGCGACGCCGTGCGTCATCACGTGTTGCCGGATGCGCTTCAGTTGGTAGTGTGTGACATTCTCCAAATACAAAAATGCTTCTAAACATACTTTCCTACCTTGATATACATAGCAAGCTCTCAATCTCCTCCTGACTTTGTGCCTTGATGTCTCAGCGGGATTTGCCAAGCTCGCCATAGTTATGCCCATTAGATACATGTCATGTTCACTTTTGGTTAGTTCAGCAATGTTCAGTCTGTGTCGATACACTGCCTCAGGATTGAGCCCACGGTAACAGTTGTCTTTGCAATCGCAACCTCTCCTCAGTCGTTCATTGACCTGAAATCAATGACATATTTTATAAATGATATATAATTATAATAAATAAATATAATCACTACGTACTTTGCCCCCTTTAGGGATGATTTTCAGAAAATGCTGAAACACATATTTCTTTAATTCTTACCAAAAGCTTAAATATGAACCTGAATTACAAATTTCCATAATGGGAACCTATGAAGCCACAATAAATGATACTTATCTACTGACTATCCCTATACTTATTTTGACAATCTCGGTGGCGCAGCCGGCGAATGCCCGTCTGAGACGTAAGGGGTGCAGGTTTTGATTCCCGGGACAAATGTGTGCATGAACTGCAAATATTTGTTCCGGGTCTGGGTGTTATGTACCATGGTTGTTAGGATGTTTAGATGTTTGTTGTTCAATCACGCTGTAATTGGTCAAACGATTTTGTTGAAACTTGGAATATATATAGAGTTCCATACCTAGAATAGCATATTGGTAACTCCTTATGTAGGTACCACACAATCGAAGCCACATGTGGAAGCTAGTGATAGAATACCTGTGCCGGGTTATCCTCCAGTTTATTGTCAAAGACGTCTTCATCACTGTCGGACTCAGCTTTTTTCTTTTTCTTTCCTGCTTTTTTTTCCATCTTAGGCTTTTTATCAACATCCAAGTCGCCTGTCTCAATGTGAGAGCCAAACTCCATGGTGTATGTACCTGGGAGGGCTTGCAGACTGCCACCATTCTCAACTTGGATGGTATGCCCTTGCCACAACACCTGAAATGTAAGGAAATAGATGTATTTATTGTCTGTATTGATCACAAGCCTACTGCATCCAAAAACATGTCCCAACACTACAGCATCTTCTGAGAAAAAAGATTAAAATGAAAAACATTAAATAGGCAAAGGAGACCAGATCCTTGAAGATGTCTAAGGGGAGTAGTCAGAGGCATGACTTAACATTTAGCACAAGGTATCCACACAATGTTTTCCTTCACCATTCTAAGCACATGTTCTTAGTTGCATAATTCATCAAGAATAGATATAATAAGGCTGGGCCGAGTTTTGATAAAAGTTCTAGTATATTAGGTAGTAGTATAAGGGTTGTACAAAGGCACAACTAACATCCCTCGGCCCAAGCCAACCTCACCTGTAGTGCATCCTGCCCATTTGGAAACAAGACTCTGGCAAACCACCAACAGACACAATGAGTTACAGTCTAAACCAGATCATGGGTTACGCTCGAAACCTAGTATAATTCATTTTTAATGGTATGGTTGAATAAAGGTTTTAATCTGAGTTATTGATAAACAATACCTGATCTTGATGACCATTGAAGTTATGTTGCTGTATGCCCTGCGAGCTCATTTCGAAGACGGAATGCTGTCCCATGGGAGTATGCCACTGCGCGCCTTCGCCATATTCGCCTCCTCCGTTTTGGTCAGGCGGCAGTGTCACGATTATAGCCTCCTTGCTGTCTACACTCCTTCGCTCCACCGACAGCAGCGAATGAAGAACCTCACTCGCCTCCTTTTCCGCGGGATTCACCACTTCCATCTTCTCGTACGACATCCCGCCCGCTCCCTGCTACAAACGATCGCTCATGTCAAATCACATGTATGTACAAACCCGCCCCGACCGCTCGCCAACCCCGAAACAGAATTTGCAAGAAAACCGCGATAACTTTTCAAATTCATGTAAATAAACATAACAAAACCCGCGCAATTATTAACCTTAATCGCATTTTTTAAGTTTCATTATCGCATAGCGGATCGAACTCCCGTGGAATATTGGGCCATATAGCCACAGCAACGGAAGATTGAAACTTACCTTTTTCGCTCTGAATCAGAAGCTGAGACACGTGAAAATGTATCCCAGCTTTCCACGGTCGGTAATGGTTCACTTTAGTTCACTTCATAATGATATTGCAGTCATAATTGAAGAGAAATGCACAATTATTTCACAGAATTCACGGAAGCAATATGGCGATTCTCTTTCCGTGAACAAAATCAGAGGACGCCGCAGAACACGTAATTAGTACAGTGCGCAGCCACCAGACGGCGCTTGGGACGTGCGCATTTCCGTATCGACGCAATGAATTCGCGGTAAAATTTAAACCGAGCTTCGGCTATTCTATTTATCTAATGTGCGTGCATACAGGTTGTTTTGTAAATGGTTTGGTTTCAAAGTGATCCTAGTGATTTTATTGATATTAAAACCTTTTGACTACATGCATATCAATCATCAAAAAAGATCCTAAATATTTTATTTAGATAGAAATTTTAAAAATAATCGATGCGTTTCGATGTGAATTCATTCATAATATCATCTACGTACCATAATAATATAATGAGTAGGTACTCCCTATATAAACATATTATTAATAAAAAACATGATAATAATATTGGTACCCAGGAGTGATGGGATGATGCTTCAGGTTTAAGTCCTATATAGTCGTGGATATTCTTCCTGCCATGAGGAAAATTCGTAATAAATGAATGACCTTGAATATTCACAGTGAAATGAGAAAGTAAGAGTACACAAAATGATGTTTTTTATTTACTTTCCTACCAACGGCTCATGACATTACTAAAGTTGTTAATCAGGTTATGGACAATATAAAAGGGTCCGCATCGAGGTGGAACAAAAGCATCCGTTCAACAACCACAGCAACGTTTGGTAAATGGTACAGTATAAAGCACCCTAGGCAAAGATAGTATTTTTATTGCTTGTGTGTCAGTCAGATCAGATCTCCCATTGTGCAGATAGGGATATAAAGACATTATTCCTATCACTTTTTTATATTTTTTTAAAGCTTTCACACAAAATAACATTTTGAGAGATTTTACAAACGCGGCGTATATAGGTCATAGGTACATGGATCATTTATTTGTGAGAAATAAAAATATTTGTATTAGTGTGTGTAATTTGTAGTTACAACAATTTAAAATAAATTCGCCAAATGAGAGATAAACTTACGGGCCGAGAGGTTCCATTACCAATTTTCGTTACATACGGAATTGAAGTCTGTTTATTAATGTCTAGATATGAGCTTAGATCATATTATTATCTAAGGAAGGGAAAAATAAATATAAATATGGTTTAATTCGAAAATTATACATTACAGGAACTTAGTTTTATATTTCCTGAAAAACTTAGTTTTTATCCTATCTGTTAAAACTTGTATGACTGCTAAACTCAGAGAAGCTATGGGGAAATGGTCAACGGTCCTCTTGTAGGCATTTTTGATGATAAAGCAACTTCCATTAAATAAATACCTATATATAATATGACACTCGGCATGGTTCACTCTGAAAATTTAGAATCCTATTATCTATATTATGATAGTCATGATAAAATCAATTTGTGTTTTTGTCATTATCCTAGATGCCATGGCATCTTGAACTGAACTTGTGTGTGATATGGACCTAATCATCCATTTCTGACGCACTCTCTGGAGCATGGCGGGCGAGTGCCGGCTGAGACGCAAGAGGTGCGTGATCGGTTCCCGCGATATAAGTACAAATATTTACAACGCCTAACTTGGTTGGCACTCGTAGTTTCTTATACCCACGCCATAGGAAACCCTAGTATGGGGTTAGAACTATCTAATTATCAATATGACTGTTACATTGTTATTGAAATTAAAAAATACACATTTTTTATGCCATAATTATCCTGTAGCTATGCCTACGGGTACGTTTCGGGTAGGTAAGGTATTCAAAATAATACCTACACCTACATAAGATGCACTCTTGTTGTTCGTCAATACGATAGATAGAGAGGAACAGATTTTTACATCCGGGAGGGAACGAATGATGAAATTGTTTGGCATCATTTAGTTGAAATTATATTAAAGCTTATAAGTATTTTATGATTTTACTTTTAGGGATTTTAGATGCTTTTGGTTAAATCAAACTGTAGGTAGGTACCTAAGTATTTGGAAATGATTATCGGTCAATAAGACGGTCATATGATAGCTGTCTGTATTTATGAAGACGACGGTCTCTAGATTGCTAAACCTAGTTCTTATGTATAGAAAAAAATTGTATGCTAAGATTGTATGTTATTGTTATTGAATTTATTATTTTCCTTCATGTGTAATTGTATCCTAGCGAAGTGTGAGAATATAATGCTTACCTAATTGTAAATCATATTTCTGCGACGATTTTGTCTTGTCTTGTCTGAGCAAAACCACCTAAAGTCTGATGATAATGGTAGTATTTTCCCTACAGGAAAGTAAGGTAATTTTTCAGGTTTTACATGAAAACTTTCAATATAGGTACAGATACTGAGCTATAATGGATAGCAGCGTAGCGTAAGCATACACAGGTAGACACTATAATGTAAAATCATGCCTATTTCCCGTACACCCGTACGGCGGCGTACGCGTAAAAACATGCAATACGATCGAAACAGGACTTGAATAATCCAATATACTTTTCGGGAAAAAAAATGCTGTCATATAATTATATGACCTATTTAAAGAAGCCCCAAGTAATAAGGAATATAAGTAAAATTCCATAATACTTGGAGCTTATTTAAATAGGCCAATTCGAACATATTTTATTGTTGAACATACTTTTTCTGTAGTTTCAAATACATGAAAACAATATTATTAAAACTGTTTAGCACACATTTTGATCTAGATATCTGGAACGGAAAAACTAAGAATAGGCATTCTGGTAACGAATAATATTTGCGCATTGCTATAATACAAGGTAGGTATTCTATTTAAATGAAGGATACTACTGATTTTATGGCTAAATATGATTTTTAATAATTAAATGTATGCTTGATCAACTGTATTAAAAATTATACGACGTGGGTTGACTGATTTGTGTGGTAGCTTTGGCTGATCGACGGGTACTAGTCGATGAGTGTTACCAAATTGTCGTTCGATGAAATGAAATGAAATAAGTTTTATTTGACGAACACAGACAGAAGACAGGAAGAAACAAAACAATAGGTTAAAAATAGGGAAACAAAAAACAGGACAGCAACATAAAAGTATGTACCTACCCAGGTTTAAATAAATAAGTAACTCAGGTAGGTGCACTTAATAAACAATAAAATAATTCGATCGATGATTTCGATCGGTGTGTTAACCCCATACGGATAGACGTACCCTGTATAATAGTTTGCGGATTTGACGTCATCAGATCAACGAAAGAAAAATCATTCGAAACGAATTGGCGGCATGGCGCGAACGAAATCTTAACTTACGTGTATTTATGTATTTCTTCTTTCTTCATGGATCAGATTCTTCAGATTTTGCTCAATCATAGATGATGGTTTGTTTTGAAGAAAAGTGAGTTGAGAACAATTTTCAAGTGCCGGGGTCATCGTCAGTGAAAGGACTGCAAGGACTGCTAGGACTGCTAGGCTAAGTACTAGGTACCTACCTAATTTGTTTTGCTAAAAACCACGTAGCTAGGTAAGTGTAACCTAGACTATGCATGCATGCCATGCCTACCTCCAATGGAAGAGCAAGTTGGCACCTTGGTATGTAGTCTTAGATACTTATATTTAGTGCTTTATTAGTACCTACCTCTACCTACCTAGATATAGATAACAAACTTAATAATATAGGTAGGTTCTAAGATAGGTAGGTACCTACTCTAATATATCTACTTTCAGAGACGCACTTTGCATCAGTACCTACCTAGGTAGCTATTCTTACCAGATGCTGAATCGATGGTGAAGCAGCTACTGCGAGACTTCACAACCGTTGACGGAGAGGGCCCATCAGACCACTCCGTACGCTCTTCCATAGCTCTGGACGCACTCCTCTTGAACTGCTCCAAGAAACTGTCTATTTGTGTTTCTATGCTCGTAGGAGAATTTGCCATCGCTACTTCCGTTACCACCGAAACAGCGAAAACAAACACAAAACACTACCATCGCATTTAATTCATTTTCACGCTTATAACGTTATTTTATCGCTTCTTAGTTCCTAAAGATAGTAAATGCTTTTCTTATTTCTCTAAAATTGCTTAATTTAGGCCACATTATGTCTCTGGAGGCGTTCATCGACCCGAATTCACGTGCAAATTATATCAAAGAAGACCGCGGGCCGCCCGAAATAATACGTACGGCTATTCGGGCTATTCAATATCGAAGCGATTTTTACTACAGATAAACCGCTGCGGCTCGTACCGTCAACGAAAATAATGCGACTGCCACTGACATCTATCGATCGAAGATAGCAGCTGTTAAAGCAAAAGTTACCAGTCTCAAATACTTGCGAGTTGAGATTGAAAGGTGCTATTTACAATTTTAATTTTTAGCGTAATACCTACAATTATAAACGCTGAGTTACCTGGATATTTTTGTAATTTTATTGGCTTTGCTTTTAATGTTGCTAGCTACTGTGTTGCTATCACGCATGCGCTACAGCTGAGATTGCCGTTGTGTGCTTGTATCTGACGTTTGTCCGTGAGTGAGTGTGAGTGCCCGGTGTGATGAGGCGAGAGGGCGCGGGCGAGGGGGTCGCGCTGTCGCCGGTTACCGCGCACGCTGCGAGCATTTGCTAGTGCTGCGCGAAGAGCGCGTGTGGGTCGTGTTATTATCAGACAGAGGTGACTAGAACTGTCACGCACGAGACTACACCCGGCCACATAATGTCAAGTAAGCAGAACCGTGATAAACATTTAATTCCAATGGAAGGCGTTATTAAGGCACAACAATTACTCAAGTTATTTAGCGTTGTTTCCAGTCCAATTATTTAACAGTGGATGTCGTGGAATAAAATACTAATGCCAATTTTAAATTTAGAAGGGGGTAGTTTTTACACTTTTTCTCGAACGCCTACTTAAGTATTGCAGATAATTATGTTTTTGTAAGTTATGGTACTCCGTGCATTTGAGATCAAGTAGGAAGGAACATACATAACCTACCTTCTACTAGGTATTTGCCTCAGTGCAAAAATAATTTAATACCTACCTAATTTCCGAATGGTAGATTACGTACATAAATAGTTTCCCAATAAATGTATAACTTCGAGGTACTTGCGATTTTCCCTGTGATTTTATTGAAATACATAATCAATCACTCATTGACTTTATTATACCTAGGTCTATGTAGGTACCATATTCCTATATTTTATGTAGGTAGGTACATACGGGGAAAATAACGATCATATTACTAAAATAGCACCATAACACTGGTAGGTATCTACTTAGGTGGTAGGTACGTAAGAACTTAAAATTTACATTCCATATCATTTTCTAGACAACCTTGAATGAACAGTTTTATCAACTTAGCGTCAGACCTTTTAATTTACTGACCCCTAAAGTCGTTTAAAATGTGAAGTAGTAAATTCATTGGAATTTTTAGTCGTATTGTTCACTCCACTCATACTGACAGTAGACTCAGTACCTACCTACTGACAGAGTCTACAGAAATTGCTGCTAAATTTGCAAAGGAGATGTTTCATCTTGGGCGGACTAAGAAAGTCCGCTTCGTAGAAAATAAGGGACGGTAAAAAAATCTCAATCCTAGAAAATCTTGAACTACAATAAAACGAAGTTTAATAATAGAAAAAAAAGCAATGAAAAACAGTTAATAGCTTGCTTAGTTATATTTAGGTATATCCACTTTTTTTTCTTCTTGTCGTGTCACTGATTCTTTCTTGGTCATCCGTGTACATATAATGCAGGCCCAGACTTTTTAGCTATTTATTAAAGTATTTCCATTCGTTCATTTATGATACATGAATAGGTACTCGCCGTTGATTCATTTTTGGACTAAAGATTCCATTCACGACCATACGAGCCTGCCTAGGTTGGTAGGTTACCTACTTACTCACCAAATACTTAAGTTCTATGCGCAAACGTAGAGTAGCTTTCACTGTTCACTTATCTATCATACGAGATCGTAAATACACCATGTTATCTGTAATATACATTCATAAACAGCGCTATCAGTTTTAGGAACAAACTATTATATAACCTGCTGCAGAGAGTGCAATAATCTTGACCGTGACTCTTCTGTAGTTGTATGTAGGTACGAATTTGCTTGACGATTACACGTTTACAAGTCTCGCTAGCTATAATATCTTCATATCGATATAGGGTATCTGTCGGGGGTCCTGTGGCTTGGTATCTGATATTCGATACCGACCACGAAGGTTCTTCTGACTTTACTGCGGTTTAACTGGCGCCATTTAATAACATTCTGAAGACGTGTTCGAGAACACCTTAACGTTACCTTACTAGCATAGGTACACTGCTTATTCAGATCAATAGGTCCTACGAATTTGGAAAAGCTGTGGCTCGAGCATGAATGATTCACGATAGCGTTACGCTTACGAAATATTCCTGCTTGGGGTACCGAAATGCCAGTATCACACAGACCTTTACCAAACCAATGAACAAGTCAGTTTTAAAAAAATTTGATAACCTCCTTTTTGATAATAATTCCTGTTAATTCTACATAAGCCCTCATCAGACCAGGATCTGCTACTACTAGCCTACTAACTTAATCGGTTCGAAAAAGGGTAAGGTTTCGAACTTATAACACCCCTCATTTTAGTCAGCTTAAAAAATCAGAGATAGCCCCATGATCATCATGCGCAGTAGGACTTTACCCACTGTTGGGTAATTGAGTATGGACACAGATAACATAATATAATCTCTCTTTGCTCCTGCCACTCGCTGACTCGCAACGATCTTCAGCCAGTCTAATCCATGTGCGTGTCCACGACGCTCAAGATGTCGTTGTCCCATCCTGCTGGACCAACGACACTTCTTTCGCCATTCCTGGTCCACCATTCTGTCAGTCCTACCCATAACTTATATATAACTTACCCATATTTGTAAAGGGAACAAGCTCAAGTAGATTTCATACCACTCTAACAAAGATTAATTGGCCGTGCTTGTTGCTTTGATTCAAAACCAGTCCTACGCTTTCTCTAGGAACCTAGTAACTCTCATGTTTTCTCTCTGAAAACTAAATATTGGCTCGTAGAAATGCATACTGCCGTGCACCGTGACCGAACTTAGAAAGTGCACACTTCACACTACTTTTCTTGCTTGAGTGAAGGTGATTTTTTATTGTAATGGTAATTTAATTTTGTATAGTCTTCGCCATCATTGCATTCCTTTATTCCGTAAACGGTCGACTGCCCGCGTGGTTCCATCCCGCCGGACCGGCTGCACCTAAATAGAAACCACAGGGTTATTGCTCCCACACCGCGTCTGATCCTGACATCTCGGAGCTCAAGTGCCATGTTGGGGAGCCTTTGGCTGCACGAATATATTTCCATCTATCTAAATCTGGTCGTCTGCTCGACGCTTTCATACCTACTACATCATGCTTCGTTTTCAGATGTGAGTCCAAATATGATTTACGATGTTGATGTGATTTTATTAAAACAGTTTATTATATCTAGTGGTTGATGATGTCGGCCTGCGAAACAGGAATGACCTCGATTGACGGCATTTCCTGGGGTAATTTTAGATCGGGATTAGGATGTTTGCAGGAAAAGATCATGTTTATGACAACCTAACTAGTTAGAGTATTAAGCCGTGTTGGCCTAGTGGTAGGTACCCCGACTTTTGATCCGAAGGTCGTGGGTTTGAACCCGGACGTGCATCAATGAGTTTTTCTGTTAGAAAACTAGTAGGTCAGTATTCTTAGAAGCGGCGATGGGCTTGCAACCTGTCACATAAGGAATATACTCACTACCTACTGCAAAATGTGGGTAGGTGCCAAAATTTTTGGACGTGCCTCTGACAACCCCCTTAGACATCTACAGGATCTGATCGCCTAGAGATCTAAGAGGTTGCCGTTGGGGATAAAAGAAGAGAACATATTTCTTTCTTTTAAAATTATTAAAATAAATATATTCTGAATTGTTCTTAGTTGATCATATTCTATACTTACTTACATAAAGGAGCAATATGCCTATAAACTTAGGTAAATATATTATTTTTTTGCTAGGAATACCTACTCAATATCGAAGACATCACAGACGCATCAGTAATCGGAACTTGACAGTTCGAATCGAATTGACTATTTCGAAGACATGCAATTGATTAACGATGTGTCGATTTATCAACGGCTTGTGCCAAGAGACATCTCAAGCTGGATGTCTTTTAGAAAGACTGATTAACAGTTTAATTGTGGAATAGGCAGGCCGACGACTAGCTCGCAAAATATCTGACGCTATACACTGGTTTTATTTCGAATTTTATTTGTGTCGCGCTATTTCTGTTGGAGCGTGCGGCACTTGACTATTACATAGCGTTGTGTATGTGGCCCACGCTTGCTGGACGCCGAAAGGTATTCATGAAAATATGTATTGTCTGCTTAACAGTCAAGAAGACTGTATCGTATGTCGTATCACTGATTTTTCTCTTGGTCATCCTGCATAAGGACTGTGAACAGTTTCAGGTATGGTAACCCGGAAAAGAGCCTATGACCGTCGGTGAACGAATCTGTGTGGTAAAAGGATTAACGTGCGCCTTTTTTAATGGCTCCTGTGACGATGTGTTCCTTCACCGTTTGAGAGCACTAGTAAAGCGCTCATAAATTTTACGAATGGAAAATACATTGGTCAACGACCGGAATTCGAACCCACGGCCTGTGGATCGGAAAATCTGTGATTCAGGATTGTTAAAGATAATAAATTATCGATCGCAGTTTTTATCGAGAATACTTAGTTGCCTTAATGTTTTCTTGGTCTTCAGTACCTGCCTAATTTTAAGTAGATAGGTATTACACGTGTTTTTATTGACAGGAGGAAAATAATGCGCACGCAGCGCCAACTTCTGTACACGTGCCAATAACATCTATCTTCTACCTACGTTTTCTCAAGAGGAGCAAACTGCGCATTTCCTGACTACTTTTATGACGACAGCACTGACTGACTTGATCACATGCAAATCACTAAAATACGGGGCTGGCTACGTCATTCCATGGCTGGTGATTTCCAGCTATTTTCGACACTTTCTTCCTTGGCACCGCATATCTTACAGAAGTTCTTTCTGGTAAAGCCAATAGCTCAGTAATGTGGGATGGGGCTAAGGTACAGTCGCCTGCACTAAGATGTATTATTTTAGAATTTAAAGTTGAAAATGGCATAAACTAATGGTTATGTCCATAATTTTAAAGTTTTAGATGTGTACATCTTTATTTTAAGAATTTGCTAGTGTGCAGGTAGTAGTACTAGTATGAATTGGTGTCCTAACGCTAATTTGCCTTTTTAAAACTATTAACATTTCTTGAATGTTGATACGATGTTAATTGATTATGTTTGTTCCACAGACCGAGCATGGGTAACACTAGCAACAAACGACTCTTACGGCCTCGGAGCCTTGGTGCTGGCGAACTCGCTGCGCCGCGTCGGCTCCGAACATCCGACAGTCGTTCTGATCACACCATCTGTTACTGATGCTATGAGGTAACCCATCGCCAACAGCCGTCGTTCCGCTTGGTATAGTCAATAAGACTTTGCCAACGAGTGCCGAATTCAATATAGTACACTGAAAAAGATTTGAGTTCCTGAGATTCGGAGTTTTCTAGGAATTATTGAACTGTTTTTAAATCATCACATACTCCAATCACTTCAACATTGCAACTATCTTCGTTAGCAACTGATCATGCGTACACAACACACACACCCCACATGATCGATTCAAGCTGGGCACTTTCTTCAATCATGCCGTCAAGTCCGCGTGGGCCACATACCTAGGTGTGTATATGAGATTTCTAATCGTGCCGAGACTGTAATGTCATTTATTGATAAAGGGTTTTTATGTTCCCAGAGAGCGTCTAAGTGCAGTATTTAGTGAGGTAGTGACAGTGGACGTTTTGGACTCACGTGACGCCGCGCACCTCGCTCTGCTGCAGCGGCCCGAGCTCGGCATCACCTTCACTAAAATCCACTGTTGGAACCTCACGCAGTTCGAGAAATGCGTCTTCCTAGACGCTGACACTTTGGTAAGTCTATCTTGCACGATTTACTTTTACTGATCACGTGCTCCCATCCGTAGAAAAGATAAAGCCTATGTGAGGTAGATATAAGATGAAACGGATGATGATACCTAATATACAAGATAATGTGGATATTATCAAAGCCACCCAAATGTGCTTGCATTATGAATATCAAAACAATATTCAGCAGCGATATAAAAGAGCAATTTAGATAAAAGTCTCCACATTTTTCGATTAATAAAAATCTCGTTCGCGCTGTACATTCTTCTCCAGGCAACGTGGCTTGCTAAATTGGCTGAATTGTTTGTGTGGTTTATTTGAGGACAGTGTTTATACCGTCTGGTCTAGCCGGAATGTGTGACAGCTACTACACGTTATTAAATAAACATATAGGTAGGCGTTGGAATTCAAATAGATGACTAAAATCTAATATTGCAGTTCGTGTTAGATATACACTTGGTTTATAATTTTTGCAACGATATCGGAAAATTGGTATCACTTCCTAGAATAGATGTGACAAGACCGTCTATCTATGCAATCGCATTTTTTTCAAGATCGATTAACGACCCTGTACAACATGAAATCTATTTCGACATGTAATTGTTTATGCGATGGGAAAGTCAATGTTACCGGACGTGCATGAAATTAAATACGAGATGACGATGAACAACCATGGCCCAAATAATTCTGTCAATTTTGGAACAGCTCCAAATACTACAATCTCATTCTTTAATTTTCTTCCGACGGCTACAGTTGAGAAGGGAATGTGTTATTGTGCGGCGAAAACGAATCCAAATGATAACGACGCTCGTACGATACAAATACATTCAATTGTAGATATTATGTAATGGAAATTGTATAAAATTTCAATTTATACAATATTCAACTGCTATGAATAAACATTAAGATAGCGTCTCATTAGGATCCCATTGACTTATATTCGGGTTTTTATCACAAACAGGTTATTGAGTCAAACAAGTCTTATCCAACATTTGATAACAGCTCGATATTTAATATTTGTGTAGCATAAATTTACACGTAACGAGTCAGTGATCATTATATTCATATTATAGTAAGAGATTAACAAGTGTATTTCTACGATAAGTATCTAAGTCTGGTGTCAGAATCAGAAAACAGTAACGCGATGAATATAAAAAAAAAATGTAAGTATACTACTTACCATTGTCCCTCGTGAGCGTGATATGTTCAAAATAGTCGCTACTTTAGCTTATGTAGATTTAAGATTCTTATGAGAAGATAAATAAATAAAATAAATAAATATTCCGGACATATTAAATTATTGAGGAATACATTTTTATTATGGGCACTGGGAGCTGTGCTTTTTAATTCTGTTGGTACCTACTACTAAGGTAAACAGACATTGTATCAATATTACGCAATTTCTTAATCCTGTACCTACCTAATCATGTTGTCTGATGATAAAAGTTGGCTAGGTATCTAATTTACCTATTATTTTATACGCTATTAAACACTGCTTAACTTACCTTCTCATTTTACTCCCGTTGTTCCTAAGGTGGTACAAAACTGCGATGAGTTGTTCGAGCGAGAGGAACTCTCCGCGGCCCCTGATGTCGGCTGGCCCGACTGTTTCAACTCAGGAGTGTTTGTGTTCAAGCCTTCAGCGGAGACCTTTGAAAGGCTAATTACCTTCGCCCAGGAGCGGGGCAGCTTTGACGGTAAAACTCCTTTATTGGAACCACTAACAGCACACTAAATTACGAAAAATATAGACCGAACACTAGTGCTCGCTCCACCAAACAATAACGACGAGACTCTGAACCAAGAGCGGGGCAGCTTCGACGGTAAAACTCCATTATTGGAACCACTAACAGCACACTAAATTACGAAAAATATAGACCGAACACTAGTGCTCGCTCCACCAAACAATAACGACGACACTCTGAACCAAGAGCGGGGCAACTTTGACGGTAAAACTCCTTTATTGGAACCACTAACAGCACACTAAATTACGAAAAATATAGACCGAGCACTAGTGCTCGCTCCACCAAACAATAACGACGACACTCTGAACCAAGAGCGGGGCAGCTTTGACGGTAAAACTCCTTTATTGGAACCACTAACAGCACACTAAATTACAAAAAATAATGTCCGAACACTAGTGTTCGCTCCCCCAAACAATAACGACTACAATCTGAACCAAAATTATTTGGATGAAGACGATTGGATAAATTTATATCAAAGCAGAAAATATGATGGGTGGGTAACCCCACTGTATCTTGGTCCATCTTATATCGGTCTGACTGAATAATAATTATAATTATAGAATTATAGATGGTTATTATTCCAACAGGTGGTGACCAAGGTTTATTGAATTCATTCTTTTCCGAATGGGCTCGATCAGACATCAGCAAGCACTTACCTTTCCTTTACAACGTCACTTCAGCCGCATTCTACTCATATCTGCCTGCTTTGAAACAGTAAGTTCAATATTATTAATAAAACATACCTTTACTTGCCATGCCCTAAACTATACAAAAATTTTAGAAAGATTTTTTGGATTATCAAATTTTTTGAAATATTGGACTGAAATGTCCAGCCTTTCGAAATTATGTCCATAATATTTGCAATCATTCAATATACTCCAAGCAGCTGCATAAAGACTTTTCTTGTTTTAGTTTCGGCCAAGACTTGAAGATAATCCACTTCATAGGCGCAGCCAAGCCATGGCTTCAGCACTTCAACTTCGAGTCGCGTACCGTCGACGCGCCCGACCACATCAGAGGCTTACTTCAGTTGTGGTGGGACATTTTTGTAGGCGACGTGCACTCCCAGCTGGATGCTGCGATGGTGAGTTGATATTTACTTGGACTTTGGGCTGAGCAATCAACCTGGCCCCGAATTCTACTAATTCAATGGCTTCTAACTTGGCCACTTTTGACACTTTTGGTATTCTTCTATAACAGTCGTATAGCAATTGCAGTCATTGTTTTCGCAATGAACCAATGAAATCAAAGAAACGAAGGTGGCGACAATCGTAACTGAATCATAATGGTGCGATCATTATCATGCGATTATCATTTTCAAGTCATTGAATTAGTAGAATTGGGGGCCTGACAACTTTGTGTTATGATTGTATTTACATGGACATTTTTTATATTTAAATGGGTCGTATGTATGTGGACGACTTTATGTAAAAGCTAAAAAAAAAATTGAACATTTTGTGTACTTATGTTACAATATACTTTCTTACATAGATACAGTAGGTACTTATTTTTAATCAAGGTAATAATAGCAACCACAGGTAGGTACTATTTATTGCGTTCTATTGAGATTTATATTTAGGTTAGTTACTTGATACTCTGCTGGTTGAAATCGAACCCTCCCGCGGTTGCGTAGGCACTCTACATAAAACCGCTAGTACCTCTGTGTAGATGGTTTCTAGTAAATCGATCCATTCTTAAACAGCCTGTGATCTGAACACTACAACATGTTTTCCAAGCATACAAAATGGGAACCTAAAGTTACAGAGGTGAGAACACATTATGATTCGTATGCTTGTGAGATAGGTATCTCCTTTCGATTCCGTATTTAATGAATTAAAAGATGATACATAGGTGATACCTAAGCACAATAATTTGATTAACTGTTTTTAACTGACCCTGAGTAATGCTTGCACTGAAGCTTGTGCACCACACCTAGCGCTATTTATTTGCACCTTTGCCTTGAATAATGATGCTCGTTTGAACTTGTGTTTCTCCAAAATACTAACGTTTTCTAACTTTTTGTTTGGCTGACAGTCGCTTCATGCAAGGTTTGGTAAATCATTTGTAATTTGGGATAGATGGTGTTGGTATTTTGGTGAAATACTCACCGCGGTAGCTTCGTAAACATACAATAATATTTTTAAATAAAATTTATATCGTACATCACTATACTCAGTCTGATTTCATGTTTAAGTAGTTTGTATTACAAGTTCTTGTATGTTTATTCGGTTTCCCAATTTTGTTTTGTACTAATATTGTTCGCTTGGACAAAGCTCTTTGCACTGTTTTGTAGTTGGTGCGTGCAGCTTAGTTCAAGTGTGTTTGCATGCACTGCCACTGAGTTATTTCACTTCAACAATAGGTTGAGGTGGAGGAACCTCCTGAGACGCCGCCTCCAGTGTTGCCCCCTCACGACGTCAGCCAGCAGTATCATTATCAGCCTGTTATCGACCCAGAGTCTGAATTCCGTTGGCACAGGCCCGATGCAAACGCAGCTATTGAATATCCCGATAGAAACATAGAAATAACAGACATCCACGATCGTTGGGAGACGTACAGAGGAAATATTCCACCGAAGTCTAAGCATCATACCGAAGCAGAAGTCGAAAGTCACCAGGAGATAAGACAGTATGCATGGGATTATCAGCATGAAATAATAGTCGGCCAAGAACAAAGAGCCCCGGCAGAATATTGCCCTCCAGCCCCTTCACCTACACCTACACATACACACAGTTACCAACACAGTGAATACGAATACCAACATTCAGAGCAACATTCCCACAGTGAACATACAGACTACAGTCAACCAAGTACATCCAGTTATCATGATCAGCCGAGTCATCATGGCCATTGGCCCCATGATTCCTCTGATTATTTTCACCAAGATGAGAATTTACAACACCAACATAATAACGAACACCCACAAAACAAAACACACCACATTCAAAACGAGGAACAATCTAGTCAGCATCAATCGAAAGAATATAATTTTGATAGTATTAGTCACCACCCCGAGTCTTTTAATCATTTTGATGAACCCAAAACCCACGATACCTATCATCAGATAGATTTACACAAACATGATTTTCCTATCGTGAACAACGTACAACACGTAAGTCACGTCCACGTTCAACAAAATACTAAAAAATGTAGCCCACACAGACACAGAATAGACCAAGGGACCGTTCCTGAAACCAGTAGCTTGTTGAACGGCGATGTATCTGAATCTGAGAGTGATTACTTCGAAGAGATAATCCCAAGGCATCCTTACGACGGATTTTACTTGCGGCATCGAGTTACTATAGACTCCCGCGGACGCAAAGTCTGCACCCATGAGATTCCACCTTCTCCATCGCCGTCACCGCCCGTATCCCCTACCCCTCAAGACTATGATACGGCTGAGGAGAATGTACTAAGTGATACTGAAGACTACGTAAGTTTTAATTCTTTTAATATACCTACCTCATCAAATCCCAAAGGTACAACAATTTTATTTGCAAATTAAGTGAGTGTCAGCCAATGTAAATAATGTAGATTAGCTGTGCATGCCTGTTAATACAAACCGCCGCACGTAACTGTGTTAACACTAACTCTTTTTACCTAACTCTAAAATAATATTCTCTTTCAGAATCCGTAGAATAAGTCGCGTCAAGCTATCGTGACTGTCCTACGCACTTCACTATCCCACCTTTCTCCAACCTTTTCCACGTACTGCTTATTCGGACAGGGCAGACGGATTGGCGCGACATCTATTTTATTAAATTCTAATATCACTCTTGTGTATTTTCCAGAGCGGAGTCGCCGGTAACTTGGCGCGAGTGGTTCCCGGCGGCCCTCACGAAGCTTTGGATGACCTGACGCGTCGCCAAGGTTGGGAGGCCGGTAACATCGATTACATGGGCGCTGATGCCTTTGATAACATCTGGGCTAAGATCTCGCAAACCCTGACCCGGCCAAGATCCTCGCCTTCTCCGCCTAAGGACAGCCCACCACAAGAGATCCCAGTTCAGGTGCGTTCAAACAGACAAAGCTCGTTTGACCTACTTACCTCCTTTCGTAAACCTTTTTATTAACAACCTGGCCTGGTCAAAAAATTTAAGAATTTATATTTCGATTTTCAGGCTGATGAACCGGCTAAGGAAGTAGTGAGTGAGCCGGTGCAGGTTGCAACAGAAGCTGCACCAGTTGCTGCCGCAGTAGAACCCGCCGCAGTCCCAGAGACAGAACCCATCTCCGTTCCCGTGGCAGAACCTGCCCCCGTGGCGACTCCTGCTAAAGAACCAGTAGCAACTCCTGTGGAGACTTCTCCTAAAGTAGACACTCCTGCGCCAGAAGCTCCAGCTAAACTAGTCGCACCTATTGAGTCTGCTGCGGTAGATTATATCCCCGTTACAGTGATCGCTGAAGCGCCTGTAGAGCAGCCAAAAAAGACTGAACCCCTAGAAGCTCCTGTTGCACCAAAAACTGTTGTCGAGCCATCGACACCAACTAAGGCAGAGGCCCCTGCAGCAACACCAGAGAAGGTTCTCTTACCTTCTTGCCCGGTAGCTACAGACAGTACCCCGGTAGCTACAGACAGCCCGCCATTAGCCAACACTCCATCCAAGGAAGAAGCGCCCGCGGTGCCCGCTGTCAAATGTGAGTCGACCAGCAATACGCCTTGCACAGTTTTCTAGAGTTCATTCTTGCAGTTTTCTCAGACTAATACATTTGTTATAGTTGCATCCGTTTTACGTGGAACACCGGAGACGACATGTAATCATTCTGAAAGGGGGGTTATATAATAAAACAATATACGATAACAAAAGAAAACAACTTTAGTAGGTATATTTCCTACATACTACGAAAGTTGCAAACAAAATAATAATGTGATTGATCTTTCTTTGCTGAAAGAGAAACATTAAAGATTCTTCTGATATTTTCCTTCGCGTGAAAATGGACCTACTTTCAGGATGATAAAACATTGTCACTGGGACTTGGGTTTGTGAATCCCGGCGGCATCACGTAGAGCTCGATGTGCGCACATGTTTTCTTTTGTGTCGTTTTGTGATGTTTGGTTTCATGTTTATTTTCTGAGCATAAGTTTCAATCGTTGTTATTTCACCCAGCTACCGAGGAGGCAGCGCAAGAGACGCGGCTTTGATAGACCAGGTAAAGCCTAACACCACACTTGGGCCCAACGCAATGGTAACTATGGGGTACTATGGTGGAGGGCTTTCCTTGTGTTGCGTACCTATACACGGGAGATTAATAAGTCAAAGTTAATAGAATAAGGCATTGCTTTGGTCAGAGGAACGTTCAAGAACGATTCAGTGACCAATACATACCTTAGCCTATTGACGTGGCGAGCTGGTCCACCACATGTGTATGCAACACCAGAATCAATGTTTGTGAAGTCGCGTCCAATCCAAAATTAAACGAATTCCGTAGTGTAATATATTAGTCCTCTAAATAGTTTATTCCGTGGTTATTGGGTTGCGTCCAAGTGGATGCACAGCGTAGGGGTGTTTGGTCAAATACTCATCGAGCTATTTCCGAGTTTTCCGACTGATTTAATTATGGATTTAACCTCAAAATACTAAGCCAATGTAATTAGCAAAATGAGTATTTGCCACGCAGCAGGATTTGCTAAATTATCTTTAAATGATTCTTGGCAAATTTTGCTATGATCTGAAAACATAGGATTTTGCTGCAATTACTGCTAACTTGGCAAAATTGTTGCAGGTTTCCTTTTGTTTTGTTTGCTTCTATTCGTATATATTGATTGTCTCACACATTGCAAGGAACATTATTCAACGCTTCAGTACCTGAATATAATACCTACCCTGAAAAAAGCAGCACTTTCACTTCACCAACGCACTCGCAAGCATTAGAGAATCAAGTCTAGATTTAATTCCATTATTTACCTACAGACTCATATTATTTTACATATATAATTTTTGTCCAGTATTTGCTAGCGGAGTGTGAAGCAGAGATATGCGAAATCAACCACAAGATTCGCTTATCGATATTGGTTAATTTTCCACATTCCTCCGCTTCAGAGGACCGCAGTTCGTATCTGAAGAACTACCGTCCCTTACAGAAATAAACAATAATAATCCTTGTAATGGTTGCGCTTTGGAACTCTTCTGCTAGACTTACAACCTAATCGCTTGCATCGTTTGAGATAACCACGCTACCTTTCCCCGACTTTGTTCCAGGCCCTAACCGCGCTTGCTCTGTAATGTGACCGCACTGACCGCCATACTAATAACTGAGAGTCAGAAATCTGAGAGGTTTCTAAGGGGTTTGGTTGTGTAGCGGAGGAGCGTCGAAAGGTGGGCAAGCTGCAGCTGAGTCCTCCGGCCCTCGCTGACCCGCTGCCCACGCCTGACAGCGAGGCTGAGGACGCAGCCGCCCTCGCGCACGCCATCATCGCTAGCGAGCTGCAAAACATCCAGACGCCTACCGTCACCTCGCCTCAAACCCCCGCTGAACCCGCCGCGCCTTTCGCTCCCAAAGCGGGTCTCACCGTCGACGAGCCTCAGGTTCCGACGCCTCCGGTTGGAGCTGTCTCTCTCGCGCAGATCGGCGTCAAGCCCAAAGAGAAGAGCACCACCGCCGCTCAGCTAGAATCCTCCATCGCTGCGGCGACAGAAAAACCTGACGCACCTAAAGACGCGCCAAAAGATGCGCCAAAAGATGCTCCTAAGAAGAAAATCATCAAGAAAGTGGTGAAGAAGGATAAGGACGCCGCAGCCGCGGTCGCAGGCGCCGACGCGCCAGTGCCGCCACCGCGTAAAAAGGAAAAAAAACCCAAAGAGAAATGAGCGCTCACTCACTATAGTTCCTCTGTGCCATAATCTTAGTGCCTTCGTGTTTATGTCGTCTATTTAATTTGCTTTTAATGTACGCGAAACTTTTTATATTTTTATATGTTACTTAGATCTACCTATGTTTTATCTTTTCACGTGGCCATTGTAGGTATCGTTTACTTTTATGTTAATCTCATTTTTATTTATAAGTATTTTTTTATGTTTTAACAACTATTATTTACCAAAGGATGGAAATAGAGATGTATTTATTAAATTGAACATTTTTATGTAATTTTGTATTAAAGTCTATTTTGGAATATTTAGGTTTCTTTGGATATTTTGTTTTTCCCCAAGAAATAAATAGGAACCTATCACGTACCTTCCTACCTACCTACATAGGTTACAACTTTTGACAAGTTGTTGAATGTTTGATACATGTGCTGTTGGCGATCCTATTTAATAAATAATTAAATACAGGATGACCAAGAAAGATAAGCCAGAGTAGGTATCAGCCATTTTTCATAAGAAAAACAGAGATCTATTACACGTAGTGTATTAAATATTATTTATAGTCTGCATAGAGAGATCTGTGACGGAAGATTTTATGAAGCACAGAGCAATTTCTAGAATTTTATCTAACGCCATCTATTGGGCTCATCGCGATTTTTTTTAAAAAACGCTGTTATTGCTGCTCTTTGACGAGAGACGTTTCATCAATATATGGAGCCTGGGCCTGCACTGTGTACACTACTCTAAAATATGGCTAAGCAATAAAGTAAACGTATTTAATTGGTTATTTTATTTAAATTGACTTCGTTCTAAGGTACATTAAGATTTTCTTCGACAAAGAGAGCAACACACAGGGCTACAAAAATATGGCGGATGGACGTGCGTGAAATGTCATTTTGACAACCCACATGTATCTGACAAAACAAAAACATCAAATCAATATACACATGACATGAAAAGTATGTCAATGTCATGTCAAACGCCAATTATAAACCAACATGGCGGCCTTCAAATAGTGTTCACATAGTAAAAAACTTACCAGAAGAACTATTCTTGTACCATCGCATTTGTCTTCAAATTAATGAAATTGTATTTTTCTTGTAATCTCCTATATTTTCCTATTTTTTCTATGTAGTGTACATGGACCAGGCCCAGAATGAAATGGCTCCAAGTCAACAAAGAGCAGCAATAACAGAGTTTTAAAAAAAAATCGCGATGTCAGATACATGTGGGTTGTCAAAATGACATTTCACGCACGTCCATCCGCCATATTTTTGTAGCCCTGTGTGTTGCTCTCTTTGTCGAAGAAAATCTTAATGTACCTTAGAACGAAGTCAATTTAAATAAAATAACCAATTAAATACGTTTACTTTATTGCTTAGCCATATTTTAGAGTAGTGTACACAGTGCAGGCCCAGGCTCCATATATTGATGAAACGTCTCTTTTTGCCAGTTAAACTCTGTACAGAGTTGTTAGATATTAGCATCGGACCCAGTACAACTCCGTAGGTAACTAAGGTTTTCCGAGAGGTAAGAAGTTTTCAACTTAGGACGATAGAGGCGTTACTTTTTTCGCTGCTTCAGACTAATGCGTGCGAAGTGGTTCTTTTTGTTCCCGTGCCATCCTAGGGCGATTTCCTACTAATTCGGTGGTGTTTCTTGTCTCGAATTTTTGGGGGCAAATACATCATAATATTCGAGGGGGAAAATTACGAACAAAGTATTTTACAGTTTTTTTAATATTTAATATAATATTTTCCTCTATAGTTAATGAAACAACTTGGATCTGAGTACAAAAAAACTATTTTGATTTGGAAATGATGCTTACTTTATTGTAGTTACTATAATATTTGTCCGTTTCTCTCAAAATACACAACATTATAGATTGTGTAGCTAAGAAAAGAGAACTCATTCAAGAAGAGGTTTAGTTGGGTTTTATTTAAAAAAATACCAATATTTTCGTGGGAATTTCATGCGAGGCTGTGGGGGAAATTCTCTTAGCCATCTGGCAACACTTCACATACGGCCCACGCGTCACTAACCATTCCAACCAATTACCAACCAACCAACCAACCAACCAGTTTGACAGACGCTTTCAGACGGGAGGGTTGTGGCGCGTTCTCTCACAGAATACCGTTGTTATTATCAATGTAAATAAACATAATTCGACAGTATTTTTTAATTTTTATCTAGTTTCTATGAGTAATCGATAATTATACTGCTAAAGTGCTTATTAAACGGTGATTAATTCAATGTTTATTGTTGTGGATCCGTTTTATTCATAATCTTGCATCGGTGAGGACTGCATCGTTTTGTTGGACGGTGGATAAAAATGTGAAACGAAGGTGTGATGTTAGTGAACTCTCCGTCGGATAATTGAGGGTATTGTGAAGGAACTGGCAAAATGAGGTGGTTGGCGCTGATACTTCTGCCAACTTGCCTAGCACACCTGAATGTTTACCTGAGTAGTGCTGAAGTTTGGAGGCTCCTGGGTAAGTCCTTAAATTTCATTTTTTATTCTACAGTTTTAAATTTCTATTAAAAGTCAGACTTATAGGTATCTAACCGCTCAGTTAAAGTTCTGATTATATACAAAAGTTATCCTAGTGTTTTTTACCTGGTCATAAGACCTTTTTAAGGCCACCTCAACCTGGTCACTGACCTACTACTAATTATCATCTAACTACCAATATTAGTATCTAAAAACTATATTATAGTAGAAAATACCTACCACCAAATCATACATCCAAATAAATTGAAATGAACAATATTCAATTCTTTTAATATGGGAGCAACACAAACTCTAATATTCAGTGTTCAGTAACACACATAATGTAGGTATTAATTTAAAAAATGCTTTCTTGTCGTGTCACTGATTATTTCTTGGTCATTCTGTATTAGGTCAGTGACCAGGTTGAGCTAAGGTGGCCCTAAAAAGGGCCTTTGACTGTCTGTGAAAGAATCAGTGTAGTGAAAGGATTTAAGTGCGCCTCTTAGAGGCTCCTTTCGTGCACAGAAATAATTCCGATTCTAATGCTGTGCTGGAGAGGCATTTAATACAATACATGTTTTGGTGTACTACAAGTTCCTTGCTTACCCATTGTCGGAGAGCTCAGTTTGAATGTTGTTCAGCCAGCCCTACTAGTTTTATGCCCGCATTAGTACTGCCACTATTAAAGTGCAATGTACTTTCTGTCAAAATAAAATTACTTTAAAAAAACATCACTATGACAACATGTCAAACTATATTAACATGAGATTCAGGTTGCGAATATTCTGGTTCTCGTTTGCAGTCAAAGAGACAAGAGAACCAGAGTATATTTAACATGATATTACAGTCAAAGAGTCCGAATATGGATGGGTGTGCACCTAAATTGGTTTTCCCAACCCTAGATCTAACTTTTCTAACAAAGTTTAAACTAGGTTAATTAAGTTTTATCGCTTGACACCACTACTCACTCATAAAGTAGTGTCCTTGTCAAAACAACCATCACTTTTCATACATTTTGTGAATAAATTAATGAGGGCAATCGGTGAGCAGTTAATGACTGCCTGCCCTAATGCATTGCTAAGCTACAATCCCATCCCTTGTCTGAAGATAGCATCGTCTACTGGGTCGCCGATGGGCTTTTGGCTGTTACCGGAGGCTTAGTGGCATGCACAGCCTTGACTTCAATCAGTACAGTGAGTGTAGGCTGTACGGCACCTTCAAGACATGTAGTGCCTCCTGTATAGAAGTAGCTGGTCATGTGCCCGAGGGCAACGGCTCACACATGGATGGGTCTGTCTGAGAGCTACTGTTACATCCTTGTATATTATCAGATACATCCTTTTCTGCTTTTTTATATTTGCAAGTTATTTAATGACGTGGCTTACTATTTTGTTTGAAATGTAGTCAAATTCGTCAAGTCGCGCTTCTCCTTACAAAGCTTAGCTTAGTCTCAGTTTTTTTTGTAAATGACTGAATAGGTAGGTACTTTCATTATAACACAATTTCTTTATTTTTACATTGTGGTGTAGTGAGACCTATCTTTGAGATGTTAGGCTCACTGTTTAAAAGATCAGTCTGTAAATCCAGACTACTAAAAATACATCTTTTTGTGAATGGCAGTGGTCTACAGATTACAGCATTGATTTCAGGTATTCCAACTTCTATTATGTAAATTCCAGCCTTTCAAAAAATTTTAAATTTAGGTACATTGATTTCAAGTGCCCACATAAATCATTGAAATGGGATTATATTTTTCTTGGGTGACAATAAAATGCTAACAATAAGCCCCTATGGTTGAACTTATTTCTTAGAAAATATTTTTTATGAATAGACTTGGATCTCTTTCCTTTCTAACACCTTACCTTCTTTAGGCTTTTAACTAAGGAATTGCTCTGAGATAAATATTATTTTAATGTCCTTCATCAGGGCATAAGCTATCTCCATACCTATCAAGATCGGTTCAGCCGTTTAGTCTTGAAAAGTAGCAAATAGATAAAGGTAAGTATTAAAGTGTATACGTACACCACAGTTTGTTAAATTGAGTCAATTAAAATTAGAAGTATTGAAAAATCACCCCTGATTAAACGCCAAAACCGATCTAATTTTTGTAGATCAGGTAGGTAGGTAAACCAAAGTGACAGATTGAAAAGGGCCCGTGCGCCGGCGCAGGTACCTGCCTAGGTACCTCCTAATGGGCTTAGAGAAATGTCATACAATGCCTTTTGTTCCTTCCTATTGAAAACCTGCAGCCATTGACACAGAATAATGCAGTGTAACTATTGAGCGCAATCTATCATTGTCAACGACGGAGCATCTGCTCTTTGTTCCTGCTTAAAAATTAGAATTATTATAAACAATGCAGTCTAAACGGGACTTTGCCGGAGTTGTCAACCCCCAGCCATGCTACCAGTATCTAACAAATCAAAGAAATAGAGATAAAGAGCCTTTTAAATTGTGCCTATTATTAATAAAAAAATTAAACAAACAGTCGCGGGCCGCCCGCTCTGGTATTCATACCTATACCTACTTAACAATTTTTAAAGTTATGACCAACTAGTACCTACCTGCCTTCTTATCATAAAAAAATAATTTATTGGCAATCGAAAGTAACATAAAAATTAACATAACCACATCTTTCGTTATCTGCCTGCGCTGGCAAACGTGCTTCGAGCCTTATGTAATTTATTCCAGATGACGTTTATGGAGATTCTATGGAGCAAGCCAATAAACCCGACGCCTAAAACGAGTATTCAGACACGATGGAAACGATCATTTTACCCATTCAATTTGCCGCACGATTGCGAAAACTTTCAAATTTTATTTAAATTTTTATAAGCCACCAATAAAGTTCAAGTTTTACTAAAAACCGAAAATACCAATGAAAACGGCCCTAATATGTCCAACTTATTTGACGACTTCGGTGGCGCATGGCGTGGCGGGACGCTAGAGGTGCGGGTTCGATCAACACGGCGAAATAGGTTTGCATTATCCGTAAAACTTTGTTCCGCGCCGGTTGTTGTGATATCATAGACTGTAATACTTACTACATAGGATCCTATAGTTTTTGGATATCCACGAAACACGGAATCCAATTGGAGTATGTTAGGTGTTCAATAAAATACCTATACAAGACGTTTAGAAACTTAAATTACTCGGAATCTTCTTATCGACAAGGAGTTGTATGTTGCAGTTGCATTTGGTATTTGTAACGAGCAATCTACGAGCATTGAAATACAGTTTAAAACTAGTTCAGGAGCATAGATACAATTAAGATTGTTATATGTTTATTAGGTCATTAAAATATTTTTTAACTGTTAATTTTATTCGTAAAAGAGTATTTTCTTTATGCATAAGTTGAGATTTATCTTCGCAGCAAATACAAATCGTATTAAATAATAATAAATAAATAAATATTCTGGACATATCACACACGGTCAACTGATCCCAAACTAGGCATAGCCTGTACTATGGGTACCAGAGACTGATATACATAATAGATTAATATTTAACACCCAGACACAGAACAAACATCTGTGTTCATCACACAAATGTTTGTCCAGAGCGGGAATCGAACCCGCGACCTCTAGCGCAGAAGGCAGAGTTACTACCAACTGAGCTATGAGGCCAGTAAATATTAGTATTAGTAGTATTGATTATAGGAACCTGGAATTAAAGACAAATAATTAGGTTTTCATGTAATCTGGTAACTCTAGGAAATTCAGTTGAAAGTCCACTGCCCCGCAAAGCGTTGCAGTTGAGATACGCATCACGCAATAACTTTCAGCTTTCTTGAGTTTCATAAATCATGGGCGCTGATAACTAGAGCTACTCGGTACGTGCTGGTGCAGTCGAGGCAGTGAGATGACAGCTTGCTTTATGGCTCCTTGGTATCTCACATCTAACGCTCTGTTCAAATGCGCGGATGCGCGAACGAGAAAATCTCGCTGTGCAGGTAGGGCACAGCGAGATTTTCTCGTTCTGAACTGGAGCAGCCCGCCTTACAGAAGATCGCAGCCAAATAACATTATTTGTTTCAAATAGTGTTGTGTTCCTGCGATCAGTAAGGTTGCCAGAGCTCTTTAGGGGGGGCGAGGGTTCGGGGTCGGCAACGCGTGCGTGATACCTTTGGTATTGCAAGCGCTCATAGGCTACGGTAACCGCTTGCCAACAGGTGGGCCGTATGCTTGTATGCCACCTCAGTAGTATAAAAAAAAAAAAAAAATGCAGCGAGTTACATGCAAGAAAATGAAGCGAATTTCCTAATTGAGATACCAATCAATGCATATGAGTTATTGTTAGCTTCTTGGTTCAA
Source organism: Anticlea derivata (assembly GCA_947579855.1). Taxonomy (NCBI): domain Eukaryota; kingdom Metazoa; phylum Arthropoda; class Insecta; order Lepidoptera; family Geometridae; genus Anticlea; species Anticlea derivata. The sequence continues at coordinate 11,156,657 of OX388259.1, read as the reverse complement.
TTACTTTCGCAGACCAAAACAAGTAACTATCTATGTGTATTGTAGGCTTGTGATCGTTGTTATTACTGTTACTGTGAATAGTGGATTGTAAATTGTGGTTAAAGATATCTTCTCCGGTCTAGCGGGCAAGTTATTACCTGACTCAAAGAACTATAAAGCGAAAACAGAACAGCGGATCGAAGGCAATCAAAAACGCTCCCTGGGCAACAATTGAACCACTGTTCAATTACAGGCGAAAGGCGTAAGATGGCATTGTTCCACAAACGGCCCTTACGAGCAGGAACGAAGCCGCTGTGCTCTCCTTGATATAAACACTAGATAACTCCAGTTTATTACATAACCGGCATTACTTGGGAAATGCCATTAGGGAGAGCTTATTAACAAAATTGCGTGCTTAATCCGACCAGAGTGAACCCCATTGTGTGACTAAGATTGTCTTTAAGTAGTTTTATTTTGTTACTTTCTACCCAGACTATAATTTTACAGCATCTGTCATCGGTAAGAAGATCTTCTAGTGTTTCACGGCTAGGACTGCGGTGGGTGAAAACTCAACAAAAACTTGTCGTAATTCGATATTTGATTATCGTGTGGGGTTTCGTCTAGACACTGTAACTTCCTCACGGTTAGCTAACTTGTGTCAGCAAATAGGTACTTAAAATACATATTTTTGTCAAGTCACAGCATCACCTTAGCTTTGTGTGTCTTGTTTGGTGCATTTCTAGAGTTAGTCACGTTTCCGGCGAGTTATCGTTCCTCGTTATCAGATGGCCGATCTTAATTTTTTGTCCGGCCTATGCCAACATTTGTCCCACGTACCAGTCTCGTCTACGTGTAAATTGTCCCGGCCGCTGACTTATCCTTCGCATCCTGGCCGTAATCTTCAGATAACTTTTATTTATACATCAGGTATAGAAAGCGTTCCAGATTGTATGTTATTTTATTAAACACTATTATTAATGCTCTATTCAGTAAACGCCATTCGGCACCCATCCCCCTAAACTAGGACGTCTCGCATAAGAGAATTAACAATGAAATATTTCAATATAAACAGGCTACGGCGCAATATAAATATGGGCTCGCGTCCTTCTCGAAACTATTCTTTATGTAAATACCGCTGACATGGATGATGTGGAGTGGGCCTTAAATAAATTTAATTTCACGGACGGATTGCTGAGGCTGGGTTTTTAATCTGTGGGGTGTCGCGTCGGCTGCAGGTAGGGCTTAGAGTAAACATGATCCGTGATGAGAATTAAAATGGTTAATTAAAATTGAATTTAATCCTTGGATGTCTATTTTGAAACAGATATAACGTTATAAATAATCATCCATACAGAGAATAAGCTTGAAGTTTTAATACATTTGAAGCACCTTACATTTAAGCTGGATTAAACCGAGAGTACTTAGTTTAGACTGGGATATGCAGTTGGCAGAAATAGAAATCAGACGTGTGTTCCAGGCCTGCCGCTGGCGATGGGATATGTAACATGAATATGCAACTCGTTATTTCCAATTAAGTTGAGCTTCGGCTCAGTTCCAGCCGAAGCTTTGCGATCCATTGTCTAACAAACTCATGCAATTTAAATGAATTGTCATGTCGTGTTTGAATGTATATTATTCCTCTGGGGCGGCTACCATGTAAGATAATTAAGTTGTTGAATGAACTGAGCTTGTGCATTCCTTCAAGTTTAAACCAAGAAAATCTATTTACCTACTTATTTATAAAGTTTATGAAACGGTGAAAGAAAACATAGTGGGGAAACTAGTATTCTTAAAAGCGGCTTGCAACCTGTCACGTATGGAATACTCACTACTGCAAAATGCTGTGGGCATGTGCCGAATGTTCGGACATGCCTCTGATTAGCCCATTAGACATCTTCAAGGATCTGAGCTGTTGGCGATCTGAGAGGATGTCTACCATTCTTGATGATAAAAGTCGTGAGCCTATTTTTAAATGAAATCTCGTCACCATTATTGGACCTGGATAGTCAAATAGTTAACAGAGTAAAGCAAAGAATAGTTGCAAAACTATAATAAATACCTATATCGCCGTACAGCGACATCTTGGCAGGGTATCCAGGTCAGTCTGCTATTTTATAAATAACGCGAAACGAACCGAGACCGTCCACAAAGTCCGAGACATGAGAGCCAATTTGTTTAAACAAAGCCGGAACGGCATTTCACAAATTGGTCCTCCATTTAAACATACTAAAAATATATGTAAATTTCTCCAGCCAGTTCTCGACAGTGAAAAGTTTGACACATGCTACGAGGTTACGTGGACGATGCATCAAGTAGGTACACAAGAATGATAAAGACTTAAAAATATAGCATTTGTGATCGATAGTTGGCAGTATTCAAAGTAATGGTTATAGCTTTTGAGGGTAGGGCACTCAATCACACCTCGACGCGGGTCAGCTGTTGTGGCAATTTGCCCAGAATGGATGGAGACGTCAGCGCGACAAAAAGCTCCGATCGATCACCTCGGTGCCTGCGCGAACGCATAATGTCACCGACGCGTTGTAGTTCCCTAATTTTCTGTTGAAACTCTTTATCAGATACAATTTTCTTCTTGTCTGTGTAATAGTTTTGTGTGTCATAAATAGTCATAATAGTTGAAAGGTACCGCAAACTTCTATATTAGAAATATTCTATAGTAAAAAAAAATATGTACGGCAAATATGTAAATATTCAGTCTACACTTGGGTAATGTTTAAATTAGGGTACCTACCTATATCAATTTACGTTCATATATTGCTTATTATCAATTGAAACGTTTGGAAGTACCGATTTGAAGAACGTTGTACCTAAATTGATTTTGCCGTAAATAAATGGTGGGGCCATTTATTTACGCCAAAATCAATTTAGGTACTTGCAACAGAATCCAATATCTGAAAGTATCAGCCGTAATAACTTCTGAGAGTTTTCTCACTACGTCACTCCCGCGGGATTGGTGGGAATACAGGCAAGACTATGGGCCGGGTAACGCACCTTTTCAAATCGTGGAGCCAAGCTTGATGCCTTCTTTGGAAATGAAAAACAACCAGGGAAAAATAGATAAACAGAATCTTGGAGTCGAATTTAGACATATACTTTTTGTTCACTTAAATATTAATGTGTATGAAGATCCAAAGCCTGATGAAAGCATGAAATAGACGCACAAAAATTTGTACACAGGGCAAACGGTCATTTTACTACACCCCGTCCGTAACCTCCAACTGGCTCACGATAGGCCGTCAAGGCGTCCATCAGCTGCCACCGATGACGAGACAGTCGTTGCCCCTGATTTAAGCCCCGTTTAAAACCCGACAGCTCCACGACCGTGATAGATGATGCGTGTGAGCGAGGAATGTGCCCAAACTGAAATAGCAGACGCCACTACACTAACACTCGTTAACGCACAACACTAATGACATTACAAACTGATTTTTGTTTCACGTATGTTTGTTTTGGTTGACTGACAGTAATCCCACTTCCATTATTAATGATAATTTCGAGTTGGCAAAGGAAATATCTCGCCGCAGGGCATTAAACCGCAACGCGAACAATATCAGAACTCCTGTAGCGATGCCACACGGCCAGTGTTTTATTCTCCTCTCTGTTTATTCAGAGCTGAAATGTGTCCCATCAGGGACAACTCTGCGCGCCACCCGTGACAATTGTGTTTAGTATGCCGTAATTGAATAGGCGGATGGGAACCGCGGCACGCGACTGCCATGACTCCGCAGAAAATGTGCAAATAAATGGTGTAATAAACTATTGTGCCTCTCGCATTATTACACAGATCGAAGCCGTTATTTCGCGCACCACAGACGCTGTGTCACTAAAAGCTGTAATGATCTGAATGTGCGAACCATTCGCACTTCTGGAACATTATCTAAATTGTTGAATGCACTTAGAGGCTCTGTAAAGGATCATTAAGACGGTGAAGTTTCACACGACGTTTTACTCTTAAGATGACACTTGTTTGATGGCTACTTAAGCAGAGTATGGGTTGACTGAGATGGTTCGACTATATCAAAAGTAATAAAACATCCCGAGTAATGTACGAGTACGTTGGCGTCAAGAATATGAGGAAAACATAAAATGAGTGGCTATTTCGAAGTTTAAATGTAGGTAGGGACCACACACAAGCAACGGTAGAGCTCCATGCGCAAACAAGCCGTGGATCTCGTACCTGGTTCGCCGTTGCTGTATATGTACGGTTCCGCTTAGCTTCCACACTGTTAATAAGCTCTAACCACATCAGTACTATCGTTATAAAACGCCATTCTTCACATCGTTATCGACTCGATAACTTGAACGTAGCTTTCACGGATCAAAGCACTTATTTTGTATGCGTATCCAATCTTGCCGCTAGTTACTAAGCAGTATAAACTGGCCTTTCATTTGGAAGATGATTTATTAAAATTGATAATCGAAAAAGTTATTGTAACCAAATTGTGTTGGCAAAACAGTTTCCTAAAATTGGTCTTACCTTAATTGAGAACCGTAAAATATGGCTCGACTCAATTGTGCCCAAAACTTTTGTGACAATGCAGCATTTACGGAGAAGGACGAAGAATAAACAAACATCGGGGACAATCGGACTTATAAAATATGCCGGCACAATGCCGGGCCAACACGTCATAATAAGGCAGTGGCTTTTGTGCCACTAGCTGTAAATCATACAGTCCTTTAGAAAGAGAATGGCACACCATAAATATGCCCCGAAATTTAGACTGTGATCCACGTTTTGGTGCTCGTGAAGAGAATTTTAATGGCGAAACAAATTAATCAATAGGGACGCGAGTTGACGCGACAATACTGTGGATACTTTTTTACTGCGAGACCTTTGTGATAAATGTTTATGATCGTCGACACTGCATCCAAAGCTTTGACTTTTCAAAAGGGGGAACCAATTTAAGGAGATTTAGCTTTATAATTTCAAGCAGTTATTTATGTCGTAATATAACCAAGCATGCCGCATTAATCGATAATTGTTCCAATTTTAATAGCGTTCCGCATTTAGATTGAAACCAGAGTTGTAAATATTGAAGCAGTACAGCCACTTTCAATTTTTATGGGTTCGTAAGAAAGCAATTAAGTTGAGCATTATGACAGTATTGAAGAATTTAACGCGGTCGACGTTGTTACGACTTGACTGAGTTTAAATGGTTCAGTGCACCCCTGAATAAACAGGCTATTTGGAGTTAAATTTGCTTGCACCGGATATAACTGCCACTCGAACGCATCCATCATGTGCCTCTAAACGAGGACTGGACTTGAACTCTTGCCACTTGAAACTACACCACGATTACCTTTGAAAGAGAATGATTTTCTTAAGATGGATCATCCGTAGTTTATATTCAGTAAATCTTACTGTTTATGAGCTCCTTAATAATAATATTTTATTGGCCACTGTAGCTGCAGGATTTATGAATGCATACTCTTATAAATAGTGGGTGGCTAACCAATGTGTCCTCTGATTTATGTGTTCCCATGAAGTTTATTGCTAATGCAATGTGCGCTGCAGAAGATTGAGGTTACCTTGTAAAGTGGGAACGACATATCCTGGGAAATCTCGTGCGTGACAGACATTTCGTATTAGACATAAATAATATGAATATTAGCTAGAGACACATTTTATAATTTTATTTTATGAATACCTATTTTTAACAGCCTTTTTTCCTTTCATTAAGCCTTCAAATCGTGTTATAGGCCTTTCTGTTATCTGGAAAGACCACCACAGACGGCAGCTATTATAAAGCCTAAAGCCCAGCGGGGTATCTGCAGATATCAATAACGCCAACTCAATACTATCTAAACTTTGCTTTTCAGTGTCGCATCACATGGGGAAAATGTGTGGGCTTTATTTACTGTGTGGGCCCGGTTGTTTGGTAACAATCAGTTTTTTCAATACACTGATCCTCATGACGTGGATTGATTTGGGGTTCAAAACAAACGTTTGGAAGTGAATTCGTATGTTTCGCAGCGTGAAGCAGACGATAGAGTCATGGTGCAGCTTGGGACTCCGGCCTCCCGCGGTGCTCGGACCCGCTGCGACGCTCTTCCCAAAAATTTACATTCTAATCCTTTACAAAGGTTATTGTGACGCCGACCAGCTACACAGATTCCTACAGTTGATACTGTCTAGTCGTTTCTCCCCAAATCAATAAAAATCGTCAATACGATCCTCGGGGAACGTCCTCTTCTGCCTTATTGTGTTCTCTGTAGAATTGTTTACATAACGTATTTAAATTTACGTAGGGGTACAAAGCTTTTTTCTTCAATGTTCCAAACACTGTTCCGAATACTTCTTAAAATATTACGATGTGAACAGTATGTTAGAAAATATAAATGATTTTATTTCGAAGATTTGGTGAAGATCAATGTTTTTCTACGTCGTCTAGTAACGTCGAGAATACGACAATGATTACGCTTCATTTTCTGGCTAGCGACCGACGGAAAGCTATTATTTACATTCTCGTCTGAAGTCTTGGCCGCGCAAACATCGTGACGCCCTTGCTCGTTCAACGGTGGAAGTTGTTTGAGAAAATACACTTTTGGGAAGTCGACAGCCGTACAGTACTAGGTAGTCAAATATTAGCCGAATCCGTTGAGATGTGCGTGTACTAATATTTGTTCTAAGCAGAGGTCGTTATTACTACTGAAGGTGGTCATTTGGAACTTAGTGGGAGAAGTATCGTTGAACTCTGAGTCACTTTCTTAGTCACTCGTTACGATTACTACGTTCTTGTTGGAATTTATTTCTGGAATTGTTGCGTCGTTTCTGGACACCAATCGTACGTAGACGCTAATGGGTAGCTGCGTTTATTTAACCGCTCGTAACTGGACACTTTACGACCGCATGGGGATTTTTATAAGATAACCTGCTCTCACACCGCATGTCGTCCGTCCGACACACGCTCGTTAATCAATTATGACTGATTCGATTGGTTAAAACTAATAAATGCTAACGATAAATGTTATGGGCTTAGAAACTCGCAACGACGCCGACGCAACGCGACGACTATCGTCGTGAATTTTTAGTAGCGTTTACTGTAGAATTATTCTCACTGCAAAAATATAACATATTGTTTTTTAACGTTAACGGCAATCATCCGCAAAGCTCTGGCATTTCTGAATGCCATGTCGTCTAGCGAGGTTAGATCTGACGAACGTTAACGCTAACGAAGCATGTAGGTTGTTAGGTTAATTGTGCGAGCCGGTATCGGAGGATCTCCGTCTGGGCCCACATTACCATGTATGAGTGCCCCACAGATTACATCTGGCTGGAGTCGTGATCGAGGGAAACATTCATTGTGTCCCTTGGTCACGTTTTTACTAGTATTATGTTATCTGTGCCTGGACGAAATGAAAGTCGCATAAATGCAAACAATACGACATAAAAGTTTATAGAATTTCACGTCCAAGCGACTCATACCTTATATTTTCCACGATTCAAAAATAAAACCTCTTAAACACACCCAGGTTATAAAGAAAGGAAGTGTGCAAGTTAATGTTACCGAGGTGTGGGCACAAGCGACTCTTAAGCAGATCTTTTTGCAAATGCATATATCCAACTTTGGAATCTTTACGAGGCTAAACTGAATGGATTTATTTACTTTACTGCCTACCCTTTTTATTTTATAGTTGCTGGCCAGAGCTACGTATGTAATATGAATATTGACCGTTTACAAATCCCTCGGCAGTATTAATTCATGCTACGTTGCTGCGAGGTTTAAACTAAATGAGTTGAAATGGCGGTTTTGTTAGGGTCAGCAGTTTTCCGTCAGACTGGCTAGCCTTCGTTCGGCACATCAGATAATTCATTAGTCTCCACTTCGCATTCGACTACATTTAACATGCGTCCTCATTAACGAGTTAACCGAATACATCTACTTTTGCTTTTGTTTCCTCTACCTCTATTTTCCCAGTTCGATTCAAATCCTCTCATTCCTTTCTGCTAGGAGTGCCCGGAGCTCATTTTACTTTTTATTTTCGCCTGTAACTCGCATTTCTCGATGTTTATTTTTCGTACGCTACCGTTTTAACCGAACACAGTCGGGATCGGTTCGTGCATGCGTGTTGTTTATTTTTTTGAACGTATCCCAACCTACGTGACATATGACTCTTAAAAGACAAAAACATAATTCGTATGTCGTGCCTTTTGAATCTCTGAATCAGTAGCAACTAACTAACGAGTAAGTGGCTCATCTTACTGCAGGCCTAGTGATACAGCCTGCCTAGCCCCGAAGGCTCTAAAAAGCGATGGCGTGGCCGAGACCCTGTTTGTTTTTCGTCTCGGCTTTAATCGACGCCGAAAGCCGAATCTCTTCGAGTTAGAATCCTTAATTCTGATTTATAGGCACCGCATGCCGTTATTATAAAATTATGGTTATATCTCGCGTCGGGTGGATTCCCCTTGACGTTCCCAACCCATAATATCAATTATCTCATTCATAAGTCTTACTTAAAATTCAAACAGTTAATTAAAATAATACCTCATGCAAACCATCTTCTAAGAATTGTTTTTTTTAAGTACAATTTCTAATTAAATTTTCGTTGAATCCGGGCCATGTTTCTGAGGGTCCAGTTTGTTAAGGTGTCTTATTGATTCGCCAAAGGTTGCCTACCGTCGAGATCAATCTTGTTGATAGGTAGGTTGCGTTAGCGGAGCATCGCAATTCCAGGAATAAATGAGGCTTGTTGGTTATTCGTTCACGGAAAAGGAAGCTGTGCACGAAGCGGAGGTGACTTGGACAGATTGTGAGCAATTGAAACTCGGTCGGTTACGGTTATCCGTAGTGCTCGGGTTAATACTACGATCCTTCACGCTCTCGACTAGGCGCTCTATGATGGATCTCTGATGGGGATCACGACTCTTTTCTTTGTTGTTCTGTCTTGATGATAAATAAGCTGCGCCGCTTTTTCGGCTGTATTAGAACCTGGTTACATTTGAATAGCCTATTTACAAGGTTAATTGGTTTGAGTCTTGCGTTGATAGTTTGAAAAGTGGCATGCATTTATCTACCATCTTAGAATGTTTTCTAATGTAGATGCATCTGATTTCAATTTCTTCTGAGATATAACATTAAAGTTAAACCGAAATGCCCAAATTTTTTCTAACTGTTATTCGATTACATTGAAATTCCAGTTAAAATAATTATGATGAGTATTTATCCGGCCTAGAGTATAAGGTTAAGCTGCGTAGGTTTGAAATGCATTAGACAGATAACATCATCTCGTATGTCGTATTATGGGGTGTCTTGTAGAAGTTGTAGAGCTTTCACCGATGTGTCAGCGTTGCGATGGCCAATGAGCGCGTGTTGTGACAGCCTCCCACGATAAACTCCGTGTTTATGCGCGCGCGCCGCCCGCCATGTTTGTTTTATCTCGATCCAATGCGTCCGTGTTAATAAATGTCTTGTATCGAAAAAAAAGGCTTATCTCTTCTTTTGAGTCAATATTTTTATGTCCTTATTTTTATTTATACTTCGGTTATTTAATAATAATATAAGGTGGCCCCGGCTGAAGAATACCCGTGGATGTCGTAAGAGGCGACTAAGAGTAAAAAAGTTATGGGGTGGGCAGCAGCGTCTCGTATTTTAACAACGGTAGCTCTAACTGCGCTCGCAAACCCGCATGCCCAGCGTGGTAAGTAGGCTAAATACCCTCACATGATCAGACAGGAGTCAATCTAAAAATCTGTGGGAGAGGCCAGATGAAGAATCAGAGGCCTATGTTCAGTAGTGGATATACTCGTACTACGGCTGAAATGATGATTATGATTAATAATAATGGATAATCTGGAGTCGTTAGATCAAATTTCAAGAACTACATATAGACAGGTTTTTTGTAACACATCAGTTATGTGGGTCTCATTTTATTATATTGGGTTCTAAACGAAGCGGGTACGTGTTGATGTATTTTATATTCAAAACAGATGTTATCCTGTGACGATAGCTTCGAAATTAATTGAATGTTTGTTATTCGATTCGAATCACACGCATATTTAAACATTCTCACATTTGGATTCGACTGTGGGTCGGTACTTTATTTTATTATATATGAAAAACACGTAGGGGTTTCAAATGGCTCGGTTGCGTTCGAGCCCATATTAAATAATAGGTTCTCGTTGATGCTGGTTATTTTATTGTTAGTTTGACTACCAAACCTCGTTATGGTTTACGAGCGCATTTACTGCTGGTCGGGAGTTTCGGTCAGTCCGGCCACTGTCGCATTGTTACCCGGAAATTGATCCACAGACACCGTGACAGAGAGCGTGGAAAGCCGTGTAATTGGATCGCTAAATAGCCGCGTCTGATACACTCGGTCGCTTCGCCTAATCGAGATTGTTATGGCTATCCATCACTCCGCGCTATAGGATACTTTGATGTACTCCAGTAAATTGACATCCGTGATTTGTGTAAAAGTGATGAAATTATTTTACACGTCTACGGTAAAGCCAAAAGGAAGGGTTATGTTTTTAGCAGTGTGTGTGTATTAACGTATGTTCCACCGCCTAAACTACTCATCCGATTTTGAAGAATGAGGTGTCCATCGATTCGTTATTATTGTGACATAGGCTAATTAGCTACTAAACTAGTGGTCATACTTAAAAAAAAAACAAAGACAAAGCTATAAAATTTATAAAACTTAAAAAAACGAGGATTCGGGTTTTAGTTTTTAAACAGCTTATCTTGTTTTCTGAGTACGACGTTGTGCTGGCAGTTAGTATTTTACTGCATTTTTTCCGGCTCCATAATTTACCCGCAATTTCCACCTCGACTAGAGCTTGGAGTCTTTTGATATTCAAAATTTTATTTTATAAGAGTTGGAAATAACGCGAGTGCACTGCGGCGCACCGGAGGGCACGATTTAGGAGCGTACAGACGAGACCGTTTATAGCTTTGCTCTTTTTGCCTATTGTTTGCTTTACGGGCGATGTTTACATTTTTATGATTTCCATTATGAGTGACGTGGGCGCAGCGCTATAAATCAGGTTCTGAACGGTTTCTGATTCGAGTGCGGGGCGTGCTTGCCATCTCGATTGCTGTTTTAGGGTTCAGAAGACCGACTAGGAACCCTTATTATAGTTTCGCTATGTCCATCTGTCCGACCTAGTCATCTGTTTTACTCGCAGGCTTGGTGCTACCGTGGTATGAAATTTGGCCTAGTAAGTTATGAAAAAACTTTTTCGGGGAGTGAAAAATAATTTTCGGCGAGATCCGTTGAATAATAAAGCTTTGAAGATACCATTTTTGTTAATGACCCCCTACTGGTTAAAAAGTAATTTGGGAATATCTGAAAGGCGATCAAATGAGTAGCATATACCTACCTATACCTACTGAAACTACTTTCCGCGGCTTCGGTCGCATATTTTAGGTAAATAAATCTATCTATTTATTCCAAGTTTTAGAAGCTTCACTTTGCGTGGACACGACGCGCGCTTGGCCAATTTGTTTGTTGCCGCCGGAGCGTTCTATTACTAATAACAATTTGTACGCGCTGAATACGACGGTAGCCGGAGATATAATTTACCTTTTCCGCAGATAAGATAGGTTATTCGCATGATACGTAGGTGTTCGTCAGGTGTAAACAGCGCGGGCGCAAAACGCAGGTTGTCGTCGGTCGTCGGCGCTCGTTTAGAGAGCCCTCGTCGAGCGCACTCGGCTGCTCTCTTGAAGCCTACGCTCAACAGACGATTTTTAAACTCTCTGTACCAGGCTATTATTTTTCCTTTATTTTCTCGCTCATTCAAATAACTGTCGGTGTCAAGTTGCCAAGAATTATTACGCTCTTTCAGGAATAGGTATAATAATCGCCCTCTCTGTACACTGTAACGGCGTCCTAAGTTCCAAAGTAAACATCGCCCTCTCGTGCTTCTGTCCCGCACTCGTTATGTTAGTACAAATCCTCGACATAATACAGTGTGGCGGTCGGAAAATATTTGGTGAACGCTATTTGACAAGCGTGTTCGTGTGTTTTGTTATTGGACACCTCCACTCCGCATACAGTTTCTATTTGAATTGCTCTGACAGTGCAAAGAGAGTTTTCAGGCTATAGGCACATTCTGTGCTGCGAGTATAGGTGGCCCCTTGACAAGCGCAGGCATGTGTTTGTACATCTGACTTTGTGAGCCATTTTGCCCAAGGAACTATATTCGGTAGCAGCTACTCATTCAAACAAGCGTCTTATCAGGAGAGAGATAAAAGTGGGATATAAATCTCGTATCATCGTAACGACACGCTTGATAAGGAATCGATTTTATTCGGTAAAGGCTACCGTGCGATAACCTCGGACGATGGGTTGTACTAAATAATCGGACAGATAAGCTCGAGAAATGCCAGTTGTCGTGTCGGCTCGTCTTGCACGTGAGTTGAATTAGTAATTGGAATTTAAATTATACACGGCAAGCACAAATTCTGGGGAGGGTTGTATAAAATCTCGTAAGATTTATAAACACGTCACGAGCGCGCTCGTGAGTTTTTTCTGTTTTCATGCGCTGCCGTTTGTCACATCGCGGTGCATGTGAGACATTCGAGCTGACGAGTGAAATAGGTAACTTTTTGTGTCAAGTTTCAAGTTTCATGCGGTGTTTGTCGAGTCTCTAGGGACGGCAATTTGGTCGTTCAACGATGCCATTAGCCGGTTCCTGAAGCTATAGCGGGCTGATTTCGACCTGTAGTTTTTGCGGTCCTCGGGCTAACACGAACCTAGCCTCGTAATATTCGATCACGACTTAGAATACAAATTCCGATACATTTCAGTAGAACAGTACCAAGTGTTCTTGCCTAAATATGGACTAGTAATTCCGCCTATTGTGAAAGAGGCTTTCTGCAGCTGCGCGCGATGTGAATTATACGAATGATATCTTACAATGAACACGAAAACCAGTAGGTAGATTATGTAGAACGAAGAAGGCATGTTCGCAACAGTGCTGATCGCCAGAGCTGATACTACCGGAGTTACATATTTACATCCTTCTAAAAATGGAGCTGTGTAACATTAACGTTAATGTTTACGTTTTCGCAATATAATTCAACGACAGGTGGGCACTGTTTACATTTAACAGAAACACTTCTCGAGTGTCAGAATATAAATCCGTCATCGCAGTACCTTGAGCTGATCGTAACCGGGCCATGTTTGTTTTATACTAACACTTATTTATTATATCGTTAACATGTGTATTGCCGATAATAGGAAACACGGTCCAATCGACTTACGTTTATTAGATCATTCGCGCCTTTGTAAATAAATACGGTGTTTCAACTAATGAGCTAGAAATGGTTAAAATGGATCGTCTGTGTTTCCGCCCGGCTACACTTAATTAGGGATGGCGTTGTAATAAACATGTGGCATTGTAAAGCAAAAAGTCAGGAGTGGATTCCGACTGTCAGGCTAATTCCATGGGATCAGTCGGGAGTGGGGCACGCGGGCAAAAACGGCGATCAATCAACGCGCCAATACAGATTGGGATTTTAGGGATGTGTTCATTTTGTGGGCGCCTTGCCCGTAGATATTGATAGAAAATAGACTCACGACTTTTATCCCCAAGAATGTCTAAGGGGGAATTCAGAGGCATATCCGAACATTTGGCATATGCCCACATTTTGCAGTAGTATTCCATACGTGACAAGATGCAAGCCCATTGCCGCTTTAAGAATAATTACTGGTATCCTCACGATCCTTTATTTTAAGGAATTAATACTAGAATTAATTACTACCCAGTTGTGAGAAATTAATACCTATGACTGTTCTGCCTTTAAGTAAGATCGTGCTGTCAGGTGGTTTTAGTCTAGAATAACTCGATATGTCAACAGCCTCATCTAAATTCTCTCTTGTCCATATATGTGGACACTTGAGCCGGGTGAGAAGTTTCTAAGAAAAACACATCAAGCTAGGCTAGAATATCCCATTACATTATTTATGCCAACGAGATGAAATGACGAGAATTGCAAATCAATCTTCAAGCAAACCAGTTACCTACCTATCTCTAGAGCCTGTAGAGATCGTATTTCTGAGTAAGCGAGATCAAATACAAGTTCGATTTCCAAACTGTTGTCCATTACAATATGACGACCTCGCTGGCGCCTGATGGGCTCGATTCCCGCGATACCCACGACACGTAGGGAATCCTAGTGTGGGGTCAAAACTATGTATGTGTCACTTGGGTGTTATTTATTTTCTTTATTTCATTAATTATTTATTATTGTGATAAAATAAACTTTAAATACTGATAATTGCCAAGTCTTGCACGTGATAAAATAAAATCTCTAAAGGACCGGGCCGAGAACTTGTTTTAAAGTTACATACTAATTTCGGTTGTAACGGTTGCCGTCGTATAACACTTATCGGTGATTATACTCGAATTGATTGGTCGATTTGTTCCGATTAATTCATTACCAATTCATTAAAAACATTTTTATTGTGTGTTTGCGTAATAAGACTGGTGATTGACGATGCTTACAAATCATTATGCATGAGATTGAGCCAGATTTTTATTTAAATGAGAACCGAGCGAGAACCTATTGGAAGAGTTGCACAATATGTATCAGAGATGCACAGAACTGGCAAATGACAATAGAGAAATGAGTTGATCTATCAGTGGACGATACCAGATAGATGATGATGAACTAGGATTCAAGCTAGTTGTCAAATAGTAAGAATGAACGGGCGATGATCACGTGGCCCATAAATCAGGCCAATATGTGTTGGTTGTCTGTCGAGTTTTAATAAGGTGAATGATTGTATAATTTAGACGGATTATTACATAAGCCCTCAGAATTAGTAAGTTGAAGTGGCAGTGGACAGGCCATATAGCTCGCAGAACCGACAACCGTTGGGGAATTAAGGTTCTCGAATGGCGACCACGAACCTGGCGACGCAGTGTGGGAAGGCCCCACATCCGATAGCATTGTTAAAATTGCGGGAAGTCGGTATATGGAAAAAGCTCAAGATCGTTCTTCGTGGAACTCTTTGGGGGAGGAATATGTCCAGCAGTGGACTTCTTCACACTGATGATGATAGTGATTACATTACAACGAGATTCCGAAACAAGTTGGATGCGATAGGGGCAAGTCGCAAGGTGCTACATTTTGAATTAACAAAGGAGTCGTTTCATTCTGGGCCTGGTCCATGTACACTACATAGGAAAATTAGGAAAAAATAGGAGATTACATGAAAAATACAGTTTCATTAATTTGAAGACAAATGCGATGGTACAAGACAAGTTCTTCTGGTAAGTTTTTGACTATGTGAACACTATTTGAAGGCCGCCATGTTGGTTTATAATTGACGTTTGACATGACATTGACATATTTTTCACGTCATGTTGTTTGATTTGATGTTTTTGTGTGTACGTCAGGGCATCGAGTATCTTCCTTCAGTGATGATAGATGTGATGACGCCGCTGGCGCCTGCGCGGCGTCGTCACGATCAAGCTAAATCTTCTGTAGTTCTTATATGACGTACGATCAGACGTAGATATTTCAGAAAATAACTTAAACTAACGCAACTAAGTATTTTACATTACACTTCGCTTTGTGGAGTGTAAGGACGCGTTAGATGAATGGATGTTAAACAACACAGTATTTAGACAAAACAACGAAGCTAAACAAAAACATGTCAACAGATAAATGTAGGTTGTCAAAATGACATAGATAAATGTAAGTTGTCAAAATGACATTTCACGCACGTCCATCCGCCATATTTTTGTAGCGCTGTGTGTTGCTCTCTTTGTCGAAGATAATCATAATGTACCTTAGAACGAAGTCAATTTAAATAAAATAACCAATTAAATACGTTTACTTTATTGCTTAGCAATATTTTAGAGTAGTGTACACAGTGCAGGCCCAGGCTCCATAGACTGATGAAACGGGTCCTTTATTAATTAACGCAAACGTTACTACATTATTGTGTAATTAAATACACAAGGGGAAGTCGGGGGTAAATGGTATGTGTTTCGGCGTCGTCGCGGTGAAGGATGGCTGTGATTATTACACACATTACTCTCGCCCCCTACTTCCTCTTACGCCCCCGAGCCCTTAAGTTTCCTCACACCTTGATTTTATTACAAAGAAGAATAAGAAAGAGAACAAGAAACTAGAACTTGATGCGTCAGTACTTGTAAAACATTTGCAATATTTCAGGGCCCATTTCCACCAATTAGCTAAATCTATCTGGAACTCATTAAAATATTGACCAATATGTCAATATTTTATTATAAGGAAAGCTAGTTCTGAAATGTATTTATTTATTAGCTGATACACGCGACTTCGTTTAACACACAAATACAGGTTAAGCCGTTTAGTAGTGAAAAAGATACTAACAGACAGTAAGGCAGAGTTAGCCACTTTCGCATTTATAATATTAGTGTGGATTTTTTCACACAAAAACCTAGATGTAAGGAGTACTTAATGCTAAGCATTTTCTACCAGTCATTCCAGGCATAAAAAAGTTCAAGCCAAGTAAATTATATGCTTTCTTTATCTACAAAAAGCTCAAACCTTACATAAAACATGTTTTTTTTAATACCAGTGTCGCTTGAAACGAGGAGCTTTTCGCACCTTCTTCTTTGAAAGACTTCAATTTCACAGGGCTTTTGTGGAGCAGATCAGCTTTGATGGCTGATGTACTTAGTAAATCTCGTTAGGGACAAAGACCCGCTTACGGACGAACAGACAGACGAGCGGCTCATATTACCCGCCTCATTTCCGGAACACGTACTTTGAAAAACCTCAAGGGTTTTACACCTGATTGCTCACAAAAAGATTTTTTTGGGGTACCTTCAATTATTTTACGAAAACAGGTTTTTTTGCCATAATTGGTAATAGCTCGGTGGATAATTGTTGTAAAATTAAAGTATCTATCAACTTACCTTCAGGTATACTAGTAAAACCGGCACACTAATGTTAAAAAATGCGAAAGTTTGTGAGGATGTTTGGATGTTTGTTGTTCAATCACGCCCAAACGGCCGAACGGATTTGGATGAAAGGAGCCATTTCATTCTGGGCCTGGTCCATGTACACTACATAGAAAAATTAGGGAAAAATAGGAGATTACAAGAAAAATACAATTTCATTAATTTGAAGACAAATGCGATGGTACAAGAATAGTTCTTCTGGTAAGTTTTTTACTATGTGAACACTATTTGAAGGCCGCCATGTTGGTTAATAATTGGCGTTTGACATGACATTGACATATTTTTCATGTCATGTTGTTTGATTTGATGTTTTTGTTATGTCAGATAAATGTAGGTTGTCAAAATGACATTTCACGCACGTCCATCCGCCATATTTTTGTAGCGCTGTGTGTTGCTCTCTTTGTCGAAGAAAATCTTATTGTACCTTAAAACGAAGTCAATTTAAGTAAAATAACCAATTAAATACGTTTACTTTATTGCTTAGCCATATTTTAGAGTAGTGTACACAGTGCAGGCCCAGGCTCCATATATTGATGAAACGTCTCTTTTGGTACAGAGACAGATTATAGTCTGGAATAGGTTTATGTAGGTACCACGCGAGCGAAGCCGCGGGTGGAAGCTAGTATACCTATAGGTTTATACTGATATATAAATAACATTTCAAACTGTTGTTCAGTATATCGGGGCGTAAATCAACATTGTAATAGGTATATCTAAAAATACGTACGTCAAATCAACAATTGAGTTTGTCACGGGACTAATGAGATTAGATTGAATCTTTGAGAAAACCGTTAATAATGTACTTGGTAGACTTGAAATTGTTCTATATTCAGATACTGAGTGTTCCGGGCTTAAGAACGCTTCAGTGTATAGTTCGATTTACCAACGCCAACTTCAGAGTATTCTTCCGAAAACGGTTGAACTGTAGATGGCGTTTACTTGTTTATGAGGATTATTTTACGATCAATGAAACTATTTTTATATCCCTAAATTTTCTGTTTTATAGTTGTTTACAATTAGATACGGTGACAATATTTGTTCTAGGATTTGCCTATAGTTTCAGATCAGAGCTTTTGCTTTTAACTACACTATAGGTACGTATTAAGCGTCCTGTTTGCATATCTAAAAGTAGGTATTCAAGATTAAGGAGATTCCTCCAAAATATCCGCCTTTACTGAATCAAGGTGATTCTTCAACACTAGTCTTGTCAATGGAAAGCTATAAACCTATCCAAATACCGCTAAAAATATTTGAAAGTTGAAAGTTGAAATGTTTGAAATATTTGAAAATAGTTGAAAGCTTCGGAGCGCACATTTGCAGCCAGTTTTTAAAGTACCTATTCTAACTACCGATAGTTCGAAGAAAATTACGACTACGTTTTCCGGTGGCAACTATAAATCTGTCGCCGTTGCAACACGCAGCGCCTGAATACAGGCCGCTCGGGCAGCTGTTCTTATGGCTATGGTCATGTATTTACTTCGGGGCGACTAGCACCACGCCTTTCGCGGTTCTTGCTTATCATGGTGATTTATAATACGTAATGCAAACAGGTGGTTTTTGCGTATGCAAAAATCACCTGTTTTGGGGTCAAATCAGTTCAAACTTAATTCTTCAGTTTTTTAGTTAGCAATATTGATGTCGAACTTCTCGTACGTTTAATAATTAGTTGGAAAGATGACAAAACGACCAAAACCATCTAGTTTGAAAATGTTTGAGGAAAATATTAAAGAACATTTTTCCGGTAATATTTATTCTTTTTGTTGATCCCCCTTTCGGGATGCTGAACATATTATGAATTACCCTGTATAAATGTTTTGTGATCGCTTATCTAAGATCATTGCTTTTGCAACAAATTGGCAGTAGCCTCCCTTTCTCAGTTTATTAGTTTTAAGCTAGATGGAATCTTCCATTGACGCAAAACGCGCTTCCCGAATATGACTATCCTATCCTACAAACAATGTAAATATTGGTCTTTATTGCTAGGTCAGCTTTGCTGGACGCAGAGTACGTCATAAACAGAAGATCACGCCTTCCATTGTATCCAGTTTTATGATAAGCCATTAACACGAACTGTAATAGGATGCGGTGTAGCTGTAAAGTTTCAAAAATATTTTCTTGGTGGTTTCCTTGCAGGCTCTGTATCCGCTATTTATTAAATATCTGTTTAATAATCAAGTAGATTTCACCCCTGCTTTGAACCCTCTGTAGTAAAGTGCAGTGTGATAAAAACGAATGCGTGAAGTTGTCTGTGGGTTATGGATCGATTTCTTAAGGAACAGACTGCTATTCAGAGACCGAGGTAAATGTTGTCAGGTTTTATTTTGCTTTAGAGAGAACTCTTCTTATCACCACAAACATCACAATTTCATTGGAAAATCGTTTTGGAAAAAAACAAAGGATGCTTGCCCGCGAACAATCATCAATTTCTATAGCTCTGCGTTCTCTTAGTCCCCTATATCCAAGCGACACCTGCATTTTGTTTTATTTTCTTGCACGTCCCGCATAATTCCATAATGCCACCGCTCCGAGCTCCGCCTAATTCCAAGGGGAACTTTCAATACGAAATATCAGACGTCTATTGTGCCTCATTCTATTTATCCTCACAAATGGGTTTTTGTGAATGTAATGAAGGCTTTATTCGGAGGTGCGAATGTTGAATGCGTCAATGGCAGACACGCGATTCAAGATATTCTTTCCCTGGAATTCGATTATTGAATTTATTTTTCACGTCATAGAAATTGGAGGATCTTGTTAAATCGCACCCTTTTCCAGGGAAATTAGAGTGGTACCAGTTATTTGAAGATTGCAGCTCTTTATCTATATAGAAGCCAAGTTAATTTCGTCCTAATTGAGGCCGTCTGCCGTTTTACTAGGTTCCTTAGCGGCATGACTACGATAAGCTACAAAAGCACCGTATCTCAAAGAATTAGTTTGGATAGCCACAAAAAGTGGGCGCCTGCGAAGATATCTGTAGTTATTTATCGTATCAAGTGGTTCTTTTTTCGCCCCTGCTTGTTCAAAGAAGCCGCGAACGGTAGCAGTTATTCTACCTCTTTTATGGGAAATATAGGCAATTTTAGCGGTTCCTGCTTTATGACATTAGTATACAACATCGTTAATCTGTAGGCTACGAAAGTCACAGAGTACTTTTTCGAAAGTCGACGCAGCTTTGTGGTAAGATCAGGCTTAGGTACAGAAACTAAACACATGTTAGTTACATTCTAAGAAATAAGTTAGAGATCTTCCTAAGATAATGTTGGTGATTAACTTTCCAAGATGTCGTTCCCTTCGAGGAATCTTATGATAAACATCTAATGGCGGTTATAAATTCATGTGCTTGAATTCGAGAAGGTTAATTTTATTAATTTGATGGCCACTGAATGTTTATAGTCAAAATATTTCGAAATCTATCACATCTGCATAACGATGAGCCGTTTAGATAACCGAGGCTGTTTGATAATCTGCTTAATTGTTAGGTGCTTGCTTATCGATGAAATGTTGCTCGAAACTGCTAAGGTTT
Source organism: Anticlea derivata (assembly GCA_947579855.1). NCBI lineage: Eukaryota > Metazoa > Arthropoda > Insecta > Lepidoptera > Geometridae > Anticlea > Anticlea derivata. Next base: position 11,136,231 of record OX388259.1, on the reverse strand, counting down.
ACTGCTTCGAAAGATATGAGAAAATAGTGTCAATATAAACATAAATTGAAGTTGAAAGACGCCGCAGTCTAAAGCTCTGCTATTTTTTCGACGCTTCTGTTGTGTGATTTTTAACCGACTTCCATAAGGAGGAGGTTCTCAAGTCGGCTGTATATATATATATATATATTTTGTGTGTTTTGGTAATCCCCGCGAGTTCGTTCGGTTGCTGCTACTTTTACATAAACATTAACCTTAGGGGTTGTGTGTCAGGAATTCCTTTCTGCGCACCCATACGTTACAGGAAGCTACCCTGGAAATACATACCTGCATACCTACTCTTAGGACTTTTGGCTAGGTTCTGTGTTGATTGTCAAAGAGAATAAAACCACCACGTTTTATTGTCTGTCAGTCAGTCAGTACCATATGAGTTATTATTTATGAGGAATGAATGTCATACTTTCTTGGTTTTTTGTTCGAAAGTGTTGGTGGCCAGTGTCATCCTCAGTAGGTAAGTAAAAGGCAAAGAGGTTGATAACAAAAAAAAGTCGTTTGTATTAATCTTGTAAATATTCAGGAATTTGAAGTCGGTTTTCAGTTTTTTTAAAAAATATCTTATTTAGCTGTGATTTTGCCGTAGTATACGCAAATAATACCGTTGTTGTACATAGCCACATTAATCTCCTATCACCCTAATCTAACCGCCAATAAACGAACACTCATTAAACTCGCTAAGATTATGAACTTTATCAACACCAGGAATCCATTTGCATGTGTGTCTGTTATACTAAAACGTGTTTACATAGGACTATAATATTTAATGATATTATCTCTGCGGTTGATAATGGCGTCGTTTCTACGGACCGGGGTACCTGTTTTACATATTTATACGGATGGTAAAATACTCAAGACTTGTTATTAAAGGCGATATTTAAAAAATAATATCGCCCACTCTCACACCTTTTAAATAAACATTAGACCACGCCAATAAATCACCAGCTGCTTTCAGAATGCATTAATCTTTGGCGTGCTTAATTAATATTTCATTCGTGATGCCACACCTAATCGTTTCCATTCAAGCAGTCGCTCCGCCCATCGAATCCATGCAAAAACGCATATAAATAAACCACCTTATTACCATATCGATAGAACCTTTATTTGCCGACATGAATACTTGAAAAGGCTTGATAACAAGCCACTTCGGCGCTCAATAACAAACATGCATAACCATAAAATTAATGATTATGTAACGTGATAGTAGTCCATAATAGCCGGGCATGCTTGTGAATATTTGATGGCGTAAACATTGTCGATCGATGGAGCTTCCTACATGGAGGCTTCAAAGAAGCAGTCTGTCAGGAAATCCGTATTAGACGTTGTAATGACTTATTACTCGAGACGGCCAGGTTTTTATGAGGAGCTAGATTTTATTTATTTTATTTATTTATTTATTTATTTATTGAGGAAAACCAACAGCTAAAGTTAATTTACATAAATACTACAATAGCATCACAAAGCCATTAACAGGTTTTCGCTAATAGATATATTATAGCAATGTAAGTGTGAACGCTTGCTATAACACTACATAAAGCATACCCAGGTTGCATGCTACTACAACTATAACATAATAAAGAAAGAAAAAGGCATATATATATATATATTAATTTCTTCTCAGATGCTCTGGTTTTTGTAGAGTTAATTGTTATATAAGATTCTGCTGCTTAGTAGTGCTCAGCTTGACGTCAGGTTTTGAAATTGAAAATAAACATTTAACTTTATAGATTCGCAATGAACTTCTGCATAAATAAAAAAACAGCTTCTGAATTATCCTGCGTCGGTATCAAAGTTTTACAAAAAACGTCCTCCTTGTCTCATATAAACTTTTTGGTAGTGAACCGGTCTACTTTTTATTTTTCTCTAAATCAGTTCCCATGATTTGTGGACAGGTGGCGCGGGCGTCGTATTGCGGCATCTTTGTAATGCCGCCTTTGATGAAGCCGACATTGTACGCGTGCGCTTTCAACTTTTTGCGAACAGGATTTCGTGCTATTGATACCCTCAGTTCGTTTGTAGATTGATTTGATTGATGCGAATACTTCAGAAATAGACTTGTGACTGTTCTGTGTAAGGTAGACAGCATGGCGTTATGTTATTCATTTTACCCGATTCATGTTACAATCGTATTTCGCTTTCTAAAGTATCGTTTCTTTGTTCACAGGTCTAACAGCAGAGCTTTTCTACGTCCGCGATGGCCAGATCAACTTCTACGCTCTGAATTTTGAAGTTCCCGTGCCTGCCACTATCGGAGAGTTGCACTTCACCTGGCAGAGTCTTACCAGGAAACCTGTAAGTTATCACCATAAACCTTTATCATCATCATTAGCCCGCATTAGTCCACTGGACATAGGCCTCCCACAATTCATGCCACGGAGCCCGGTGTTCGGCTCTTCTCATCCACTTTTTTGGCCGCCGCCCTTCGTTGGTCATCGCTCCACCTAGGCGGGGTGCGCCCCACACTACATTTTACTAGACGTGGTCTCCACACAAGAACTCGTTTACCCTAACAGTTGTCCGTTCCTCGGCATACATAACCAGCCCACTGCCACTTCAGATTTCTAATCCTCTGGGCTATCTCGATGACTTTAGTTCTGTCGGATACACCTTCACTTATTTGAAAAATTTCGCTCACGTTTCTCAATTGCCATATCTCTTACGTTTCTCGATTGTGTATTTTTTTCTGTTCTGGTTTCTGTAACACATCATTGGCACAGCCTGAGAACTTATAAGCAATAATCATTATGCTGTGAGTGAATAATAAACAAGTCATACTGGCAATTCTGTACGGACAGAATAATAAGCAGACAGTAAAAAGTACCACAATAAGATGTTTACTTTGGTCTTATGCTCGATCCTACATTCCAGTCCTACGGATCTTAAGATTTCACATGAGGCATTAGTAGTAAAAAAACTAGAATCCATAAACATAAAGAAGTTGTTATAGGTGCCTGAACAATCGATTCGATGAAACAGCATACAACTATGGTAATCAAAAACCTGTGCAGAATATTAAATCTATACGAATCATGGATAGATGGTCAGATGCTGGTTTAATCGTTATCTATTCCGTAATTCACAATTACCTAACATTTTTTTTATTTTCTCCATCTGAAGTATACTTATCTGATTGAGGAAAGTTCCCAGTGTTTTGAAAAAGTCTCAACAAAAAGCTAAGTGGGTAACGTAATTGAATGTAAGAGGAAAGTTTTTCGAATGGATTTCTAAGGAATCAAATGGTCTCACTCAACTTCAGGTTTCGACTAGAGAAGCGTAAACAAGTCATTCTTATGGAAATTCGTACATCGTTATAAAATCCAGAGTTAAACTTTTAGTTAGGTTGGGATAAACATCATTATCCATGTAGACGGTGTATCAGAATAAATCCTCGATGTATTTTCGTATAATTCGTATGTATAGCGGAATATTCCTCGTGTTTCTAATTCAAATAAGATCGCCTCCCATGCAAATGACGGCAGCTTCTGATCTGCCGTTCGATTTATTTACCTCGTATCCTGCCTGCATCGCTAACCAAATATTATGTGCATTTATTTATTTTATCCGCACCCGTCAGCCGGCCAGACTGAAGGCCACTTCAAAGCTTCAGACAAGGATTTTGATACGAAAACCCGCTCGAACGCTCACTTCTACATATTCAGTACTCAACAAAAGCAAAAGAATCTCATAAATACATTCACTTCACTGAGTCTGTCAATCAGATTTGCGCTTATTTAGGACGCTATTTGCAAGTCATACGAGTTTATTAAGCCTTGCTAGTATTGAAAGATGTCGGCTTTGGCTTTTGAGCGCATTTAAAAAGCAAATGTGGGATATGCTGTAGTTGCGATCACGCGGTGGCGGCTTATCAGCATCTCGCGAGCTTTGTTCGGCCGCCACTATCAGATCGGCACGAGCCCCCTCCGCTGCGCGACGCCCTACACTCACTCCCTTATTTGTTCGGCGGCACCTTTGACTAGCCGCACCAAATATTTGGTAACCGGTTAACTAGCGCCGATGAGCGATCGCGCCACCATTGTCTGTACTCACCGACTGCCAGTGATAATATTTAATTAGTGGCTTCGCTGTCGCACCTACGCGCTTTACGAGCTGCGATGCCTCCGTGCGCTCGAGAAAGGGCCCGCGGCGAATATTGTTTGTACAACCAATGTACTAGCGATTCAAGTAAAGCCGCCGGATAATTAGAGGAATAATGAGCCCCTCTTGGTCATAATATTTAACTTGTTTCAAAACAAACCGGCAGGAGATTGTATTCTAAACATCTGCACCGCACAGCGTGTGATAATAATTTCCACGCTATACGCATACGGGAAACATAAAGCAAGCTGAGCGATCCATAAACATATTATGCAAATACGATGTGTGTCGTTGATGCTTCCTATAAGGCGAGATTCTCGTGATGTCTGCTGCAACATACAGGTCAGCCTCGACGTTTGATCTCCGTTCACGCGGTCACGGATTCGGATGGACCGCTTAGGTGCCGTCTCGTGTGCGCTGTCCGTCAACTGCGCATTTTGGTACAGTTACATCGTGATTATACCGTCCCGTTAGGAATGTATGTTAACTTTTATAAATACGTGCTTGGCTCGCAATTCACGAACGCCTATTTTGTTGCAGTTACCGTACACTCTGCGCGTAGACATCCCGTCGAACCAGCATGCGTTGCATCAGCCGACGTTCAACATATCCAGCGAGGGGTACGTGCCGACGGAACCACAAACATGGCGGGTGGACCTGCCATGTACGCACACCGTCGCCGATGAGGTGCAAGTCAACATTTCTCTAAACGTCTCGACCGGTTCTTCGTCAACGCTGTTGCATTTCCGTCGGCGGAAAATATGCCTGAAAGAGGCAGCTCGTCCCGCCGTGCGGGTCGATACCGTTCCGCACGCGTCCACGTCTGCAGATATTTTCTATGCAGGAGCGGGTTGTGCGGGCGCAGCGCTATTGATAGCCGCCGTCGCTGCTGCGGCTTGTAGAGCGCGAGCGAGGAAGCTTAGACGGGCGAGAAGCGACGAACAAGACGCTCACGCCTTCTTACCCGACTCTTCTTGCAAGTCAGCTGCCAGCTACACCAGCTACCGTCGACCTACCTCATTACCCGCTGCAGCAGCTGAAGAAAGAGCTAGAGATCTGCAGCAAAGGATAGCGGAGTTGACCATACAGAGGTGTCGCGTCAGACTACGATCTGTTGCCATGGAAGGAACTTTCGGCAGAGTTTACAGAGGAACATACGCAGACGAAGAAGCGAGGGAGCAAGAGGTGCTCGTCAAAACCGTTGCGGAACACGCTTCTCAAGTTCAGGTAAGCATTAAACACATTACCTTCTTAATTCTTACCTTCAAATTCGAACGTAGGATTAACCCCGTCTTTTGTTATAGGTATCACTTCTTCTTCAAGAAGGATGCATGCTCTACGGGCTAAACCACGAGCGAGTTCTCTCAGTACTCGGAGTCAGCATTGAGGACCAAACTGCTCCATTCCTCCTTTACCCCTGGAGCGGTACTTGGCGGAACCTCAAACAGTTCCTCCTGTCTTGTCGGGGGGTAACAGTTGGGGGAGCGGCCGGTGCGGCACCACCTCCGCCGCTGACGACGCAACTGGTGGTCAGGATGGCACTGCATGCCTTAGACGGGCTCATGTATCTTCACTCGCAACACGTCTTGCACAAGGATGTTGCTGCTAGAAATTGCATGTAAGTAAACCACAAATCGAAAAATAAAAGCTAGATACCTGTATTACACAACTCAACTCAAACCTAGTCAACTGAGATTTAATTATCTCAGAAGATTTATGACGTGAAGTATTAAGATGTGGCGATTTCCTTGGGATTCTATCTAGGTGTTTGAATAAGTAAGTCGGATTCAGTTCCACGATTTCATGGCTTCAAACCTTTATTAATAACTTGGGGCCCTATCATGACGTCTAATTGCCACTGAAATGCGAGCGTGTCACCGTTATTTCACACGAATTTGAACCATAAATCTTTGGGACTGTCAACTTAAATCACCTTCTGAACAAAATCGTTGAGTTGATAGTACGGGGCCTAGTCTCATAGTTATTGCTTTTCAACAGAGTGGACGAAAATCTCAGAGTCATGATAGCCGACAACGCGCTATCAAGGGACCTCTTCCCCGCCGACTACCACTGCTTAGGCGACAACGAGAACCGACCGATCAAGTGGCTGGCTCTCGAAGCACTGTCCAAGAGAACGTTCAGTCCAGCGGCCGATGTGTGGGCATTGGGTGTGCTGCTATGGGAACTGACGACGTTGGCCCATCAGCCGTACGCGGAGGTGGACCCGTTCGAAGTGGCGGCGTACCTGAGGGATGGGTACCGGTTACAGCAGCCAGCGAACTGTCCTGATGAATTGTAAGTATCCATGTAGTCTTGAAAATTGTGGTAGGTACAAGCTGCCAAGCGGCATACCATGCTATCTGAGCCTCTCATGTGAGCCGCATCTTAGGTGTTGCAGCTGTATTAAAATAAAATTAAATATTCCGGACATATTACACACGGTCATCCCAAACTAGGCATAGCCTGTACTATAGGTACCAGAGACTGATATACATAATATATATATATTTAACACCCAGACACAGAACAAACATCTGTGAATCACAAAAATGTTTGTCCAGTGCGGGAATCGAACCCGCGACCTCTAGCGCAGAAGGCAGAGTTACTACCAACTGAGCTATGAGGCCAGTCCGTAGTATTGGGCAGTGTTTACCGATTACCATCGCACGGGCCATATGCCAGTCCGTTACTTTATCCGTTACTATTAAAACATCGAGGTAGAGGATAACATCATGAGAAAAACCTAGGTTTAGCTGATCCTCAGCCTGTAGAAGTCCACTGCTAGACAAAGGCCTCCCCCAAGAGTTCCATAAACTACCACAGGGGATCCTATTATAGGTTATGGGATTGAACCTTAACCCACCACGCTGATCCACTGCGGGTTGGTGGGTGGGGGTACACAGTACACGGGGTGTACTACGGGCCCGTGAGCTTGGCTTGGGTTAAACGCATTACACCTCTTAGTATAGCCAAACCTTCTTCATCTAACGTGAAAAAAGTTCCATCAGACGTTGTATAAACCATCTAGGATAGATTTAATAAGGCCTTATTGCTTTTGCCGAGAGATTTCCACGCAATCTAACTAACTGTTCTTTCACAGATTCGCAGTAATGGCGTACTGTTGGGCGATGTCGGCCGACGATCGGCCGACGCTGCAACAGTTGCAAATCTTCCTAAGGGACTTTCACACGCAACTTACTAGGTTCGTGTAGAACTTAGCGCCAAAGAAGACAATAAGTGTAAAGTGACAATGACAAGTTTAGTGAGATACTCTCATAACCTTAAAATTGAAAGCCTGGTATTCTTGCACTCTCTAGAACGCACTTAACGATGTCAGTTTGTATAGAAATGCGTTCTTTATTCCTCACGTCACGCTGACATTAAACTGCTATCATCGCAATTGCTATCAAAGGATAACGTCCATTAATGTATTGACACTCTTACCTAATCAAATCTGGTTGCGTCATCAAGAAACTTTTAAGAAAAGACACAAAAATACTACAACAAGTAATGAGTATTTGTCATATGAAACATGAATTCAGAAAGAAAAGGACCTTATACTTTTAAAAAAACTTTTTTCCCATCTGTACACATTATACAAATCGTTTTTTTTTATACAACAGAGGTGGCAAACAAGCTTACGGCCCACCTGATGGTAAGCGGTTACCGTAGCCTATGAGCGCTTGCAATACCAGAGGCATCACGCACGCGTTGCCGACCCCGAACCCCCTTCCCCCATAAAGAGCTCTGGCAACCTTACTCACCGCAGGAACAAAACACAATTTGAAACAAATAATGTTATTTGGCTGCGATCTTCTGTAAGGCGGAGGTACCTCGCCAGGCAGGCTGCTCCAATTCAGAACGAGAAAATCTCGCTGTGCCCTACCTCCTCCTAAAAATGGTAAGAGTGTACATACACTCTTTACTTGTACTGTACAGGCCTCTTAATGAAGCAGCAAGATTTTGATATGGCACGAGCGTAGACTATGGACATTATCTTTTAATCGCATTTCGGTTTTAATATGATCCTTTGTTTGAGTGAACCTCTAAACTGCTTGTTTGACGTCTAAGAATACCAGGGTGGGTGTTCTCGGCCTTCCTAAGTGCGGATTTTTTGCAAAGTGAAGTTTACAAGACTGATTTACCTGTAATTTTGTTTTTTTGTAATTTTATTATTCAAGATTCCATTTCCGTGTTATGTTTCACCTCGGAATTATTGTTTTGGTTACAATAATTGGACTAATTTATCTATGACCACAATTGTATTATAGTTTATAAGTTCTGTACTATTTTTTTTGTTTCTAATTTTTTGATTACCTTTTTATCCATTCATCGTTGTGGTGTTCATCTTAAGAAACTTTTGTGTTTTACGTGTTACCCTGTTTCAAACCCTATTGAGTAAAGTTCTTAATTTCTGGTAAATTTTACGAAACGGCGCTCATTCGTTCCTCTAAAACTATTTGATCTATATAAGTTTCAAGTACCCGCGAGTTTTTTTTTTTAAATAAATAATGGCTAATGGTTCCTATAAGGGTTTGAGGAATATTGTTGCCAACTTCACGTTACTTGTTCACAGTACATAAAGAAAGACTTATGACGAACCCATGAGTTTCAATGAGCCTTGACGTAAAACAATCACACTAAACAGATGTGAAACTAGATTTTACTGACATTTGCAGTTAACTTCATTGAATAGGGTTTTGAAACAGGCCGATCTAGCAATAACATTTTGCCTTGATACTTAAAAGTATTTCTTAAAGATGTATTTTATAGCGATCTCGTAAGAAGCGATGCTTATAAACGAAAGTCTGCTTAATGCAGCAAAGCGACTTAAAATTCATAGTATTACCAGCGTGTAGATACGAAACTTACACACTACGCGTTCGCTAAGCCGCTTGTCGTTGTTAGTCTCGCGAGTCGGCTGATAGGACAGAGGCCCGAGTCCGCAATATTGTGTTAAAAACACGTAAAAAGTGAATGACTTACCGTTTTTGTATGGAGTCACGAAAATTATCCCTGCAAAAACCGTCAAGCTATTCACTTTTCACTCTCCCGATGACCATTGAGCAACTCATACATACGGACTCAGGCTTCAGGTTTTGTCAGTCTTAATTCACTAAGGGCTAAGGAGATTCGGTTCTATACGCTAGTACTAATATTTATTTTAATACAGTGTCCTGGATTCGACAGATAGGAAGTCAATTGGAATGTAACTATAACGCACAGTAAATATATTATTAAAGTACAATATTATCGTAACTAGAACAATATCTCTTAGGCATATTTTGATGTGAATGTTTAATCTATGCAATTTTTACCGCATTTTAGGAGTATTTTTCGTATAAATGTACTATGTACTATCACCAAAAGTTCCGCCTTACTTACGCACTTTAAGGTCTCGGAGTCGATGCAGTGTTGGAAAGCCCCCCCGATGGACCGACTCAATTGTAATGGTTGCGGTAAGTCGGTGGATGGAAAGGGCTCAAGATTGTGTCAAGGAACTCTTTTGGGGGAGGCCTATGTTCATCAGTGGACCTACTACGGACTGATGGTGATGATGAATGCCTAACGTTTGGTGATTGTAGGTACTTACATAAAGAATTACTATCTGTACGTAAGGAGGTTTTAGAAGAAGGCAAAGCTTCAGATATGCTTCCTACTCATATTAAAAATGCGAAAGTTTGTCAGGCTGTTTGGATGTTTGTTGTTCAATCACGCCGTAACGTTTCAACCGAATTCGATGAAACTTTAAATAGATAGAGTTCTTTACCTAGAATAGCATATAGGCTTCTTTATATCAAGGTAATACGCGAGCGAAGCCGCAGGCGCGAGCTAGTTCTTAATAAATCTGTATTTCAAACGCGTTTGTGGCCGTTGTGTGAAATGACATAATTTTAGTGCGTGATAACTTTTGTATATTATTTTTATTTAAACCTCAAAACTGCCATATTACTTGTAAGATGATTCTGTAAATAAACAAATACATTTATATGACTGTATTATACGTAATCATAATCATAATCATAATCATTTATTTCCTCTATACACATGTTACATGCACTTAGATAAGTCAAAACAAAATAACTTAATTGCAAAGCAAAATGAAATAAAAATAAATAAAATTCATAAAGAATGAACATATTGAAATAAACATGTCATATTTAAACCTATTAACTAATTAATTACTAAACACAGTCACCAGAAAATATATATTTATCAGCCAGAGCCTCGTCAATGTTGTAATAACTTTTGTGCAACAAATGTCTTTTTATATAATTGAAAAATTCTATGTCAGGTTTATTTCTAATGTCATTAGGAATTCTATTATACAATTTTATGGACATACACACAAAGCTATTTAAAGTTTTAGTCAGTCTAACACTGGGAGCTACAATATTTTCCTTATTTCTAGTATTATATCCATGAGATTCAAATTTAGATGTCATATTAATAAGATTTTCTCGTATATAAACAATATTTTGATGAATATATTCACCAACCATAGTCATAATGTTCAATTCTCTGAACCTGTCTCTACAAGAGTCTCTATACTTTAAACCTAAGATATATCGAATAGAGCGTTTCTGAAGTATAAATATTTTACTTGATTCTGCTGCTGTACCCCAAAACATCACTCCATAGCTCATCAATGAATGGAAATATGCAAAATATACATCTCTTGCTGCTTTTAAACCCCCTAGTTCTTTAATTTTTTTTATAGCATATGTAGCTGAATTCAGTTTTTTTGATAATTCTTCAATATGGAATGCCCATGTTAGTTTAGAGTCCAGCCATATCCCTAAGAATTTCATATGGTCAGTTCTTGGCAAAGAAAGTTCCTTCAGAACACCACCTATATACAAATGAGATGGAGAAAATTTATCACTAACTCCTAGGCTAAATTTAACTACATGAGTTTTGTCTACATTTAAGAGTAGGTTATTGACTGAAAACCATTCTTTCAAGTTTGGTATAATTTCTTTCAGCTTATGACTCAAACTAACACAGCACTTGTCTTTAACAATTAAACTAGTGTCATCAGCGAATAAGATTATGTCAATATTAATATCCTTACAAACTACAGACACGTCATTCACATATATTAAAAATAATAAAGGCCCTAATATTGATCCTTGTGGAACACCTAATTTAATTTTACTTTTAGTTGATCTAAAACCGTTTAATTCTGTGACCTGTTCTCTATTATGTAGGTACGATTTGATGATCTCTAGTTCGTTGTTACGCACACCGTAGTGTTCTAACTTTTTTATTAGTATTTCATGCGTATATTGGATGTGCCTCAGATTTTATGAAAGATTTAGATGTTTATAATAAGCTAGGTGTTTTAGAAGAAATACAATTTTTATTAATTATGACTGGATAATAAGCACTTAAGTGTTATTCATAAGTTTTCTGTTTCATCGTAATCAAGTTGATTAATATTGTGTATCCTATCCTAAACGGGCATATTGTTCTACGACATTTAGAAATTCGATTTTTCATTGTAATAACATTTTGCCTTGATACTTAAAAGTATTTCTTAAAGATGTATTTTATAGCGATCTCGTAAGAAGCGATGCTTATAAACGAAAGTCTGCTTAATGCAGCAAAGCGACTTAAAATTCATAGTATTACCAGCGTGTAGATACGAAACTTACACACTACGCGTTCGCTAAGCCGCTTGTCGTTGTTAGTCTCGCGAGTCGGCTGATAGGACAGAGGCCCGAGTCCGCAATATTGTGTTAAAAACACGTAAAAAGTGAATGACTTACCGTTTTTGTATGGAGTCACGAAAATTATCCCTGCAAAAACCGTCAAGCTATTCACTTTTCACTCTCCCGATGACCATTGAGCAACTCATACATACGGACTCAGGCTTCAGGTTTTGTCAGTCTTAATTCACTAAGGGCTAAGGAGATTCGGTTCTATACGCTAGTACTAATATTTATTTTAATACAGTGTCCTGGATTCGACAGATAGGAAGTCAATTGGAATGTAACTATAACGCACAGTAAATATATTATTAAAGTACAATATTATCGTAACTAGAACAATATCTCTTAGGCATATTTTGATGTGAATGTTTAATCTATGCAATTTTTACCGCATTTTAGGAGTATTTTTCGTATAAATGTACTATGTACTATCACCAAAAGTTCCGCCTTACTTACGCACTTTAAGGTCTCGGAGTCGATGCAGTGTTGGAAAGCCCCCCCGATGGACCGACTCAATTGTAATGGTTGCGGTAAGTCGGTGGATGGAAAGGGCTCAAGATTGTGTCAAGGAACTCTTTTGGGGGAGGCCTATGTTCATCAGTGGACCTACTACGGGCTGATGGTGATGATGAATGCCTAACGTTTGGTGATTGTAGGTACTTACATAAAGAATTACTATCTGTACGTAAGGAGGTTTTAGAAGAAGGCAAAGCTTCAGATATGCTTCCTACTCATATTAAAAATGCGAAAGTTTGTCAGGCTGTTTGGATGTTTGTTGTTCAATCACGCCGTAACGTTTCAACCGAATTCGATGAAACTTTAAATAGATAGAGTTCTTTACCTAGAATAGCATATAGGCTTCTTTATATCAAGGTAATACGCGAGCGAAGCCGCAGGCGCGAGCTAGTTCTTAATAAATCTGTATTTCAAACGCGTTTGTGGCCGTTGTGTGAAATGACATAATTTTAGTGCGTGATAACTTTTGTATATTATTTTTATTTAAACCTCAAAACTGCCATATTACTTGTAAGATGATTCTGTAAATAAACAAATACATTTATATGACTGTATTATACGTATATTGGATGTGCCTCAGATTTTATGAAAGATTTAGATGTTTATAATAAGCTAGGTGTTTTAGAAGAAATACAATTTTTATTAATTATGACTGGATAATAAGCACTTAAGTGTTATTCATAAGTTTTCTGTTTCATCGTAATCAAGTTGATTAATATTGTGTATCCTATCCTAAACGGGCATATTGTTCTACGACATTTAGAAATTCGATTTTTCATTGTAATAACATCTGTTTATAAGCAAAAATCAGCTGTCAAATCAGCGGTCAAATCAGTTCAAACTCAATTATTCTGTTTAAGATGTAATCTTGATGTCGAGTTTCACGTACGTTTAATAATTAGGTATTAGATGGTATTGACCAAATAGCTCAAATATTCGGGGAATGATTTGTAAAAAAAACGTTTTTTTCAGCTAATATCCATTCTTTCTGTTGCTAGAATAAGCTCCTTTCGGGATAGAGATTAGCAAAGACAATAATAGTAGAACTTTTCTACCCTATATTGTCTTTGATGTTAGTAACGCAACACGTTGTATTAGGAAAAGGTTAATAATAGTGCCAAAATACTTGTCACGCCACTAAATTTAAAACTATATCCATTTTTTTTATTTCTACTAATTATTACGTGTTTTGATGTCTTAAAATATGTGTAAAAGATTACTATCAGTATTATATTTTCTTATTTTACTTATCTTGGAAGAACACACAGTTTATAGTAATTGATGTACCCTACCTACTCTTTATGAAACAATGATTATTTATAAGTACTCAGTTGATGTTTGTACATTTTTGTAAATAAATTAAATCGACAAAATGTGAATATACGAGTGGATCAATATTATATATTTTTTTACTCACAGTTCACTGAAACTGAACCCCTTCTCCAATTGTCCTTATTCCTCATCCTATGTTCTTCAGTGAAGACCTAGTTTCTAAGAAATGTCAAGTGATTATGTAGTTTTAATTTAAATAAAACCTTATTGACTTGTTTTTGTTAACTTATAAAATGCCGCGGATGTCCCGTATAAAGAATAGGCCCCTCCTTATCTATCTACCCGTGGATGTTGTATGGGGCGACTAATGTGAAAAATCTAGGGGATGGGCAGCAGCGTTCCCTATTTTAAAAACGATCTCTAACTGCGCTCTAACTCGCCAACCCGCGTGCCCGGCGTGTTGAGTATAGGCAAATTCACACCAAAAGTCTTTCTTAAAATCTGGCGAGACTTATGTTAAGCAGTCCACTGCTTAACATAAGTCTACGGCAGAAATGATGATGATGAGTACAATATGCGTTCATACAAAGTAGGCTGGCTATCTTCAGCCAAGAGGTTAGGTAGTACAAAAGATTCTATAGTCTAACAAAAAATCATAATCACGTTTTGACAGGGTGCACTTTAATTTATGACGAAAATTTAATACTGAAGTTAAAAAGAACAACTCTGATCTAATGAATCCAAATCGTTGAGTCAGTAGATTAGATCACTATTAGTGGCGAGTCTCGAGTGGTGTCTGTCTACGGTATAGGTACGCAATACGCTACGTTCATCGCGAAATCTGCGGTGTATGGCCATCACAATAATTATGTGATAATCCACCTTATTTTAGGGCTATAATGAGCTGATTAGTTCGCAGATAATTTATTGATCTGATCAGTTACAGCACTGACGGTCTAAATGTGGCAACATTTTAAGCGTTATGAAACTAGAGATATCAAATCGTGAATATTATTATAGTTATTTGTTAGACTTTAGCTAGTGCTAGTTGTTATATTCGAATTCGATTAAGATAATGTTGCCTGAACAGCTTAAAAAATAAAATAAATAACTTGTCAACTATCACAAAATATGTTCGTCGCTTTACCATAATCAAATTTCTACTTTATTATAATACCTACTCACATGCAAAAAAGCTAATAACCGCTTAACATACGGTAGGCCCCGACGAGATTCGAACTCGTGATCTCCTGTTTACTAGACAGGCGCTTTAACCAACTAAGCCACGGCGCCTCTGAGAGCGTGTGTGAAATTACGTAACAAAAGGAGACGTGATTCTGAGCTTTCGTTATTTATAACAATTGGGCCTTACCATGATGTCTCATTGCCATTGAAATGTGAGCTCTATTTTACGCGATTTGAACTATAAATCACTGAGACTCAACTTACGACACGGTCTAAAGTTTATGCTTAAGATTTAGTTGATGTTACGGCGCAATGCAAGCGAACACATTATACCTAATAGAGTAGGTACAGCGAAGAGGCGTTTAGCAATGAGTGTTACAGGCTAGATTAGCTAATCGGAAATTGTTTCTGTTGGAATAAAGATAAAATCGGAATGCGCTCTTTTCGACGCCCTACCAACGGCGACGGCTGAAATGTCCCGATTTGTTAGAAAAACACAGTTTTATACATCGTAAAAAATATTTTCTTGATTTTTGTGCAAAAATAATCATTTTATTTTGTTTATTTCGGCTGCGAGTCAAAAAGCCGTGGCCGTGGTGACCGTGGTGGCCCCGGCTGAAGAATAGGCCCCTCCATATCTCATATCCGCGGATGTCGTAAGAGGCGACTAGGGAAAAAAGCTAGGGGATGGGCAGCAGCGTCTCCTATTTTAACACCGATAGCTCTAACTGCGCTCACCAACCCGCATGCCCAGCGTGGTGAGTATGGGCAAATCCCCCCACATGATAAGGAATTCACTCTGTCTGTGGGGGAGGCCATGTTCAGCAGTGGACGTCGTACGGCTGAAATGATGATGATGATGATGAGTCAAAAAGACTATCAAAAACGCTTTACGTGATTTTTGTCTTTTAGATCTAAACAATTAGGTAATTATTCCGAATAACTGGCATAGCTGCCCGGCACACCATGATAAAAAAAAACGTTTTCATTTCTTCATTGTCTACTAGCTTCGGGGGCTCTTTCTGTTGTGCTTCCGTTATTCTCTACAAGCATTTCTAAAATTTATATCTTGAGACACCAGAAGAAAAGCTATTCTTGGATGTTAATCAAATGCCAAAGAAGAATTCAATTTGGGTCCAAGTTGCTTATTTCGCACTCCAGTCATGCGGCAGCCGTGGCCGAGCGGTTAAGGCGTCTGACTAGAAATCAGATTCCCTCTGGGAGCGTAGGTTCGAATCCTACCGGCTGCGAAACTTTTTGTTATTTGAAACATAATAATCTTTAACGAGGTTATCGTATTATCTTTATTACTAGCTCATTTTTTACGACCAGCATGACAATTTTTATTGCTAATCGTTATAATTTAGGCGCTATTACGCTTCCGTTATCTGATGTATTTCCATTATGGACAGTTAGGGTGCTTCTGGGACATGTCAGGTTTTTGGGGAAAAATATGGCGCGGCGGGTTCTAATGACGTGGAAAAACCCCTAAAAATGTGGGACGGCTGGCTTCGCTTCCGATTAATTAGGGCAAGAACTCCCGAAACTCCGGCTTTTTTATATCTGCATGTATAAACCTATCAACCTATGTGTTGATACTGATATAATAGGTAGTTCTTTCTACATTTTATGTTTTAAAGTGCGAGATTGAACCGATATGGTCCAGCCAAGTGCGTTTAACAAAACATAAAACATCCTTTACTGAATGTGCCCTTGTCCTCAACGACCTCAATTTTGCCATCCAAAGATAAAACATATAACAACTCAAACTAGCTTTTTACAAAATATTAACAGATTTTTATTGCAGTAAGTAAATACATTTTCCGGCTTCTACCTATTCATTTGGCAACTTCTTATTGAGCTGAAAGCAAGGGCATATTTAAGGATTTGGAGGCCTGGGCAGCCGCCCCATAAAAACAACGAAAACGGGGCCACGCGCTCTGGCATATTCACACGAGCAACAACGAAATATTCCGACTATTGCCGGCCCTGCACCATGCGGCGCCCGGGTGCAACTGCCCCTCCAGTCGTGGGTGGAGGGGTTAATTTTATAGCAAAACCAGCTTTTTTGTCCTGTATACCACGTGCCAATTTTTTCTTTTTGATATAATTTTGATACTGGCAAGTGTAGTGACTTGGAAAAAATCACAGGCAATTCGATGCAAAAAGCATAAAAGAAAGTTAACATATTATGAAAGCCGCCCCTCGCAGCCTGCCGTGGTACTACTACTACTACTGGCCATGACCCCCATGGTACTAGGCTAAATACGCCCCTGGCTGAAGGGCTGAATTAGCAGCAGGAATGGGCCATAAAACGATGTTTTGTTTACGCACCCGGCTCAGTACGGCCCGCCTGGATATAACCATGTACCTAATTAATTTGCGGATGTTAGCCAAGTAAAATTATACGGGAACATTTTATGTGCATTGCGAGATTGTTGTAAATTTCGGGAAAGTTAAACATGTAACATGTAAAATGTGTTTCGATTTATGTAATGAAAATGTATATTTATTAGCAAGAACAACAGAACATCATCATCATCATCATCATCAGCCTGTAGAAGTCCACTGCTGGACATAGGCATCCCCTAAAGAGTTCCACGACGAATAACAATACAAAATATAGGTATTTCTAATTATTCAGTAAACTTAAACTTATAGTTCATAGTTATTTATTCCATAAAACAAGTCATTGTATGCGGAAATTATAAAATACACAACATAATATACAAAACAAAATAAAAAAACATTCCTAACTAATTTAACCACAATTACATCACTATTATACATAAAAAAGTCCTTACATACAAAATAATAAATAAATGTCAAGTTGTGTTACAAAAATGTTCAAATGTCAAGTAGGTAATAAAATAAGATGAAATACAAATCTTTGATGTGATCAGTAAAAACACGAAACGGTCAGAGTTCGTCAAGTGAGTAGAGACACTTCTCCAAAAGGAAATACTTTAATTTATAGACAGTTCCCACGTATTGACCTTATCTTTCCAGTGGATAAGGCCGATTAGGCTGAGAGGATGGTAAAGGTGCTGGGCAAGCCTACTCCATCTAAACATGTCCCAGGCACTACAGCGCGTCCTGTAAGTAAAAACTTCTAACTGACACTGTATAAATCATCTAGAACAGATGTAATTTTCTACTCACTCAATCACATTGTACCACTATGACGCCCTTTTCATACGACGTGCGATAGTTCATCTAAATGTTTATCAAAATGGCCCTTATCTCTACTGGATAAAGTCAATTTTGAGTTTGACTTTTGATGGGTTTTGCGATATCGTACGTCCTAAAATGTCAAATTCAAAATTGACTTTATCCAGTTGAGATAAGGATCATTTTGGAATACATTGAGATGACGTATCGCACGTCGTATGAAGATTTGATGCCTATGATAATGAACAGCTAAGTAATTCGTAGATAGCAAACAGCAAGATATCTTAATAATAGAGTTTTCTTGTAAATGATGAGTTCCCTGACAAAGCCATTATTTTTGTATGAGATTATTGAGATAGCTATTTATCTCCTCCAAGGGCTCCAAAACATTGTTTAATGGAGAATTGGGGAACCGCAGTTGTCCCTCGAGATGGTTGCTATCGCCCCAAATAGCTTAGGTATTTAGGTTATTAAGGGGCTATCGCAATCTTTAATTAAAATCGTAGAAGATGTTTGTTCTGTGCTGTTGAAAGATTTTGTGTGGATTTTTTCTATAACTTAGGAACCTTTCTATAATTCCGTCTCGAACCGTCTAACACTAGGATTCCATGTATCGTGGGTATCAGAAACTACGGGTACCATGGTACCACAACATCCAAAAAAATCCCGCAGTGGGAATAGAATCCGCAGCCCTTGCGTATCAGACGGGCACTCACCCGCTACGCCACCGAGGTCGTCGAGGAATTACCGTCGCAACCTTGTTCTTCTGTGGGTGGCGCTTGCGGTCATAAAAAGGCGGATGTCCTAAAAAGACGGGAAGTGGCTCCGTAGCTTAGTTGGTTAGAGCATCCCCGCATCTAGAGGAAGGTTGCGGGTTCAAATCCCGTCTGAGTCAACATTTTAAGGACCTTATAAAATAACTGCACTGAGAATTAAACCCACTTCTCGTGCCTCAGACGACCGTCCACCGTGCCACAAAGTACATGTAATGTATTTGATGAGATCTTACCTAGTCTAACAGACCCCAGGACATAAAATAGAGGTAGCGGGTTCGATTCCCGCACTGGACAAACATTTGTGACTAACACAGATGTTTGTTCTGTGTCTGGGTGTTTAATATATATCTATTATGTATATCAGTCGCTGGTACCCATAGTACAGGCTATGCCTAGTTTGGGATCAGTTGACCGTGTGTGATCTGTCCGGAATATTTATTATTATTTATTATTATTAATACTTAGGAAGGAACGATTATAAATTCGGCTACCTCGCGAACCCTCACAAGCCCGTAATACCACACATGTTAATTATTACCCTGGGAACTAACGCTATGGCCCTTGCTTTTGGCATTTTGTATAATTATGCTAATTTATTGTTTGACAGTCGGGCTGTAATGTCTTTTAATTGTTTCATTATTTTTAACTGCTTTGCACGCGGCTCTTTCACAATCGCTGTTAGTCTCCAAAAACAGCAAAAGTTTTCTGATGAGTCCTAATTATACAGTCAGTCATTGTAAATTTTATAATTAACTAGCTTCCATCCGCGGTTTCGCTCGCGTGGTACACCTACAAAAGTACCTTATATGCTATTCTAGGTAAAGAACTTTATATTCTATATATATCATCATTTCAGCCGTACGACGTTCACTGCTGAACATGGCCTCCCCCACAGACAGAGCATATTCCCTATCATGTGGGGGGGTTTTGCCCATACTCACCACGCTGGGCATGCGGGTTGGCGAGCGCAGTTAGAGCTATCGTTGTTAAAATGAGGGACGCTGCTTCCCATCCCCTAGCTTTTTTCCCTTAGTCGCCTCTTACGACATCCGCTTCATATATATAACTATATAAATAACAAACATTCAAACATCCTCACAAACTTTCGCATTTATAATTTTAGTAGGATGAGATACTCTCATCCAGTATAATCTGTACTCAGCCCCGTCGACGATTTCCTCAAAATAAACATAGGTCATACCAACCTACCAAAAGATATCAACGAGTATCCATCTACGGCGTAGAGCCTGTAGCACCCTACTATCGTAGGCTTCGTAGAGATTGGAGGTGGACACAGAAGACTAGCGAAGCTTACAGTAGAGACTGCGCATCTTGCTTAGTAAGTACACTATGTCCTTAAATCTTTTTACCTAATTCTTTTTACCAACCTACAGCCAGATGAAAAACAAAAAAGTAGGTATTCGTACTCTAAGTGAAGTACGCGCGGTGTAGCTTACTTTGTTTTTTTTTGGGTAAAAAACTGTAGTTAACGGTTTTTTCGAATGGTGACTACAAATTGGACGAATCAAGCTCGGCTCAAGTCCGTTCGTCATGGAACTCTTTGCGGGAGGCCTATGTCCAGCAGTGGACTTCTACAGCCAAGCAAACACCTGCCCATAAAAAGTGCCTCATATAGTAGACGCGCTGAATTCTTTCACCACTGATCAGCATTTAACAGGACACAGGATGGCCAGGATAGTGCCAGATATCACGACCGACTACTCGCTCGTACAAAATATGTTCACTCTCTAGTCAGTTGTTTGCTCGTCAAAGCTCCCAGCGATATTAAACACGATCGAACTGTCACTATCGCCACATGATTGATGCGTATATCGTTAGACAAGACTATTAATCATTTGCGAGGAGTTTCAAAATGTTTATCAGAATTTTTCAACGTTGAGTAGGTACTTAGGTAATTTGAAGACAGTGAATACATTTTGACGATTCTGCAGGTTTAACAATGAATGCAAGTAACTAAAACAGATTGACATGGATGTGAGGAACAGAATAAATGCAGGATGGATAAAATGGAGACAGGTCACCGCAACAACATTTGATCGGCGAATTCCCCTTAAACTTAAGGGGAAAATTTACAAAACGGTCATAACCTGTCGTATTGTATGGATCTGAGTGTTGGGCTGCCAAAGGGAAGGATGAAAGAAGATTGCACGCAGCGGAGATAAGAATGTTAAGGGAGCTTTTGAAACTTTAGTGGATTGTTTCCATATTGTGCCTTTGTCACCAAAACTATGCCCATGCACCTTACCACCATGCGAAGCGTTTATACAATGTTACAACTTCGGGAAATTAAATGTCATTCTCGGCAGAGTAACCGTGGCCGCTGCCTAAGCCAGGAATAGCGGAGCTGACGGGGACTGGGCCCTTTTTTGTTTATCCTAATCATAAGGGGCCCACCACGCTAGTCCAGTGCGGTTTGGCGGGTAGAGTGCTAGAGCCTCGTCTGGTCGGCAGGGTGTACCACGGACCGATAAGGTTGGCTTGTGTTCCGAAGATGTCAGATAGATCCCCTTACACCGTTTCTCGTGGCTCTCTTTGGGGGACGCCTATGTCTAGCAGTGAACTTCCTAAGACTGATGATGATGATTCTCGGCAGGTTGACCAAGATTAAGGCAATGACACGGCAAGCCCGAGAAGGCTTCAATGACACACGAAATGGTGACTCAAGAATACATTTTATAAAGAGCGATATCAACAAGCTTTATCTACAAGGTGATTCATAATATGTATTCCATCCCGAAATGGGGTTATTCTATCAACGAAAATAAATAATATTCACGTCATCTTGTTTTTTGAATTTTTTTTCACAAACTTTCTCAAATTAGCTGTTTTTGATATTTTTATCATCTTTAGAACTAGTAACTAAACATACAAGAAGTTCGGAATCAAGATTGCTACCTAAAACAGCTGATTCATTGAGTTTGACCTGATAAGACCCCAAAACAGCTGATTTTCGCATAGAGCTTTTTCAATGAAAAATGTCGAATTTCCAAAAGTCGTACAACAAACATTATTGGCAATTGGTCATACATATCACAATAGATAATATGAATCACCTTGTATACACCAATAGGTTATTTGTGTATCATATCACTTCGGTTCCTCATCGATTTACAACGAAAAGACACGTGGAAAGTGCCGGAACCAAAGTTCGCTCAGACGAAGACTACGCCCCCTCAGTAGTAAAATAAAAAAAAATAAAAAAAAAAACCGGACATATACACACGGTCAACTGATCCCAAACTAGGCATGACCTGTACTATGGGTACCAGAGACTGATATACATAATAGATATATATTTAACACCCTGACACAGAACAAACATCTGTGTTAGTCACAAATGTTTGTCCAGTGCGGGAATCGAACCCGCGACCTCTAGCGCAGAAGGCAGAGTTACTACCAACTGAGCTATGAGGCCAGTCAATCTAGTAGTAGGTAATCTAGTACTCTGTTTACAACCTCTAACGCAGTCAATAGAACCGTCGCAGCATGATTGATGTGGCAATGCGATACCAGGTGCGATCCCCGCGTAATCAATCATTTCAGTTTTTTAATCAATTTGCTTGGCCATCGCATCGCATCAGTGTCATTGATTTGCATGATCACGACGGAATAACTGACGCTGTAGTTTATATAAGGTGATTAATAATTGTATGCTACGACGAATGGGGCTTATTCTACACTCAATTGGCAATGAAGTTTGTTCTATGACTTTTACTAAGAAGAGATTCAAAATTTTTCATAGACTTTATTCCGATATCTGCTGTGTTGGTGGTCAAATCAGTTCTAATTAAATTATTCAGCTGTTTTATTTTTGTTAATAATCTTGATGTCGACCTAATTTTCTTGTTCTTGTAAGTGCTTGAGTCTAGCTTCACTTTAGTGAAGAGTTTATCTCGAATGATCAAATTATTTAGGACAACAAAAAACTAAGTTAAATAAGTTTCTATTAGATTAGATAGGATTAGTAACCGAACGCCAAAATGGATTATCTCGAACTTTTCGATGAAAACACATAACATCCCACGAAATACAAAAACCATTGAAATGTAAAACCAGAATTGCAAAGGGAACATTCTTCTGAACAAGCCGACCGTACTCACCTGAATGAAATGACACCACAAAATCACTACCTTCCGATTCAATGAACGCCACACAATTTTACTACAAAAAACCCTTTGCACACCTTTACCTCACAGAAGGTATAAGAGCAAGCTGAGGCATAGAACACTATTGATAACCTACCTACTTGTTTGAGATGAAGATCTAATTTTATTTCTACTCTGTATGTTTTTTAGTTATAAGAGTTAGTATCTAGTTGATATGTTTAGTTTAGTGTATATGTATGCTATCCCGAATGGAACTTATTTGAAACCCAATCAGCATTAAAGTACACTGAAAATTTGGATTGAAAAACGGCAGACATCTATTAATCAATCACTTCAAACTCAATTAATCAGCTGTTTTAGGCAGTAACATTGATATTGTATTTCTCATAAGTTAAATAAAATTTAAAAATAATTTTAAAGATGATAAATTTAATTATTTCGCTAATATTTTTTCTTTTTGTCATCAATATAATCTTTTTTGATTGGATAGTATACTTAATAAATGACAACAGCTCATTCAAAGCATGCTTTCGTGCCTGTATCATTCCTATTTAAAAAAAAAAACTAATTTCTACATGGCATGCATGGCTGATTGCTCTTACTCTGCGAAAAACCCTTACATGTGGTACCCATGTTTACCCGACCAAGGTGACACTTCATTTTCTTTTCAACCCGCAACAGGAAGTACTCTTCAATATTCTGTGGCGTCTGAGCCTCCACTTTGCATAATGAAGGCTCGGCGTTTTAAATATTCAGAAACACTTCGGAAATGTATCGGGGGCAAATAGTGGTTGGGCATTGTTTGAAAGTAAAACAGCTGGTTTCTAGTAGATTTTTACATGAAAAAGCAATTTAATGGGGAAAAAAGTCGAATTCGAAAATGGTGTTCCTGATTGGTATAACATAATTACTCGTAGGCACCTTATGTTTGGTAGAATGATACAATACTTCTTTTGCTATATATTATCTTATGTCATTTATTTATTCTCACTTAACTGAACTAATTAGTTATTAAGTTACGTAAGTTCTCGATTTTCTAGTTCGTAAAATAGGGTAGAGTCCCGACTTTCGATGGAAGGTCATGGGTTCGATCCCGGTCGTGCACCAATGGGTTAAAAATTTAAATGCGCGTTCTGACGAACGTTCTAATTTTTTTATAATTAAACGACGCTAAGGCAGAAAGATTATCCTCAAACTAAATTCTAAACAACGCTTTTGGTGAGTCCTTTATTTACAGGAAGAAACTTAAAACTAATACAAGTTAATATTTACAAAATACACAAGAAACAGTTGAGCCATCTAAAGACCGTTACAAACGATCTATAGATAGCTCAACTGATCCAGATCACTACCAGTCGGAAGCGTCCCCAAGACGCTGGCGGAATTGCCACGCTGGATGGCAATGCTAATTCGCTGCCAAATAAGAGCCAGCTCTCGGGTCACGCGTCGCTTCGATCAGACGTCCTGATATCTTTTTGAAAACCCGGAGGACCCAGGGTCTCAACCCCAAAAGGCTCAAATATGTAAGCCCTATCAAGACTAACAACGCTTTTGGTTAAACTCACTACAAGACCTTTTATCTCAGGTCAGTCTTTATTACACTTTTACATCACACAAAGCTCATAGCCATCCGACCGAATTTTGTTCCCTTTTGTAATACAAAGAGCAGTAGCTGTCGGCACCTTCGTTTTGGACTGCATTTGGCTGAAATGGTGCCAACAGAGGCAGTCCGTCCACGGTTCATTTAGCTAAATACCGCCGCTGGCAACGTCAAGATTGTTTTCCCGAAAATCGGCTACCGTCGACGTTTACTTACACATAGCGCCAATCACGATAACGCTTCGATACGATAGTAAAAGTCAAATATTACCGGATGACAGCGGCGATGCTAGAAATATTTTAATTTAGATTGGATTTCGTACCGTAAGCGTAACACTATCGTGAATTATTTGTGCTCGGGCCTCAGGTCATTGTAATTGCTCTATTCAGGGATCTATGAAATTTTTACGTCACGAATATCTAATAACATACCTACTATTGAACTAATGGTACTAGGCTCCTACCTACCTTTAACCCTTAGAGTATATTAAATATAATCGATGTAACCCTTGTCAAACTCAAACTTCTCACAACTCAGGGTATCCTAGTGTGAGAGCTTGTAAGCAATGTACCTACTTTAATAGGGCCTAGACTAAGCTTTCGTTTTCATTGTACACCACATTTGATAAATAAATAAATAAACTAAACTAAATATAACATTAGCTCACGGCTGTACCCAAGCTATAAGGAGTTCAGATCTCCTGACACTCAAGGTCCTTGAATATGTAATGGGGTAGTTAGTTACTAATAGAAATTTCTTTAACAGAGACAGAATATATATATAGGGTTGAACGTTAGACGGTTTACTGCCGTCATGTAACGGTCACCGATTCTTAAGACATTGGGGATTGCCGTTTGAATGTTGAATTTCAGCTGATTGCGCAGTAATCAAGGGAACAAGCTTTTTGATTGATTGTGAATTTTGAAAAGAAAATTGAGCGGAAATTCAAGACTGTGCTGTAGGAATTCGAATTTTCAAGACGAAGTGGCAATGGATAAGCCATAAAGCTCGCCGAAACGACCACTGTTGGGATTAAAGATTCTAGAATGGCGACCACGAACCAGGCGACGCAGTGTTGGAAGGTCCCCTGAACCGATGGACCGACGACATTGTTAAAGATGCGGAAAGTCATTGTTAGAGTTTTCCGGTACTGGTCCGTATGTACACCTTGATCTTCATGACGCGGGTTTGTCTATGGAAATCGAAACATGAAAAGTAGGCCGTTTCTTCAACCCATTGTCTACAGAATCCTTTTTGTAAACTCGCACTAGGCCTTTTGTTACGTACTAATCAAGCAACAGTTTTCGACATGTTAGGCTTCACTCGTTAACTTTGTGCCAGGCGCACAAAGTTAACCGCGGCTTGCACCTGCCAGAAACCAAACAGTGTAAGCCCATCAACAGTGGAAGAACATCAACCCCCCCCCCCCCTGCACCGGGGTTTGATGTTCACGTGCAAAGATAATGGTACGGCGGATTGGGTTGATTACTATATGTATAACCTACTGCCATTATCTGATCTTTCTAATTATAAAACCAATTCTCTATGATGATACTCCAGCGTTCACACTCACATTATCACATCATCTAAATTCCTACGTCCAAATCAAACTTATTGCCATTTCAGTGGGGTCGGCTTTATCAGCCTTCAAAGGCTTCCGTAATCTGACACCTTAGCCCTTTTACACGAAATGATGCTCACGTTTCCTTTATTCACGTACAAAGTAAATAAGTTATAGGTACAGAAAGTAACCAATAACCCCTGGAAGGAAAGTAGCGTTAATAATAAAGATAGAGAATTTAACGTGAGGTAACATTTATTTTATTTTCAAAAGTAAGTACCTAATGCATTTGAAAATTCTTCTAAAGTATCTTGCCTCAGCCGAGACTCGAACGCAAAATGAAATATTTAAACATTTTTCGGAAGTATAAAATAATAGAAAAAAAGTAATATGTAAATAATAAAAAAAAAAAGAATAGAAGGGTTTTTTTTTCTAAGTAACATAGATGAAAATTAACTTCTTACTTATAAAGAAACAAATTGATGTCTGAGGAAATGTTAATCTTATTTTAAGAAGCCAATAATTTCTAATTATTTCCTTATTATAAGTCAATGAATTATTACTTTCTTTTTAAATAAAATAAAGGTTCCTTTAGGTCAAATTCTCTATCTTCAATCTTTATGGTACTGTTCGACAACATTGGTTTCGTTCACCCTGTATACCTGCCTGCGCCAAACTCATTTTGGCAATACCATTCATGACAGAGAAATGTTTAACTCCGAAAGCCATGTTCATACGATGTACGATAAAGGAGGATAGGATGTTGGAGGAGGTAGGGCATAGCGAGATTTTCTCGTTCTAAATTGGAGCAGCCCGCCTGGGGAGGTACCTCCGCCTTACAGAAGATCGCAGCCAAATAACATTATTTGTTTCAAATAGTGTTGTGTTCCTGCGGTGAGTAAGGTTGCCAGAGCTCTTTAGGGGGAGGGGGTTCGGGGTTGGCAACGCGTGCGTTATGCTTCTGGTATTGCAAGCGCTCATAGGCTACGGTAACCGCTTACTAACAGGTGGGCCGTATGTTTGTTTGCCATCTCAGTTGTATAAAAAAAAAAAAAATGTCATCATAAATGTATTTCAAAATGCTCCTTATCTCTACTGGATAAAGTTAATTTTGAGATTGACTCTTAAGGAGCTTACGATATCGTACGCCCTCAAATATTAAACTCAAAATTGATTTTACGGAGATCTGAGCGTGAGCTACTGAACACCCAGATTTCACCTACCGGCGAAAGGCCCACGGGGAGTGAAGAATGAAGAATAAAAAAATTAAATAAAAAAAAAACCCAAGAAGACCAACGGCATGCCGAGAAGTGGCAGCCTACGCCACTGACTTGGCTTACGAAAAGCCCAAAAGAGAGCCATGAAAGCTCCAAGAGGCTAAGCCCAGAGACCCGGGGATCGCAGTCCTCCTCAGATCCTCGCAGGATTCGGGGTCGGCAACGCGTGCGTGATACCTCTGGTATTGCAAACGCTTATAGGCTACGGTAACCGCTAACCAACAGGTGGACTGTATGCTTGTTTGCCACCTTAGTTGTATAAAAAAAAAAGTCCTCGCGAGTTGATGCCAGGGCGATGGGCCAAACAAGCCCGAGGCCCTTAGCTCCCAAGATAGCTTGTGGACGACCCGGATTGATTGAGATCTGAGCGGATGTCTACCATTCTTGGGCTTAAAAATCGTAAGACTATTACAATTCGTTTCATAATTACGCCCTAATTTCATTTACATAGGTCTTTTGCTTAGCCATTTTGGATTAATAAAAATGTGAGAGACAGGAATTTTCATTACGCAGCAATTTGAGTAAACCTGTCTTCCTTTCCACACTTAAAAAATATGAGGTCAGCCGCCCTTTCGTCGCAAGTTAAAATTACTTTCGTATAATTTTATAGGCTTTTATATTGCTCTTTCTCCCATGCTTTCCTCCCTGGGTTCATTATCTTGCTTCATGACGTAGGCAGTAAAGCGTTTTTACAGAATAAACAAAGTAAATATAATTAATCAACGTCCTTGGCCATTTATTTGCACAAGCGTAGCGACCAGCGAAGCGTGTTGAGCCAGCGTGCACTAAGGCCAATCGGGCAGATTTACGAAAAGCTGATACGCTAAGCTGAACGTACAGTCAACAAGTTTCATTTGCAGGCCATTCTACTAGAAAATTATGTAATTTACAGTCAGTTCATATAATAATTTTCTAAATGGTGGATGGGAAACGCCAATAATACAAACCTAAGAACAGTTTTTTTAAATCGTTTTGAATTCGTCCGACACGTTCAATAAATAATGTCCCGCGTACCTCGCAACATTGAAAATGATAATTTCGTTCGAGTCCCGTTATGGCCCGCTGCAAAATCGGGTTCTATTGTTTAGATCACAACCCGCTAGGCTCATCGCTAAGCTTATAAAAAGTGCCTGAGTTCCGAGCCGTATTGTAGAGCACGCTCAATTAGCTTTCTTTCGGTAAAATAAACACTTGGTACGCTGATGATGGAAATTTGGGGGTGCTATGGCACGCACACAGAACTGAAGTGTTGACTGTCTATTATTTTACGTCAGGAGAGGATTATTTGGACCATGTTGTAGGTGTGTTTGTTTAGAGTTTTTCCGGTTCCAAAGGCAAATAGTGCAAACAGATAAATAATAAATATAAATATTCCGGACATATCGGGGAGGTACCTCCGCGTTACAGAAGATCGCTACCAAATAACATTATTTGTTTCAAATAGTGTTGTGTTACTGCGGTGAGTAAGGTTGCCAGAGCTCTTTAGGGGGGAGGGGGTTCGGGGTCGGCAACGCGTGCGTGATGCCTCCGGTATTGCAGGCGCTCATAGGCTAATCCCAAAAAAATCGACTCGTGTCAATCGACCTGTTCCACACAAGTCAATCAATCATCTGTCGATTGATGTGGTAACAATCATCGACCAGTACCCCTCGATCAGCCAAAGCTACCACACCATCAAGCGGATAGAAACGTTTCTCCTGTAGGTACTACCAACTGAACTATGAGGCCAGTCTGTCCAGTAACAAAGCATTGTTTTGAAATATTTTTATATCCATCCAATTGACTTAATATATTACGATTGCGTAATGACAAAATGTCTGGAATCATTTAAAGTATTGCTTAAATTTAAGGAGCGTTTATGAGTTAGGAGGTTAGTCGATATTATAAAATTCTTATAATTTCCATTACTGTGGGATAATAATTAAAATAAATCTTTCAAGGAAGGTGTTTTTTTTTATAAAATTTGTTATAGCAGAATATTAAAACAGTGTGTAAGTAAAAAAGTGCTTACTTATCTTCATAGCATTTTCTTTTAATTAAAAGTAACGCCAAGGTGTTAAAAATGTGGCGTAGCGTGACAAAATGAGAGCGAGCAGGCTCAGAGTAGTTAAAGCTACGTTCAAACCAACACGATGGCGTAGAAATAAAATATTTTTGGAATCTACGGTCAAAGTAAAAAATCTACTTCTTTCATATGACAGTCCACTTCAAGTACATGTATAACTTTTTTTTTAATTACCTTTTGAACCCCCAACCCTTTGGACGATTTAACTCATATTCTTACCAGCAAATCTTGATAGTAAAACCAGTTGACGTACTAAGAAAGGTTTGAAAGTAATGATCTAACAAATAAACATAGAACGCCAATTTGTTCAAGTTCGAGAGGTCTTCGCTTGCTAGATCAACCATAATGTTATTACAATCAGTTGTTCATGTTGGCATCCCAGCATTAATGTCATGCGAAAGCGTACCCACAGCCCCGACACAAGGCGTTCAGAAGGACCCCGATGGTTTTTTAGTCGGTATGCCGTCGGCTGCTATTGTCTCATTAGTAATAGTAACCGACGGAGAGCCCGACATACCCCTCTGGCTTTCCCCGGGCTGGGGGGGATGTGTAACGCATTTCTCCATCGTCAAAAAAAAAAAAAAAAGGAGTTGGCAATACTTGTCTACCCAACACGGTCGAGAAGAGAAGCACGACCGCGTCTAGCTAAATAAATTAATGTGATAAATTCTCAGTACGCGTTTCAACTACCAGCCAGCGCCAGCCCAACGTCCTAATAGGCACAACAACACCACATACAACGTAGACCACATCGTCACTTTAACATCAGGTGAGATCGTGGTCAAACGTTAGCCAATTTTGTATAAAAAAAAAACAACAGTTCATACTAAGGTGTCTCAGGCGCGCTATAGCTCCTTTAATATGATTCCCTTTGGGAAAATTACCGGAAGCACTCCGGATGGAAATTAGGCGAAAATTAAACTCTCTCGGGATTTAAAGTTAAAGTAATCAGCGGTAGCCAACTTCCCTTTCACATACAGAAAGTTATGTTGCTGAATGCTTTTCAAGCGATCAAATTCCATCACTCTGTGCGGGCGCCATACTTGAAATAGTTTTTTTTTTTTTCGGACATGTCACACACGGTCAACTGATCCCAAACTAGGCATAGCCTGTACTATGGGTACCAGAGACTGATATACTTAATATATCTATATTTAACACCCAGACACCGAACAAACATCTGTGCTAGTCACAAATGTTTGTCCAGTGCGGGAATCGAACCCGCTACCTCTAGCGCAGAAGGCAGAGTTACTACCAACTGAGCTATGAGGCCAGTCATTTGATCTTTCATAGAGACAAAGTAGGACCCTTTTCATTCAAACAGTTTTTTGATATATCAGTACCTAACTAAGATGACAAATGATGCTTGTCATCATTGCGACAAGATTGCGCATGAAATGTCAAAATAGTGGGAAACCACTAATTTGAGATTTCATACACTAATCCTAGGGTAGGATTACCCTTCTACGTATCCTATCCGACTATCCTATAGTAGGAAGTACTATAATATAAAACATGCGAAAGTTTATGAGAATTTTTGGATGTTTGTGGTTCAATCGCGCCGTATCGGATCAACCGATTTCGATGAAACTAGGAATACATAGAGTTCTTTACCTAGAATAGCATATAGGCCAACTTTTATGTAGGAACCACGCGAGCGAAGCCGCCGGCAGAAGCCAGTTATAAATATATTGGTCACTCAGTAATTCTATGAAGGGGGCCTATGTTTAGCAGTGGCGGATTATGCCTGGAACGATGATGTTGAAAATGACGGCTGCCACAGAATATGAAACAAAGGCTTTACTTGTTCGAAATAATATTAAATGCGAAGGAATAATCGTACGACATAAAGCCGGATTCATATGATAAGAAGCCAGGCAAGACCCATGGCACAATATACAGGACGTTAACCAGTATCAAAGCTCTGCAGAACTGATTTCGGGTTGCTTATTTTTATTACTAAACACATACCTTTTTTTTTATGCAACTGATGTTGCAATCAAGCATACGGCCCACCTGTTGGTAAGCGGTTACCGTAGCCTATGAGCGCTTGCAATACCAGAGGCATCACGCACGCGTTGCCGACCCCGAATCCCCCTCAACCTAAAGAGCTCTGGCAACCTTACTCACCGCAGGAACACAACACTATTTGAAACAAATAATGTTATATGGCTGCGATCTTCTTTAAGGCGGAGGTACCTCCCCAGGTGGGCTGCTCAAATTTAGAAGGAGAAAATCTCGCTATGCCCTACCTCCTCCTAACTACCTCTTCATACCTAAGTATGTTGTGCATTAATTAATGCTCCACTTTCGATTTGCTCGTAGTGGATTCTTGGTTATTCGAGCACCACACTGAAGCTTTATATTCCATTTTGTGAAACAGGATCATACAAAAAAATGTATGTGCACCAAGAAATGTTTGTTGTCAGATTCTTCTAGGCTTGGTCGCTAGGAAGGAACCTAGTTTCTAACACGTTTCAATGCGACAATAAATATCTTTTGACTTAGCCTCTCTTAAGCTAAACGGATTCTTTATCTTTACATAATATGTATTTAGTTTTTGATACTGTTTCAATATTTAGGTAAGTAATAATTTGAGTTCGTCTTTATGTGCTCTCATTAAAGAGCAACGAAGTGTATAGTTATTTTCTTTTTGAATTCCTTTGACTTTGAGAATTGTAGGCAAGGATCGGTATCATTAGTTTCACTCAGGATTTTTATCAAGTGTTTGTTGTGCTACTGGTACTATCCCACCTCATTGTTCAGAGGGCTTATCTTCGTTGGTTGTAGGTCGCTCGATACAGGACGCGCGAGCTGAATACCAAATCAAATCGGGGTGTACTCGAGCTGCATTTTACTTTGTGTCAATAGAATCCTTGGCACCAGTCCAGTGGCCCAAGCACGAATAATTCACGCTTACGTTACTATAGCAAATGTCTATTTCATCATTTCAGCTGTAAGACGTTCACTGCTGAACATGGCCTCCCCCACAGACAGAGCAAATTCCTTATCATGTGGGGGGTTCTGTGTCTGGGTGTTAAATATTTATCTGTTATGTATATCAGTCTCTGGTACCCATAGTACAGGCTATGCCTAGTTTGGGATCAGTTGATCGTGTGTGATATGTCCGGAATAATTAAAATAATTAATTAATTAAATATCATCATTTCAGCCGTACGACGTTCACTGCTGAACATGGCCTCCCCCACAGACAGAGCAAATTCCTTATCATGGGATCGGGGGCATCGGGGGTTTTGCCCATACTCACCACGCTGGGCATGCGGGTTGGCGAGCACAGTTAGAGCTATCGTTGTTAAAATGAGGGACGCTGCTGCCCATCCCCTAGCTTTTTTCCCTTAGTCGCCTCTTACGACATCCGTGAATAGGTAGATATGGAGGGGCCTATTCTTCAGCCGGGGCCACCACGGCCAATGTCTATTTATTTATTTAAATTCTTTTCAAGTTCATGCGAGTATAGCAGATATTAGCCAATCAAAATAAAAAGACTTCAAGCATCGCCGATGTCGTTGGCTAATATTTGACTTTTACTATAGTATCGTAAGCAAAACGCTATTTTAAATTATTATTATTATTATTTTTTATTGATAATGGTAAGGCGTTTGGCCACCAACTCACTTTTGCAAGTGAGATGTGGCCTAAGATGGAGCACGTTTTCCCAGAGTGAACTTATTGACCCTAGATTTGAAGACTCCTAGATTGTACTCTTTCTTTTATTTGTGCTTGGGCCACTGACGTTATTGCATCGCTAGCGAGTCTGAATGTGGCGAATAGCATTTAATGAAGGTGCGTGACTTGATAGAAGGTTTTTGTTATTGACCATCTATTATTGAATCATGATATAACTAAGCGTGAACTGTTGCCAAGGGCAGAAAAATATAGAATGATTTGTTCGTGGCTGGGTGTTATGGTAACATGGTCATACCATGGTACTCGTAGTTTCCGATATCCACCTAGGGAATCCTAGTACGGGTCAGGACTTTGTATATAGCTTTTAGATGCTTAGTTTATCCATTATAATGGAATGGAAAAAGACCGTTTTCTCAAATAACCTTTAAAAAATATGAGTAGAGTAAGCTTAGCATGAATTAGCAGTGTTCTTGCAAAACAGCTCACATTGTTTGCTTGGGTTGTTAGCAAATGGAGCCGTTTTAGCACGTGCATTTTGTTCTTTACTCAATTAATGGAACCACTTAGGACGTGTTTTAGCATGAACGGGAACGTGGGGTTAAAGCTTGGGTTCAGAAAAAATAAAGACAGGGTTTTTGAAATGGGTATCATTGTTATGAACATAGTTTTCATTACAAACGGGAAATTTACCATGCTTTGTGAGTGAGAAAAATTATATTTTAAGGTCGATCGGTTTTAAATATTTCTTGACCGCAAAAACCTCCAATCCGTTAATTATTTCCAAATCGTAAGAGCCATTTCAAGTTGAAGCCACATTTTTCGACAAACATCAACATCCCATTTCAAGGGTAAAAAGTCGAAATTCCTGACTTTTATCGCTTAATGAATAATCTTGTTTAATAATAATAATGACAGTTGAAACTAAAATAATATTATACTAGAAATGAACTCTGTTTTCTACGACTACGACTACAAGTAGAAAACAGAGTTCAGATCACCAACCACAGGCAGCGTGCCCAAAAGGCTGGCGACGTTATTAAATTTTACTTTAATTTTCAGACCTCACGATGACATAATATCATTTTATCTCTCAAATGCATAAAGTTAGAAGTCTCATATTTTTTCAGCATTGTACACACATTTCATATTGATACCTTTAGCCGTTCCTGAGAAAATTGGTCTTGACAGACAGATGCAAAACTTGCGATATCGTCGAGCTAAATCGTACGCCCTCAAATGTCAAACTGAAATTTAACTATTCAGTAAACGTAAGGATCATTTTGAAATATATTTTGAATGACATATCGCACACCGTTTGAACGAGGCTTTACACACTGGACTCCGTGTAGGTTTATCCTATTTGTCAACATCCATTTACTTGCTATTATCAACTAAGCACCTCAATAGATTAAGCTTTTCATGCTCAATGAGTCTTCTTGAGTCTTCCGGATACAATGGAACTAGAATATACTAATAGTTGTACTGTTCTGAGCTTCAAAGAGGCCCAGGAATGGGACAAATAGGTTCTTTCAACGCTGGGACAAAAGCGCCTGGTTGCTGTCGCTGTTATTCTGACGTAGCGATATGAAAACGATATTATAATCTTTGATTTCATGATACAGAACACTGACGACTGTCAATAGGCCAATAGGCAATATGCCATGATATTATACCGGCCGCAGCTTTCTGCCTCATCATCTTTAGTCAGAATAAGTCCACTGGTAGACAATCCAACAAAGAGTGTCACTACGAACGGTCTTGAGCCTTCTTCATCCGTCGACTTCCCGCAACCTTCATCCATCGGGTGGCGTGTGATCGAGACCTTTCCCCTTTTTTTATTATTCCCCTTAATCATCATCATCATTTCAGCAATACCACGTCCACTGTTGAACATGACTAAATTAATAACATTATCATAATACATTAACATAAATAAAAAATACTTTACAAATTTTTCGGTTCGGTAAAATAGCTGAATCGAATGATGTTCGATCTGGGGCTGAATAGACAACCTATGTAATAAAACAATATTGTTTTCACAACACGACCATTAACGTTTCAACTCCATCCTTTTCACGCTGACCAGAATAAGCATAAGCTTAACTTTATCAAAGCAGCAGACGTGCGAAGCGATTAAGGTAATTGCTGGCCATTCTTCTTGCTCATTGAGATTCAGGGCCATTGACCCAACACGTGCTTTTTGGTGATGTAATTGGTTGAAGTACGACAGCTAAACAACCCAATTGTGACGAGATTGAAAATAAAATAAATTGGCCAAGGCCAATTGTTTGCGTAGCTATGTAGTTTTCCGTATAACAAAAATATATATTCCGAGTAAATAATAATTAAAACATGAAGTCCAATATGAATGTTTTTTAAATCACATCAGTTCAATGAATACCTACGTGTTTATAGTTTTTATTTCATTTATTGAAATCGGCTAACTTTCAATGTTGCCTATATTTTAAGTATAGTATTAGGTTAGTTTTACTTGTTAACGATACACGTTCTACAAAATAAAATCACATGATTTGGATGTTGACTGGCCTCATAGCTCAGTTGGTAGTAACTCTGCCTTCTGCGCTAGAGATCGCGGGTTCGATTCCCGCACTGGACAAACATTTGTGTGATGAACACAGATGTTGTCTGTGTCTGGGTGTTATATATTGATCTATTATGTATATCAGTCTCTGGTACCCATAGTACAGGCTATGCCTAGTTTGGGATCAGTTCACCGTGTGTGGTATGTAGAAAAAATATAGTGAACCTTCGAAAGTGAAAAGAAAACCGTCTAGACATCTTAATTCCTTCCTTCTCTTAATTTTCCAGTATTTTTTTCATATATAAAGTATCAAATAAAAAATGAAGTTCTATTAGTTTAGTCAGACTGTAACCACTCAGTGGGAAAGGAAATATCAGAATCACTCCACAAATTCCCTAATAAGCTACTAAATTACTAAGCTACAAACTAGGTTCTAAAAGCACACACACACACCCTTAAAGTGTTAAATATCATTGAGATGTATTTAAAATATTGTTAAGTTGAGCTATCTATAGATCGTTTGTAACGGTCTTTAGATGGCTCAACTGTTCCTTGTGTATTTTGTAAATATTAACTTGTATTAGTTTTAAGTTTCTTTCTGTAAATAAATTATTTTTTTTTTTAAATATATCTCAATTATATTACACACTTGTAATATAAAAAAAAACAGTACTAGCATCTACATAGATCTAAAGAGATCTCTAAGTAGTTATTCAAGATTCATAAAGAAGCCCAATGAGGGTGTAGTCACGTAAGTAGTTTTTTCCCATTCCATACGCGAATGGCTGGTTTCACGTCCGTGAAAAACAAATCCAAATATCAACTTTACTGAATTCATTAAAATTGCTCCATATTTGATTTGCTAATTGGCGAACTACTGCTGCTGATCGATAGCATCATAATGAATTCTCGCCGCTCATTTAAATTCAAATTGGAGGCGAGGCGAGACTAATGTAATTACTATCCGACTTCCTATTTATATTATACAAGGTGATTCATAACATGTATACCATCCCGAAAGGGGGGTTATTCTATCGACAAAAACAAATAATATCAGCAAAAGAAATCATCATTTTTTTTCGCAACCTATTTTATGATTGACTGTTTTTGGTATTTTTTATCATATTTATTATAACTAAGCGTAGAACAAACTTATTGGTCGAATAAGCCCCTTTTGAGATGGCATACATATTATGAATCATCTTGTACTTAGATGTGGAAGTTTGTAAAGATGTGAGGACATGAGACGTGAAGATTATATAGATCTGGCTTCAGTGATAAAAGACGCAATGCACAATCACCTTTTGGAATTTCAGCAACCTCAAGCGCACCAACAAAACCCGTCCTAGATCTTATTTTATAGTTAACATTTGCGATAACAACCGCTATTGTTCCGTGTGGTCGTAAATATGGGACACTTGTAACGAGCCCCATTGTTGGGCAGCGCGTGCCCATTGACACACGAGAAATTGTCGTGACGGATGACGAAAAGCTGAACTGTGGCAAATTTACGATATAACGTTCTCCCGTTTGGTAAAGTTTCAATGACTTCGTAGTTCAGGTAAGATTAGTTATCTTGAGAACATGCTAAAGATGCGATTTTCAAAGTTTATCTTAATTT
The DNA here is from genome assembly GCA_947579855.1 of Anticlea derivata. Taxonomy (NCBI): domain Eukaryota; kingdom Metazoa; phylum Arthropoda; class Insecta; order Lepidoptera; family Geometridae; genus Anticlea; species Anticlea derivata. The sequence continues at coordinate 11,099,027 of OX388259.1, read as the reverse complement.
TGCGACCATCGAAGCACCAACTTTTACCAGACATAGCGAGGTCTCCGTTTGGGGCGAATCACTATTTTATAATCCCAATAAATAAATATTCCGGACATATCACACACGGTCAACTGATCCCAAACTAGGCATAGCCTGTACTATGGGTATCAGAGACTGATATACATAATAGATACATATTTAACACCCAGACACAGAACAAACATCTGTGTTAGTCAAAAATGTTTGTCCAGTGCGGGAATCGAACCCGCGACCTATAGCGCAGAAGGCAGAGTTAATACCAACTGAGCTATGGGGCCAATCAAACAACATATATGTTTATTATTATTATTATTAACTATATGTTTATGGGCCATAAATTCTGATTCAGCAGGCTGTTAGGCTCACTAAAATTCGAAAAGATCAGCGTAAAAATATGATTGAGAAACTTTTAGCCTAAATATATAGTATGTAATGGAAACAGTCTATTAAGTTTCAAGACTATCCAGTGAAATATTTCCTTGCACGTGTCCACTTCGCGACACATCGCGTTGGCCACGCGCCATTAGTCTCCAGGTCAAAATCAGGCTATCGAATTTATGAAATAATGTTTAAAATATTATATAGAATCTTAGGATAGCTAGCTTGTCGTATCACTGATTCTTTCTAGGTCATCCTGTATTAGGTCAGTGATCAAGTTGAGGTATGGAGGCCCTGAAAAAAGACCTATGACCGACGGGGAAAGAGTCAGTGTAGTGAAAATATAAAAGTGCATGAAGGCGCACTTTTATATTTTCACTACACTGACTCATATCGGTTTCCTCAAAATGTGCACCGTGGGATAGATAAAAGAGATAATTTTAGAACTTTTTTTAACTTTTCTTATTTTTTATTAACAAAAGTTAAAAAAAAAACCTGTCACATATTTTCACTAATGCAAAATGGGGATATGTACCATAATGTTTGGACGTACATCTGACAACCCACTTGGACATATTTAAGGATCTGATCGCCGGGAGATCTGAGAGATTGTCCACCAAGCATCCCAATGTTATCCCCAGATAACAGTGACCCTATTTTTTATGTTTTTTCTTATAAAAGAGACGTTCATAAATTGTAACAAAATTAAACATAAATTTCCGCCGAGTTGTAATTTAAAAATACAATTCTCGCGCCCTCTAATCGGTTATCGAACAAGAGAATCGTAATTTACTTTTAACTCGATAAACCCGCTTCTAACTCATTTTCGTTTAAATAATCGCACGGAACTGTCTTTGTTTGCGCTCGAGGCCCGTAATGGGATTTGATTCGTCTACCACTAGAAGGGATGTAAATCAGAACAGCCGAATTCACGTCTGGGTAGCACCGACGCGGACAGAGTGACTAATTCGCTAAGCAATTGAAACTCAACCTTATTTACGGTAGAATATGGCTGAAACCACGCAACTCTTCACGGCACGCACGAGGCCGTTCGTGCCTCAAGCTGTGTTCAAACGATGTGCCATATGTCATCTGAAAAGAGACGTTTCATCAATATATGGAGCCTGGGCCAGCACTGTGTACACTACTCTAAAATATGGCTAAGCAATAAAGTAAACGTATTTAATTGGTTATTTTATTTAAATTGACTTCGTTCTAAAGTACCGTCCTATACAAGGTGATTCATAATATGTATACTATCCCAAAAGGGGCTTATTCTTTCAACAAACAGCAGGAATATTGGCGAAAAAAAACTTAATTTAAAAATAAAACAGTTTTTTATTCGTTCCTTTTCAATTTAGTAGTTTTGGGTAATTTTATCATACTTCAACGATAAACTTTGCTAACGAGTCCCTAAGCTATCTCTTCTCCAGCACGGCACCATAAATTACTTATTTGACAATTATACACTTGAGGGCAACTATTCAAATCTGGGGGTGTGTGTGCACAATTCGCATGCTGGACGGCTATCGTTTGTGTATTAAAATCGTTACAAATCACTATCATAAAATGTGTCCCGAAAGCGGCTTACTCTACACCCAGTTGGCAATTAAGTTTGTTCTACGACTTTTCGAAATTCGTCATTTTTCATTGAAAAATTATTGGAAAATTATTGCAACACAAACATTGGGGTCAAATCAGTTACAACTCAATTATTCAGCTGTTTTAGGTAACAATCTTGAAGTCGAACTTCGTACGATTATTATGATAAAGACGATGGAAACACTAAAAAAGCTAATTTGAAGAAGTTCAGGAATAAAATATGTTTTTTTTTAGCTAATGTCCTTCTTTTTGTTAGATTTGTTCTAAAAGTGCCCAAGTTGAATTTTTTAACAGTTCGAGTAGGTGCAGTTCGTGTTTCAATTAGTAACAAATGGATTTCGCATTACAATTACACATGGCGTGGAACGCACTGGATGCCGTCCAAATTCAATTGTTGCTTTTGTAGTTGTGCACACTGCGAGGCGATATTACGCGCTATGAAAAAAATCGCTCCGCAGCAGTCATTGAGCTCGATATTGATGTCAGTGCCGCTAGACAATGTAAATACACTAAATACTTATTGATTTCATCGAACGCATCAACAATAAAGAATGTCATATTTCATACATTTTACTCTAACAGCGTCATCTCTAAAAAATCGATAGAAGGTTAATTTCTAGCCCCTCAGGATAAAGATGCGTTTAAAAAACGATACACCTAGGTAGGTACCTTGGCATTCTTAGATACTACTACTTAGGTACTGACAACAGGCTGACATGTCATTGCATTTGCTATAAAATTCATTTAATGAAATTTACTCTCAAAATTCTCCTTACAAAGATTAAGAATACAAACTATTTTATATCTGAGTGCAGAAAATATCAAATATAAGGCTACTTTATTCTACCTATTTTTGAATCTTTATTTTATTGTTTTCTAATCATTTAATGATGAGAGATAAACCAGTGAGGCTTCGCTGAGCGATCCCTATACAGATCATGATTAGTTTCCAGTAGTTTTTTCAACCACTGTCTATTTTTATATTGATGAGCAATGAATGAAGTGAACCATTGGATGAGTCCCTTAGCTATGCGTTTTTATACTGAATCTTACAGTGCAGTGCCACCTTTACCCTGCTCGTTTAATCCAAGCGTTGTAAAGCCGTCTGCCCGGCCATATGGCATCTTACAAAAGACCTTTTGACAAAGATTCGACAAAGCGGGATTTAGCTACATTTGATGACGACTATGATTTCACGGGACTTAATATAACTGGTGTGAAATAACAATGAATTGGACACAAAAGATATTATAAAGCGTTTGTTGATGTGACGGATGCTGATGTGTTGAATACGAATTGAATCAATGTTTACTTTGAAACTGTGAGGAAGAATAATTTTGTTTTGCTACGAGAAATTATTGTTAAACTTTCTGTTGTGCCTTAGTAAAGGTTTTTAGTGGCAGCCAGCATCAATAAAGACTTTATACGAAAAATGTTATATTTTACATTGATATTTCAGCTTTTAGGAAGTCTTCTTTATACTTTAATAAAGAAAAAAAAAATTATGTACAATAGGAGAGCCTAATGCTTACATTTTCTATCAGATAACTAAGTGGTAGTGTACCATGCGACCCATTAAAACATATACATACCTCTTCCCCTTGTTGGATAATAATATTATTTCGCTGAAAGAGATCATTTACTTACATAACGAATAGAAATATCAACCTTTCAGCGAAAATAAAGAATAAACACAAAAGCTTCTCCAGATTTTCCTCGCACCTTGAAATATATCAGGGACAAGTGGTCCGCAATAGCGGATTTGAATGCGCGCTTTGTTGTGCAAATCGTCCCCTTGGCTCCTCTTCGCAAGGAACCCTGAAACTGAAATAAAATTATGGCTGAAAGCGAACACGTCGGCAGTAAATTTAATTTCATCACGGGTACGAGGAAAAAGAGTTATTTATTACTAGAAGAATCCCTAAAATAATGGAAAATATTTTGATCAATCACAAGGTAAATAACTGGTATATATGCTATGCCGAAAGGGGCTCATTCTATGTGCATTAAAGTTTTTTCTACGGCTTTTGGGAATTATAAGGTTTCATTGAAAATATGCGTGAAACATGAAAGTGTAAGTCTCATTGTACCGGAGTTAAATTGTACCTTCGTCAAAACCAACGAAAATGGGTCAAAATATTCAAACGACCTTAATGATATTAACAGAATACTTGATAGGTTGAAACGGCAGGCCATATGGCTCGCAGAACCGACAACCGTTACGGAATAATAGGGAATAAAGGTTCTCGAATGGCGACCACGAACTGGACAACGCGGAGTTGGAAGGCAACCCACCCAATGGAACGACAACATTGTGACGATTGCGGGAAGTCGGTGGATGGAGAAGGCTTCAGACCGTTCGTCGTGGCACTCCTTTGGGGAGGGTTATGTTCAGCTGTGGCCTTCATCAGGCTGATGATGATTATGATGATGATGATTCAGCCAACATTACAACCATTCAATGTATTTTCAAACAACATATAACACATCAACAGTTTCCTCAATAAATTAAATCTGTAATAAATCGTCTCCTCGTCTCGTAAAGTTTGTGAGCGTTCTGTATGCAGGATCGGTATGAATGAGTAGTGCCAACTTCATGAATTTGCGAATACTCGTTTATAAGGTATTTTAATGTTTCAGACGTGACCTGCCTCAGGATATCAATAACTTAGAGCTGGAAATGGATGTCAGGTTTTATTGTTTTGCTTGTGATGTATCGTAGGTACTACTATTATAAATGCGAAAGATTGGATGAATGGATGTTTGTTACTCGCATTCTTAATTTTTTAAACAATTAAAACCTTTAAGGTTACTGTACTCGTTGCGGAACGCGTTGTAGAGCTTCCATCTTCAACACTTACCTATCAAGGGACAATGATAGCCGCCTACATGTACCAACAATGCATATCGCGTGACATTGTAAGATCTCCACCCACACCCACAGCAGTAACCACATCGTATTTATTGCATGCCTTAGCCACACTTACTGAAAAGGTCCCCTTCATAATAAAATCTCATGACGCATTATTGAAATAAATTTCTCTGGGTATATCTTTCACACGCAGTCTCCCGAATTTGGAATTTATCTGACCCGTACCGTGGAACCGAAGACAGGACCCTTGGTCCTAGTAAATCACTTTTATGTCGCTCCCTAACCTGAATTTCACGCGGTTACGCTTCTCCGATTTAATTTGATATGATCTCCTCATAATAACGAAGTCAAAAGGAAATTTTGAATATAAAGTTAATACTTTACCCATATCCTTTATATTGGCTTAGTTTCCTTTTAAAATCTTCTGGGAGAAAACATCAAAATTGTACAAATTGAGGTATTATTTTAACTCAATTGTCCCTAGCTCTCAGTAATAGCAAGTTGAAGTGGCAGTGGGCAGGGATATAGCTCGCAGAACCGACAACGGGGACAACAAAGGGGATAAAGGTTCTTGAATGGTGACCAAGAACCGGATGACGCATTGTTAGAAGACCCTAACCCTATGGACCGACGACATTCGTTGCGGGAATTCGGTGGATGGAGAAGGCATCAGACAGTTCGTTGTGGCACTCCTTAGGGGAAGCCTCTTCATCAGGCTGATGATGATGATGATGGTGTTCTTTTGAAAACCACGGCGGCAAGAATACTTGGCACTCTATCTCTATCCACTACTAAATATATAGATATGCAAATAAAGTCAAGATATTTATGACAGAGGTCTTACTGAGCCGTAAGCACAAAACAGCAGAAAACCTATATAATCTGTGGCCGAAACGTATTCAGAAAAGGTTTTACTGACCTTGCACTATGTCTGTTTTATGAGCAATAATATATCAGCGAATTTGTGTGGAGTGGAGAAAGGACCGAGGGTTTTCCATAAAGGTACCCATAATATAGATAAACTTGAATTCATAAGAAAAAAATTGACGAAGGCAAATTTGCTATTTTATCGCACACAGTGGTCCTCAAAAGCAGTGAGTTACCATAGCTCAAATTGAAGCAGCTGGCAATCTGTGTGAGTGAGTGAGTAAGGCGTCCACTAATATACGTGTAACCTGTTCCTGTACCTGATTCCATCATCAGATCAGCTCGTTACCATTATAACATAGATGTCATCAGAAATAGGTAGGTATCAAAGTATGCAAAGTTTCAAAATAATCCATGCCATTTCAATGAATAAATGAAAGTTGAAGTTTGAAGTTAATGGCTCAATCAGACAACTTGTTGAGGAGTTCGGTGGAACTGCTCAAGCATCCAGCAGTTGAACCCATCTTTAGATCAGCTCGCTTTCACCATAAAATTGTATAATAATTATTATCTCATACATTTACAAGTTTAAAATGGAGTTGACCATTCTAGGTAAGTAAATTCAGAATTTTTTGAAACGTACATTCAATTCGCCCATAATACTATCTTTATCTCTATTTTTATTTTTTATATCGAACTGGGCGACGCAGTGTTAGAAGGCCCCCCCGATGGACCGACGACATTGTGAAGGTTGCGGGAAGTCGGTGGATGGAGAAGGCTCAAGACCGTTCGTAGTGGAACTCTTTAGGGGAGGCCAATGTCCAGCAGTGGACTTCTATAGGCTGATGATGATGATGATGACTATCTTTGGTTCGACCGTACGGTAATAGCTATTAATTGTCTTTATAATCATAAAAAATAGCGTAGAGCAATACAATAAAAATTTATCTGCCGAAAATTTGGCTATTAGGGATACTTTATATCCCGGTTATGGTGAATCGAGCAGAGAATTCTTGAGTAATAGTGATGTGCAAATTCTGTACATCGGTGATCCACATCACCAGACCCCTGGCTGCTTAGCATACGTATTGCATTGCAACCATTTCTACCCACATAAATATCTGGTTTCATTAAACCAGTTGTTCTCAACTTTTTTAACAATGGTAATAAAGTAGAATAAAATAGAAATTATTCAGACCACCACTTAGCAAAAGACGATACAACTTCTACAGGCTGATGATGATGATGATGAGTAAGTGCAACGTTACCTTAATTTATTCGTGTTTCTACTTAGTGCAAACTAAGTTAGTACTGTTAATATTTAAGCATATTCATATTCATTTATTTCACCCTTAGCGTTACATTGCATAACATAGGTATCATAAATTATCATGCAGATTATTAATTAAGAATTATTATTATTATTACAGATTATTAATGGATTAATAGATAGTGTCCTACATATTACTTGTATGCATATCAGAGAATGAACAATTCATATATTCGGTAATATGGTAAAATGGATGACTCTCAAGAAATCTCCTGACCTGAAATTTAAATTTGTTGATGGGTAACTGTGTAAATTCTAATGGCAATTTATTGTACATAGCGAGCTTAAGGCAAATATAAAAGCACAAGAATAAAAGTGCAGAAAGGACTAGGATACGGGGTTTTATGCACACAATTAAAAACTTGTAACTGTCGTTGTATGGAGTAAGCAGCAACCTTGTTCGAGCTCTGAAATCTCTCTATGAGGATTCCAGTGCTTGCGTAAGGATACATGGGTCATACACTGAATGGTTTAGCATCGAAAAAGGTGTTAGACAGGGATGCGTAGCGTCACCATGGCTGTTTAATCTATTCATGGACAGTTGTTTGCAAGATTTGAAAGATACTGAATGTGGATTAAGAATGAACGAGTTACTCGTCAAGTGTCTCCTCTATGCTGATGACCAGGTTATACTTGCATCATCGGCGGAGGAGTTACAGGAGATGGTAACAATTATGCATGAATCTTTTGAAAGAAAAGGAATGAAAGTTAATGTAAATAAGAAGAAAGTAATGGTTTTTGAAAGAGATGAATGCGTGACAGTTTGTAATATTCTGATTGGTGGAGAAAGAGTTGAACAAGTGAATGAGTTTGTATACCTGGGGACTTTGTTTACAAGAGATGGGAAGCATGAGAGTGATATTGAAAGGAGAGTGAATGCTGGAAATCAAGTGAATGGGGCATTACATGCCTTTATGAGCAGTCGGAAAGTGTCCAAAAAGGCACGACTGGCTGTGCATGGAGGAGTGTTAGTGCCGACACTAATGTTTGGAAGTGAAAGTTGGGTATGGCAGAAAAAGAATCAAAGTAGGATAAATGCAGTGGAAATGAGAGCTTTGCGAAGTATGTGTGGAGTAACTTTGAAAGATAGAGTGAGGAACAGTGTGATAAGAGAGCGTTGTGGGGTGAAAGAAGACGTAGTGATGAGGATTGAGAAAGGTATGCTGAGATGGTTTGGTCATGTAGAGAGAATGAACGAAAGAAGATTGACGAAACAGGTGTACAAGGCGAGTGTGAATGGGACCGTTGGAAGGGGAAGACCTAGGCGTACGTTTAGTGACCAAATCGGTGACGTTTTGGAAAAAGGCCAGGTCATGAGTACCCTAAACCGACGAGCATGTATGAGGAATGTGATGAGAGTGAATAAAGCAAAAGAGGTATGTCAGGATCGTAGCAAGTGGAAAACCGTGGTCTCTGCCTACCCCTCTGGGAAACAGGCGTGATTTTATGTATGTATGTATGTAATTAAAAACTTTATTTAAAGCAGCCAAGTTAACTCCTTTTTTTTATTTAGATAATATAATTAATTCAAGGATTCTTTCCACGAACGAATTAAACGAATTTTAACTCATTTAGAGTCCATTTCCTGGAGTATTGTTTTTCATAATTAAAAGAGCTGTTTATGATTTAGTAGGTTTCCCTTCGGACCGAACATTTTGCGCCTCTCTCAACGATAAATAATGAAATTAGGGAGCTTACAAGCTCGGATTCAGCCGTGTTCATAATGGAAGGCCATTATTTTTAAGCCTATTTTTTTTATAGCCCTCTAGGATAAACATAGTCTAGAGACAAAACAACTGACTGAGCCGAGCATGTCTGCCACACGTCGAATAATCTTTGTGCAAAAAAATTGACTATCTGTTGCTCCTTGAAAGGAATACGAACTGAACCCACTAACAAAATAAACACACTATCGCTCAGCTACTCGCTCCAGGACCACAAGCGCTCAGGACGTCCACTCAGAACATAGGCCTCCGCCCACAGATTTCCAGAGCATCTTCCTATCGCGTGGGAGGAAATTGCCCATTCTCAAAACGCAGTTAGAGCTATTGTTGTTAAAATAGGGAGCGCTTTTGTCCATCCCTTAGCTTTTTTCAGTTAGTCTTCATCTTACGAAATCCACGGGTAAGATATGGAGGGGCCTATTCTTCAGCCACCATGGTCAAACTCCTCTACATTACTCATAGCTCAGTTGCTAGTAAGTCTGCCTTCTGCGGTAGAGGTCGCGGGTTCGATTCCCGCACAGGGCCAAACATTTGCGTGATTAACACAGATGTTTGTTCTGTGCCTGGGCGTTAAATATTTATCTATTATGTATATCAGTCTCTGGTACCCATTGGACAGGCTAGGCCTAGTTTGGGATCAGCTGACCGTGTGTGATAGATATGTCAGGGAAATAATTTTTTTTTTTACGACAATTAAACACGCTGGTTAAGACAGCTACAATGTCGTGAAGCAAGGCTGGCTTGGCTAGGTATTCTAATTTGAGTGCGGACGGGCGCGTGCCTCACGCTCGCCCAGTAAATCATGGGAGAGTAATGGACAGGACTTACGTGCCGGAATGGACTGCAATATGCTGCTAAATACTTCATGCTGGAGTCGTCGCTGCTACGAAAATACTTCATCGGTATCCCTAGTTGGTTACAAGGCAATATTACACACTTTTGAAACTATCAGTGTTATGAACAATACGAGTATTGTCACTAAAAGAGCTAAAAACTGGAAATACAATGATTTGCGACGTTTAATGTTTCCCGATGTTTTTATCGAATTCTAAGTAGAATTCGATAAAAACATCGGGTTCTATGAGTGTTATTAATGTGAGAGTTTTTGAGGATGTTTGGATGTTTTTGGTTCAATCACGCCGTAACGGCTCAACTAATTTCAATGAAACTTCTAATAGATAGAGTTCTTTACCTAGAATAGCATATTAGACTACTTTTTATACACACGGTCAACTGACCCCAAACTAGGCATAGCCTGTACTATGGGTACCAGAGACTGATATATCTATTATGTATACATAATAGATATATATTTAACACCCAGACACAGAACAAACATCTGTGTTAGTCACAAATGTTTGTCCAGTGCGGGAATCGAACCCGCGACCTCTAGCGCAGAAGGCAGAGTTACTACCAACTGAGCTATGAGGCCAGTAAAGTCTAAGTACTGCGAGCAAAGAACCGGGCACATACCAATATAAATAAATACAACCAACAGTCGCATAGGTAGGTACTTAGATAACTACCTACTTGGATGATTTGCTAGTGATTTGTATTTCAAAGTGCCACTGATAAGATTAGCTGTTTCTACAACACTTAAAATGTTCTATATGATTTATAGCTAGTGTTGGCAAAGAAATACCATTTAGATAACAGCCCTATAGAAAATATATGAGACAAAACATTGAATAAAACAATAACCACAAACAAAAGGAGGCAAGAAGAAAAAAGAGCAAGCACTTACCTATACAAGCAATCATTTCTTACTCAACGCTTCTTCGTTCATATCTCGAATAATTTATCATCTTGTTATAAGAAATTGATATATGCAAGCGGCGAGCCGTCAGATCGTTCACATAAATCCCTGGGTCTCGTTACATGGTTAACCTTGAGATAAAACTTTAGCCACCACGCTAAAATCGACCTTAATTCCACACGAAATAACGTTTCTTATTCCATGAAAGTTTCGTGTAAGAAAACTTCGTATAGTGCCAAGCCCAGCGGGAGGCATCAGGCAAGTGTGGTAACTCCTTATTTACATACGTGTTTGTTTTGTACACACAAATTATATTTTGTATACAAGGTGATTCATTATTTGTATGCTATCCCGAAAGGGGCTTATTCCTCATCCAATTGGCAATAAAGTTTGTTCTACACGTTTGGAAATTCAAAATATTTCATTCAAAAACTTTATGCATAGGTATATCTACTTTGTTTTATGTCAAATCAGTTCAAACTCTGTTATTCAGCTATTTAGGTACTAATTTTGATATAGAACTTTTCAGACGTTTAATAATTACTTATAAAGACGATAAAAGACTAAAAACAACTATTAAGGGGTCGGCAACGCGTGCGTGATGCCTCTGGTATTGTAAGCGTACATAGGCTACTGTAACCACTTACCAACAGGTGGGCCGTGTGCTCGTTTGCTACCTTAGTTGTATAAAAAAAAACAAATTAAAATATGAGAGAAAAAAATCTTAAAAAAAGATTTGCATTTTTTTTTCTTTCTTTCGTTTTTATAGAATAAGCCTCTTGCTGTATACTGTTTAATACAATAATATGAATCATCTTGTAAAGCATTTTTTTGTGTTTTTTTCTTATTTTCCATGCTATAAAGCAGCCAGCTTTATGTGCTACATGGGTGCTAAATTGGGAATGCCATAATATATACAAGAAACATTATTTCTTCTTTTTATGGCATCTGTTTGAACACAACAACAATCTGCAAGTAGTGATCTGGATCAGTTGAGCTATCTATAGATCGTTTGTAACGGTCTTTAGATGGGTCAACTGTTTCTTGTGTATTTTGTAAATATTAACTTGTATTAGTTTTAACCTGACTTCACCCACTGCTGGACATAGGCCTCCCCCAAAGAGTTCCATGACGAACGGTCTTGAGCCTTCTCCATCCACCGACTTCCCGCAACCTTCACAATGTCGTCGAACTTTGTAATCAGATATTTTTGATTTTTTTGTTATCCTAAAAACGAATTATTACACGGTGAGTTATTTGGCATCAAGATTGCTACCTAAAACAGCAGAATAATTGAGTTTGAGCTAATTTGGCCCCAAAGCAGATAATTTTGCATAGAGTTAATTCACAGAAAAAATTCTAAAGTCAACAAATTTTAATGTGCGTGGGGTGTCGTCGGTACCTCTACAATAAACCTAAGATTGTATTCATATTATGAATCACCTTGTATTGTTTTGTAGTTATATAATTCCTAAAATTTCGAGTAGTTAATTAAGTAGAGAGTTTTTAATAAGAAAAGGGATAAGCAATTTGCGGTTCAATACTATGTTGTATACAGGAAGCCTCTTTCTTGAAACCTGGCGTAAATATCTCATCACATAGCATTCGCAAAAACAAACACAAGCAGATTTCCTTAGTCGAAAACAGAGTAATATGTTGAAACTTCTTCGTACACATATGCTTTATGTCATCAACAGTACCATCGTACTTGGTGCACGTGCGTTTGGGCTGTCAACAGGCAATTTAACTGTCACCACCAACCACTTGGCACTAGCGCTGCGTAATGCCGTACTGTAGCCGTTCACCACACAAACTACAAAAGTTGCCTGGTAGAGATCGCTTTTAGCGATAATACCGCCCATTATATTGCCTTGTAATTGCGATAATCTTTTGTATTATTTCCGTGTGGTGATCAATAAAGTGTTATCTATCTATCTATTACCCAGCCTAGACGGGTTATTTGCATCTCGTGCACTGGCTACAGGACAGTTAAAGTAAAAAGTGTTTTGAAACTTAGACCAACTTTAATTGATAAAATAATATGTTTTCTTGTAATAAAATTGACTATAGTATATTTGTGGATATTTCCTATTTAAAAACTGTAGGAGCTACAAGTTACGTGCACTTGTCTCGGGTAGGTACAAAATTTCAACTGCCCGGCCGGAACAATAGTGCCGAACGCGTATGCGTCGTATAGGGGTGGCCTGTTTCCGGTAACAGATTATACATGTTTTAACTTACAGACTAAACTTATTGATAAAACTATACTATTCTAAGGGTACTCCCTACAAAACCTAATACTTACATGACGTTTCAAGTAAATTGGGAACTAAAAAACTATAAATTGGTTGAAAAATATTCAATTTTAATACAAAATCTGTGTTAGGTATTAGCTATACATTTTAGCCAAAAAAAAACCATCATCATCATCTCCCTGCTCTTATCCCACTTCATGTGGGGTCGGCACAACATGGTTTTCTCTTCCACTCCCCTCGATCAGCCGTCATGCATGTCAGTATTCACTCCCTTTTTACTCTCTTATTCATAAAATATTACAAGAAACTAAATTATCTAACAAATTGAAAATAAATAAACAAAAAAAAAACAAAAAATCTGTCTTATATGATTAACATAATATTAACATTCACAACCAGAGTGGTAAAAAAAAAGATCTAGAAAAAAATAATAAGTAAAAGTTTCGTATGATTAAAAATTATATCCTACAAAATACTATACTTACCGCGCCGATTTCTATATTCTTGGTTGCTAGTAGTTATAATAAAAATGGTTAACACTTTTGTCAGTGACTGTACTCAACTATACATTTTTCTATGCAATTTTCAACCTTATAGAAAGAGTGTACGAATTGAACATCATTGTATTGGATTTAAAAATTATGGTTTTATGCTGTTTTAAAAGGTCGAGTGCCCGAGATGCAAATAACCCCCTAGACATCGGAATTATTTTTACTTAACACAAAAAATGATACTTTACACAAATAAATAAACCAGATTTTCTAACGAATACAAAAGAGACAGACTTCTCAATTTAGTTGTATTTTTTATCATTTTGTATACCTATACATGTATGTATATACATAGCTGTGTATGTAGGTAGGTATGTAGGTATGTATGTATTTCCGCCAATGGTTTTATGATTCTTTCGCTGGTGTGTAGAAAATGATCACGAGGTGGTCGCATATAAATTTTATTCCTGCTAAATGTAAATTTACTAGTAGGTAAAACTTAAAAAAAAAGTCATCAAATATTGTTACAAGTCACAAGTTAGCGAGTCACAACAACTTGCCGAAACATTTTCTTTGGACGATTTGAATTTAGTATTTATATTAAAAAGAATATAGGTGACTATAAAGACTTGTAACAGTAACTAAGTAACAGTAACTAATCAGTAACTAATAACTTAATAAGTATAGTACCATCTTCCATCTTATGTGAGTTACCTACAATATCCCGGAGGAGCAAGCCAGTAAATGTGTCCACAATCCCGCCACTGTTTCCGTTCCCATCTCCATTTGTATTAATTCTCCATTCGTTTTGTATTGAGGAAGCGGTGAAGATTTAAGATGGCGCTGATGGGTAAATTGTCCGATGCCCTGAGATGGTTTGATCCTTTCAAAGAGATCATGATTTTTAATTAGTTTGTTTAAAAGTAATGGTTTCCTTGTCACTTTAGATGAAAATGTTTAAGAATTCTTAATGATGTTGTGTATCTGTTTATACAAGGTGATTCATAATAAATAATATAAGCGGCGAAAAAAAAAAATATAAAATCATATATATTTTTTCAGATATTCCCGATTTTTCATACCAGCTTCATGATGATGATGATAATGATTGGTACTCGATGTGTGTGATGCGTGTTGCTTATATACTACCTTCTTATCATCAGACCCATTATTGGATAATAACTGCGCGCTTATTGGCTAATAATCAACCGTAGATTTGATAAAGAAGAATCATAATTAAGAGATACAAAGATGAACATTTCATCTGCCCAAGAATTTCTGCGCCAGCGTCATTCGTTCCATGGCATGATTGGTATCGCATTGCCGATTCTAGTTGAATACGCGTTCGAATCCCGCTGGTTGGATAATTTTTGGGTAGCATTTAAGATACAGTGACCTAAATAGATCACTGATTGCACAAATAAATCACTGCGGAACCCCCATCCAACAATGTTTCAGCTGATTTCGTTATTGTTCGCTCGACTGCGAACTTTTACCTATAAACATATAAACATATATATTCTGTGCCGCGCATCGAACTCCCGAAAGTAAGGAATTAGGTTACGGAGTCGGACCCGTAATATCTTTTATCGGGTTTATGGTGGGAGTATGGGAATGCGCGCGACTTTGTTCACATGGAGTTTTCTTACAAGTTTTAACTCCCCGCTGGGGTTAAATTATGAGAATCCCATGCTTTAAGCATCCTATTGCTAGACTATGGCCTCGTCCAAATTCAACGCGATTACGCAATCCTCGTTTGAAATTGCGATGCGAATTAATCGTGCTATGAAAAAATTGGTATGTTAGCTCAAACTAATAGCGTGGTGGCCCTGGCTGAAGAATAGGCCCCTCCATATCTACCTATCCGCGGATGTCGTAAGAGGCGACTAAGGGAAAAAAGCTAGGGGATGGGCAGCAGCGTCCAAGTCAAAAAAAAAAGTCAAAAGGCATTAATTTCAATAAAATCACTAGGATCACTTTGAAACGTCTTAGAAACTAGGTGAAGCTATGCCTGTTCCTCGCGACCAAGCCTAGAAGAATCAGGCAACAAACACGGCTTGGTGCCTATCATTTTTTTCGATGATCCTTTTTCACAAAATGGAATTTAAAGCTTCAGTGTGGTGCCGATCGAACTAGGTCCCTCATTTTAACAACGATAGCTCTAACTGCGCTCGCCAACTCGCATGCCCAGCGTTGTGAGTATGGGCAAATCCCCCCACATGATAAGGAATTTGCTGTCTGTGGGGGAGGCCATGTTCAGCAGTGGACGTCGTACGGCTGAAATGATGATGATGATGAATAGCGCGAGCTTTGATTAGGACACTCAATAAAGTATACATACAGCATGATCGCCTTCGTATGAGCAAATATTCACGTGATCTTGCGATGTTGCGTAATCGCGCTATTAGGACGAAGCGTAAGAATTCTTTCAGGGCTTAAGATATGGTAGGGCTCACCCACCAAAGCTTATTGGAGTAGAGATCTGTAAATCACGTCATCTACGCCCGGTTCTGTTGGTTGATTTGATTGACATTTTATACAACTCCGGTCAACTAACCTGAATAATGTATAGTTTTATTTACAGAAAGAAACTTAAAACTAATACAAGTTAATATTTACAATATACACAAGAAACAGTTGAGCCATCTAAAGACCGTTACAAACGATCTATACATAGCTCAACTGATCCAGATCACTACCAGTCGGAAGCGTCCCCAAGACGCTGGCGGAGTTGCCACGCTGGATGGCAATGCTAATTCGCTGGGCCAAATAAGAGCCAGCTCTCGGGTCACGCGTCGCTTCGATCAGACGTCCTGATATCTTTTTGAAAACCCGGAGGGCCCCGTTTCCCCACGGACCCAGGGTCTCAACCCCAAAAGGCTCAAATATGTAAACCTGAACCAATTATTACTTTTATCCAAACAGTCAGTAAGTAATGTCAGTTTTATATATTAAGACGATTCGGAAAGTAATGTCGCGGTTTGAGAGGAAACTAGCCATAACTCATAGGCTGTAAAAATTTAGTATCCAATTGTATCTTTCGCATGTTACGATTTATGTTTATGGCATGGGGCACTTATTCGGCATTGAGATGGATTTTTTATTTGATATTTCTTTGTACCCGTAAAATGGGGATGAAATGATACTTATCAAAAAGTACTTGAGTAGACCAAATTATTTCTAAGAATCCTTTTCAAATATTAACAAATATTTAAGTCTAAAGAAGTCAGTGACGCTATTTCTTAGGATGCCAATGCCTACAGAGTACATAAAATAAAAAAAAATAATAATATTCCGGACATATTCACACGATCAACTGATCCCAAACTAGGCATAGCCTGTACTATGAGTACCAGAGACTGATATACATAATAGAAATATATTTAACACCCAGACACAGAACAAACATCTGTGTTCATCACACAAATGTTTGTCCAGTGCGGGGATCGAACCCGCGACCTCTAGCGCAGAATACATAAGTGTATAGAATGTTATTTTCAGCCGTTATTGATTCTTCTTATCGGTATGAAGCAGGAGCTTTCTCTTTGTTTGGAAACTTAATCATTTGATGGAATAATGTTTTCGAAATAAGTATTCTTAGTCGGCGTGACGGAAATATTGTGGAGAAATTACATAATTTAATCAAATTTTATAGCAATTGCAGTTAAAATTATGTCAGCCTAATGTCAGTTCGGGGATTGAAAAATACACTTGACTGAAAATACGGGGGTTAATGGTGACACTCATTGTCATGAAAATAATAATTGTCTCGCTCTAACAAGGCTCTGGTCACACAGTATATTCGGAACAACAGATAAAAAGCAACTTTCAAAAACTTCCAAGCAACTAAACAAACTCGAAACATAACGTCACAGTTTTAACAAACAAACACATAAATCTATTTTCCCCTTCCGCAGTCGGAAGCCCTTCCGGTTTGACACAGCTGTAATTATCTGAGCTGTGTATTGTCGTGAGAATTTTATACCGATACGGATAAACTGGAGCTTCCGTCCGTGGCTTTGCTCGCGTGGTACTTACATAAAGTAGCCAATATGCTATTCCAGACTATAATCTATCTCTGTACATAATTTCGTCCAAATCCGTTCGGCCGTTTAGCCGCGATTGAACCACAAACATCCAAACATCCTCACAAACTTTCGCATTTATAATATTAGTACGATTACTTGCATCTCACTTTTTCAATTGGGATTTGGGAGAAGGGATAGAGATGACAGTTTTCTAATCGAGTATGATGTAGTGTGTTTACTGTTGGTCAATAGCACCAGTGCGTCATTATATTTCTACGGTCAATAGAGAGAAGTGAAAAAGTTTTGATGCGGCATCTTAGGCCATACTTATAAAAAAACCTTTCAAAATATTAGAAAATAGATAAATTCAGCCAATATAGGAAATAATAATCCGTCGTTCTGGATTAATGAACCGGTACCTCGGTAAAATCAAAAGTGGTATGGGCATGTCATGCGGAGGGAAGAATGTCATGTGACTAGAAGAGTGTTAAATATGAATGTGGAAGGATATAAGGGAAGAGGTAGACCGAAGAAAAGATGGATAGATTGTTTGAAAGATGACATGAGTAAGAAAGGAGTGAATACTGATATGACGACTGATAGAGGGGAGTGGAAGAGAAAAACATGTTGTGCCGAACCCACATGAAGTGGGATAAGGGCAGGGGGATGATGATGATGATGATGAAATAATATGAGTTCATATTTACAGAATACCTACACAAGAAACAACTGAGCTATCTAAAGATCATTACAAATCATCTATAGATAGCTCAATTGAACCAGATCACTACCAGTCGGAAGCGTCCCCAAGTCGTAGCGCAGGCTCGATCGAATTGGCTCATTTCTTTTTCGTTGTGTTCGATAATGTCAGGAAAAGTTTTGTATGAATGAAAATGTACGGAAATCCACAGGAAAAAAATTGGGTGGTGTTTCTGCATGACCTTAGGCATTTGCTACCCTTGCAAGCGAAACCATTACAAAAAATCAGAAAGTCTCAACCACTTTTTTCGAGCTCCACAATACCAGCAGCTTACTCTATTGACGACCCGATAAGATGATTAACTATAATTTATGTTGTCAGCAGTTAGTCATTTCTATTATATTATAAAACGGTTAAATACTTAACAGTAACTAATTGCTTCGATCGCCACGCGCCTTTCAATTTCAAGTTAGTGTAAATTGATGATGTCACGCTGACTAGTTTGATCTGTAATATTTTTATTTCTTTAGTACCTACATACAACATAGCGAAACCTACTTATCTTATCTACCTACTCTGTTTAATTTGTATAACTTAGGTACTTAAAAATCAAATAATTCGGTAATTTTTTAATAAAGATCTAGGCACAGTGTACTACCCTAAAAGATTTTACGGACTGGGCGTGGGTTTATAAAATTATAATTAGTAACACCCAACAGTTACCAACATACCTAGTCCTGACCCCACACTTGGATTCCTCGTGCCGTGGGCCAGAAATTACGAGTACCATGGTACCCACAACAGGCAGAACCGGACCAACATTCAAACATTTGTCCCGCAGCGGGAATCCCTCGCGTCTCCGGCGGGCACTTTTTCGCAGAAAAAAGGTTATCTAATGTAAAGGTACATAGGCCTTAGGCCCAGAATCCATAGGAAAACCTGAGAGGAGCGGATTATAAATGCGTAAGATTCATCATCAGCCTGTAGAAGTCCACTGCTGGACATAGGCCTCCCCTAAAGAGTTCCACGACGAACGGTCTGGCCTGTGGGGGGGCCTTCCAACACTGCGTCGCCCGGTTCGTGGTCGCCATTCGAGAACCTTTACTCCCCAACGGTTATCGGTTCTGCGAGCTATATGGCCTGCCCACTGCCACTTCAACTTGCTAATTCTGAGAGCTATGTCGGTGACCTTGGTTCTTCTACGAATTTCCTCATTTCGGATCTTATCACGTAGTGAAACTCCTAGCATAGCTCTCTCCATAGCCCGTTGCGCGACTTTGAGCTTGTGTATGAGGCCAATAGTTAATAGTAGTTGCGTAAGATTAATTACTTCGAAATAAAACCGAGAGTAGATGGTAATGACATGTTATCGCTAATTAAACCCGTCGGTAAATAGGTAAACATTAAGTTTAAAACCAATTAAACGCCACTGTGGATTTAATTAAGTTAAACGTGAGAACCTACCCCTATCTACCCATTAATTCGTGTCATGTTATTTAAATTAGTGGATATGATTCGACTAAGTGTTCACTATTTGTTTAACATAAGGACAAGAGGGGAGTCCGCTTTTCTAGATTTCATCGAAACTATACCTGGCCGTGGTGGCTCCGGCTGAAGAATAGGCCCCTCCATATCTACCTATCCACGGATGTCGTAAGAGGCGATTAAGGGAAAAAAGCTAGGGGATGGGCAGCAGCGTCCCTCATTTTAACAGCGATAGCTCTAACTGCGCTCGCCAACCCGCATGACCAGCGTGGTGAGTATGGGCAAATCCCCCCACATGATAAGGAATTTGCTCTGTCTGTGGGGGAGGCCATGTTAAGCAGTGGACGTCGAACGGCTGAAATGATGATGATGATACCTGATAATCGTAGTCGTTCGGTACCTATATTATGTTTTAATTCCACTCAAACTGACGCTTAGATTTTTATAGAAGATGCTTTCAAATTTGTTTTTACAGGCTGTTTGTGGAGATACCTACTTGGATAAAAAATACATAAATAATCATCAATAGAACCACGCATAGATGATGATGATAATAGCGATTTGAGTGAAAAAAAATCGACACTTTAGAATAAAATCTATTGAAACTAACCCATAAATCAGCATTTACCAAAACGTCTTTATAAGCTCGACAAAAGGCATAAAAACTAATCTGTCGCATTAACATCTGCACAACTATACTGTTGAATGGTTCGTGCTTAGATTATTGGTTTGTAATAGGGTTGTCAAATAAGCAAAGCATTTATTTACGCTTTTATACACAAGCGTTCTGACACTTGGATTTAAGACTAGCTCAATCAAACTCTGCGCCAAAACTCAGCAACTCATTCCTCCTCTTTTTCGCTCATAAGCTGAGAAAAAGAGGCAAAATTATACTTAATTACTTAAATATAATACTAGAGTTTTTTCTCTCAAAAGCCGTGTTTTTTTTTTAAATATTTATTTAGTCAGGACAACAAACAATTGCACACACATATTACTTAACTTAATTAAAGTAGGTACTAAAGTTAGGAGTTCTTAGAGTGTAATCAGCCCCGTTGTTCACGGATTTGGTAGAAAGGGGGCAGTAGTAATGCATACAGAATAACAAAAAAAGAAAAATGCAGTTGGCAGGTCTAATATTTTGTCATCCTATAAGGACGTACAAAACAGTCTACCCATCAACTACAACTGAAGTGTTGAAATGACATACGATATACGACAACGATATGTCCATAATATGTCATACAAAATTAGTTTTAAAATGATCCATAGCTCTCCTGAACAAAGTCAATTTTGAGTTTGACATTTATGGGTGTGCGATATAGCGACACATTACAAAGCTCCTTAAAGTCAAACTCTAAATAAACTTTATTCAGAATACGTTAGGATCAATTTCAAATAAATATAAGAAGATATAATGCACGCTGGTTGAACACGGCTGAAGGATGTCTACAATATTAGGAGACAGCCTATTAGCCTATTCTTTTTGTGCGCTGCTACACAATTAGTTACCTAACTCACAACGTCATGGAATATTAATACTATTTTATTCAATTTGACAGCCCTAGTGAGTAGTTTACAGATTCAAAGGGCAAAAATAGTCGTAAACATTGCCCTTAAATTTAAAACTTAGATTAAAGACTATCCGTCACGAGCAAACATTACGCATTCGCACTCCTACAGACGTTTTAATCCGGCTCTTGAAATATGTCCGGGGGTGGGACTCGAACCCGCGGCTCTGGGGACAGTCCAATTCAATGACAACTGGGAGATTAACGCAAGATATCTACGTGTTTTTTATGGGCAATGAATAGTTTGGGATTGGGATGTGTATAGAGGGGATACTACAAATTATGTAGGGGTTTCATAGTTCATAGTTATTTATTCTATATAACAAGTCATTGTAGGCGGAAATTATAAAATACACATAAAAAAAACAAATATTCCTAACTAAAATAACAACAATTACAATACATCTACTTATTCATAAAATTAAATACAAAAGGACTTCATGATTTAAATGTGCGTACACTACATACTAAGTTAATAAATAATGTCAAAAAAGAAATAAAAAAATGGAATAAAGTTTCTAGGTTGTTTGCACAGCATAGGTCATCAGAGAACCATAACCAAGAAATTCTTGCACAACGAGCTGGCTATTTTCATTCTTTTCTTGTTTTTTGCAGTCACACACCGTGATGACTGCCAATGAAAAAACGAGCTACGCGCCGTAAACACAATTCCTAGGTATATCAAACTGATTTTATGACATCAATGATTATCCAACTTTGAAAAAGAAGCCAACCGACAAATTCAACTCGGATGGGAAGCGCTTGAGGAACTTCTTTGTATCCTTTTCGTCGCAGATCCGGCAGGACCTCCAAGACGAAAGTCTACAATCAATGCATAGAAGTTAATCATCTTGACACACTAGCTAGCTATGATTTTATTATGTGAAATAGCCAACGAAAAGGTAGTTATTCACTATATTCACTGGGGTATTAACAGCTCTTACTCTTATAAAAAAGTAGGTAGGTATCCTTCAGTACCCTCTAGGCGGGGTTACGAAAATTAGACCCCAGAGAGTTAAATGCATCCGACTGCATATGTGCATTGTACTGCGAAAGGCTTTGTGCAATAAGCAGCCAGGACATCTTATAAACTTTCTTATAATTTAATCGTTATGTATGTAAGTACGGATTTACTTATCTTTGAAAGTAGAATGAGAAGGTACAGTCAACAAGTAAGATTCGTAAGCCACTATAAATAGGTTTTCCAATCTGTCCTGTCCATCCAAAGGTTGCCTGGAAGAGATCGCTTTTACCGATACAGCCGCCCATGGTAATGCTTATTTGTAACTGATGAAATTTGATGTTTTTTGTTTCTTTTCTTGGTGAACAATAAAGATATAATCTATCTATCTATAATATAAAACCTTTTCAAACTAAACCAATCATTGACGTCATTCCCTTTTGGCTCTAACTAAAGCTCTAACTCTTTAGTTTCCTTTAAGATGTAGCATTTTTTGCATTGATGCTCAAATGTGTAATTAAGTGATTGTGTGAGTAAATTTTGTAGGTTTGCTTGTATAAAAAGAGCTTTAGAATAATCTGAAAAAAAATTGTGATTTATGAAAGAAACTCTATCCATGCTCTATTCAATTGAACGCTTTCCCAGCCTCTCTCGTCCTTCGCAATGAAGTTATCAAGAAATTCAGGGGCGCTCTGTGGGGTTCCGTACCTCTATGCCGGACAAAAAACGGTAACACGTAGCAGAATTGCGCCATTGTCAAGGGGGAAAGCAAATACAAATAGTAGAGACCAGAAAAATATATTTAAAAGCAGTAGAAACACAACAAATAAAATCCCGAATGATATTGCGTAAGTTGCGTATAATAATCTTTGTGCACTGTGTCAATCAATTGACCCCACCTTGAAACCACACGTCTTAGGTTGTGTTTCAGCCGTTATTACCCGGGCACCTAACAATGACATCAGAATGTAATTTTCATCATAGAAATTGCTATCATAGCTTCACATTTTAAAGTATTTTTAATATTTGGGATACTATAATAATCATAGTCTTCCCTTAGTCTTTAAAATTGCCTATTTGACTGGCTATAAATAATAGTTCTAGGTCGGATTCTCCCTCATAAGTGCCGTAATGTAACAGAATCGTAGCGTGCAGTGTCGATGAAAATTAATATATAGGTACTGTATGAATTGTATCAATAAACGGCACTGATGTGTGCGCGTCGGCTTTATCTCTTGGTCGGGTAGCTCATCACAGCCCAAAAGAAGACAACTATCATCCATCACTGTATGAATATGAACGAAGGGCACCATAACTTCATACTTTGTAGACGCTTGACGACACCAGTCCGCGGCAAAAACATCGAAGTGTTACTACTGCCTGCAAGCGATATCAATACTGTGCAAATAGTAAATAACACATAATACAGTTAAAAGTTTAAACCCCTCTATTGACTGAGCAATCGCTGGGTGCGATGATAAATGGACTTTCTTCTCGTAGGAATGATGTATGGAACGATTGCGTTCGACTGGTCTTATTGAAAGTGTAATTGAGTAGATTTGTTAGTTACTTTACAGTGGTATTGACTTTTAAAATAGAAGACCGTTATTTACCCGTTATAAGATGTTTGGGCCTAGTGGAAGGTACCCCATCTTTCGATCCGAAGTTCGTGGGTTCGTAACCGGACGTGCTCCAATGAGTATTTCTGTTCGAATAATTTAAGTGTGCATTAACACGTGCATAAAAATGTGAAGGAAAACATCGTGAGGAAACCGGTAAGTATTCTTATAGCGGCGAAGGACCTGCCCGTTTAGAATACTCAATATTGGAAATATTCAGACATGTCTCTGACTACCCCATTAGACATCTTCAAGGATCTAATCGCATAAATCAGACGTGATTTTCACCAAGAGCATATAAACTCTACTCGTACTTACCTAGGTACCTACGTTAGAATTTGTGACGCCATTTTTTTGTGCACTTATCGTTGGGCTCGAAGAAGAACAGTAATATTTCATTCAACGTGATAAACAAAAAAATTATTCATGTTACCCAAGTAGGTAGTTACTTTACGATGCTACGCGAGTTACCAGCGCTTATAACTTTTACAAACTTTACTTGTTATACAGTTTCTGTACATTATTCAAAGCGGTTTAGATTATTTCAACTTAGCTGGCGAGTTGCGATAGAGAAAATACAGAGAGATATAATCCAGAGACGAAACAATTTTGAAAAGGAGCCATTTCATTCTGGGCCTGGTCCATGTATGTACACTATGTTTCTATGTACACTACATAGAAATATTAGGAAAAAATAGGAGATTACAAGAAAAATACAATTTCATTAATTTGAAGACAAATGCGATGGTACAAGAATAGTTCTTCTGGTAAGTTTTTTATTATATGAACACTATTTGAAGGCCGCCATGTTGGCTAATAATTGGCGTTTGACATGACATTTTTGATGTTTTTGTTTTTTGATAAATGTAGGTTGTCAAAATGATATTTCACGCACGTCCATCCGCCATATTTTTGTAGCGCTGTGTGTTGCTCTCTTTGTCGAAGAAAATCTTAATGTACTTTAGAACGAAGGCAATTTACATAAAATAACCAATTAAATACGTTTACTTTATTGCTTAGCCATATTTTAGAGTAGTGTACACAGTGCAGGCCCAGGCTCCATATATTGATGAAACTTCTCTTTTAGTGTTTTAGTACGCTGTGATAAATTATGTGAAAACCATGGAGAAAAAAACATATACCATTAAATGTAACGTTTTTTGTACCTAAAAGGCATAATGACCCGTAAGTCAGGCCATACAACATCTACATCCTACTAATATTATAAATGCGAAAGTTTGTGAGGATGTTTGGATGTTTGTGGTTCGATAACGGCTAAACGGCCGAACGGATTATGATGAAATTTGGTACAGAGATAGATTATAGTCTGGAATAGCATATAGGCTTTTTATGTAGGTATCACGCGAGCGAAGCCGCGGGCGGAAGCTAGTATTCTAGTAGTGGTAGTATATGATTTTTAGATCGCAAGTCAGGTTGGCCTTTTTACTCAAACAGTATAGGACGCTGTAGTGCCTGGGACATGTTTCAGATAGAGTAGGCTTGCCCAGCACCTATACCATCCTCATAGCCTAGTCGGCCTTATCCTCAGGAAAGACATGGTCAACACGTGTGGAGCTGACTAAGCCGCGGGTTTCCTCACGATTTTTATTTAATTTATTTTATCAACAACAATACACACAGCATAAAAAGTAAGCACCAATGCGCCGTGAAAAAAAATCCAATTCTCAATTCCCAATTACGATGTTTCCTTCACCGTTGTGCACCACCAGGACCACGACCTTTGGGTGTCGAGGTTCCTCTCACAGGGTTAAACACGACTTGTAACCCATAGTGGCCTGTAATGGGCTTGTTTTGTACACAAAAAGGACTTGGACTTTAACGCTGTTTTTGGTCCCTCATCCACCTATATCTGGCAACATCATAAACCTTTCTGGCTAGGTATTCTAGGTAACCGAGGATCAATCGTCAGCCCATCAAAAATATGCTTTTAAATCTTTCAGAAGATAATAAATGAGGAACGGGAAGTCTATCAGACTAAAAGCACATTGTTCAATTTCCAATCGGCGGCGATGGGTGAGAAAAAGTTCTTGCTTGGAACAAAGGATTGAGACGCGCAGCATTCACACTCGGTTTTAATCAATGAAGTTCTGAAGCGAGGAATCCGCCACAAAGAGAATTATTGAGTTGGGAAATGGCTCAGACTGTGGGCCACGGGCTAAGTTAGAAGTTAATGGTTTTTATACCTTAGTTCATAGTTATTTATTCCACAAAACAAGTCATTGTATGCGGAAATTATAAAATACACAACTTAAACAAAACATATAACTAAATATTACTAACTAATTTGAACACAACTACATCACTATTCATATCCTTATTCATGACATAAAATACTCTTGGTTTTGTAGCATTTTCAGTAATATTTCCACCCATTAATCGAACGAGCGAAGCAAATGATAATCTTTATTTTATTTTTATTTTTATTTTATTTTATTAATGAAACAAAATCCACAGCTCTTAGATAATATGGTACAACTTAACTAATTCACTTTACTTAAAGCCAATATAGGATTTAATTTTTTTTAGCTAATACATTTATTAATTACGACCGTCACTGATTTGACACAAAACTAATATTATATATATGTGTATGTGTGTGTGTATGTGTATATGCGTGTATATATGTGGTGTATGTATGTGTGTGAATAAGTGTGTCTTCGAGAGGGTGAGTGTGTTAGTGTGGTGCTTGAATGTGCATGTGTGTAATGGATGTGAATATGAATATAGCAATAGACTTTACAAACAGTTACATGTTGGGTTGTTTCAACCTAATGAAGACTTAAGAGGGTTCAATGATCACTCAATTAGTCCTCATTAAGCATCTTTAAAATTTCGCGTTTAAATGTCAATTTACCACAATGGAAAATATCCGAGGACTTGAACCTTTTGTTACTCTCCTTTTGTTAACCTTTTGTTACTTACCTTTTGTTAATCTCTCAACATCTTGACTAACTTTAACTAACTCTCTCATAACTTTCGAACTGTCAATCCGATCTGCAAGGAATTTAGTAGCTCAACAGGTTGTAGGTAGGTACTATCAATATTTACTGTTTCTTTAAAGTAATAAGTACAAATGTATGAAGTGGCGTGTCATATGAAAGAACTTTGCTCATACAATCCAAAACAATTTTTATTTTTATATTAGTCCACATGAGTCTGATACTACGAAATTTCTAACTTTAGGAAACCAATATAATGTGAGTTCCCATTTGGGAGCAACTATTAAACTGGAAAAATTATACAAATCCACTATGGCTAAAACGTTCCCTTGAAAGTCACACATGTCATAACATACCGTAAGATTATCATCGTCATTTGGTCACTCGATCATCCACTATCGATGACATGTGTAAACAGCTACCATCGATTAATCTAATCGGCTGTGACTTAGGCAGCTGCATAGTTATTGAATTGCAGGCTTCAGTGAGACTGCACTTTCGTTGAACAGCGAAATATGCCATTGCAACAATGAAATCGGTTGTTGATAGTGTGGCGAACGCAATAGCGAAGCTATATTGCGATGTTGCTGCTACAATGCGCAGTTGGAAGCTTTCAAAAACGTAAATATTGTTTGGCGTTCTTTATGAAATATACGAGCTGTTGTGTAAGCAAAATGGGAATAGCGTTTGCAACTTTGTGGAAGGGTCTAATAATCCCCTGGTATTCTGTCGTTAAATATTTTTCACTCCACGCTTCACTCCGTGAGTTACATTCTATGAAAATCACTGAGTCTGAGTCACTGATTTTCATAGAATATAACTCACACTGATAGAATCTGCTGTCAAATTTAATTATTTTTATGACATTTCCCTTAAATTGACACAGACTTTAGAGATTAAAGATACTAGAGAAGAGTAATGAGTTCCACCTGACGCTGTATAAATCAGATAGAATAGATGTAATAAAGCCATATCGTGAAGCAGCGAATAAGTTTTTTCGAATTTAGTAAAGCGATATAACTTCGAAAATTTGCGTACAGAAGTTCACGCTGAGGGTTTTTGCAAAGTGAGATAAACAAAACTGACTGTCAATTTCAAGTTTAAATATAACACGGGTAAAGTATAAAACTCTATAAAATAAGAATTTCGTCGGGGGAAATGATCTCCAAGAGTTCGTCCAAGTTTGATTACATCGTTGCGACACAGCCTCTGGAGAACAGCTAATACGATTCACTCACTCATATAGGTTCGATATATTATACATTATGGGTGGTCTTTTTTGAGCCTAACTTTTTCAGTAGGCACACTAGAGCTCTACATTTCCATGCATGATCGGAATGGATCATCGATAAAACGATAGGCTCCAAGCGGTATTTATTGCTTCATACTTTTAGGCATGGTCGCGAGGAACAGGAATAGCTAGACGTTTCAAAGTGATCCTACTGATTTTGTCGAAATAAAAACCTTTAGACTTAGACTTTTGTTGTGGAAGTGACCCCGCATTTCGATTCAATGAACATGTTCAAATACAAGATGCGTGCGCCAATAGATTTTCCTTTCTGATAATATATGCGTGCACTTGTTACTTAATAATCTAAAAAAAAATCGTGAACATGTACATGAAAACAGCCTCTGTGAGGACCACTTCCATTACCAAAGATCATTAGTCTTTGATATACTTAATGCAAGATAAAGAAAAAAATTACCGATCAACAAGCCTTCGAACGGCCGGCCTCCAAACCGGTTGGCCACTTACTTATACAACATCAGTGAACAAACTGTTTTCCTTTGCCTGTGACTGACATTTATGACGTGATCGTAATATTTTTCCGCGAACCACTTTGTTACAAGTTTTATTTCGAAATTTAGTTGAGTACGAAATATGAGATCGCAAATCAGCTTTTGAAAGGTGAATAATAAAGTATTTGTATGAAGCCAACACAGACGGTAACCGATAAATAATTAAAACTTGTGGTTGTCTTATGTATCTTCATCATCAGCCTGTAAAAGTCCACTGCTGTACATAAGCCTCCCCCAAAGAGTTTCACGACGAACGGTCTTGAGCCTTTTCCATCCACAGACTTCCTGCAACCTTTACAATGTCGTCGGTCCATCGGGGACCCTCCAACACTACGTCGACGAACCGGGGTTCGTGGTTGCCATTCAAGAACCTTTCAGGAGGAGTTAGGGCATAGCGAGATTTTCTCGTTCTAAATTGGAGGAGCCCGCCTGGGAGGTACCTCCGCCTTACATCACAGCCAAATAACATTATTTGTTTCAAATAGTGTTGTGTTCCTGCGGTGAGTAAGGTTGCCAGAGCTCTTTAGGGGAGGGGGGTTCGGGGTCGGCAACGCGTGCGTGATGCCTCTGGTATTGCAAGCGCTCATAGGCCGCTTACCAACAGGTGGGCCGTATGCTTGTTTCCCAACTCAGTTGTACAGCTGTTGGCGGTTCTGTGAGATATACGGCCTGCCCACTGCCACTTCAACTTGCTAATTCTGAGAGCTCGGTGAGTAAGTATCTTAGGTGCACGTATTCGCGAATCCCATCGACATCGATGTTGTATCGTATCCTACTATTATAGGTAATAATTATTATCAGTAACGCACATTCCCTTCACAAATATGAAACCTTGTTATATCCCCCTGTAATCCCCTGTTGGTTCAGATCAGACGGGAGCCAGTTTAGTTGTGATTAGCGATGCACGGTCACGTACCGACTATGAAAATAACACCATGGGTTATGGAGGGCTAAGATGTTGCTGAATTAAATTGAATAAGAATAAAATAAAGACTGTCATACATATGCGTGAGAACTCGAGCCCTGAGGGTTCTGTACCGTTACACGGGCTCAGAAAATCAAAATTCCAAGTGTAGGAAGTTACAAACTTAGGGGGTTAGTATTGTCTGTTTTCTATCAGTGTTGCTATCAAAGGATAGTTATTAATAAGTACCGTTACTTAAATAGTGAAAATACTAATTAATTCAAGATGTTTCGAATTGTTGTCTTTTTTATTTTTTGCATGCTTAGTTTATATGATCTAATTTTGATTTAATTTATATCGTTATTTAAAAATTGCACGCCTGAACAGGCAGAATGCATTGCTACTTTTATAAAATGTATAACATCTATAACACATGTATTTCAGGCAATAAAAAGTATGATGATAATTCGCAGAACCAAAAAAATATGGCTCACGTCTTCACAACTTTATCCGGGAAATTCAAGATCTAAGATGTCCATTTACATTGCATTACGTTTTGCATCGATAAATAAACTCAAATAAACATGTTTTTTAGAGCTTTATTTTTACTAATCGACTAAAAGCACATGATTAGTAAAAATAAAGCTAATAAGGGTATGTACCTACCTATTTAGCTTTTCGAGAAAACCCACGTTATTTATTAAATATTTTGAGGAGATACATTTTAGTCAGTGTGGAGTGTGCCTAAATCCGGCGTCCGTCACCGTCGTACAGGGGGCGGATTAACGGCGACTGCCCTGACCCGGTGACTCAATCTCTCAATCAGGGCCGTGCCTCCCCTATTCTTGAATATCGATACAATAATGGCGTTATCAGTTCGTCACATATTATTCACCGACGAACTTTAAACTTGACTTTAACTTTCAAGAGAAATCCTATACATCCTCAACCACTCGGATGAAGGACGGCAATCTATCTTAGTGGGTCAAATTGTTTGTAGTCACATACACGCCTTCGAAGATTTCTGGTCTCAGATTTCTAATTATTTTAAATTATCTAAAAATATTTCCTTCCACATTCGAAATTAGGCAGCCAGCAAGAAAAGTTTCTCCCATTGCAGTGCAGTCATGAATTCTACAAATTAAAGTAATCATTTGTACTAGGGACTTGCATTCATTCGAACACTTATTTCGATCAAAGTAACACACTCAGCCACCCTATTGTGAGCAGCATGTATCGAAAGTCGATAATGAGGGTCCCACATTGTTTCGGAAGCTAGGGGGTGGTGTAATAAGAGAATTTTGAGGGCGACATCTCAATTTGCAACGGTCATGTCGTAAATGCACGTTATTTGGAATTGCCGAATTCCTTTGGGTGTGATTTTACAAATATTTTTTGCTACACTAACAACGATCGTATTTGTCATTCTATTACATTAGTGATGCCAGTGACTGAGTTCAGTTTAAAAGAAAGTCACGGTCCAATATGCAATATATAGGACTCCAAACAACACCATTCGGAACCCAAGCCAACCTCACCGGCTCGTGGTATACCCAGCCGATCAACGAACGAGGCTCTGGCGTTCTACCCACCAACCCGCACTGGATCAGCGTGGTGGCCTATGGTCTTACACCTCCCCCACTCCCCCAGTATCGGCAGACCGTTCGTCGTGGCATTCTTTATTATAATACCTATCTCTGTGAACAAAATCATCCCAGATATCGAAATAAAATAAACACACATTTGCATTTAAATTACAATACCCGATTAAGCCCAAAGCTATAAAGTGGAATTGTTTTCACCGAATTTGGCCCATCCCTCGGCGATATCCTATACAAACAGTGGCCCAATCGATAGCCAACAAAAACGATACCGCTAGTGAGGCCCAGGCTCAGGAAAATACGGAACTGTGTCAAGGTATAATAGGTATAAGAGGTAGGGCACAGCGACATTTCTCGCTTTAAATTGGAGCAGCTCATCTAGGAGGAACCTCCGCCTTACAGAAGGTCGCAGCCAAATATCTCTGTGCCAAATTTAATCTAGATACGTTCAGCCGTTCTGGCGTGATTGAGTAACAAATATCCATCGATCCAAAATTTCGCATTTAAGGTTAATATAATACTAATGATTTTTATGACAATTCAACAACGCGGATGGTCTCACAAACCATCCGCGATCCAGAGATGCGTTCAGATATCTAATCATCATCCAAATCTATACATTGTATTCTTGAGTTGGTACACCACTATACCCTACTCCAAGTGCAATCGATGGTAGCATCATGCAATAATGAGGGTCAGTATAGACATTAGCGACACGTGATGTTGCATTCTAGATTGTGCTACGCATTTGGCAATAAAATGTAAATCCATGATTGCATTTGGTGCGTTTGTTTGTTTATGTGCATAGGGTAGCCACCACTTTGGATGTGTAGGTACTCTGCTATCCAAACGACGCGCGACGAGTGGAAATATGTGCTAAACCGTGTTCATACGACGTGCAATATGTCATCTAAAATGTATAAATGTATTTCAAAATGATCCTTACCACTACTGGATAGTGTCTATCTATTTGATATTTATTTATTTCAAAAATTCAAATTCAAAAGTTCTCTATTTTAATAAAAACACTAGGATCACTTTGAAACGTCTTAGAAACTAGGTGTAGCTACGCCTGTTCCTAGCGACCACGCCTAGAATTTTGTTATAGTGATATAGATCCAAATTTTAAAATTAATTTCTTATATTTTTAGGTTTAAATCTTTATTTACAGAAAAAAAAACCCGTTACAAACAATCTATAGATCATTTGAAACGGTCTATAAAATAAAGTCTTAACTTATTTTACCTATCGACCTACTACACTTGAGCTAATGATCAACTCATAGGAGGCATTCAAAAAGCATCTTGAGTTTATGTTTTAATACCCTAAAAAAATCTTTTTAATTTATTAGGGTAAATTATTGTACATATTATCAAGTGCAGTAGTCTGAAACCGTGTTAAGGTTTAAGTCTTGAAAAGTCTGGTTCTCTGTTATTTCGAGTATTAAAACTAATTGGGTAGTTCGTTGATATCCAAATATACAACATCTCCTAAAAGCTTTCTACTGTCGCCACATACCAGCTCCAAGCCACGAATAACCAACAAATAACAAGGAGTCATTAGAACAAATCCTCAGCCGATTAATCAGTATCACGCAAGTTCAGAAATAAGTTTAACTATTTTGTTTACCAACCGCTTAATTAAGTGGAGTGTCGACGAAGTTGTAGAGCTTATCTAGCACACACGCGGCGTCAATAAACATAACAAATTAAAGAATGGGGCAACTGAATAGTTTTGATAAGCGGCGGTAGGCTTGCAACCTGTCACGTATGGAATAGGTACCTGCTAAGGTCAAGTCCCATTTAGTTGTTTTTTTCCCTACATCTCTATTGTATCTTCTTAGTTTGTGCTTTTTTGTCATATATTTTATTTTCTTATGTGTGAGTTCAAAATAAACGTCTTTTCTTTCTTTCTGCT
Source organism: Anticlea derivata (assembly GCA_947579855.1). Taxonomy (NCBI): domain Eukaryota; kingdom Metazoa; phylum Arthropoda; class Insecta; order Lepidoptera; family Geometridae; genus Anticlea; species Anticlea derivata. Next base: position 11,066,185 of record OX388259.1, on the reverse strand, counting down.
TACTAGCTTCTGCATAGGCACATAAAAAAATGTAAAGTTTGGGCGTGCCTCTAACTACACTCTTAGAAATTTTAGAGGATCATGCGCGCACGGATATCTAAGAATATATTTCATTCTTGGTTACGATTTAAGATATAAAAGCAAAAGTAGGTAGGTACATACCAAGACAAATATGTATACTAGCCGGAACGGGCTTATTCTACACCCAATTGGCAGTAAACTTTGTATAACAACTTTTGTGATTCGTTTTGTTGAATAAAACCCTTTTGGGATATATTATGAATCACTTTATATGAAATTAATTCCAGCAATTTTGAAGAACTTCAGAACATATTTATTCCTGCTCGGAGAAGAATAGTTGTCAGGTCAAGTGTTTGGTAATAATATTACTCAAGCCAATTTTAGCAGTCCCAACTAGCAAGTAATTGATTCATGATCCCCAATTACTCCTTTCATTACCCTTTGCGTCTGTCTCTCAGACCCATACGTCTCTCGGACGTGCAGCTCTCTTACAGACGTCTACGAGACAACACTATTTATCAACCAGTGCGTGAACTGACGGGTTGCAACTGCAATGGCGGTGTAAACTCGCGGGAGTGAGCTGATAAATCAACTATTTGCGTGGAGTGTACGAAGTGTACGATACTTACCCGTACTTGGATACAGGATGATTTATGTTGTTTTTGACGTCCTAGGTGGCGAGCGAGTGCCCGTCTGAGAAGCATGGTTTCGATTCCCGCTGCGGGACAAATGTTTGCATGATCTGCAAATATGTTCCAGGTCTGGGTGTTGTGGTACAATGGTACTCGTTGTTTCTGATACCCACGACACAGGTAACCCTCATGTGGGGTCAGGACTATGTATGTGACTGTTAGGTGTTATGTTACGATACGATGAATTAAAGAGGATAAGAAAAAGTTGATGGCGAAGGTAGTGTTCAAACGGCGCGCGAAATTTCAAAAAGAGCCTGACGTAAATTTTTAGTTAAACGTAAGGATCATTTTGGAATAAATTACAGATGACACATCGCACGCCAGCGCCCTTTAATCACGGCTTTAAAGAAATAATTTTCACATTAAGCATGAGCAAAGAGGTGATGTAAAAAATATAAACAAAACTATTTTGAAATCACATTCATAAGCCACCTACAAGTAGCAATCAAAATTGGCTGATTAAACATATTTCAGATTTGTTCATCTTAGATTCGGTGAGTTGATGAGAAGATTGCTTCAAAGAAAGCTGAACCTTTTATTTCCAAACCGACTTGGTCTGCAGGAATCTTATACCGCCGCTATAGGGATGCGCCAAAGAAAGTTATGCCATAATATTCGTTTTAAGTATTATTATTATTATTATTACATGTATTTAGTTTTAAGCCTTAATATGTAAGGTATGTTATAATATAGAATATATCCCAGCTCCCTAGTTATTTCACGCCAAAAGTAAACCTAACACAAGTTTTTGAACATCCTATAATAGCCATTCTAGAATGCGCGTGCGCCGCCGGCTGCGATATCGTTAAAGACGCGGCTGGCGGCCGGCGCCGGCGCGAGACTGTCACCTCGTAATTTACACCTACGACAAAAACAATATTAGCTTGGATATGTCGTCGTGTACGTACCAACGGGAATGGTGGAGTTAAATGTAGATTTCTTTTGAGAAAGCGGAGAGAATGTTAAACTTTTGGTTAATCACAAGGATTCCTTAGACTGGGCTCATAGCTCAGTTGGTAGTAACTCAGCCTGCTGCGCTAGAGGTCACGGGTTCGATTCCCGCACTGGACAAACATTTGTGTGATTAACAGATGTTTGTTCTGTGTCTGGGTGTTAAATATTTATCTATTATGTATATCAGTCTATGGTACCCATAGTACAGGCTATGCCTAGTTTGGGATCAGTTGACCGTGTGTGATATGTCCAGAATATTTATTTATTTATTTTTCGAGAGCTGGCTCTTATTTGGCTCAGCGAATTAGCATTGCCATCCAGCGTGGCAATTCCGCCAGCGTCTTGGGGACGCTTCCGACTGGTAGTGATCTGGATTAGTTGAGCTATCTATAGATCGTTTGTAACGGTCTTTAGATGGCTCAACTGTTTCTTGTGTATTTTGTAAATATTAACTTGTATTAGTTTTAAGTTTCTTTCAATAAAAAAGTACTCCTTTATTCTGCTTATTTATCTTTTGAGCGTCACATTTTCGATCGGCTCTACACTGAAGCTATACCGTACACCAGGCCGTGTTTGTTGCCTGATTCTTCAAGGTTTGGTTGCTAAGAGAAGGCGTAGCTCGACCTAGTTTCTAAGACGTTTCAAAGTGCTCCTGGTGATTCCTAGTGAGTTCCAGGGCGTATATATTCAAGCATTTTGGGGTTGGGTCCGTGGAGAAGCAGGGCCCTCCGGGTTTTCAAAACAATATCAGGGAGTCTGGTCAAAGCGACGCGTGACCAAAGAGTTGGCTCAGTTGTAAATATTTACTTGAATTAGTTTCAATTTTCTTTCTGTACATCAGTCCTACCTTTAACCCTACATTATTGCCGTAGGATATGTTTGATTTCGTTCACTGTATGAGTTAATATTGTCTTAAAGATACCTATCTACATTATAGTCAGCAGAATCGTAGGCTAGGTTATGTAGCTGAGGGGCTATAAGGGGCTGAGCCGATACAAATATGGCCTCCGTCCAAGACCAATATCAATTAAGACATTTGCAATCCCGACATGCAAATAAAGACAGAGGCACATATGCAAATAACAAGACATTCCAGCGCATTGACTGTAGCATTTCGAATGCTACAGTCACGCGATTGACGATGACAGGCACGAGTTGCGCTAGCAATAAGTTCATGGCGTAGCCTAGTCGTTCTTTAAAGATCAGCGACAAAGCATCAAGCTAAGCCCTTCCGTGCCCTAGCTAGGACTAATTAGGGCTATTTAAAACATGGGAAAATACGTGCAAATTGTGGAATGAGCTTCCTTCCGAGGTTTTCCCGCTTACCTATAACATGAAGAGCTTTAAGAAAAATACAAAAAGATTTCTCCAGGGCAGGCAACGCATTAGTAATGCTCCAAGTGTTGCAGATGTCAATAGGCGACGGTAACCGCTTACCATCAGGTGGGCCGTAAGCCTATTGACATCTGCAACACTTGGAGCATATATATATATATATATATATATCAGATCAGAAACGACAGCTTTTCTGAACCCATCTCTTAAACAAGAGATCTCTATTCCGAAATAGATTTGGAGCTGGTCTCTCGAAGCTGATCGGAAATATTTCCGATGTTTTAAAATAGCCATAAAATAGTCTCTCTTGGTCATAACGATGGTCTTCATGCAGCCTAAAAACTCCGTCACCGCACGAACTTACTTTCCCTTACTCACGATACTCACTCACTGCCAAGCACGTGATCTAAAGCTTGTAGCATGCACCGAATTACACTCAAGTCATAGTAGGATACTGCATTTCTAATTACGGACACAGTCGCACATGTTGTTGTCAGACGAATTATAAACTGCATCGCTGAACGGTATAATTACATACATGAGATTTTAATGGAGACCATACTTCTGTATTTGTGAACTCATATCAAATGTTTTTGAATGTAATTAAAAGTATATAGAGTACTACATAAAAAATAGCCTATATGCTATTCTAGGTAAATAACTGTATCTATTCCAAGTTTCAACAAAATCTGTTGAGCCGTTACGGCGTGATTGAACAACAAACATCCAAACATCCTCACAAACTTTCGCATTAATAATATTAAGTAGGATAAGGTGTGTGTAGTATAAATAGTATAAAGTGGCGGACGGAGCCGTTCCTGCTCACCGTCAAGTTTTCGATTTTGTTTAGGCGGTGACGAGATTTAAGGTTCAAATTCGTGTAAAATAGCGCTGAAACGCTTGCGTTTGAATGGCAATAAGTAAGATGTCATATTAGGTCATCTCTATGAGAGAGTTATGCTCCGAGTTTCAGACGAACGAAGGCTACCTGTGACATAACTCTCAGAATAAGCAAGTTGAAGTCGCAATGGGCAGGCCGTATAGCACGATTCGAGAACTGACAACCGTTGGAGAATAAAGGTTCTCGAATGGCGATCACAAACCTAATGACGCAGTGATGGAAGGCCCCCACCCGATGGACCGATGACATTGTGAAGATTGCGGGAAGTTGGTGGATGAAGAAGGCTCGAGACCGTTTGTCGTGGCACTCTTTGAGGAGGCATATATCCAACAGTACTGACTGACTTCTACAGGCTGATGTTGATGATGATGAAATAATATAAGCACTATTAAATGAATCGCTCAAGACTGTTTTTATGCCGCTATAAATTATAACGATTTTATGTCTGGTGACCGATGTAAAAGGAGCTTTATTTTATTTTTTTCGTAATTTTATTGCCATGGGATTCAAGTGTAATGGTTTTGAGTAAGTTTATTAATACGGTAGTTAAACTAATTTAGTTATGATGATAAGGTCTAACGGACAAGCTACGGTCGCGATCAAGAGGATTGTGCCTTTTTTATTCATTAACGATGGAAAAATGCTCTACTCTTTTTAGGGTTAAGCTTGCCTTTGTACATACCTTTCTTTCTAATTTATGTATCTGTTATTTTCTTGTGTACAATAAAGAATAAATGCGAACCGCGTTCCCTCCGTCACGAGAAAAGTCAAGTGGGGTCAGATTTTTCTTCAAAGTAACGAGTTGTTACCATCCTAAAATGCAAGGTAATTCGTTATATGTATAGGGATACTAGTTACGGACACATTGTCATCATTTCAGCCGTACGAAATCCACTGCTGAACATGGCCTCCCCCACAGACAGAGCAAATTCCTTATCATGTGGAAGGATTTGCCCATACTCACCACGGCTGGGCATGCGGGTTGGCGAGCGCAGTTAGAGCTATCGTTGTTACAATGAGGGACGCTGCTGCCCATCCCCTAGCTTTCTTCCCTTAGTCGCCTCTTGCGACATCCGCGGATAGGTAGATATGGAGGGGCCTATTCTTCAGCCGGGGCCACCACGGCCACATTGTAAAGGTACTTAATAGAAACGCGAAAGTGTGTGGTTTGTTTGGTCCTTCTTTCACGCAGCAAAACAACGGAGCAACGGAGTGACGGAACCTAGCGAGCGAAGCCGCGCGTGGAAGCTAGTAGATTGTAATGTTCTACCTACACTACGTAGGTAGGTAATTAACCCATAACCGTAACGCAACGACTCTAAATCAATTGGTTTACCGTTAAAATATAATTTATTCACTTCATAATCTGCGGTGTATTTGAAACCGTGAGCACACATTAAAAGAGACGTTTCATCAATATATGGAGCCTGGGCCTGCACTGTGTACACTACTCTTAAATATGGCTAAGCAATAAAGTAAACGTATTTAATTGGTTATTTTATATAAATTGACTTCGTTCTAAGGTACATTAAGATTTTCTTCGACAAAGAGAGCCACACACAGTGCTACAAAAATATGGCGGATGGATGTGTGTGAAATGTCATTTTGACAACCTACATATATCTGACAAAACAAAACCATAAAATCAAACAACATGACATGAAAAATATGTCAATGTCATGTCAAACGCAAATTATAAACCAACATATAAGCCTTCAAATAGTGTTCACATAGTAAAAAACTTACCAGAAGAACTATTATTGTACCATCGCATTTGTCTAAAAATTAATGAAATTGTATTTTTCTTGTAATCTCCTATTTTTTACTAATTTTTCTATGTAGTGTACATGGACTAGGCCCAGAATGAAATGGCTCCTTTAATCAAATTACTTCGGCTGGTTTTAACCATTAAATTTTTAGAAATGAAACGAGTGGATTTTTAACTGACTTCTTAGAACGGAGGAGGTTATCATTTCTCATCTCTATTTCAGAGACAACCGAGCGATAGTCAAACAACATAGGCGAATCGGCGTTGTATGTTTGTATTTATTATTTCTTATAGTTTATTTCAGAACGGCACGTAAGTATACTTCAACACAACGCAATAAGCTTGTTGTGCCCACGCGGACATCACAGGCCCCATGGCTAGCCTGCGCGTACCTACCTATATGTTATTGTTAATGTATGTTTATTGTTAGAGCATAACTTTTGAACCGTCATCAATCCTATCAGCACCAATCTTTTTTTTTATTTTATTTTTTACAAAATAGGCTAACATTTGACCACGATCTCACTTGATGTTAAGTAATGATGTGGTCTACGGTGTAGCACGTTTGCCTAGAAGAAACCTATTCACTCTGGTCTTGAAGACCCCCAAATTATAGGTATTCGGAAACACAGACGCCGGCAACGAGTTCCGCTCTTTGGCTGTCCGCATTATAAAGGTAGACGCAAAGCGCTTGGTGCGGCAAGGTGGTATATCAACCATGAACGGATGTCGCGTCTCCGAAATTTTACCAGATCTCAGTTCGGGGGGACCATCATCATCTCCCTGACCCAATCCCACTAGTGTCAGCGAGACTTTCTTGTAGGAGGTAGGCCACAGCGAGATTTTCTCGTTCTAAATTGGAGCAGCCCGCCTGGAGAGGTACCTCCGCCTTACAGAAGATCGCAGCCAAATAACATTATTTGTTTCAAATAGTGTTGTGTTCCTGCGGTGAGTAAGGTTGCCAGAGCTCTTTAGGGGGGAGGGGGTTCGGGGTGGCAACGCGTGCGTGATGCCTCTGGTATTGCAAGCGCTCATAGGCTTCGGTAGCCGCTTAACAACAGGTATAACAGTAAGCTTGTTTGCCACATCAGTTGTATAAAGTTACTTATTATTTGTTCATGAATACCACTCACACAAGATATGTCAAGGTATAACTTGCGTGTGCCTATTCTAAAAAAAGGATTGAGGTTCGGAACCCAAACATAAATTTCACCTAAAATAGGGATCCGTCATAAATTTTGTAGCTTATCGCGTATTGGTATCTTGAAACTCGAGAAGTGCGTTTGATCGATGGCTGCAGCCCCTGTCTGTAAAAAATGTATGAATTTGTTACCCTTCGGGTTGACTCTAACGAGGACATTATGGTGTCACAGAATTAAAAATATACTTCATCCTAATTCCACACACTCCTTCATTTTGGAAGTCGGTATAAAATCGCTTGTAAGGTTTTTATAGTGACTCACCACACTAAGGGAATCATCATATTTGCTTCATATAGCCGTGGGACGTCCACTGCTGAACATCTTTCTTACAGGGGTAAACAAAAGAAAGATATATTTTTATCGAGCCCATAATATAAGTGTGTGATTATGAATTTCTACATAATATATTAAACATGAAGCACATTCGAAAGTAATTGGCTTAAAAGTTACTGGCACAAAATTATTAGCCAGGCAAAATTATACAGATTCGTCCAAAATGACTGAAAGATCGATTTCGCTTCGCTCACGAGATCAATGTTGTTTTTTAACTTTTGTCCGTCGACAAAACCACCCGTAGATGGTGTATGCTTATGACTGGGTTACAAACCACCAATAACATTAATAAAATAAAATCTCAAGTCCAAAGCCTTAGAATAGGATGAGCGTGGGTGCGAACGTATTGTATGTAGAATTGTCGTAACTAGACGCCCACTATTATAATAGGTGAATACAATGATAAACAAACAAACCATGACTTTTTAATTCTTGGCGACCTCGGAGGCGTTTTTTTTTTTTTTTTAATATTCCGGACATATCACACACTGTCAACTGATCCCAAACTAGGCATAGCCTGTACTATGGGTACCAGAGACTGATATACATAATAGATATATATTTAACACCCAGACACAGAACAAACATCTGCTTTAGTCACAAATGTTTGTCCAGTGCGGGAATCAAACCCGCGACCTCTAGCGCAGAAGGCAGAGTTACTACCAACTGAGCTATGAGGCCAGTCATAGCGTAGCGGGCAAGTGTCCGATAATTCTAATTTTAAGTGGGGGAATAAAAGCTGGACTGACGTCCCGCGTTGGGGTGTCCCGACTCCTTAAAGTCCAGCCCAACTCCTTGAAGTGCCCGACTGAGAAGCAAGAGGTTCAGGTCGATTTCCACTCAGCAGGGAATCCTAGTGTGAGTTCAGGAATATGTAAGTGACTGTTGGGTGTTATTTATTTATTAACATTTTTGTTTTCACATTTATAAAAAAAAAAACCAAAGTCCAAACTGTGCTTTCCTGTCCTACTTCCTACTATATAAATGCGAAACTTTGTGAGGATGTTTGGATGTTTGTGGTTCAATCACGCCGTAACGGCTCAACTGATTTTACTGAAACTTGGGATAGATTTTTGAGTTCCTTACGGTAAAAGAATAATAAGGTTGTGTAGAGATGAGAGTATTTAAAACGATATAAAAATTTCGTTTTAATCATAAGTTGTAAAACCCAGTACACATTAGCCGTAAATCAAACACATCGTAAAGCTTATCGTGCATCTGTGCCCTAATTCTCCAATAATGGAATTACCACTCTATAATAAACTTTATCTATTCAATACCACTCTAGTCCAACACCCATTGCCACAGATTATAACATTGTAAATATTTCGATGATGATTATTGCCTGGGGGGAGACGGTACAATATGTCCCAACTTACTTCTAAAACAAACTTAGGTCATTCATCATCATCATTCCAGCCATAGGACGTCCACTGCTGAACATAAGCCTCCCCCATAGATTACCAAAACTATCATTTAAGTCATGATTTCGCCAAAAAAGGATGTTCCTTTTCCTGCTTGATAATTAGGTAGATACGTTTTAAAAACCTAAAAAACGGGTAATTGGTTACATATAAAAAAATAAAAGAACATATAAAAAAATGTAGTTTCCGAATTGACAACATCCTTCTTTTTTTATGCCGGTTAGAAATAAAGAATGTCAGAGTTTATATACTATACAATAACATTGTGAAATAATGCTTCACCTAGACATGGGTAGTGTGCGTCAAACGTGCATCAATCGTCTCATGCATAATGCAACCCTTAGTATTATCGGATTCAATACTGTTTGTTAGTCAAATAAGACATTGTAGCATTTACATTTCATATTAGAAGGAGAACCGTCTGAATGGGTGATTTCTGTATGAACCAAAAGATCTGAACCCACATTTTTTAAATACTTCGTCTTTAAATAATCTAATCCTTTCAGTAAACCTTTCAGTTGAATACTGTGAAAACATTTTAAACTTATGAAAGGCATACATTTTATAAGAGTTGACTGTGTCACTATTGCAATTATAGCTAATAACGTTTTAAATAACGTTTTAAAAATAAACAAAGCTCAACTTCAAGTTTGACTCCGAGGTAGTCCCATATTTTAATTGAGATTTGCAGTTTTTCCAAAATCCTAGATCATCACTTGACTTCACAATTTACTAAAACATTTATTTTGAATAATTTAGTTTGTCTTTTTGCATATTTTTTAGTCTGATAGAGATATATAACAAAATTCATAAAATTGACATGTTTAATTTTTTAAATAAAACTATCAATTAAAAGTTTCAGGCGTTTATTAAATAATTTTTCAATTACTTTTCAGTCGTAATTACGCCAACTATTTAAATTAGGGCCACCCGTTGAAACCATTATAAAACCCTTGGCACGACCCGCAATAAAGTGGACACTAACTACTAACTGCCCTCATCCGTACTTAAACTCGAAGGAAAAGTAGTCATTTATACTAACGCATTACCCCAATTGCCCACTGTACCTTAAGCTACCCTATATAGAAACCAAACATATTTTCTACCTTATAATCAAGCACTAGAGCTCAAAAACCTTTGTGCGGTATTTGTTATTTTAATTTGCGGGGCATTCTAGGCAGTGTCCTCACGGTCGGTCGAACATCGGGTCTGGGCGGTTAATTACGTGATAGGAGTCCGTTTCAGAAACCCTACAACTGTTTCGCACTTGTGTACAGAACATTTTTGTTTAGTAGGTCCAGTTTGTAAATGGAATACTGGCCAATTATAAAATAAAATACCATAAAGAATTTTGAAAATAGAACGATAAGCAAGCGTACTCGACACTGTTTTATTTTTAAAATATTCAGTTGCAAATAAGGTTGTTTTCATTTCTTCGTTTCCACTTTTATTTTGCTACAAGTTTTTTTTTCATTTGATTTTAATGCTTAGAAATAGATTAGATTTTAAAACCGCAGACCACGTATTTCAAGTTATAATATAGGTATATTATAAGAGATAATCAAAATAAATTTACGCTGCGCCCAAACTCCAAAGCTGAAGAAAGTGGAACAAGGGACAAAGCTACAATATCAATTCCACTAACGACCATGTGTTGGTTTGACAAAACAATTCAAGGGTAGGTATCTTGGATTTGGGGTATCTTCCGTTTGATTAATTCGGCCCTAATGGACTTTGTGGAATTTGCGAGTTTAGAGTAATTTTCTATGTTGGATTAACTGAAGTTATATCCGAATTGGACCACATGAAGGGTGATTTGTCTTGTACGGTCATTAGATTAATTGCTCTTTCTATTGGCTATTGCAAAATTTTATCTTATGTATTCTTTGATAATACCTATATTCTTTGTACTTACTTATGTCATGCGTATGAGATATGCGACTAATGCAACCATTTGTTCCTAATTTTTAGGGCTCGGTACTTCAACAGGAAAAATAAACGATATCCTTATAGAATTACCTTGTTGTCCGTCTGTCTGTCTTCCTATTTCTCACTTAATTGTGCCTCAACAATCAGCGAAGCACCAACTTTAACCAGAGATCGCGACATCTCAGTACGGGGCGAACCACTATATTACTAATAAAATTAGAATACTATATAAGTATCTATATACATATGTTCTAAATGCCAGGAAAATCATATTTAAAAATAAACTGATTAAAATATAAACACGAACTGCGTTACCAAGGCGTGTCTCTATTTCTTCTACTTCTAAAATACTACACGGATGTTCGGACTATAAATTATATCATTTTACTCTTTCATAATGAAATACGAGCGTGGAATTAGATTTGCGGAGTTAAATCTGTAGGATATTTTAACATACATTAGCGGCAAGCTTTAAATAAACGAAACCAATGAGAAGATTGGTGTTGCTCTATGAAAATGTCTGTGTAATTTTTTTATGTCTAGGTATGTATTTGTTACACACTACTCGAGCGTCACAGTTTTACAACTAAGCATATTATTTGACAATTATGTAGGTACTCTAGTATCGTTAGCGTAACGTTACCGTCAATTATTCGGGATAATGCGTGGGCCACGGAATACAATTTTATTTCTTTTTGGTGTTCCATTTTCAATCTTCCTGTAACTGGCCGTAAAGAAAGGAAAACATCACAATGGATTCGAAAATGGAACGCAACGCAATGCAATCAAACCCAAATCCTGTTTCACTCGCCATATCACTTGTTCAACGGATACGGGAAGACCCGTGGTTTTCCATTTCAGTGTCCTTTTTCCGTCCGTTTCTGAAAGGGTGGAGGAGGGGGGGAGGTCAGAACAAAGTGGTCACGTAAGGCGATGGAGGGTCGCGCGAATGACATTTGCGTAAGCGCCTACACTCCCCCGAGATTAGCTATGATCATCCCTTTGGTTGAAAGTTCAGAACAGGGTATTGTGGAGATGACCTTTTGTAAAATTTGTCTGAAGATTATAATTTATTATTCAAATCTATATACTTATGTGCGTATCTCGTGTAGGTATTCATAGTATTTTTTTGGGTAATTTTTATTTTGCTACTTACTGTATAAAACCACTTGAAATTAAATTATTACTTATAGATATGTCTCAGGTAGGTAACCATTACGTACCGACAGTCACAATCTTTTTATTTTTCTGTGGAAGTATATTAGAGGGATTTTGAAGGTAACGATAACATTAGGTATAACATAGCATTTTACTTTTAAATGATTCCAAAAAAGGACTAGGTAGGTACCTACCTATCTATATCCATTTGATGACTACACATACATGTAACTACTTATGTTTTTTTTTATTTTTTTAAATTTTTATTCACCAATTATTACAAAGCAATCGACATCATTCGAAAAATAAATCTTACGTCCACGGTATACAGGTCATCAGAAAAGTAATAGCGAAATGCAATACCTGTACCACAGTTTGTTCCTATAGTTCGCGTCATATAAAAAAAACGCTGGCGGTCAAGCTGTGCATCAGGCGATTTATCGGTCTATTTGGTGGTATGAGGTGCGGCGCGGGGCGGGCGGGTCACGCGCCGCATGCTTGCCGGTGCGCCATTGGTTCGTCAGTCAATTCGAACTTCGAATAGTCGACCTTTGCTTTCCGCACCTCATACCACCAAATAGACCGATAAATCGCCATTGCGCAGTTTGACCGCCAGCGTTCTTTTTACATGACGCGACCTATACCTTCTTATCACGCAAAAACCCCTCTCTATAGTCTCTTATTCAAGTCGAAAGAAGTACTCATAGATCGTCAGTTGAAATTGTATCGGTCGTGGTAATTATTGCCATCAGCTAAACTTTACGCAGCTAGGATAATCGGTGCTGAAGGAGAAAACAAGCTTTACGATTTTAAATTAGCTTTTTATGTCAAGGGGTTGAGTTGAGATATGGAAGTGAGGATTAAACCGAATCAAGGACAAAACAAAGCATTGACGATGAAAATCAGACGAATTGAGAACCTCCCCGTTTTTTTTAAGTCGGTTAGAAATAATGGCAGTTTAGGGGGTTCAGGGTCAGCAGTGAGTGATGCCTCTGGTATTGCAAGCGTTCATAGGCTACGGTAACCACTTACGAACCTTAAGCTTGTGTGCCACATAAGTTGTATAAAAAAAAATGTAGTTTCGGCTACTGCTACAATGCCAGCAAAGTAACCAACCCATAAAAACAGCAAAATACCATCCAAGTACCTTAATTTCTGCCACAACGGCTGCAACGGGACCGTACTCCAACTTACCTCCACAAAGTGATTCATAATTATGTATGCTATCACAAAAGGGGCTTATTCTACACCCAGTTGGCAAAAAAGTTTCTTCTACAACTTTTGGAAAACCGACAATGGAAAAACTCTTTGCAAAAATCAGCTGTTTTGGGATCAAATCAGTTCAAACTCAATGAATCAGCTGTTTAGGTAGCAATCTCAATGCCGAACTTGTCATACGTTTAGTAATCTACATACTAATATCCTACTTCACTCATATTATAAATGCGAAAGTTTGTGGTTCAATCAAGCCGTGACGCCTCAACCGATTTCGATGAAACTTGGAATATATAAAGTTCTTCGTCTAGAATAGCTTATAGTTCACTTAGGTATCTCACCAAGCTGAACGGATCCGGAAATAATTGGCACAGTAACAGATTATAGTCTGGAATAGCACATAGTGAGCCGTGGTGGCCCCGGCTGAAGAATAGGCCCCTCCATATTATCCGCGGATGTCGTAAGAGGCGACTAAGGGAAAAAAGCTAGGGGATGGGCAGCAGCGTCCCTCATTTTAACAACGATAGCTCTAACTGCGCTCGCCAACGCAAGCCCAGCGTGGTGAGTATGGGCTATACATAATACTGGTGTGGGCAAATCCCCCCAGATGATAAGGAATTCGCTCTATCTGTGGGGGCCATGTTCAGCAGTAGACGTAATTATGATGATGATGATAGCACATAGTCTACTTTTTATCCTCGTAGGTACGACGCGAGCGAAGCCGCAGGCGGATACTATGTAGTTAGTAAAAAAAATATAAAAATAAATAAACAGCCAATTTGAGGATATTTTAATATTGATGTTTTTTTTGGCTAATTATTATTTACTGTTAGTCATAGTCATATTATTTATTCACCTTTGGAACACTGGGAACACTTGGTTTTGTTAATTACATCAAGTTTTAGCGGCTGTACATAGGCCTTGTCAATATGTTGTAATATAATAATAATAATTGCCAATAAAACATGTTGTTAGAATACCCCCTTTTGGGATGATATAAATGTTAAGAATCAGCTTGTATTTAATTTGCAATGGAAAATGAAACATTTCAGTTTATCCCTGTAGTTTTAGTTGTTTATAAATGGCTGGGTAAGATGTTAACTTTGCTCGTTAACGGTTATTTCAGACGTTTATCCGGATTGGGCATTACGATTTGTTAGTAAAACCAGTGGAACGCTGAATGGGTAAATAAATGTTGTTTATTTGGAGTTTTGATGTGGATTTATTTGCACGGTGAGTACCTACCAAATCATGACGGTACCATATTTAGTGATTCGCCCCGAACTGCTTGCTTGTCGTGTCATTGATTCTTTCTTAGTCACCCTGTATTAGGTCAGTGACCAGGTATGGTGGCCCTGAAAAGGGCCTATGACCGTAGGTCGGTGAAAGAAGTGTAGTGAAAGGATTAAAGTGCGCCTCTTAGAGGCTCCTTTCGTGCTCATGTCACATGTCTTCGAGTTTTTAGGTTTAAGGACTTTCAGTTTCCTCACGAGGGTTCAAGTTCTCCTTTTTTTATACAACTAAGGTAGCAAACAAGCGCACGTATCGCGGGAAGTTAAGATACTCTATTGTATGTTAATTCCAAAGTTATTTCTAAAGGATATTATCAAGACATCCTTCGAATAGTTGGAGACATTGGTATCAGCCGGCGTCTGACGCGGGTTGTTAATTTCCGGGACTACCGAAAGCCCCGGGATTCCGCGAACCCGGGAAAGCTAATGGAGTTTACCCACTAATCCTGTAAATACAACAAATTCTACGACAAACCACGGCTCTAGTTCCCCGGTTGATTAGAATATAGTGTCGTTCACTGAGATCGCCCGGGTTCCGCAGCCGCATTTTAGCATGGGTAATAGAGTTTACTTACCCGGGATTGAAAGGTAGAATTTAAAATTTCAACAATCTGTTATATTAGGGTCAACAATATTAGGAAGCTTTCGGGCGTGCCTGCCACGTTGATGGTTCTTCGAGTTGATAATAATTCAATTTGTAACTCTGATGACACGAACGAGGAATTTCATTCTGTGCTTGAAACGAAAGACGAAGCGCACATTACCGTAAAAAAAATATATTTATAAGAATTATATTCAGCATGAATTTTAGTAGGTATTTAACTACAACTACGTAGTAAATTTTGGAAATAAATAATATTATGGTATACATCTACAAAGAGATTTACAATAGCAATGATGCGCCCTAATACGCTCCCACATAAAATCCGCCTCACAAATAAATACACGAAATAAATTATCCGTTCCCAATAAAACAACATCCTTGCCACGCTCCGTAGAACGGGATATTTTGACGATAGCAAAACAAATACGAATCTGTACTTTATAATACCGCTGATAAGTTTCAAAACAGGGTGTAGGAGACGGCACGCGTCACTATCATAAAAGCGTTCAACTATTTTTCATCGTCCTTAGTGGTTAATCGAGCGAAGGTAAACATGCCATTTTTCGCGGAAAATATCGAAGCATTGTCGATCGATGGGAACCTACGAATATGCCGAGTACAATCATTAATCATGCATTGAGTAAGTATACAATGTAGGTAATGGAGTGCCTTTTGTCGTCCCAATGGACTTGTAAAAAGTAGGCGAACAATGGCGGATGGTATTGTCTGATCCGTCGTGGTTTCAGCTGCGGCTAATGACTACAACGGATATTAGGCTTGAGTGTGCTCACGAAAGCACCTAAGGCTAGTGCTCACCAAGCGGGATAAACGCGGTACCAGGCGTTCATTATTGAACATAGTTAGGCATAAGATGCTACGACGACAGCTTAGTTCGCCTCTGAATGTCCACGGTCCATCGAGTGGAAGGCTTACCTGCGCTTAGTTAACAATTATTAGATATAATTTCTCAGAGGGGTTGGCGAGTTTGGGAGTGACCACGGCTTTACTTGCTACGATCTTGACTTGCCTTTTCCCAAAACTTCACCGATTTATTACATCGATTATTCGATCCAATTTTGTACCTTTTATTAGCAAACGAGTCCCTTATTGAAAAATGATACTTTATTTGACAACGGAACTTGTATTAAAAATTAAACATAGCTCGTTAGTTCCCCCATCCACGCAAAGGTCGAATACAATAGTTTCAACAAAAAGGATTATAAATCTTAAATAGTAGGAGGTAGAGTCGAAAGTTATTTGAATGCATGGTGGTGTTAAAGGCTGTTGGTTCAGATTTAGAGGGATGATTAAAAATGGTCCGTAGCTATCAATCAAGCGACAAGTCGTCTGCGATACGCAACGCTTCTTATTTGAATAACGGACAATAAAGCAATGGAGATGGTACATTTTACTAATAACGTGAAAAAAAGTATTTGCCAAATGTACTTACTACAATTATTTATTCATTCATTTTGCTTTGCGATCCATGGGTTTTATAATAGAGATATGTTATAAAAATTAAGTGGCTACAGGTCATTATCAACATCAGTACCTAATGCATAAAGACGTCTTGGCATATTAGATTTTAGGAGGAGGTAGGGTACAGCGAGATTTTCTCGTTCTAAATTGTCGCAGCCCGCCTGGGAGGTACCTCCGCCTTACAGATGATCGCAGCCAAATTACATTATTTATTTCAAATAGTGTTGTGTTCCTGGGGTGAGTAGTAGCCAGAGCTCTTTAGGGGAGGGGGGGTTTGGGTCGGCAATGCGTGCGTGATGCCTCTGGTATTGCAAGCGCTCATAGGCTACGGTAACCGCTTACCAATAGGTGAGCCGTATGCTTGTTTGCCACCGAAGTTGTATAAAAAAAAAAAATACTTCAACTGCTCAAATGATCATAAAATTAGATCCAATTTTTTAAATTTACTCAAAATAAAATGCTAACCTTTTTTATTTAACCCCCTCTCTATAACCTTAGGCTGCGTACAAACAGGGTGTTTCCGATCCGGGAGATTGATCGTTCCGTATCGCCACGACACAAATTGCCGCTCATTTTAATATTAGATTTCGATAGAGCTTCTTTTCAAGCATGTAGTACCACTTATTTTATACTATAACATACAACACTAGCTTATAAACATTGTTATGAATTTATTCATAGAAGAGAGATGCAATCAGTTCGGAATCCCTGTAATTTTAGTATATATTAAAATGATTGAATTTACTTTTTTACATTCATCGTTAATTTTAATACCATAGTTATAATTTATTATAGGTATACTTCATTTATTTTAGGTTGAGTGCACCACATTTCACAAAAATTGCCATAGTTTGTTTTTGTGTTGTGACTGGCCTCATAGCTCAGTTAATAGTAACTCTTCTTCTGTCTTCTGCGCTAGAAGTCGCGGGTTCTATCCCCGCACTGGACAAACATTTGTGTGATAAACACAGATGTTTGTTCTGTGTCTGGGTGTTAAATATTTATCTATTATATATCTCTGGTCTCTGGTACCCATAGTAAAGGCTATGCCTAGTTTGGGATCAGTTCACCGTGTGAATATGTCCGGAATATTTATTTATTTATTTATTTTAGCTAAGTACGTCTTATATACCCCGTCTAGAGCGCGCATTGTATAGTTTTTTTTACTGTTTGTAATTATTTTTCAGTACAAATTGAATTATATTAAATGCATAGAGCATTTAATATAACTCAATTTGAACTATTATAAATATATTTCAAACGAAGAAGAGAAACAAATCGGTGAAGAAATTCATTTATTCGTCTGAGGCAGAGTGAGAAAACAACATTGTCACAACAAACCAATTAGAATATGATGAACACACACACACTCCTTAATTCTACGGGCACTTTATGATGGATGGCCTCCATCGAGTATCGAGTAATCGTAATCCGGTGTTTGTTTACGGTCCGTATCACGCGGCCAGCAGTGTACACACCGCCTAATTGATCACCCCTGAATAATATTGAACAAAATCATGCGACAAATTAGAATGCATTGAAATGAACCCTTTTTCAATATTAGTTTTTGACCTTTCTGAATTTGCTAGTACTATACAGGTAGAAACTAGAACTAGAAAGTGAATAAAAGAAAAAAAATAATAATAACAGTTGAAAATTAAGCTAAAATAATATTACTAGGAATGAACTCTGTTTTCTACGACTACGACTACAAGTAGTGAATAAAATAGTACGGCAAAGTATTTAACTCCAAACTCGCTTCCGCCAGCGGCATTGCTTGCATGGTACCCGTATAAAAAAGCCTGGCACTCTTCATCCATCATATCGATAGCATTTATAATCATCATAATTTCAGCCGTACGACGTCCACTGCTGAACATGCCTCCCCCACAGACAGAGCAAATTCCTTATTATGTGGGGGGATTTGCCCATACTCACCACCCTGGGCATGCGGGTTGGCGAACGCAGTTAAAGCTATCGTTGTTAAAATGAGGGACGCTGCCCATCCCCTAGCTTTTTTCCCTTGGTCGCCTCTTACGACATCCGCGTACGCATTTTTAATACTAGTTAAGATTTGAATTCTCCCAAACAATACTGCTCCAATAGGCATTTTTACGTTGTAAAATAATGTCGAACCGGAGCTCACAGGCTAACGGATCGCAGTCAACGGAATCAACAGAAGTACCTACTCACTTTCTCGATCGACGTCTATCATAGATTACCAACTGAGTTGGCATACAAGCTTACGGCCCACCTGTTGGTAAGCGGTTACCGTAGCCCATGAGCGCCTGCAATACCAGAGGCATTACGCACGCCGACCCCGAACCCCCTCCCCCCTAAAGAACTCTGGTAACCTTACTCACCGCAGGAACACAACACTATTTGAAACAAATAAAATACTTGGCTGCGATCTTCTGTAAGGCGGAGGTACCTCACCAGGGGCTGCTCCAATTTAGAACGAAACAATGTCGCTGTGTCCTTTCAATAGTTTTCTGTAATAGTGAATTCACAATATTGTTCTTAAGTAAGTATGTTAGGTATATCGATTGAAATGCTCTTTGGAATGTAACTAAATAACTCGGATCGGATGTGAAATGTGAATCGATTATTTGTCAAGCGAGGACAGCGCAGTCTAAACATGTCCATGTCTGCCCGCATGTTTGTTTGTTTTGTTCGTTTGTTTGTACAGTTGCCGCCAACGTCGACCATCTTACCATTCAAAATAAAAGGTCCGGGTTTTATTTCGTTGTAAGAAAGTGTACTATTTTTGGTTAACTGTTATAGGTTTCAACGTAGGTTTCAAAATTTAGGTTCTTCTATTTCTGCTAACTAGTAATGGAGGAGAATCGAGCGATCGAAGTTCTTTACCAACTTGGACGAATAGGCGGTGTAAGTTTGTATGCTTATTTGTTAGTGCATAACTTTCGAACCATCATCGTCAATCTACATGGAATTTAGTAGGTCAACAGGTTGTACTTTCAAGATTTTCTGTTTAGAATATAAGTAAAATTAGCCAAGGATGGGATTGCTTAGATACAGTTGCTTAGGGTCCAAAGAGGGTTAAAAACAAATTGAAATACATGAGTTATATGAAAGAGCAGTTCATACATTCCAAACCTTATGGTAGAATTTCATTGTTCAGGTACTAGTATAGTATTATGTTATCTGTGTGAACCACAGATAACATAAGGTAAGATTGGTAAGATTGGTTATTAGTTAGAACAGGCTAAAGGTGCGATTTTCAATGCCTGAACTATCATCGAAGCTCCAACTTTTAATAGATATCGCAAGATCTCAGTTCGGTGAGCCTCTAATTTTTTTCTCATTAAACGTAATTCATCCATAATGTGGGTTCCACATCCTGGCCAAAGCTAAGTAGGGTAAATGTCCCAGTTTTATAACAAAACTGTCAAGTCACGAATTGGGTGTCGCTGTTGGTGTTTGGACACGGTATTTTTATCAGATTTTGAATACGAAATGATGCCATGTCATAACCAGAACGAAATTAATGTTGTGTATGTCATTTTGACATATTTTTATGCAAAGTTTCATGATGAGACAGTTTTTGGGTTAAGGGAGTGGTTTTCAAATAATTTATTTTATTCATTAACGCCATATTACACAATAAAACCATTACTGCCATACTGATCAGGAGGTACCTTTTTATACAAATAAGGTGACAAACAAGCTTACGGCCCACCTGTTGGTAATTGGTTACCGTAGCCTATGAACGCTTGCAATACCAGAGATATCAAGCACGCGTTGGCGACCTTAAAATAAAAAAAACCCTAATCTTCTCACATTAATTATCACTAAGTAAGTACTATCATTTATTTAAACCACAAGCTTTGCAAAGTTTTGGACCCCTAGATCCATAATTTCTATAGCACACGACAAAGCATCTTAGCAATCACAATCGCATTTTTTATTTAGGACAATATTTATTTTATATTTCGAGGCTGGTCCTGACGCCTGTCTATAGTTTTTGCACCACCCCTGGGGTGACACGCGACCTAAAATGACTCATTATTTTGGGAAGTGCTTTGATGGTAAGTAGATAAGAGCAGGGATGGAGTTGACAGTTCTTTTGTAGACACTGAAGTGTTTTATAACCTCTGCTCTACGCGCTCTGTTGGTACTCTAGAAGAATAAGTTGATACTTGGAAATCAACTACCTTCCAAGAAGTCGAATTATACTTGTTACCGTAATTTTTATGTAAGTATAATAGATACTGAAAAAAACGAAATACTCACGAATGCTAATCTGTCTGTGAACCTGTGTTCAAACGGCGTGCGATGTGTCACCTGAAATTAGTTTCAAAATAATTATTAATAAATAGCACCCACCTTTCACTACGTGATAAGATCCGAAATGAGGAAATTTTTAGAAGAACCAAGGTCACCGACATAGCTCTCAGAATTAACAAACTGAAGTGGCAGTGGGCAGGCCATATAGCTCGCAAAACCGATAACCGTTGGGGAATAAAGGTTCTCGAATGGCGACCAAGAACCGGGCGACGCAGTGTTGGAAGGCCCCCCACCCGATGGACCGACGACATTGTGAAGGTTGCGGGAAGTTGGTGGATGGAGAAGGCTCAAGACTTGGTCGTGGAATTCTTTAGGGGAGGCCTATGTCCAGCAGTGGACTTCTACAGGCTGATGATGATGAAATAACACCCAACAATCACATACGTAGTCCTGATCTCACACAAGTATTCCCTGTGTCGTGGTTATCAGAAACTATAAGTACCACGGTACCACATCACGCAGACCCGGAACAAATATTTGCAGATCATGCAAGCATTTGTCACGCAGTGAGAATCGAATCCTCGCCCCTTGCGCTTTAGACGGGCACTCGCTACGCTACCGAGGTCTAATAAGGTATCTGAATGCATTTCCTTTATTAAATGCTGCAAGCAAAGAATGCACAAAAACAATATTTAGCAAGTTGTGGATATTATGATTGAATTTACTTGCAAACCCTATTTTATCAATATAAATTTCAAAACTGCTTTTGCCTCCCTAGAGCCGGTACTGAACTAATGCAATTTATAAATTGTATTATCGGGCAAAGTGCTACTTTAAAATAAAATTATCGTAGAAAGGAAAGGGGAGCAATCAGGAACACGGGGACGCTGCAATATAAGAACTAGATAAAACAAAACTAGTTGAAGTAAATATTTACAAAATACCCAAGAACAGTTGAGCTATCTAAAGACCGTTGCAAACGATGTATGCTCAATTAATCCAGATCACTACCAGTCGGAACCGTACCTAAGACACTGGCAGAGTTGCCATGCTGGATGGCAATGCTAATACTAGCCAATTTACTTCTATACAAGGCGATCATAATATATGTATGCTATCCCAAAAGGGGCATATTCTAATTGGCAATCAAAATTGCTCTACGTCTTTGGAAATTCAATTTCATTGAAAAAACTCTATGCAAACATCAGCGAACGAAACGAATCAGCTGTTTTAGGTAGCAATCTTGATCCTGAACTTGAGTTATAAAGATAAAAATATAATTTGATAAAGTTCGGAAATAAATAAAAAAAATGAAATATTGTTTTTCTTCGCCAATATTGTTTTTTTTTCTTGGATTCTATTTTCTTGGATGGTATACATGTTATGAACCTTTTTATATAAAACAGACGCACAGTCGCATATAATTTAATTATGATTTTGCCGATAATCTACCAACTGGTTTCTCGCAATAACAATCAGCATTTTCTACACGCAACAGGTAATTTACGATGTAAAGTAAAAATAAAATAAAACATCACTGAAATTGGTTTGTAAACATAAAATTATCGTAATTATAGATTGGCCGGACAGAACAGATAATCAGTAAGTGGTTGCCGGAGATATGGCAGAGGTAGAAAGCTCTTTGATTTTTTTTCATCAGGAGAAGAAGTAAGCTTTCAGAAAAATTATGTAGCTTGTCACATGTCACGGTGCATCTTTGTTAAGGGGCTAGATGAATTAGCTAGATAGATCGAGATTCATGAAAATTATCGCATTACCCAAAGATAAAAAAAAATTTAATCATCATCATCTGTATATAAGTAGGTAACGTCTAATCTAAAGCTTTTTTATTTTCATTTTTAATAATATCCCAACATTCGACTCCGACGGGATTTAAACCCGCAACGTTCTCCTAGATACGGAGATGCTCTAAGAGATGCTCCTTTTTTTCTTTTTCGGACATATCACACACGGTCAACTGATCCCAAAATAGGCATAGCCTGTACTATGGGTACCAGAGACTGATATACCTAACAGATATATATTTAACACCCAGACACAGAACAAACACCTGTGTTAGTCACAAATGTTTGTCCAGTGCGGGAATCCAACCCGCTACCTCTGGCGCAGAAGACAGAGTGACTACCAACGGAGCTATGAGGCCAGTCAAGCTGAAAGCCCCACCACTGTGTTTTCGCTTGTGTAATATAACGGCAATGCTCCCTCTAACGTTTAGTGGAGCGGCGTTCAGTTTGGCGCTCTTAAACACGTGAGCAATAATTTTCATTATACTATGAAAACTATGCGTACTGATTTTGAAATTTCCAATATAGAAATGTAATTTTCCTGATCTCAAGATCGCGTTCTGATCTGAGAGCAAACTATTACGGACCTTAGTTAAATTAGATGATCTCTACCTAAATACTATACGTAAGGAATGATGTAGAATGCATAGATAGATCCACTATTTCTTGCATAATTTGCAAACTGTTAAGTATAAATACTTGTATCAGTTGTCATTTTCATATAGGTAGGTACCTACTGGTTTAAATTTTAATGAAGGTCTTCTTCCGATATTAACTAACTACCGCACCAAAAGGCAGTTCTATCTTCAATCAAACCTGAAATCGGATGGTAATTTCTTCAACAAGCATCCATCGCTGGTAAAACAAACACTGACGGATCCATAATCATAAAGGTAATCACTACTCAGTCAAACAAATTTCGAATAACAGTATGTAATACTTACCAAGTTTTTTTAATACACAACGCGGGTGTTCTTGTCTGGAAGTTACTAATTGAAATAATGTTATTATGGTTACCAATTTAAAAAAAAAAAAATATGTAATAAAAACTTTTTTTTCATGTTTGAAGGAAACACGTTGTAAAACTGCATTAGTTAAATTATAAATTGTATCGCAGTTTCCGCCTCCCGTTTACAGTAATTGATATTTTTCTTTACTAAAATAGCTACTTTCGGTATAGTATACATAGGTACTTGTTACGGAATATAGTTATTTATAAATATTTTTTAATAGTTACCTACCTATTTATAAATATATTTTTTGCATGAAAAATCTCAGAGCATTATCTGTGCACTTTCTACTAATCTTACTAAAAGCCAGGCCCCGTCATCCGTAGATTACCTATTCCTAATCTCTAACTTCTACGGTTGCACAGAACTTACCGTGAACCAATTTTACCTAGTTTATTTGGTAACATTTTAAACTCTATTGCCACTGTAATAAGATAATTATATCTTGACGCCTGTGGGTAAATAGACTGGTTCTATGGGATGCATTTGGCACAGGTGGTTTTGCTCTCCCCTTGGAAACACGAGGTAAAATCAGTTAAATTATAAACTACGTTATTCAATTTGTAAAAATACTTACTAAGACAATAGTCTGATCGTGGCGACGTGCACCGCCCCTCTCACCGGCCAGTAACATTAAACATGTACGTAGATATAAATAGTTATAAAAAAACACGTTCTTTTATTAATAAAATAATACATCAAGAATATTTAAAAAACATGTTCCATATTTAAATCTCAATACTGGCCGCTTTAATTAAAAGTCTAAATAGAGGAAGTGCTATGTACCTACTTTGCGCGAATTGTTTGGGGAACAAAACGTCATTTTCGAATATGGAATGAAAAAAATAAACCTAGAGCCACGTTCAAACGGCATGCGTTATGTCCTTGGAATGTCATTTATAATTCCTTTCAAAACTGACTTTTTGAATAAAGTCAGTTTTCAATAAAACATAATTTGGAGCGGAGGATGAGCGATATAGCTCAACGATATCGCAAGCTAAGCTACTCAAAATTAACCTAGTCAAAAGATGTAAGGATCATTTTCAAACAAATTGTATATGACATATCGCATGCCGTTTGAACACGTCTGAATGCTACATTTATAAACTGTACCTTTTTGAATTCGAGTTTGTTTGAAGAATGTCGCCACTCGAAAACTTAAATTCCAAAACAAACACGAAGAAGTTCAAACTCTTGGCCTCCTCTCCTGACGGGAGGTGATTACGTTCCTTGTTTGTTTTGTTATTATTGTTTTTTATCTAAACACGATCGTGATTATCGAATCGAAGTGCTTTGGACGTCCGACTGTCAGTTTATTTTTATTTTCTTACTAGTGGTAACCTCCCTACTTTGTCCGTGTGGAATTATTTTCTCACGATCTTCAAACCCCGGCACGACTGGCCTATAAAGGTATTTTTTATACTACCTGCTCGTCAATGGCTTATTATGTGTCATGCAAACCTTTCCTAAAGTATATTCCTATTTACTGTATGTTATCATTTTCTTTGCACTGCCTACAAATTAAAAAAAAGAAAAAAATGAAAACTTTTTACGAAATTCATTTTTACCCGCGCACGTAGAAGGATTTATTCGAATGTCAAACTGACCACTACAGTGAAAAAAAGCGCCAAGCGCTCAAACTGCTGTGCTGTTATCTACACCGAAATTCAGTTTCGATTCGAATAAACTTCTAAAAAATGCCAAGTCGTCACTTCGACAATGATTTTGATTCGACTCCAGAATGCATACAATCTGAAGCCTCTGGTATAGTTGGAAACTTACTTCGAGAAAAATCATTTCTTTCTACTTAACAGTCATTGTTTTCAATTGCCTCGCAGAAAGTGTCTTATACGTATCTAAGTCTTGGGTGATCTTGAACCCTTCAATATAGCGCCCGGGATATAATACACTACTTTAAGCCCTTGTTGCATAATCTACAATTTTTAAATAAAGACTGTGTGTGCATTTCCCTTGGTGGTCTAGGGAGAGGTACCACGACTTTCGATACAAAGATCGCGAAGGAAGGACCCTGCACAAAGAGTCCTCCTGACTTAGGTCCTATTGTCATTTTTCTAAGATTTGCGGGTTAGGGTATGCGTTGATTATCAGCCAGTCAGTCAGCATCGATTGTTTCCATTTTATATACGTATTTTCTGATGGTATCCACTTGAACAACCGCGATCGATGAGTAGGTAACTCAATGAGTACCTGTCGGATTTAAATTGAAACAATTTTGAGGTGGATTGATTTTTGTTTGGGCATGGGCTCAGTCTTATTAATATTTCAATTTGTTATCCTGAAAGTATCGCCCCCACAAGACACCAAAGAGTTGAGATTATTCTTGGTCTGGTCAATTTTTATGAACGCTTTATACCCAGCGAAGGGTTGCTTCGCTGTATAGTCCTAATTTACCTACCCAGCGTTTGTGCTGAGCTGCCAGTCCGAGCAGTCGCTGATGTCAAGAAAACAGAAGAAAACAAACCAAACAATCCAGCAGGGCTATTTTAAAACATCATAAGTATTTCCAATCAGAAACGTCAGCTTTTCTCAACCCAGCTATAAAACAAGAGATCAAAACATCGGCGATGTTTATTCCGAAATGGTTTTAGAGCTGGTTTGAGAAAAGCTGAAGCTTACGATAGGAAATCTTTCCAATGTTTTAAAATAGCCCTGCTGAACTACCAATTATCTCATGGTCCATGCATACAACGTCCCAAGGGAGTTGAGGACCAGTTCCGACGCATAATGACCAATTCTCTCACATCTCATTCACATAGCATTACTCTACTCGTACTGCTGAAAGACCACATAACATTACTTACACGAAACGTCCAATACCTAAAGAACCTAGGATAAATAAGTAAACTCGTATCTTTGATGGACACATAACTCGCGGTTCAGTCTGGTTCCGTACAACCTGGCATTTGACCTGCCACTCAGTCAGACTGACGTGTAGGTATAGGGTGAATTCGTTGTGGGTGGTTGTTAGTCATACCATTTACTTGAGTCACTGTCTTGAAAATAATAGCATAGCATATAGCTTTTGAAAGAAAGATTATTCGTACCTACCATGAGCTTTGCATCGCTTATAAAATGGAGAAAATATGATGGCCTCTTTCCATGAGATCCATACTTCAATCTTTTTCATGTCCAAATGACCAATACAAGGAGGAGGTAGGGCGCCTGGAGAGGTACCTCCGCCTTACAGAAGATCGCAGCCAAATAACATTATTTGTTTCAAATAGTGTTGTGTTCCTGTGATGAGTAAGGTTACCAGAGCTCTTTAGGGAGGGAAGCGGTTCGGGGTCGGCAACGCGTGCGTGATGCCTCTGGTATTGCAAGCGCTCATAGGCTACGGTAGCCGCTTACCAACAGGTGGGCCGTATGTTTGATTGCCAACTCAGTAGTAGGTGGTTCATATGTATACTATCCCGAAGGAAGCTTATTCTACTCACAAACTTAGAGAACTATAAAACTACAAAAATGCAGATAATAGTTTTTTTTCGAAATTTTTCAAATTAGCTGCTTTTTGACTTTTTATCATCTTTATAACTAAATCTCTGTAGGTACTTAACTAAAGTCGACGACGAGTATGCATGAGGACGAGTATCATGAGTGTGAGAAATGTGATTGAGAGTGAATGAAGCAATAGAAGTATGTCAGGATCTAAGTTGTCTCTGCTTACCGCTGTGGGAAACTCACGTGATTTTATGTACGAGTACCTATGTATAAACCTTAGCCAGAAATGCAACAGCAGCAATGAATAATAATGCGACAGGCATCGCACATCGACAAGGAAATATCGTTCGTTCTTATCCGTGACATTTACATGTCGGAAAAGAGAATTTGCGAATCGAATAGAATAGATCGGCGCAAAATTATTGGGTATATTATTCACTAGTAGTCATATTTTGGTCAATTCAAACAATATCTTTATAAATTGTAGCCTATGTGTTATTCTGATGTATAAGCTATATTATTGTAAAGTTTCATTAAAATCCATTTAGTAGTTTTTATGTGAAAGAATAACAAACATCCATCTGTAGGGTTGACTGTTAGTTCTTGGGCTGGCTGGTTCAGTGTTTGGATTGGTGATGAGTGGAAACAATGCTGAAGCGTTCACATGAATTTATTTTTCTTCTAAGTTTACAAAGGATATCCGTCCTTAATCGGCCATATTAGCAAGAGTATTGCCAACAACAAACTGTATTCATCATTTCAGCCGTTCGACGTCCACTGCTGAACATGGCCTCTCCCACAGATAGAGCAAACTGCTTATCATGTGGGGGGATTTGCCCATACTCACCACGCTGGGCATGCGGGTTGGCGAGCGCAGTTAGAGCTTTCGTTGTTAAAATGAGGGACGCTGCTGCCCATCCCCTAGCTTTTTTCCCTTAGTCGCCTCTTACGACATCCGCGGATAGGTAGATATGGAGGGGCCTATTCTTCAGCCGGGGCCACCACGGCCAACTGTATGGTTGGTGGAGATCCTACAGGACGGGTAGAGAGAGAGAGAGAGTTGTTATTTACAGGAGTATAATATTTACAATAAGTACAAGGTATTTACAAAAGAATAGAAGATTTTAGGAAACACGATACAGCACACGACCAGAGTAAAAGTAAAAGTAGTCTGACAGACCGTCGTCCGTCCGAATCAACAACTCGTTCTATTCTTCGTCGCTATGCCAACTGAGAGGTATTTGAATTTGGCGGCGACGGAGTGATAGTGGTGGCGTAGCTCGCCACATATTCCCCCTGGCCAGACCGTGACTACGGTCGATAGAAGTCGGGAAAGTGAACTCTCCTGCCGCTCCG
The DNA here is from genome assembly GCA_947579855.1 of Anticlea derivata. Classification (NCBI taxonomy): domain Eukaryota; kingdom Metazoa; phylum Arthropoda; class Insecta; order Lepidoptera; family Geometridae; genus Anticlea; species Anticlea derivata. The sequence continues at coordinate 11,038,000 of OX388259.1, read as the reverse complement.
AGTTCTCTTCTCTTCAGAGGCTGTAGTAGTAGGAGGAGCTGCAGGCTTCGTTGTCGGTGGACTTAGTGAGGTAGGATCTGTTGTCGTCTGTGGTTTCAGTAGATGTGCTTCTTTCGTCATGTATGCTGGTTTCAACCTGTCGACACTGACGTTGACTATCATGCCATTGACGTCAAGGGTGAAGAACTTAGGTTGCCTTTCAATAACCTTGTAAGGTCCAGCGTAAGGTGGTTCGAGTGAGCGACGCACGTGATCTCGACGTAGGAATACATGAGATGAGTTGTTCAGATCACGCGGGTAGTAGAAGGGTGACGTAGAGTGCCACGAAGTAGGTCTTGGTGTAAGTTTTTGAATATGCGAACGAAGACGGGCTGCATATTAAGTGACGTCCGCTGTGGTGCAGTCTTCGGAAGGAGATAGAAACTGACCAGGTAAACGCAAGGGTTCGCCGTACACCAGCTCGGCTGCCGACGTCTTAAGATCATCCTTCCATGCGCTGCGGATGCCAAGCAAGACGAGTGGAAGGGCTTCGGTCCATGTTGATGAAGTGTGACACATGATTGCTGCCTTCAGCTGTCGGTGGAGACGCTCGACGATGCCGTTCGCAGCAGGATGGTAAGCAGTGGTGCGGAAGTGGCGCGCACCGATGAGAGCAGTGAGAGACTGGAAAAGGTGGCTCTCAAACTGGCGTCCTTGATCGGTAGTCACACGATCTGGGCATCCGAATCGTGCTATCCAACCGGATACAAGGGCAGCAGCGCATGTTTCGGCTGTTATATCCTTCAGTGGAATAGCCTCAGGCCATCGCGTAAATCTATCGATGACGGTGAGACAATACCTGTAATCAGAAGATAAGGGTAACGGTCGAGGTGGTTTAACAGAAGTATCACAGTAGATTTTTACGTCGCTATCCATAGCTTTAATCTTTCTGAGTTTAAGGGCGGAGCCGTGGAGTATCAGATCTTGCAGTTCTGAGTCTGAATTCTGAAATCGTGCAAGAGCTGTGTAGTCGATTGTAGAAATCTCCTCCACTCGAGAAAAGGCGTCAGCGACCACGTTGTCCTTCCCAGGTTTGTAGCGTATATCGGTAGTAAATTGAGCAATGAAGTCTAAGTGTCGATATTGTCTTGGGGAACATTTTTCTTTATTCGTAGAGAACGCGTAAGTAAGCGGCTTGTGGTCGGTAAATATTGTGAAGTTACGGGCTTCCACCATGTGTCTGAAGTATTTGATAGCTTCATAGATTGCTAAAAGTTCTCTATCATAGGGGCTATATTTCTTCTGAGCGCTGTTTAATTTGTGAGAGAAGAAAGCAAGGGGTTGCCAGTCTGCATCTTTGCGTTGCTGGAGAACAGCACCGAGTGCTATATCAGAAGCGTCTGTTACTATGGATAGTTCTGCTTCCACGTCTGGGTGAACGAGTAGGGTAGCTTCAGAGAGGGATGTTTTGCAGTCTTCAAATGCTCTGATTAGATCTGGCGTCATCTCTATTGGATGAGAACCTTTGACTTTTGGGCCAGATAGTAAGGAGTTCAATGGCGCTTGAAGGTGAGCTGCGTTTGGTAAGAATCGACGGTAGAAATTCAACACTCCAAGGAAACGTCTCAGCTCTTTCACAGTCTTGGGAGTGGCATATTCTTTGACAGCTTGAACTTTGGCATCGAGCGGGCGGGTTTCTTTGGCAGAAACTTGATAACCTAAGAAGGTAACCTGAGATTGTCCAAGCACGCACTTCGAGGTATTCACTAGTATTCCGTACTGTTTTAAACGCTCGAATAATAGACGCAGATGTTTTTTGTGCTCTTCGAGTGAAGATGAAAATACCAAAATGTCGTCAATATATCCGTAGCAAAAATCCATGCCAAAGAGTACCTCATCAATGAACCTCTGGAAGGTCTGGGCAGCATTGCGAAGCCCGAAGCTCATGAAAGGAAAGTCAAAAAGCCCGAAAGGTGTAGTAATTGCACTTTTTGGTATGTCGTCGGGATTCATGCTGATCTGGTTGTAGGCTTTCACGAGGTCTATTGTCGAAAATACGCAACACCCGGACAGTTGGTAAGCAAAATCTTGTATGTGACGGATGGGATACCTGTCGGGAATAGTCCTGGCGTTGAGAGCGCGATAATCACCGCAGGGTCTCCAGCTGTCGTGCTTCTTTTTCACCATGTGAAGTGCAGACGACCAAGGACTTTCCGATCGTTTGGCTGTGCCGTTTGCTTGCATTTCGTCGAACACTTTTTTTGCAGCGTTGAAACGAGCTGGGTCGAGACGTCTTGGCTTACAAGAAACTGGAGGGCCTGGTGTGGTTCTGATGAAATGAAGAGTGTTATGTTTAGGAGTGGATCTCACACCAGCCGGTCGCGTGATTTCAGGATATTCTGATAAAATTTTGTGAAATTCAGACTCGCCTGTTATTGTTTTTACGGATAAACAATCGATATATGAATTGAAGTGAATGGCTTTTACAGAAAGTGAAGTGACGTTGTCAATCAAGCGTTGATGTTTACAGTCGACGAGCAAACCATAAAAACTCAAAAAGTCCACGCCGATTATAGGTTTACTAACGTCAGCGATTGTAAAACTCCATCGAAAATCTGGTCGAAGGCCTAGGTTGAGCTGTAGGTGGATAGATCCGTAAGTATGAATCACTGTGTTGTTTGCAGCTAGTAGGTCAAACTTCGATTTAGGGCAGGACGTCTTGATAACTGATCGCGGGAAAACACACAAGTCAGAACCAGTGTCCACTAGGAACTACATTTTCGACGCGTAGTCGGTTACAAATAGACGGCCTGATGATGAAGAAGGGCAGTCGTTGGCCGCTACTTGCGACCGCCCTGAGAGTTTTCCGCCTTGAAAGTACAGGGCTGCTTGCATTTTATCGCCACTGATCCGTAGGTGAAGTGGTAGAAACAGTGTGGGTGGTCCGGAGGTGGATGTTTCGGTCGTGAGCGTGAGCGAAATCGGTAGTTTCTTCCTCGTGGTGTTCGTGAGCTTGAGCGTGACCGTGCTCCTTTAGCTACCTGTTTCGTGAGCATAGCTACCTGCTTCGTTAGTTCTCGGACTTGGCTTAGCAAGTCATCTTCGTCCGGCAAAAATGGTGGTACCTTGACCGCTCCAGAACTCGGCGTCCTGAAAATCTTCACCAGCTTTTGACATAATCACGTCGGGGTCACCCAATATGGTTGGTGGAGATCCTACAGGACGTGTAGAGAGAGAGAGAGAGTTGTTATTTACAGGAGTATAATATTTACAATAAGTACAAGGTATTTACAAAAGAATAGAAGATTTTAGGAAACACGATACAGCACACGACCAGAGTAAAAGTAAAAGTAAAAGTAGTCTGACAGACCGTCGTCCGTCCGAATCAACAACTCGTTCTATTCTTCGTCGCTATGCCAACTGAGAGGTATTTGAATTTGGCGGCGACGGAGTGATAGTGGTGGCGTAGCTCGCCACAACTGTATTACATTACACATTAATGTTGGGATGCCAACAATCCATAAATACTTACAAACTTTCGCAAATATTAGTAGGATTGCCTCCGTAAAGGAAACAGGAGCTCGTTGGTTAACAAGGAATTCTCCACTGGAGTTGTGTAATATATCCATGGATTTGGACATCGTCAACAACCAGTCGTTGGAAGTCCACTCCTGAACATCGTCCTACCCCACAGATGCCCATAACGACTTCCTATCATGTGGGAGGAAATTGCCCATACTCGCCACGCTGGGCACGCGGTTTGGCGAGCGTAGTTAGAGCTATCGTTGTCAAAAAAGGGGACGCTGCTGCCCATCCCCCAGTTTTCCCTTAGTCGTCTCTTACGACATCCACTCTCCATAGGACTGCTGGCAAATAAATCAATTTTAAATTATAATTCGATTGACGACCTCATCAGCGCAGCGGGCGAGTACCCGTCTGAAACGCAAGGGGTGCGAGTTCTATTCCCTGTTGTCTCGCAGGACAAATGTTTGCATGATCTGCAAATATTTGTTTGTCTCGGTGTTCTGTTATACTATGGTACTCGTAGTTTCTGATGATACCCTTGACACAAGGAATCCTAGTGTAGGGTCAGGACTATGAATTTGACTGCTCGGTGTTATTATAACAGGAATATACATAACTGAACTATAGCCATGAGAGATATTACTATAGATACATTCCACGTAAGTACAATAAGATATAGATAAAGATAAAAATGTTTTATTGCACTGTCTTAAACTTACACATACAACATTACCATAGCATTTAATCAAATTTTTAAATTGCAATGTAGCCAATTTTTTGATCGGCCAAAGAGTCGTGACCGCCCACCAATTAAATCAGATAATACTAACAAGTAGTAGTTTCATAGGCAATAAATATCTGACACAACGGCACGCTTTGTACTCCGCCGGCGTTTTTTGTAACACCTTTACAACATACCAACAAATAAGTAACTATTACCTACTAGAAGAAGGCAAGAATGGACAAAACAAGAAATGAGTACTTACATCAGAGGAAGTTTGAAAGTAAGAAGTAAGAAAGATGTGAGTGCGGAGATGACGGCTAACAAAGAGAGAGTGGAAGAAGAAAACATGTTGTGCCGACCCCACATAATGTGGGACAAGGGCAGGAAGAAGAAGACCTACTAGAATACCCGGTCAACTGCTTACCACCTAAAACTTATTTGATTGCACCTACTGGTAACTCTGCATAAGTGATTTTTTAGATTTTTCGTCCGTTCCGTCCTTTAGGTTTTTCCTAATGTTCCTTTTTCCTAAACCACGACAGTATTGAAGCGAACAAAACAAAAAAAAAAAATCTTCCGAGCCATTTTAGAGTGTTTGCGAGACTAACGCACGGTAATTGATTTTTATGTTCAATATACATAAAGATAAAAGAAGAACAAGCGAAGAACGACGTTAGTCACACACGGCTTTTGACTGGCCTCATAGCTCATTTGGTAGTAACTCTGCCTTCTGCGCTAGAGGTCGCGGGTTCGATTCCCGCTCTGGACAAACATTTTTGTGATGAACACAGATTTTTGTTCTGTGTCTGGGTGTTAAATATTAATCTATTATGTTTATCAGTCTCTGGTACCCATAGTACAGGCTATGCCTAGTTTGGGATCAGTTGACCGTGTGTGATATGTCCGGAATATTTATTTATTTTATAGCTGCTAGTCCTTATCTAAGTAGGTACTTACCATAGTTTTCTCTCTTTTTTATGCCGAAAGGTACTCTTTAGTATGAACTTAGCTAGGTATACCTTGTAGGTTCCTTTCGTCTATCTATCGCAGTGTTCACCCGCCATTGCCATCGAGCTCACTCTGCTGATTGCAGGCTGTGCCATTTGCATCACTGTTTCAACTTTCAAGTACAGTCGGAAAATATTGTTCATTAGCTAAACGAGGTAGTAAATAATTTCAAAGCTATCCCGAAGGGGCTTATTCTACTCCCAATTGGTAGTAAAGTTCTTTCTACGACTTTTGGAAATTAGACATTTTTCATTGAAAAAATACAAAGGTACATGTTTTATCCCTTAAAAAATGCTGTTTTTTGGCTTAATAACTAATATTGCACTTAAGAAAAGTTCTACATCAAAATTGCTACCCAATACATCGTAATAATGGCAATTGACAATTGAGCTTTAATTTTTAGAGGAGGAAGGGCACAGCGAGATTTTCTCGTTCTGAATTGGAGCAGCCCGCCTGGGGAGGTACCTCCGCCTTACAGAAGATCGCTGCCAAATAACATTATTTGCTTCAAATAGTGTTGTGTTCCTGCGATGAGTAAGGATGCCAGAGCTCTTTAGGGGGGAGGGGGGAGGGGTCGGCAACGCGTGCGTGATGCCTCTGGTATTGCAAGCGCTCATAGGCTACGGTAACCGCTTACCAACAGGCGGGCCGTATGACTGTTTGCCACCTCAGTAATATAAAAAAAAAAAGCTCCTTTCGGGGTAGTATTGGTACTTATTATAAATAACCTTGTAATTATACCAAAGTATGTGGGTTACATCTTTTGCCCTGACTGTACAACGACCGATTGAGAGTACGGTGCACCATCTTCGTAGTTAATTTGAAAAGTGACTGCGCCCTGTACCTTGGCATCTCCCCAGAAATGTCGGTAACTGTCCTCCTTCACTTGCACTTTTCTAAGGCTCGTATCTAACTTTAATCGTCGTAAGTGGAATATTTTACCAGCACCGCTACACTTCGTGTGCGGCATTAAAGCTGAGATGGGTCCGTTTTTGGCTTACGCATGCACCTCGGCACGGACTAATGGTGTTGACCCTCGTTTTGTTTTTTCTGTTAGTGTCTTACGTCTTCTCTGATTTTCTTGTTTTATGTACAACTTATGTGGCAAAAAAGCTTACGGCCGACCTGTTGGTATGTGTTTACCGTAGCCTATGAACGCTTGCAATATCAGAGGCCACACGCACACGTTGCCGACCCCGAACCCGTTAAAGAGTTCTGGCAACCTCACTCACCACAGGAACAACAGACGGCCTGCTCTAATCTAGAGCGTGAAAATATCCCTATTCTTGTGTGTGTCCAAAATAAATGTATTTTCTTTCTTTCTTTAGTTAATAAGTCTTGAATGTCTATTCTCACGAGACAAGCTGAAACTTACCTCATTCGCACAAAGAACTCCGAGATAAGGCGGTGTTTGCACATGCATATTGCGGAGCGGGATCCGCGGCCGGATCAAAGCGTCAAAGCGATCCTGAGGGGATAGGAGCAAACGTCCCTAGGATTATTTGAGAATACGAGTTACTATCTCAAACGGACTATTATGAAGACTCGTGTTACCTAGGTACCTACCTCGATAGAATATATCACTCCAGAGTTTTGTGCGCGAAAGCGAAAAGCTTTCACCACACTGGTTTCTTCACTAATAGCTCTTATGACACAACAACGATTTTACAATCCTTTTATCGAAGAGAATGAATCATTTTTCTACCCTTTGTATTCATAACCTAGCCAGAGTTTTTTTAGGATTCAATAAAAATACTTATAGTTTATATACGTATCTTTTTGGCTCAAATTGTTAGTGATTTGGAAATAAAGTTGCTTACAATATTCTCAGACTTCTCAGCACTTTGAAGCTATGGATACTGGGGGCAAGAAGTTTAGATATAAATTAAGATATACGATACCTTGTAGCATTTAGCAAGTTTTTTAAGAGCACGCACACCCACGAATCTAATGAACACATAAATTCTACTTTGCCAGTAGGTTAAGATTTTTTGAGTTGAAAATGTAGAATAATTTCAAACACTGCTGTACCAGCCCGGCTAGCTCAGTCGGTAGAGCATGAGACTCTTAATCTCAGGGTCGTGGGTTCGAGCCCCACGTTGGGCGATCACTTTTTTCTTGTTATTGTAATCAGTGTGGTTGTGCAATGCTATACTGCATTTTTTTGAAGAAATACTCTTTCAAATACTTTTATTCGAATAACAAATCTGACCTCATACTCTAATTTAGTTTAGTTTTAGTTAAATTTAAAAAGAATTGTATTGGATGGTATTCATCGTAGTACACTATTGAATTTTAGGCTGATGAGGACGATGATGATGGAACGATGAATTAGGTTCACTTCAAATATTTTTTATTTAATTTATTCATTATCAAAAGAGATCTCCACCAGCCTAGCTATGTGGTGGTAGATGGTGGTGACTGGCGCCCGAAAAAAAAGCTCTGTGAACAGCTTTGTAAAACAAACCTACTAGCGTCATCTATCCAACAAGTGACTGACCATTTTGTGCGTGCTTTTTGTCAAACAATCTGACCTACTGTAGTACCCGGTAGTAAATCCAATCATAGTATGGTTCGAAAGTTCACCGCTAGATGTCAGTCTTACAAAGAACGATAATATTGTACTTTTTCTGGCCTTACCACCAACACCCGCGATTAAAGTTCAACGAAACATCAACCCATTAAGATCCAATCTAGCTAAACAATTTAAATGAAGGTGTCTTAAGTTTTTCATAATATCATAGAGGGTAATTGTAGTACTTCCTCTGCGACATCACTTTGGAGTACTTATGTGCAATTTGAGTAGTTTATATAAAACCCTGTGGTCACGCAAGATGCCTCTATTGTGTCATATCTTGTGATGAAGAGGCTACTGTTTGTTTGTGTGACTATTTGGGGTAAGTTAATTTTTTTTAGTAAAACTAAAATAACCCTTGTATTTAAGTCGCTAATATGTTTTCACTCCACTCACGGTGACAGCCATCTGAGCTTAATTTTATACAAAATGAAGTCTTTAGTCTATAGTTTAGTCATTTTTTAATTTTCCTCAAAACTCTATTCATGTCGTTAAAGATAAGACCCTAGGCGTGGCAGAAAACGTAATTATAGGTACCTATAGTATATTCTTCATTGTGAAGTTAAACCAACCATGGTATTCTTATCCTAGTATTCATAATTAGTCACTCATACAATTTTTAGTTCCACTCAACCAAATTATTTGATAGGATCGACGGCACGACAGCGTAGCAAGTTCTTGACATGCCTTGATCGAACTACGCCCTATGTTATTGTAGTGTATAGGTACCTATTATTAAAATTATTGTAATTAAAACATTGTGATAGAAAGGCTAGAGGTCCAATAAAATTAGAGACTAATCATTTAACAACACAGTTATAAAATAATAGTGGCTGCCCGCGGCTTCGCTTGCATGGTACCCGACCGGACAAAAAGTATCCTATGTTCTCAGGGTAAAGCTATGCCCATACCACAGATAACATAATACTATACCAAATTTCATCAAAATCGGCAGCAGTGGACTTATGTATATGCTGTGGTACCATGGTACTCGTAGTTTCTGATACCCACGACACAGGATTCGTAGTGTGATGTCAAGTCTGATGTGACTTTTGGGTATTTATTAGAGTAATATGGTTTTAGCTGTTCTAGACGCAAGTCATGGCATCTCTACCAAGATGGATTTTGGAGAAGAATACTCTTCTACAAACTCCAGCACTGTTGAGGACGAAGATGTTGAAGTGAAGCATACGATTGTTGTTTCGACAAAATTGAAGAATAATAACCGGAGGGGACTGCATGGCAATGATGGTAAGAATTATACAAGGTGATATGTGTAGGTAATATTCATTGGTGTGAACAACGTTTGTTCTACCATTTCCCTGATATTGATGTTTTTCATTGACAAAACAACAAGCAAAGTTTTCAAGATTTATTATCTATATCATACTCAAAGTTCAAGAAACAGCTGAAACAGCTTTAGTGTTTTCAGGGTTCAGTTTTCAACCCTGAAAACACTAAAATCAGCTGTTTCTTGAACTTTGAGTATGATATAGATAATAAAATTAAATTTTAACATTCTAAGATATTAATTATACAAAAAAATATGTAGTACTATTCCGCTAATATATTCATCAAAGCTCAACAAAATGCAGACGCGTGCACCTCCCGTACCGTTTGAAACCCGTTCGCACGCACTGGTGATTGAATTTTCAGATCTGGACCGACCAGTGGTGCAATTGTGTAAGCGTGATGACAATGAAGATCGTAACTATGAGGCTAATTTTTACTATTTTTGCAACATTCAAAACGTTATAAACCTGACAAGGGAAAACATGAAGACCTTACTTAGCTTCTTCCTTTTCATGTTTGAAAAACTTTAGATGTCGCTAAAGTTCCCTAAAATTGCGATCTTCATTACAATTTTGCTTACACAATAGCCTGGCAGGCCCGAAAATTCAATCACTAGTGTTGGCGACTAGCTTAGACAAACTTAATTTATCAAATAGTTTAACTTTATTCTTCAGGAGACACTGGAGCATTGACCTACAACATCGGACGCAAGGAAAGCACAATAGAAGACAGCGGTGAAGTTCCGATTGTAACTGGTTACAAAGCTATTGAAACAACTCAAATTCGGACTCCAGACACCAGGAATAAGCCTCAATATCCTCAACCACCCCGAGGTTTTCAACCTCCTCAAGGTTACCAAGATTCAATCTTTATCAACCGCAACATACGCGATGATGATGATATTTTCCCCAACATTGCAATAAGCTCCTTACAATGGAAACCTTCTAGCTTCTTCAATAATATCAACAATTGGGGTCAAGATCCTGGAAGAGATTCAAACTTCGTCAGGAGGATAGATCGACCAGCCTATCCAAACCAAGCGAAACTTCACAGAAAGATTACTGAAGATGGCATGAAGGAGTTCTACTGTCGGAAATGTAGAGAGCTCAACTGCCAAAGTTACAGAGATGTAACAATCTATCCTCAATCACGTAGTAATCCAACATGGGTTACTACTACACCAAAGATGAAATTGGACGGTAAATTGGCGAAATTAAACTAATGGGCGAGTTTCATTGTTTTTGTTCATCCTGCATCCGTGAGGTGGAAAAAAATGGTGATGCTATAACCTTGACGCACACTTTTAACTACCTACAGGTTGAACTGAACGTGTGCACGATTTGTATGGTCTTATTATCTATCTGCTCAGTAATATAAATCAAGCGATTCACAATATATCTCCATAAAGTATTATATAACGTTACATTAACATAGGTAGCTCGATCAGGTGCTAAAGTCTGCAGCTTTTTGTTCAAGTAGTATTTTTTTCCCCATTGCTTACTAGAATCAAACGTAGTACTTTTGATTTTAGTTTGGTCTTCTCATTTATTATTTATTCTAGATGGTTTATCTAGGTTATATCTAGATGGTTTATACAGTGTAAGGTGGAACCATTTACGCAAGTTTAGATGGAATAGGCTTGCCCAGCACCTTAACAATCTACTCAGCCTATTCGCCTTATTCTTACTAGTAGGATACGACAGGAAAGGATTCAGGAAAGAGTAAATTAGTATATCAAAAACAATTGTCTTAAGGGCATTTATTCGGAAGCCATAATGGATAACACGGTAACAGAGGCCAGAGCTAAAACATTGAGCTGAATCGGTAAACTAAGGGCTACGCACAGAGTAGCTGGAGACCTTCCCGTTATCATTGACCGTGGTATCGGAGCCTTGGTTGCTGACTTTCCGCCCGTTCACGTCCGAAGAAGAGGAGAACGAGGATACGGAGACGGACTTGTAGCCACCAGGCTCGCCCGATCCTTGGCTACTCTTAAAGATGTTCGGAGAGTTCTGTAACATCAGATAAATCATTTTCATCATCATTTCAGCCGTACGACGTCCACTGCTGAACATGGCCTCCCCCACAGACACAGCGAATTACTTATCATGTCGGGGGATTTGCCCAAACTCACCACGCTGGGCATGCGGGTTTGTGAGCGCAGTTAGAGCTATCGTTGTTAAAATAGGAGACGCAGCTGCCCATCCCCTAGCTTTTTCCCTAAGTCGCCTCTTACGACATCCGCGGATAGGTAGATATGGAGGGGCCTATTCTTCAGCCGGGGCCACCACGGCCAATAAATCATTTTACAGTTACAGTTTAGGAAGATACCTTTATAGTTTCAACTTCGTAAGACATTGATCGTTCTAGACTGACGAACTCAGACTTACAAGACAACTAGGCATTATTTGGCTTTGTATAGTGATTCATCATAATATAATATGCTATCCCGAAATTAGCTTATTCTACAGGCAATAAAGTTTGTTCTACGACTTTTTGAAATTTGTTATTAATGGAATCCAAAAATTGGAAGACTGCAGGCGACCTGCGCACATTTTTGCTATATCTACTAAGCCATCATAAAAGTTGAAACTTGATGAACTAAGAAGTAAATTAAGAATAAGTGCTTTAAGGCGTTTTAACTAGTTATTGCAGAGACAGTGATAGGGGTCCAAGACGCGTGAGGAACTAGCAAAGGCGATCTTGGATGCGCAGAAAAAAGCGCTTAGTGCGTAAACAAGATAAAATAACAGTAAGGTTACCAGCTGGTGACTCAATCAGATGAGTCACGTTTACATGCTAGGGCTACGTCATTGCACATTGTAAATTCAATTGCAAAGTAATTTCGGATTCACTTCGAAGATGTTACCTACATTCCAAAGGTTACCACCAAGGATAATGATTTACCTACATTTTCTTTATCTATGGTGTCATTCAGAATCAGTTCAAAATATGGAAATAAAATAGAAACCCAAGGAAAAAGCGATTGTAAATATTTAAAAACAAAACACAGAATGGCAGTAAAGGGGGCGAGAATAGACTACGAGCTACTACGAGTCTTCTCAACCCTAAAATACCAATTAAACACACCAGGCTCGCTTGGTATGTTCATTGCATTGTATTCAGAAGTAAAACAATTTGAATAGTAATCCTATGGCAACCTTGACTGTCTACATTAGATAGAGCGCTAATACAAATAACTCACGGTTTTAGTGTTTTTTTTTAGTTTACAGAAAGTACTATTCAAAACTACATACCTACCTAAGAAGCCATCAATTTTTGACTTTGATAAGGCTGCGTTTCCACCAGAGATGTGCGAGGATGCGTAGCGAGGCATGTGTTTGTAAAGAACCAATAGAATCGCTTTATCAGAGCTGTGCTGACCTAGGCGAGGTAAATGAAGCGATTCTATTGGTTCTTACAAACACATCCCTCGCTACGCATCCTCGCACATCTATGTTGGAAACGCAGCCTTAGACTCTTGTCGTTTAAAATACAAACACGCCGACTTTTTAGTGCAATAATCTCACTGCTGATCTTTAAAATAAACTTTTGAGTGACTGGGCCCTACCATGACGTCTTAATGCCATTCAAACGCGAGCGTATCAGTGCTATTTTACACGAATTTGAACCATCAATCTTTTGGGTCAACTTACGTTAAAAACAGTGAAGTTGATGGGCTTACCGGATTAGGAGGATTGATAGCAGCTGCTTGGTAACTGTATCCTGGTCCTAAAGCTGCTCCAGCAAACGCGGCATTCGCATTTTGCCCGAAATTAGGCATCCCGCCCTCGAAGGGGAAACCGTTTGGGAACTGGGGTCCTGGCATGTTCGGTAGGTCGTTGAAGGGGGACAACCTGGAGGGATTCAAATTGGGTGAATAGCCAGCCTGGTTTGACGTCAGGTCAAAGGCTTTGTGAGCCGCGTCAAGGGCTAATCTTTGGCTGTCTAAATTGGCTTGGAACGCTCTGGAATCAGAAACATCACGTTCATACATGTACTCAAGTGAAACAATGCACATTTTCTGTAGCTGTTTGAAATTTAGTGTGTGAGTCGGTGAAGTAATTTGTACATGCGTGTATTATTATGCTAAAGGGTTAAAACAGCTCATATACAACTTGTTCCGTAACCAGCATACTAACCCAAAAGGGGCCTATTCTACCAACAAAAAGCAATAAAACTAGCATTTTTCAATTCAGCTGTTTTGTTCTTTTTCTGCGTTAGTGAAGCTCGATATCAAGATTGCTACCAAAAACAGCTGAATTGGAGTTTGAACTGATTTGAAGTGAACCCGCAGATTTTTGCATACTTAGTGTTTTTTCAATGAAAAACGTCGATATTCCAAAATGGTAAAACAAACTTTGTTGTCAATTGGGTGTAGAATAAGCGGTTTTCAGGATCGTATACATAAACATCACCCTGTAGAATGCAAATGTTTACCTGTTCAAGTTATTGTTAATGAGACCATAGTTTGGTATATTATTGGAGACCGGCGCATAGGAGGAATAGTCTGGTATATTGTACGGTAGCCCATAATTTGGCATGCTATTGTATCCCGTCCGTGGTGAGTACGAGTATGTTGGTAGTGTTGGTATGTATTGTGGTATTTGAGGTGTGAGCGCATAGTCTGTGAACCCTGGACTGAAAGGATAATCGATTTAGTATACCTCCTCAACAAATTCGACATAGCTATGTGATTCATATGGAGCTACAGCCTCAACTCATTTCTCTGTACAAGGTTATGTATTATATAGCTGTTATTTACTCTACAATATTAGCTCCAGGCTTTCAGACTATTTGTTTCTATTAATAAATTGGACCTACACAATCTACACATCCGTCTCTTGCAATAAATTCTTGGTCTGTTACCACCACCATTGAGCCATGCCATACAATTAAAGATTCCTTCACAGATATTAGTTCGCTGTCGATATATCAGTTACAATCTATTGCAAAATAATCCTTACATGTACTAAATTGAGTAAATTTTCAGTTTGAATTTTCAGGGCTTGCGATATGTTTGCGCTGTAGCTATCGCACGCTCTCAAATGTCAAACTCTAAATTAACTTTAAAACGTAGATCTAAGGGTCATTTTGCAACGAATTTCAGATGACATATGGCAAGTCGTTTGAACACGGTTCAATACTTCTATCGTTCTCATTTTATTGAACAGGCTGATGGCCTCTAAGGTACTGATAAATTTGAATGCTATGATTGGTGTCACGTAATTGCTCACGTTTTTCTCGTTAGCGTGATAAAGCGCCATCTAGTAGAGAGCCTACCTCAAACCTTCTAAACTTCCACCATAAATGATTGAAGAACCTTCTACCGTAGACCGTCACCAAAGCGACTTTATACATCATCAGTTCTTACTCTTGCAGCAAGTTCTCCAAATTCCTAAAGTACTCAGGGAAGAATCCGATAAAATTGTCGGGTTCGTCGAAAGTTGGTGGTAGGAAGTCTGTAGAGGGTGAGAAGTCCGGCGGGAAAGTGCCCTTGGCGTCTACCACCTCACCGTCTTTCAAACCGTATGTACCTCCGTACCTCTTGCCAGATGAGTCACCGTACGCAAATGCACCTACACCGTTGGAATAACCTGAAAAGAGTTAGTTTGTAGTAAAAATCTTTTTTTTATAATTACAATGAGTAAGGAACCAAATGAGGCCAAAAACTGACAGTTTTTAGTCAAATAAGAAAATTAAATTACACCCGTTCTATTTGCCTTGCCTACACAGACTCGTGCTACGACTAAACTCCTAAGCAAAAACGGCAGAGCCAAGTTCCTTAATACATAATGTTCAACGATATCGGAGGTCCTAAAAGTCAAGCTCAAAATTAACTTTATTTTGAAGATGTAAGGATCATTTTAAAATCAACACGGCTTTACATTCATGAAAAGATTTAACTCGGTTATTCGAACCACAAATGAAATCATAACTTATGTTTGTGCAAAGTTGATGAATATCTTGATGACCATGTTATTGTGACCTACTAAACTGAAAATTGCCTATTGAATTCACATAGTACTACATTATTATAGTGATGATATGGAAAACATTACCGGTGATAGGTAATTCTGATAGTTACAACTTAAACAAGCAGAAAAACACAAAACCTATAAAAACATATTTATCGTCGGATCGTGTCAAAACGTTTAACTAGACGATAATTATCATGTGCTCGCTACAAAAAAAACTAATGCATATCTGAGATCATGACTCTGATGGGAAAACCCTGGTAGCCTACCTGCGTACCTGATTTTATCTATAGAATTGTAAAAATACATGCGTACTAACTGACTGACTATTCAGTGCACATTCAGTGCGCAGAGTGGGGCTCCGGTTGCTTGCTTACTTGTCGTGTCACTGATTATTTCTCGGTCATCCTGTATTATGGGCTGAAAAGGACCTAAGACCTTCGGCTGAAGGAGCCAGTGTAGTGAAAGCATTAAATTGCGCCCCATAAAGGCTCCTTTCGTCAAATATCTTCGAATTTTTAGGTTTTAGGACATGCCAGTTTCCTCACGATGTTTTCTATTAGTAAATTTTCGAGCCCACGACCTGTGGATCGGAAAGCGGGGCCACTACCACCACTCCACCAGCGAGGCTCCAGTGATGTGTTACCTCATCATAATCATCAGCCTGTAGAAGTCTACTGGACGTAGGCCTCTCCCAAAGAGTTTCATGACGAACGGTCTTGAGCCTTTCATCCACCGACTTTCCGGAATTATCAAATTTTTTTAAAGGTTGCGGGATGTCGCTATCGTGGAGGGAAGGGGAGGGGCTGCACTGCACTAATTACCTACAAGTTTCTAAGACCCTTCTTAGGCACTAGTATCTTCCTAATCAGACTGAATCCTCTGATTGATTTATTTTTTCTGACTTTTCTACGGCCAGCATTAGGGTTGAGGTTTGTAAGAAATAACTCAGAGAACGAAGTCGCAGGCGTACACACAGTCTTAGCATAATTGCTCACTAGTTCTACTGGTGTAGGTAATTGGTTTAATCACACATTTTGATCAATTATTATTATCTTACTGTTGTTTTATACCTTAATACCGCACACATAATGAGGGTAAACATGATTCGTGATTAGTTTTTATTTAATATGCAGTTCAAAAGGTGATTTAATCTGGTAGAGAAACCTCTGTTTTATTAAATTAATTAAATGTCTACTGAGATTTATAACAACCGTAGGTACTAAGGTACCCAGTATACAGGCTCTGCCTAGTGTGGGCATCGTCAGATACTTTTAGACTCATTGAATTCTAAGTTTTATCTGTTAGACCATCTCTGCGTAAACACTCGCCAATAAAATTAACTACAAAACAAGTAGTAGGTACCTAGGTATATCTAAATTGTTTATGGAGCAATCAAAGCGGTCAAGAAATTACATAACTTGTAGATTAATTTCAAATCCGTGTGTATTTCAGGATTGATGAATATCAGGAGACAATGTTATATTTGCCGTCAATATCATACAATGAACTACGTGAGCGACCGCAAAATATAGGTTTGCCACTTCCTTCACTTGGAATTTTGCTTTTCTGATCCCGTGTAATGGCACGGAAGCCTCAGGGCGCGAGTTCTCGCACATGACCGTCTTTATTTAAGTATGTAGATACATACGAAATAATTCATTATCACATAATATGAAAGTACGTAAAATGTTATAAAAAGCTATAAATACTATAAGCACCTTACCTGACTAGCGAACTCAACTGCGCAAAACACAATGAAAAGTGATCACCATGAAAGCAGGTGTGACACAAAACAATATAATTTATGACTCATTGAGTAACTGGCACAGAGAAAATTAACTTGATAGTTCTAGCATAGATAGAAGGTTCTAGAATTTCTATCAACGTATTACTAGTAGGTAATACGTTTATAGAAATTCTATTCAACATGTCGACATCTTTAATGATAACATTTGTAAAATATTTGATTCACTAAGAGTATATTTAAGTTTTAATTTTAGACAGTAGGCACTTTGGTATATACTGTAAGTTTGCTGTTTTAACTGAAATAAATAATTCTAATTCTTATTCTATTGTATAGTAATACATAAAATGTGATTCAGTGATTCCGAAAATTCTTTCAATGAAAGCGCAAAGAGAATGCTCGAAAATATGGCTGTATAATTTTGGAGTTGATGTAAAAAGGTTTGGGTTTTTAAAAAATGATGTTTTAAAAACCAAAACGAGGTTCTTTGTTTTTTTATTATTTTCAGCAAGATTTTTTTTTTTGTAGTATGTTATTGTTGTACTACCTACTTAAGTAGGTACCTACTGTTTGGTTATTATTTTTTGTATTAATTATAAATGTTCATGTAAAATTTAACCATTTTGAGAGACGTAATATCGTAGATGTCGCACAGTTCTGTCTATCGATGACGCAGGCAGGCAGTGGGAACTTAGCACGGTAATGCAGCACCATCTACTGCTCAGGTCACACCATGTGTCACACCAGCTATGTTTACCGTTGTCAAACATACAATTAGCACTACAATGCCCGTGGTTAAAGTCAAAGTCAAAGTCAAAAGGCATTTATTTCAATAAAATCACTAGGATCACTTTGAAACGTCTTAGAAACTAGGTGAAGCTATGCCTGTTCCTCGCGACCAAGCCTAGAAGAATCAGGCAACAAACACGGCTTGGTGCCTATCATTTTTTTCGATGATCCTTTTTCACAAAATGGAATTTAAAGCTTCAGTGTGGTGCCGATCGAACTAGGTGAGGCTCAAGAGAAAAGTAATCTAATTATAAAAATGTGAAAAAAATGAAGACAAATGTGAGCTTCAACAAATGATCTAAGGGCAGCACACGCTACACTTAATGAAATATGTACCTAATGCTTATATAATTAAATAATACTTAAAATATGATGCAAGCAAAAACTGTAAAGACACTGCAAAATGGCATTTTAGCTGTCGAGGGGCAGAGCGACTTCAGGCCATGCGGTTTTATCATTTAAATAATCATTTAGTTTATAGTACGCTTTCTTAATAAGATTATTCTTTATGTACACTTTAAATCTTCTAATAGGAAGTTGCGTCGCGTTTACCGGAAGTTTATTATAAAATCTTACCATATTCCCCATAAAAGACCCATTTACTTTTTGTAATCTAAATTTTGGTGTTTGATATTCAAGATTGGCGATTTTTAAATGCATATCATCATCATTTTCAGTCGTAGGATATCGCTAGTTAACATGGACTCCACCACGGATTCGAGAACGAATTTCTATTACGTGGAGGGATTTGCCTATTACCCATACTCCACGGCCACGCGAGTTGGGAGCGCAGTTAGAGCTATTGTTGTGAAAATAAGGACGCTGTGTTTTCCGTGAAATTCTATAAAAAATTGTCTCAAGATTTAGGTTAGTTGAAAATCATAAGGCAAGGTCTAGCATAAACCGCTCTTGCCTCAAACAAAATGTGCTGAACTAAATGAGTTTTTCACTAATTTATAGGTAAAAACATAAAACTAGTTATTCGCGTTGTGCGCGAGCTGTGCGCAGCTCGCGTGACTTTTTTGTTGCTGTTGTTTAACCCTACAAACCCTACAAACCCTACTAACCCCTACAAACCCTAAAAAACCCTACAAACCCCTACAAACCCTAAAAAACCCTACAAAACCTACATAAACATAAAATATCAATAGAATGGAAAAGCAAAACAAGTTTACAAATGAATCTAATCAGGCGATAAAATTGTATTCATGGTTAAGCGCGTCGAATGTACCTACTCGTAGCTTTACGAGATCAATACAGGCAATATACATACTACATAGTAAGTGTGTGAAATCCTACTAATATTATAAATGTGAAAGTTTGTGAGGATGGTTGTTTTTCATAATAGGTATTAAACAATATTATAAAAGACTGTTGTTGTACAGAGTGCGTAAGAAAGTAGGTGGGTAATTAGTAAAACCCACCATATTATATTTTTTGTATCATCATCATTAAAATATCAGTTTTTTAATTCTGAATACATTTAAACTTTACGTATAAAACCACCTTTGAAAAAAGTCCCAGAATACCTACAGTTTGTGTGAAAAAGCGATAGGTCCCTTTATTCTCAAAGAAGCCGGTTATTGCATATCTGGGTGAGTATCTAAAGACCGCTGCAAACGATCTATAGATAGCGCAATTGAACCAGATCACTATCAGTCTGAAGTGACCCCGAGTCGCTGGTACGGTTGCGCTGGGTGGCAATGCTCGGCTCTCGTGCCTTGCGTCGCATCGACCAGACGCCCTTATATTATTTTGAAAACACCGAGGGCAAGCGGGCCCCCGCGGTATAAAAATATGGTAGGCATTACAAAGGCTTATCTTTCTTCTGTATTTCCTCATTGGTTCAAGATGAGTCTGCAGCAAACATTATATGTTTTGTCATGAATAATTCAATAACATTAATAAAATCAAGTGCATCTGTAAAGTAGCTTAACTTTTTTTTTTTACTTTTTGTGGCTATGGTGTCACTGCGGCCACAACTGGCCTATTGTGATCACCACTTTATTTATGGAGCCCTTTGACAGGGCCTTTAAAGTTCACCGCAAAGCCCAGCAGCTGTTAAAAACTGAAGGATTTTCTTTGGGGTGAGTTGCTTTAGCTCCATTTGGCTGAGGAGCTTACTTAACTAGCTAGCTTACCTTAATTTATAAGCTTGCTAACTATCCATATCCATATATGTGCAGTATAAATAACTAGGATCATCATCATTTCAGCCGTACGACGTCCACTGCTGAACATGGCCTCCCCCACAGACAGCGAATTCCTTATCATGTGGGGGGATTTGCCCATACTCAGCACGCTGGGCATGCGGGTTGGTGAGTGCAGTTAGAACTATCGTTGTTAAAATAGGAGACGCTGCTGCCCTAGCTTTTTTCCCTTAGTCACCTCTTACGACATCCGCGGATATGTAGATATGGAGGGGCCTATTCTTCAGCCGGGGCCACCACGGCAATAACTAGGCAGCTAGAATATAAATATGATAAATATGCACATGTCTCATCATCAAATAATACTATCAGGAAAACCACAATCCTACTTTTTCATAGATGAAATTTTTTTCGAAAGATACGTGATAGCGCATTCTGAAGACGCCTGTCAGGAATTGTCTAACTTTCTAAAAAAAAAATGAAAAATGCAGTTATCCGGGATTAAATTCAGGGAATAAAGTTATGATAGGGATTGTTATTCTGGCATAACATAGCGTTTCACCCGAAGAATCGAATCCACCCTTACTCTATCGGCTCGATAACAAAATAAAGAGTGACTGATCATGAATAAGGGGCTAAATATCGAATCATTTAGTTACTGACATATTGACATCAACCCATCGAATCGAATGGCGACCACGAACCGGGCGACGCAGTGTTGGAAGGCCCCCCACCCTAAGGACCGACGACATTGTGAAGGTTGCGGGAAGTCGGTGGATGGAGAAGGCTCAAGACCGTTCGTCACGGAACTCTTTAGGGGAGACCTATGTCCAGCAGTGGACTTCTACGGGCTGATGATGATGATGATGACATCAACCCACAGCTTATCTTAGCTTCCTTTTGTGGTCTAGCGGTACACTAAGAAAGGGATTCCTGAAATTCTACCCCTAGGAGGGTAGAATATAGGGTAGGGAAGGTATAGAGGGTGTTGATTTCTTTTTAACTCCAACTGTGCACCGGCGCACAGTTGCAGTTAAAAAGAAATCAATACAGATAAAAATGAGCCAATAATAAAATTCTAATTAATGTATGCTACGATTTATTGATAAACAAACTTGTACTCATAACTGGTTATGAATACTGAACCTCAACAAACAATAGTCGGATTGACGTGTCTATACGCCGCACCAAAAGTAGAAGAATACGCTATGGAAATTCATTCTTTAGCCCATAGATTTTATATGATACCAATGTTAGCATTAAGCCGTGTTCAAACGGCGAGCGAAATTTAATCTATTAAATGCTTTAAACTTATTTCAAAATGATCCTTACGTCTACTGATGAAAGTCAATTTGGAATTCCCAGCGCAGTCCATAAGAGTGTTTTTATAGCTAGGGGTAGAGTGGAGATAGGTAAAATTGCCTCACCTTTAACATAGCTCCAGCTGAGCTGCAGGTATATCGCACTTATCAATACAAAACCTTTCATTATCACAACCGCACAGCAATTTAGACTAACTATCTAACCAGTTAGTGACTAATTTACAAAAGTATAATACGAACGCGGGTATACGCAACGGCTGAGTATCGCATAGTGTTGTGGCTGAGTCCTTGCAGACTATAAATGTTACTTCTCCACGGCTTATCGATTGTTGTTCGCGCTTCTATTACTTTGTGATACGGCATATTTTACGCTGCGTTTTCTCGGTCACTGCGAGATTTTCTATCAGAGATGCTTTCAGGAGCAAACATCCGGGGGCAACGAATTTTACAACGAAGGACACAGTAATTATTAAGGTTTAATGGAAATTCTAGTATTTTTAATATTTTCAAGAAAATTGCTGTCTTTAGTATAAAATAACAAGGTTTATAAATGATTTTTATAATATTCCGAGAATGTTAGATGCAAATGGAATTCGAACCCACCTTCCCCTAGATACGAGGATGATAGAGCATCCCCGTATCTTAGGATTCTTAGGGGAAGATTGGGAGTTCAAATTCGGTCTGAAACTAACATATTTGTTATCAAGGGAATACTAACCTAAGGTCGTTATCACTATAAAAACAATAGAGAGAAAACGTGAGCTCTATGACTCTATTTTCAACTAATTTGCATATTAATCTATTTGTTTAGTTGCGAGCTCATGAAAAAATTCCAAGAATAGGCTTGTTTGGACGAAAATGTTTGAAGTGTCAAGTATTTCTCTGAAATAGGTTTTCAATATGAAACTGCAACAACAGACCCTAGGAGGAGGTAGGGCACAGCGAGATTTTCTCGTTCTGAATTGGAGCAGCCCGCCTGGGGAGGTACCTCCGCCTTACAGAAGATCGCAGCCAAATAACATTATTTGTTTCAAATAGTTTTGTGTTCCTGCGATGAGTAAGGTTGCCAGAGCTCTTTAGGGGGGGAGGGGGTTCGGGGTCGGCAACGCGTGCGTGATGCCTCTGGTATTGCAACCGCTCATAGGCTACGGTAACCGCTTACCAACAGGTGGGCCATACGCTTGTTTGCCACTTCAGTAGTATAAAAAAAAAAAAAAATAATAAAGACCCATTCAGCAAAATTCTTTCCGAACTAACCATAACTAGCCCATATAAAATCTCATAAAATGGAAGGGGTAACAGCTGCGTGGGCAGCATACTTGCAAACAAAATAATGTATGACTTTTTAAGGACAAGAAGTACCTACCTAATTATAAGTTTTACTGGTAGTACATGAGTAATGTGTAAATGTAGGAATATCCTGCTTCTTCTGCCTTGTTGTAATTAAAACTTCACCAAGACGGTTTTACGATCAAGATGCAAGATTAAAAGGTCAATAATGGTCATGAGAATTTCCAGTACAATGGAATTAACTGAACGTCTGTTTATCCTACTAATCTTATTTACTACTATTATAAATGCGAAAGTTTGGATGGATGTTTGTTACTCAATCACGCCATAACAGCTGAACGGATCTGGATGAAATTTAGCACAGAGATTGATTATAGTCTGAAATAGAATTGACTGGCCTCATAGCTCAGTTGGTAGTAACTCTGCCTTCTGCGCTAGAGGTCGCGGGTTCGATTCCCGCACTGGACAAACATTTGTGTGATTCACAGATGTTTGTTCTATGTCTGGGTGTTAAATATATATCTATTATGTATATCAGTCTCTGGTACCCATAGTACAGGCTATGCCTAGTTTGGGATCAGTTGACCGTGTGTGATATGTCCGGAATATTATTATTATTATTATTATAGCACATAAGCTTTAATCCTCGTGGGTACTGGTGAAGCCGTGGGCGGTAGCTTGTATTATTAATACGAAAGTTTATAAAGAATAAGTGAGGATGTATGTTACTCTTTCACGCCGCAACCGCTGAACTAATTAGAATGAAATTTGGCGTAGTGTTTAGCAGCAAAATAGTGGATAGCCTGGTACAACATATAGGCTACTTTTTATCTCGGTACCACGCGAACGAAAACGTGCGTGGAAGTATGTTTAGAGTAGAGCAGAGTACAACAATAGCCACGCTAATTTAGGGACCCAAACATGTACATTTCATTAATTTTACCACCTTTTATTTTGCATCATCTTGGCCATCCTGTACTAGGTCAGTGACCAGGTTGAGGCGTGGTGGCACTGAAAAGGCCCATATTTTTTTCTCAAGAGTCTATAATTTAATGATAAAGAGGTTAATGTGTAGGCTGATAATATTAATTTGTAATTATTGTTCAGATAGATTTATTGATGCGTTATGTTATACATGCTCGATGAACCGAGCATGTAAAACACTTATATAACAAAAGCAATTTTTTCCACCAGATTCAGAGTTCAGTTTATCTACCATACTTGGGGATAAAAGTAGTGAATTAATTTTATTTATATTTATCGACTTTTATCACATTAATTATTTGATTACGTAATATTCTCTTTATTCTTAGTAGTTTCAATCAGTTATAGCATGAAGTATGTCGAATATTATTGCACGTGTTCTTATGTACGCACAATGTACGGCATAAACAAAACATGAAAAAAAGTATTCAAACTAAATAGATTACAGGTTAGGTAACAAGTTATTTTGAAAACTAGGTATGTTAAAACTTAGGTGGTAGCTCTGGCTGCAGAATAGGCCCCTCGATATTTACCTACCCGTGGATGTCGTAAGAGGCAACTAAGGGAAAAAAGCTAGGGGATGGGCAGCTTCGTCCGCTATTTTAACGGCGATAGCGCTAACTGTGCGCGTGCCCAGCGTGGAGCGTATGGTCAGTTTCCTCCCACATGAACTCGCTCAGGAAATTGTGGTGGAAGCCTCAGTGGACGTCTTACGGCTGAAATGATGCATGAATGATGATGATGATGTTAAAACTACGATATCGTCGCTGAGCGTACTAAATAGTTGTTTTTCTTAGTTTAACCCCTTACCGCATACAAAGCCATGTATGCTTACAAAAGTTTTTTATTTTTTTTACACTTTATGCAAAGATTATATTGAAAAAAACTAAATTGAATCGTATCAAGCATTTCCTTGTGAAACGGAATGCATTTATTTTTTTCCGTGGTATGTCACACCTGTCAATATTTTTGAGGATATTTGTAGCGCTTCCAGCCGGTCAGTGAAAATAAAATAGTGCCACTTTTATCAGTGAAAAAAAAATGTAAAACGGTGAGTGAGATCTTCAAATAAAATATTTATACAGTCTTTGAATCATCCACCATACGGTTTGTGATTTGTTTTTGAATTAACTCTTGTTTTTGACCCGTTTTAGAAACTCCATCTATGGCTTCGTATGCGTTCTCGTCCAATACACTGTGACTCATATATGGCTTTGTATGCAATAAGGCTCTTTTCTATTTTTTTCAGAGATGGACCCTACTCGCTTTTATGGTACTTCCAAGCATGCAAATCCAATACCTGGTGATGGTTTTTTGAGCAATGATGATCTTGCTTCCAATTCTGACACTGAATATAAACTTAACTCTTTACGTGCACCTAAAAAAACGCATGTTTACATACCTGATTCTGATTTCAATTGCTCCGATGATGCTATGATTTTGGAGGCTTAATCAACATCAACAGCAAAGCGTAAAAAAGCCAAAATGGCTGCTCACGAAAAAAACAACTTTTAATTCAAAGGAAACACAGTTTTCCGGAAGTAATAAACAACTAGATCCATCAGCAATTTTTTGGAAGAATTTCTTAACTCAATCGTTGATGAGTCTAGCATCAAATAAGTCCAAAAGTCCGTTTGGATAACGTCTAGCCCGCATGCATTTTAAGTCAGGAAATTGAGAAATTTAACGAAGCAGTCATATTTATATTTAGTGTGAAGGGGATGTATTGGTCAAAATAATTGACAGCTATGACAAAACTGTTCCAACTCTATATTTGTGCTACAGTGAGAAACGAAACTGCTTCAAAGATTTTCATAAAGTGTAATTTGCCTTTTCACCTTAATACATACGAAGCCATATATGCCTTCACATATTTTTACTAGAATGCTTAAGTAGCCATATATGGCTTCGTGTAATAACTTCTTGTATAATAATTATAATAATTTTTTTCAAGTCTTTTGTGATTAATCAGACATAAATAAACACCGTTTTGCATAAAACTATTTTTTTATGAACATCCTTCATGAAGTAAGGGGTTAATACTACTTTTGAAGTTTCATGAATTCTTAAGCTCGAGGGTGGAGTTTTAAGGGCAATTAAAAAAAAACAAAGAGCCATTTTATGAGAATAAGTTAAGTCATTATGTCGGTGTGAATGAAAACCTATGTATATTGATGAATAATGAAAATAAAAAGGAATAGTGTTGGGCTAGTCGCAAAATACCTATCGTCAAAGGAATTTAGCTGGGAATGGCTGGAACAATACATACATACCTTTCTTTTTTTATTGCTGTTATCTGTGTTTTCTTGTGTTCAATAAAGAATAAAGAACAATTTGGCATTTTTTTTTAATGGGCTGTCATCTAAAAAAAAATAGCCAAATCGTTCCAGCCATTTTCAAATGATGCGTTCACCAGCGAAAACTATTACATTTTTATTTATGTAGATTGTCAGTGAAGTCATTCCGGGCATGTGTTTATTGATAAAGCACCACAAAACATGTCTGAAATGCTCAATTAGCTCACTCGTGCATCACGTTCATATTCATCTTGAAGTCGTACAGTATCTATATTTAATTTATATATTATAAGTTTATCCTCTATATTCGTCTTTATGCACTTGCAAGGATGAGGATATAAAGGAAGATATTTCCGAGGCGTATAGCTTCCATCGTATATTACTGTAGGCTATGCTGCATTTTTGCATGTTATCGATCGTCCATTGAATTTTGAGTTTGATATTTGAGTGTGTGCAATAAAGCTCAACGATATCGCAAGCTCCGAAAAGTCAAACTCAAAATTAACTTTTTTCAGAAGACACTCCTTTTTTTTTTTTTTTTACAACTGAGTTGGCAAACAAGCATACGGCCCACCTGTTGGTAAGCGGTTACCGTAGCCTATGAGCGTTTGCAATACTCTGGTAAGAGGCATCACGCACGCGTTGCCGACCCCGAACCCCCTCCCCCCCCTAAAGAGCACTGGCAACCTTACTCATCGCAGGAACACAACACTATTTGAAACAAATAATGTTATTTGGCTGCGATCTTCTGTAAGGTGGAGGTACCTCCCCAGGCGGGCTGCTCCAATTCAGAACGAGAAAATCTCGCTGTGCCCTACCTCCTCCTACTTACAACATATGACTTATGGTTTTGTATACATGGTTACCTACTCTTGTACAAGGGACTGTTCCTACTAAAGTTAGTGGGCACGGAGGATCGTATGCTTTCGGAACAACTACTACTTAGCAATTGAACCAAATAAGAATTGAATGGCCGTGGTGGCCCCGGCTGAAGAATAGGCCCCTCCATATCTACCTATCCGCGGATGTCGTAAGAGGCGACTAAGGGAAAAAAGCTAAGGGATGGCCAGCAGAGTCCCATTTTAACAACGATAGCTCTAACTGCGCTCGCCAACCCGCATGCCCAGCGTGGTGAGTATAGGCAAATCCCCCCACATGATAAGGAATTTGCTCTGGGGAGGCCATGTTCAGCAGTGGACGTCAAACGGCTGAAATGTTTATGATGAAGAATCGCTAGGAAAATGCAACAAAAGGTCTCACCGACAATTTACTGTTGGTAGGATTATGAATTGTACCTTTCTGCGTAGGACGCTTTTTGTTCATCATACCAAACCACAAAGTTTTAGGTAACAATTAGCTGGATAATACAAACTTTTTATCCGCCAATGGCGATGGCAGAGATTAGTCATGACTGCGCTATAGCTTTTACTAGCGGCTTTATTTACGTTATACATAAACATGTACATATTGTTATAGGTATTGCGTGTATTCCCAGTTCAGTCCAAGAGCGTGTGAAAGACTTTTTTTTTAATTCAACTAAAGTGGCACAAGCATACGTTCCACCTGTTGATAAGCAATTACCGTAGCCTATGAGCGGTTGCAATACCAGAGGAATCACGCACGCGTAGCCGATCCCGAACCCAGAGCCAGAGCTCTTTAGGGGTGGGGACCCCTAAAGAGCTCTGGCAACCTTACTCATCCCAGGAACACACCACTATTTGAAACAAATAATGTTATTTGGCTGCGATCTTCTGAAAGGCGGAGGTACCTCCCAGGCGGACTGCTCCAATTTAGACAAAACAAAAAAATGTGCCCTATCTCCTCCAATCCATACATCCAAACACTTGGATTGATTTTGGAATATATGTTAATATTTGATCCATATCTCCAAATAAGCTGTCGCAGACAAATCGTCCGGGCACCATATCAGATTCACCTTAGATAGAGCCCTTCCGCATTTTTTGTTCAAACAATGCCATGTTTTATTGTCACGGACCCCTGACAGTAAAAAATAGCAAAATATCTACTAAAAGATATTGTTTTCCGAAAATATAATAATAACACAATACCTATATAAGAAGAGTGCTATACGATTTTCTTCAGTGATTGTTGTCAGAAAACGAAATGGATAAAACTTACCTAAAGAGATGGATGCGGAAAAATATGGACGTGGCACATGTGTTCTTTCCTCTTTCCCAGGGAACCTATACGTACAGCAGTGAAAGTCTTGTGATCATTATAGCAAAATGAAAGACTAACGATAATTTAATTTATTTATTTACTAAATTTTCTAATAATCACAGAAATAAAGTTAAACATAAACTCATTAATCCATATTCGCTAACATTGAGCGCGTTGAAGTCTTTTCAATAGATTTTGTGACGCATTTAGTACTCTTTATTCTATATTGTACACAAGAAAACAGAGATTACAGCAATAAAAAAGAAAAGTATGTACAAAGGCGAGCTGAACCCTAAAAAGAGTTTTCTTCCAGCAAACCTTTGAGGCTAGAAAGAAGTGATTATAGAGGGAGGTTCGTGTACCTAAACAAATATGGTTACTTATTAGTACGCTATTGAACTTTTCTATGGTAAGTGACATTACAGTAACGCCTTATTGATCGATGGAGCGAAGATCTCTATGAGTAGTTCTTTTACAAAATATTGTCATTACATGGATGAAACATTGCCATGGATCTGGAAGAGATAGTTTTTAACCCTGGTTTATCCGTAACGATAGTTATCGCACAGTCAAACTCTTTGGATTTATTTCGTAGAAGAATGGACCATTTTGAAATAGACTTATCTCTCAACCTTGCAATGTTCGGTTCATACAATTGTTTCCCAAAATCTTAAAGTTACAACGATTTAAATATTTTCAGTTGTGTACATTATTGACTGTCTGTGAGCTTCCTATCAAGTCCTCTTGATAGTATTGAATGATATACTTTCCTATATCTATAAGTACCTAGGTATACGTTTTTATGCCAACAACCACTGTACCCAAGTTTCTAAAGGTATCAAATCGACTGCATTCTGCAAACATCTGTTGCAAAAGGAAACTTACAGAAAAAAATGCATGACGAAAATACCGAGACCCTAAGCCCTAATAGAAGTCACTGATCAGAGCCTTAAGCACGAATAATTCACGATAGCGTTAAACCGTATTCAAACAGCGTGCGATAATATGTCATTCAAAGTTTATAGTTTAATTATAAGTTTATTTCAAAATAATCCTTACTTCTAGGTACTGATTAAAGTCTGACTTGCGATATCGTTGAGCTATATCGCACGTCCTTAAATATTAAACTCAAAACTCAGTAGACGTAAGGATCATTTTGAATCATATTTTAAACAACTTTAAGGTAGTTTATCGAGCGACTTTTGAACACGCTTACAATACATAGTAAAAGTTAAAGCTTGAAATATTTTGATTTTGATTGGATTTGCAATCGTAACGCTGTCGTAACTTGTTCGTGCTTGGGGCACAGAAAACATTTTGCAACGGGCTTGCTGTCGATTTTTACGCTAGAAACTTCTAGAGAACTTGGTAAGAAAGGTCCAGTTATTATAATAATATATCGCATGCTCTGCACACCATACATGTTTTTCAGGTTAGCTTAGTTTGAAGAAAGGGTTCTGCTCAAACTTAGGCTTGAAGTCGAACTCCTTGACCTGCCCGTTTTCGTTGATGATCTTGTGGCCTGCACTTTGCTCAGTCTTCTGCCCGTTCTGGTCTGACGAGGAGTGGAAAGTGACCTCGGACTCGCCATAGACTTGCCCACCCTCGAATGGCTTCAAGTTTCGGACGCTGCCGAGATGTACTGGCTGTAATTCGAGAAAATGTGATTCAATAATGAAGTAAGTTAAACCAAAGATATATGTATATATGCACGAAAGGTGCCTCTAAGAGGCGCACTTTAGTCCTTTCACTACACTGATTCTTTCACCGACGGTCATCGGCCCTTTTCAGGGCCGACATACCTCAACCTGGTCACTGACCTAATACAGGTGACCAAAAAAGAATCTGTGTCACAACAAGCAAGCAACCAAACGCGCAACGCGTGCGTGATGCCTCTGGTATTGCAATCGCTCATAGGCTACGGTAACCGCTTACCAACAGGTGGGCCGTATGCAGGTTTTCCACCACAGTTGTATAAAAAAAAAAGGTTCTATTTATTCTGGCTTACAAATCACACTGGTTGATTTGTAGCTAGGGATGAAATAATATTTAGTTTTTAGCCTTTTTATCATCTATATAAGTAATTAATTAAACGTATGAGAAGTTCGACTTCAGGACCTTAGTATATTATTCAATAGCTGAATAATATAATTCAACTGATTTGTCCACAAAATTAATTTTAGTATCGAGTTTTTTCAATGAAAAATGTTGAATTTCCAAAAGTCTTAGAACAAACTATATGTATAATTTGATTATAGTTTGATGTTTGTATTTATAGTTTTAAGATGTATGATGGATGTATAATATAAATATATATATTATGAATGACCTTGTAAAATAGTGTAGGCATTTACTTTTGATCATCCGGTTATTGGTCATCGTATTATCTGTTAGCACCTATGTACTGTTAACAGCTAAAGAAGAAATTAAAAAAAATACCTGCCATCCTTCTGAACCAAATTTGCTGGATAATCTGTAAAACAGAAAATAAAGACACCTTAAACACGCATCACGCACACGCATCCGTCTCCCAACAGGTAGGTCTTAAAATGAACATGAGCAAGACAAATATCATGTCCAATGCTCATGTCGCACCTATGCCGGTAAATGTTGGGATCGATACCATTCAAGTTGTAGACCACTATGTCTATTTGGGTCAGACGATTCAACTAGGTAGGTCCAACTTCGACAAAGAGGTCAACCGACGAATCCAACTCGGATGGGCAGCGTTTGGGAAACTTCGTCATATCTTCTCGTCGCAGATACCGCAGAGCCTCAAGACGAAAGTCTACAATCAGTGCGTGTTGCCAGTGATGACATATGGCACTGAGACTTGGTCACTAACTATTGGCCTTATACACAAGCTCAAAGTCGCCCAACGGGCTATGGAGAGAGCTATGCTCGGAGTTTCACTGCGTGATAAAATCCGAAATTTGGAAATCCGTAGAAGAACCAAGGTTACCGACATAGCTTTCAGAATTAGCAGGTTGAAGTGGCAGTGGGCCGGCCATATAGCTCGCAGAACCGACAACCGTTGGGGAACAAAGGTTCTCGAGTGGCGACCACGAACCGGACGACGCAGTGTTGGAAGGCCCCCCACCCGATGGACCGACGACATTGTTAAGGTTGCGGGAAGTCGGTGGATGGAAAAGGCTCAAGACCGTTCGTCATGGAACTCTTTGGGGGAGGCCTATGTTCAGCAGTGGACTTCATCAGGCTGATGATGATGAAACACGCATCAATTTTTTTTTATCCTAATAACATCAGACATTTATAGTAATTCATATACCGACTCTTTTTACTAAAGCAATGGCAAGTCACAAATCGTCTACCCTTCCGATCCAAAGTTCGTGGGTTCTAATATCTGCATAAATGACCCGGTCATGCACCAACGGATACGCATCACAACGCATCTAAGAGGCGCACTATAATCCTTTCACCCACCGTTTATTTTACCAACGGTCATTGGGCCTTTTCAGGGTTCACCATACCTCAAGCTGTTCAGTGACATAATTCAGGATGACCAAGAAAAAACCAGTGACATGACAAGCAAGCGTGAGGTACTTACAGACTTTGTACTTTGTCCCAAGCACCCGCGTTTGCAGCTTCTAAAATGTCATCGAAAGGCGATTGCAATGGGGCACCTGGAAAATACCAAATGGTCAGTTAATAATAATAATAATTAATTTATTTCAGACTATAGTAAAGTTACAGGTCTTATTTAACTTATGGACTGTCCATATCAATATTGCCTAGTCGTTCATTATAATGTTACGCGAGATAGGGCACAACGAGATCTTCTCGCTCTAAATCGGAGCAGCCCGCCTGGGGAGGTACCTCCTCACAGAGGATCGCAGCCAAATAACATTAGTTGATTCAAATAGTGTTGTATTCCTGCCTTGAGTAAGGTTGCCAGAGCTCTTTAAAGAGGGAGGGTTCGGGGTCTGCAACGCATAGACTACGGTAACCACTTACCAACAGGTGGGCTGTAAGCATGCTTGCCACCTTAGTTGTATAAAAAAAAACGACAAAGTTAAAGCGATGCTCGGTGCGGTCACCAAAAACATGGAAGGCCGCTGTAAGGGCGGCGCAAAAGCTACGTAACCAAAGTTGGCTACAGCTTACTTTATGTAAGTCACTCGAAATTTATTTTTATGAACGTTGCCTATGGTAAAATAGTAATTTCCCGCGTAAAGTTTGTAGTTACGTCATAGTAGAGCCTATAAAGTTGTGTGGTACCAAATAAGTAGGTAATAAAATTGAAAAAATGCATGTTACGCAAATTACCGTAAAGTATTTCAATTTTTTTATGATTTTTTGATTGAATTTGGATTGTACTTCAGTACTTAGTAATTGAATTTCATATGGGTAGTAGTTTTATTATTTTTCAATTAACTCTATTGGAAACATGTTTCCAGCACACGTCTATACAAGGTGATTCATAATATGTACGCTATCCCGATAGGGGCTTATTTTACACCTTATTGGAAATAAAGTTTGTTCTACAGCTTTTGAAATTCAAAATATTTCAATGAAAAAACACTATAAATAGACCATTTTTTTGAAAAATTAGTTAGCAAAATAGTAAAATTAGTTAGCAAAATTAGTTTCAACTGATTTGACCCCAAAAGGGTCAAATCAGTTCAAACTAATTTTTCAGCTGTTTTAGTTAGCAATGTTGATGTTGAATTTCTCGTACGTTTAATAATTAGTTAGTTATTTTTTTAAGGTAGTAAAAACATTTAATATTAACATAAAACATTTTAAAATTAGCTGTTTTTAGTCTTTCAAAAACAGCTAATTTTAAAATGTTCGGCAAAAATCTGAAAATTTTCTTATTTCTTTTCTGCTAATTTTCTTTCTTATTGTTGCTAGATTAAGCACCTTTCGGGATAGTATACATATTATATATCACCTTGTATCTACAGGTATACATATACCTAAGTTGTGTTGTTAGGTTAACTAGTTCTTAGGGTAGCCATATCGGATTATTGCTCATAAAGTTCGAAGCCAATACACGAGGCTACAATATTTATGAGTGAGCGTAGATATTACCCCGGCGCCAGTCTTGGGTTTGCACAAATATCAGAACTTTTCAGACTTTGCACTAATACGCAAAGACGCAAGTTTGGCACAGACATTTGCGTATGCGCGCACAGTTTTAACAAACATATGTAATTTGCCATCCGGTTTTTCTTCGCACATCGAAGTAAACGAATCGGCCTGCCGCACAGATTATATATTTACTCAGTCAATATTATTGTCTATGGCCATACTTATGCAAAGCTTAGTAGGCTGATCGGAGCGATTGTATAAGCAAGCTTCTTCAAGCAGAGCCGTTATTAAGGAATCCGAAAAACGGGGACCGTCGTTCATCTTGTCGGCCATCTTTGCGATAAATATTAAATAATGTTTGCACTCACAAAAAATATAATGTCTATGGTGGGAACATTTAACAACAAGTCTGAAAGCTGTATTTTTTTTTTTTTTTTTTTAATAGAGCTTGATGAAAAATGCACAAGTTGTGCGAGTCACAAAACAAAATAGAGTTGGTAACTCCTAACGTCGTTTTTAGATTACTCTCACGGTTTCAGACTACGCCTGAGGCCTTGAAAAAACTTCTATATAGTACTAGCTTCAGCCCGCGGCTTCGCTCGCGTGGTACCTACATAAAATGTACGTAAAATGTATTTGCGTGCATTTGCGCTGCAAATATATGCTCAAACTTTAACACATATCTGGCGCTGATATTAGAAATCTCAAGTAAAACTACTGCTCTATCAAATCACAATGGCGCGCTCATATGCGACACTGACGCCCCCTATGAAAAATCAGAGTGAGAATTTCGATGAGCTACTGAAATGAGCTGCTTGTCAACAACACTATACAATGCAACTTGTGTCCTATTTGACTGACTCTGACTCCTTGCGTAGCCATGACAAAATTAAATGTTTTAGAAACCATTATCAAAAAACTTTTTAAATAAATATACGCGCTGGCATCGCACTAAAAACAAACGTCGCACGAACTTATCTACGCTCTACGCGAAAATGAAGGTCAACTGCGTTTATCACTCACCTAGGGAAATGCGTCAGAGCTGCGAGAAACATTTATTTTATCTAGGTACCTCAACAGTTCTTCTGATATTAGCCGTGTTCTTCTTCTTGTCACTGATTCTTTCTTGGTCATCCTGTCTTTGGTCAGTGACCAGGTTGAAGTATGGAGGCCCTGTAAATGGCCTATGACCGTCGATGAAAGAATCAGTGTAGTGAAAGGATTAAAGTGCGCCTCTCTGAGGCTCCTTTCGTGCACAATTTTGTAATTAGCCGTTTGGTCGCGCTATAGGTTTATCGGGAGCATTGTTTACGCTTTTCAATCGGTTTTTGTGTCAAAGTAGGTAGCTCACATACGCAGTCAGCCAGCGGAGTATGATACGACGTTCGTTAGACCAAGTTGTCTCTGTCCTTGGGCCTATCATGTTTTATTGCTATTCAAATGCAGACTTTAAACAAAATTGATGTCAGCCTACTTTACATGATTTTGTATAAAAGTCTAAGTGGTTGTCAACTTACGTCACCGCCTAAACAATAACGCCACAAAGGCCAAAGCCGTTGGTAAAAACAGGAACTAACCGCCCTTATCAATATCATTCGATCTGGCAAGGACCAAAACCTCAAAGTCATCCAAAATCCGATCTAGCAGCGTCAAGACACAGCAAAGAAAATAAAAACATCAATACTTAGTAGGTACTTCATCATCATCATCAGCCCGAAGAAGTCCACTGCTGGACAAGTGCCTCCGAGCTGCACCAAGAGTGCCACGAATACCAAGAGGGGGGTTTAGGACTATGGTTAGTGGGTGAGACGCCAGAGCCTCGTCTGTTGACGGGCCTGTAGTGACTAGTATTTAAGGAATCCTGCTGTTCCTTATCTTATGCTGTTTCCGGGGAACAACTGACAGTGACAGATAAAAGACGACACCTGAGATGGAGAGATGGATACATACTCTCTAGGAGTCAGTCAGTCTGTGGTCAAGCCGGCACGAGCGGGCGCGCGGGAAGTCACTGTGAGATAATTATATGGTTGTGTACTGCTAGGAACCAGCGTGGTGTAAAGCATATACTACAGGGCCGGTGAGGTTAGCTTGGGTTCGAAAGATATCAGATAGAACCCCTTACGCTCTTTGTGTAGGTTACTTAAACATATTGTGTTTGATTTTTCGTGTTGTCTGGTAGTTAGAAGGTTAGTAGGAACCTAGTGAAACCTTAATAATTGGAAAAACGGAACTAAGATGAGCAAATAAGAGGAAGGTTTCAGCATCATTTATTTGTCAATTTGCATCGATTTTCGACTCGGAATCATCGTCATAATATTGACAACAAGCATTAGCTCAGAAAATATTTTTGCGCTTGATTTTTAGAAGACGCTTGTAAATCGATTAATTTAATCGAAATTTGCGGATTTATGTAAATCAAACAGGTATCAACATAATGACGAGTAGGTGATCCTATTATCTGAGTTTTGTTTTTGTTTATTTACCTACCTATTTTTCTTCTGTGAGAATTCCTTATTTCAAAATATAACAACCTTGTTATGTGCTTTGTACCGAAACTAAACTATGCATTCCTACTACCTAAATACAAACTAAAATATGCAGTATTTTAATGATTAAGCTAGTCTGTTTTTTTTATAAGAAGCTAAGCTTACAGAAGATCGCAGCCAAATAACATTATTTGTTTCAAATAGTGTTGTGTTCCTGCGGTGAGTAAGGTTGCCAGAGCTCTTTAGGGAGGAGGGGTTCAGCAGACAACGCATTAGCAATGCTCCAGGTGTTGCTGATGTCAATAGGCGACGGTAATCACTTACCATCAGGAGGGCCGTAAGCCTGCTTGCCTCCGTATAGCACAAAAAAAAAATTGTTAAAATTTATAAGTATTGCCTCTAAAATAGCGGAGACGGCGTCTAACATTTTACG
Organism: Anticlea derivata; assembly: GCA_947579855.1. Classification (NCBI taxonomy): domain Eukaryota; kingdom Metazoa; phylum Arthropoda; class Insecta; order Lepidoptera; family Geometridae; genus Anticlea; species Anticlea derivata. The sequence continues at coordinate 11,002,184 of OX388259.1, read as the reverse complement.
TTTGAATTGCGCTTATCCTTCATAGCAGCCTATTTAATGTTTGTTCCCACTAGTACTAATCAGTTCCACCGTAGAACTAGTGGGAATAAAACACTCTACATAGGACCTATTTGCTGCACCTTATTTATAGTTTGTTTTATTTGCAGCATGTCGCACTCTGCAACGGATTTCCGTATTCAAATGACAATTACAACTACCTAATAGAGGTATGCAAATAGCTTGAAAGATGATAATTGAACTTTACGGTGAGGTCAAGTATGCCGCGACGCAGGTTATAAATTATGATAACCATATTATTTCTAGTATTTTAACGACCGAAAAACATGTTGCACTAGAGTTAAAAAAACCGGTTGCGTAGTTCGTTTGCACATCACAGCTGATCGCGGAAGTATATGATCGATCACTGTAGTCTGCCAATGATTTACACGTCTCTCTAACTTTATTCATTACTTTAAGTTAGGTTAGACTTACTGAAAATCATGTCACACCATATTTAAATGTTCTGTGCATTAAATATTTTTTTTTCTTTATTTACAGAAAGAAAATTGAACACAAGTAAATATTTAAAATATACACAAGAAACAGTGCTATCTAAAGAATGTTGCAAACGATCTATAAATAGCTCAATTGATCCAGATCACTACCAGTCACGCGTCGCGTTCGATCAGATGCCCTGATATTGTTTTGAAAACTTGGAGGCCACGGACCCAGGATCTCATCCCCAAAAGGCTCTATTATCGACTTATTATAATAAATACGAAAGCAACTCTTGTTTCTATGCCTGTCTGTTTGTGACTTTTCCACCATGGAACGGCTGAAGCGATATCGATGTAATTTGGTATAGAGATAGCCTAAGCTAAGGTTAGGCTTTTAGGCGTTAGGCTACCCGCATAACAAGTAGCATCAGGCTTCCCTAGAGCAAATTTCATCAAGATGTGTACAGCCGCTTACGTTACAAACTGAAAGACAGAGAGAAAGAGTTACTTTAGTATCCTACTATCCTATTAATATTCTATATGACAAAGCTTGTGAGGATGTTTGGATGTTTATGGTTCAATCAAACCGTAACGGCTTAACTGATTTCGATGTTACATGTAATAGATAAGTCTTCTTTATCTAGAATAGGTATATAGGAATAGGTTTATAAGGTACTTTTTATCTAGGTACCACGTGAGCGAAACCGCGGGCGCAAGCTAGTTTATAATATGAATGTGAAGTGTGATGTGATGGAAAGTAGTTTGACCCTTAAATATCCCGTCGAAAATTTGTAGGTAATAAGTCTGGTATATAAGTATGCAAATTATGATCTACTATACAGGTTTTCCAAGTACCATTTCATTTAATCATCTCGAAATATCTTTAGAGATACAAATTGTCATCATATTGAAATGAAACAATCTGCTTAGTTTGCTCACTCCAATGAAAATCCTTCAGTTTCTAACAGCTGCTGGGCTTTGCGGTGAACTTTGAAGGCCCTGTAAAGGGGCTCTACAAATAACATGTGGCGATCACAATAGGCCAGTTGTGGCCGCAGTGACACCATAGCCACACAAGGAAAATTAAAAAAAAAACTGCTGATTTATATAAAGCTTTGATTGATATGATCGAACTTGCTGCTTACCTTGGATGATCAGGACAGCTATCGCCATAAAAAACACAGTAATCGTAGACATTTTCAATAAAAAACTAAAAATAGGTAAAACTAGGTTTTTTGACAACAAACCACCGTCCGATAGGAACGAGTTATCGAGTTCTAATGCTGGCAGAGATGTGATATCAAGGCTTTTATCGCACGTTGTATATACGAATATTTATGTATAAACAATGGATAGCTAATACTTTATGGGATAACAAGGGTCTTGCCTGTTTATTTTTAGTACTTTGTCACGTTAGTAAATATTAATATCTGAATAGTTGGTTTTTAGGGTCTAGAAGTCTGACTACGAACCCTTACCCTGTCATTACGAAACTGGGCTTAAACCAGTGGTGCAATTGCCTAAGCGTAATGGCAATGAAGTTCGTAACTTTGGGGGTAATTTTAACAGTCTTAGCAACATCCAAAACTTTCCAAACTTGACAAGGGAAAACTTCAAGACCTTAGTTTCTTCCTTTTCTTGTTGGAAAAACTTCAGATGTCGCTATAATTGATAAAATCATACTTAAAATTGCGATCTTCATTACCATTTCGCTTACGCAATAGACTGGCTGGTCTAACCCCTGGGTTTTTGACGTGTCATTTCGTATATTGAACATTATAACATAGCAACTGTATGAAATAACACGTCACAAAATCAGGGTTTAGTTAGTCCTCGTAAAACCCAGTTTGGTAATAACAGGGTTTTAGTTTTGCCATGTCCGTCAATCCGTCGGTCCATCCATAGTCTGTCAGATTTTTTTAAGCCTTTCTTTATGTGCTAATTTCAGCATGATATGCCGAAATTTCGCAAGATTATACATACTGGTGAAGCCTACTAAATAATGAAATAAAAACTTTATGAAAAAGGGTAACTCCCTTACATGTTAAATGGGGTGGTTTTTGCATACCATCATCATCTGGGATTTCGTTGGATAGTTCTTACAAGGTTTCATTAAAACTTTTTCGATACAGAATGATGATGATGAAGCTTTAAAGTAGTTAATTTCGTTAGAGTCAAGTGTCCCCACCATCGTTTGGATACATCTGAAAGGTCATCTAATTAGTAGCGTAAGTACTGAAAGCCATAAAAAAGCCCCATGTAAATTCAATAGGTAGATATGAAATTGAATTGTTTCTAGTAATCACAACTACAGTCATGACATGTCGTCAAAGTAGATATTATGGTAACTAACTTTGATAACTAAAGTTGAACTGACTTCGGATGACTTCACTGTGCGTGGTCCAGCACGCGCTTGTCCAATACATTAAATGCATATTTCGACTAAGGGTAAATCACTGACCTGGTGCTATCAGTAGGTAGGTATTTTATTGGTTTTTAATACATGATATGAAATTCCAAATATTACCTGCTTACAGTGGCGGATTGACCAGGAGGCTGAGTAGGCTTGAGCAGCAGCAGTAGGGTGGCAGAACTTATGGGCGGCAAATTAGAGGCCCGATTTTTTTTATAGCCATCTTACATAAATCGAAAATATTTCTGTACAATGGTTTTCTGATGTCTTACAGAAAGAAGGCGACACGACATCTTTCAGACGTCTTCTTCCTCATCATCATCATCTTCCTGCCCTTGTCCCACATTGTGTAGGCTCGACGCAACATGCTTTCCTCTTCCACTCTCTTCTATTAACCGTTATCTCCGCACTCACTTCCTACATTCAATGGTACGGCAAACTTCTATACTCTCTTCTACTTCTATGGTAAAACACCCAGTTCGCGGCCCTCAACTTGTAAAACAAATTCTACCAAATTGTTCGATTGTAAAAATAATCTAAGAACTGACAATTGTACAGGTAAGGTTGGCAAAAATTTAACAGCCTATACTTATCTTGGGAAATGTGATTTGGGATTTAGGAGCTTGCGATATCGTTGAGCTCATTGTTCTCTAACTAGAGGTAGATAGATCTCTAGATAGATCATTTTTAAACAAATTTAATATGACTTATCAAGGACATAACGCATGCCATTTGAGCATGGCCTAAATCGTCCTTTATGTACGAAATAACGTTTCACTTCCATCGTTTTCAGTAACTACTAGGAACTACCATGTACCTACGGGGACTACTACAGCATCCAGAGCCGAGCATAAGTGGCAATTAATTGTGTTTATTATTATGTATTTTAGTCTTTAAGGTATATATCTATATGGGCCGTAGTATAAGAACAATTCCATCTCATTTTTATTCTATTGTTGCCTGAAATAAAGTTATTGTATTGTATAAGTTCGCACGCAACCCACATCGTCATAAATTATGCGTCGTCGATTAGACTTCTCCTTAAATAAATATCTAGCTTAGTTATTACTAAAACTGGCTTCTTATTTTATGGGATTTAAACAGAGCAAGTACCTGCTCAGTCAATCTTTGTTTTATTAATACTGAAGAGGCATCGACACTAAACTTGTGTTTATGTTATTTGGCAAACAATAAATTTTTGATAGCCAATTTTCGGTGTTAATCAAATGCAAAGGCAGGTACTTAATTATGCATATACTTAGTAATTTATGTAAAATATTTAAGACAATTTATCGGTTCATAAATTATTGAGATATTTATTCAATTTTAATATTGTTTTATAGAGGAAAATCCGTGACTTCGTTTGCGTAAAATTTACGTTCCTGCACGCAAATTAACGCCCTTTTAGGGGTTGAATTTTGGAAATTTCTCCCGTAGTGCATACATCAGAAAAGGAAGCTACTCAAGTTTCTAGGACTTTTGGTTTAGGCTGTACGTTGAATGTCAGGCAGTGATTCAGTAAGGTTAGAGTTTTATATACTGCCTCATAGCTCAGTTAGTAGTAACTCTGCCTTCTGCACTAGAAACACTGCAAATGTTTGACAAACATTTGTGTGATAAACACATATGTTTGTTCTTTGTCTGGGTGTTAAATGTTTATCTAAGTATATCAGTCTCTGGCACCCATAGTACAGGCTATGCCTAGCTTAGGATCAGTTGACCGTGTGAATAGGTCCGGAATATTTATTTAAATTTAAATATAAAAATTTAAATAAAATATACTCGTATAATTATATTGGTGATTTTCGTGAATATGAATGATGAACTAACATGAAATTAATGTTTGTTCATTCAGTTTTGCATTTTTATTTTTATAAGAAAAGCAAAATTTGCTTTGGAGGGTAACAGTTGGAATGTGTGTGTTAGTAAAATATCTCTTGTCGTATTTTGACAAATTAAGTATAACCACTTCAGCCAAATTCGTTGTGAAACGTTTCTGAACAAACCACCTAAAATTATCTTGTTTAGTGATGATTATAAACAGAATTTAATGTAATTAACTTATTTATAGAATTAATATAAAAATATATGAAAGGACTACTCCTTTCATGTACCTGCGTACATGATAGCAAATCAACAACAATATGCAAGATAATTTTATATAAGTGACTGGTTTGTTTACAAACATTTCAAAACGAATTTGGCTGAAGTATGAGTAGATTTTTTTTGTCGTAACCTGCATTTTATATAATCAAAGTGTATAACAAATTGTGTAGTGTGTCCTTAACAAATTGTTTTTCCTTGAAAGAAATGTCACAGAAAAATTTATATCTAGACGAACTGCTAGGTACCTATGTAGTCTACCTACTAAGTAAAAAACAACTAGGAATTTTTAAATTAAAACCAGATGCATAGTATGCTAGTGTTCGAAACATGTTTATTAATTTATTAAAACTATCAATAAAATACAAATATTACAAAAAACTACTATGTATAAAATTTAAAGAAATCAATGAAATATAGTTGGTATTGTTAAAAACTTTTGGTCAGAATATACATCACAACAATCACAAGCCCTTCTCACATGTACACAGTACCTCCTACTTATGCAGTTATCTCCCACGTATGGTCACCGCACTTGCAAACAATGATAACAGGCCTCTTTTAAGTTAGCAGTTCTTAGGCTCATTAGTATTCAGAGACAAGACTCAAGCGTTGATCTGTACTTAAATCTCGATTTGAGTCGAGATTCTAATTCTTGAACAGTACATAAGTATAGATTCAATGATCACAGTTCACCTGAGTAAATGCTTATTCCGAAACGTCAATCAGACGAAATCGGTACATAAATCTAGATTTGATTTGACATTAATCAAATGACATTTTCGTTCCGTTACACGTACTTTGATGCATATTTATACTTCACTTTATTTTTCTATTCTATTTCCACCCTGGCTGTTTGAATTTCTGCGAAAATTATAAATAAATCAAACAGCCAGGGTGGAAATAGAATAGAACAATAAAGTGAAGTATAAATATGCATCAAAGTACGTGTAACGGAACGAAAATGTCAAATGATTAATGTCAAATCAAATCTAAACTCAAGCACCGATTTCGTCTGATTGACGTTTCAGAATAAGCATTTACTCAGGTGAACTGTGATCATTAAATCTATACTTATGCACTGTTCAAGAATTAGAATCTCGCCTCAAATTGAGATTTAAGTACAGATCAATGCTCGAGTCTTGTCTCTGAATACGAGCCTTAGTGTAATCACCCCCGCTGTCCACAGATTTGGTAGAAAAAGGTAAAAGGCAGAAGTATCGCATGCTACAAACCAAAAAAAAGAAGACTCCTAGTGTAGTACCAGCACTATGTATGTGAATGTTGGGTGTTATATTTTTTATATTATTAAGTAAAGGGGTCATGAATCTATTTGTTGACCGTAGGTAATCGTACAACAATGTTGCAATTATTTTTTACTGTGTTCTCTATGCTCTTCGTAAATGCCGTTCTCCTTTTTTGCGGTCAAAATGTCGTACTCCGGTTTACCATTGACCATACTCGACTTGGCTACGGCTAAAGATCCATCGCCTTGTTGATTCTTCAAGTAGTCGGGGTTCATCATTTTCTCCATCATCTACATAAAAATAAGATTAGTTACTTGCTTGTCGTGTCATTGATTCTTTCTTGGTCATTCTGTATTAGGTCAGTGACCAGGTTGAGGTATGGTGGCTCTGAAAAGGGCCTATGACCGTCGGTTAAAGAATCAGTATAGTGAAAGGATTAAAGTGCGCCTCTTAGAGGATTATTTCGTGTACAAATAAAGTAAGCTTAAAGTAACTGACGATCAGATTACATTTTAAAAAGCTGATAGATTCCTGATTAGTCTAAAGGAGGTAACCTGACTTTCGACCCCAGTGAGGATTAATAAGTGTTAAAAACGTTGAAGGAAAACATCATGAAGAAACTGTACGAATAACTATGACACGTCCACGAAAGGAGCTTCGAGATGTATCTCGAGGCACTGGTACACTGGTTCTGTCACCATAACAGTCGTTCGCGGTCATTGACCTAATACAGGTGATCATGCTAAAAGTACTTACTGGAACTATGATTTTTTCCTGGATATCAAAGGGATTGAAGCCGACGTTGCCAAATGGATTGTACCTAAGACAAAAAAAAACAATTTAAATCATTTCGTAGCATCTATACCTAAGTATAATAACACCCAACAGTCACATACATAGTCCTGACCCCATACTAGGATTCCCTGAGTCGTCGTGGGTATCAGAAACTATGAGTACCATGCAATACCCAGACCCGGAAAAAATATTTGCAGTTCATACAAACATTTTTCCCGCACCACTTGCGACTAAGACGGGCAATCGCCCACAATCAATGAACGTGGCGGCAGGCAACATATATGGGAATGTTTTTATTTATATTTTGGCAATAACGTTATTATACGTTATGGCATCGCCTTAGGGATAAATAAAAAACCTGTTATGATGTTATACTGTATTCTAAATAGATAAATATATAAATAAGGCAATATCATAAATTTGATATTACTGAAAAAAAATGAAGATACTCACGGATTATTCGGAGCAGCTGAAACAAACAAAAAATAGGTTTAGGTTTTTTCTGATTTTATTAATAAATTACTTATACTAAACCAGAACCATACTGTAGTAGCGATTTAAAACCAAAAGATTAAACAAGCTGTTGTTCTTAGATTCCTTTCAACACTTTACTTTGTTTGAGTGTTCCGACCAAGTTTTAGAAAAACGACTAGGACTAACAAAACCCTGGTTTTGTGACTTGTACCATACATTTGCTTTATCTCATAATGTCAAATGCATGGTCACGTCATAAAACCAGGGTTTAGTTAGTCCAAGTCTAAACCCAGTTTCATGATAACAGCTTAATAGTCTATCTCCGGTGGCTGTCTGTCACCGCCTCCCAAAGCTAAACCAAACAAGCCAGAAGGTTGAATTTAATTTTCATTGAATTTTTCAATGTTTTGTAAAAAAAATGTAATATGTACCTCCAGCACAATACACGAAAGCTACAAGCACAAGAATAATAGTAATTTTCGTCATTTTTTCTGATTTACAAAACACTACTCCTGAAACTGGATCACTGAATGAAACTGAATCTAGTCTGAATTTCAGTTGGTTTATATATTTTGTAAGTAAGAGGAAAATTTGTAAAAGTAAACCTTGAGTGACACCGTCACTCTATATCACTCAATTTACATATTCATGGAGAGGAGGTTGGGGAATAATTGCCGCAGTGAACTTAAATTGTGTTTTTTAACATGCGACTTTATTGTATGATATGTATGTAATTCGAACGACAATAAATATTTTAGGGACGGCGAGCTGATCAGATGATGGAATCAGGAGCTTTTCTACGAAACTACTCAATAAAATTTTCCAATTGAGCTTAAATTTTGTATACCTTTCAAATTCTGATGATAATACAATATTTTTGTTACAACTACCTAATTTGATGATAGAGAAATAAAATTTACCGATTTAGCTGAAAATTTGTATATCAGTTTTTTTTTCATTTCCTTCCAAATTTCTGACTTCATCACCAGAAAAAAAAACTTTTTCATTTTCCTATTGCTAGTGAGGGTGAATATGGATGTGTATTTGATGGTATGCGTATTTGATGCGTAATTGAGTTTTTTTTTTCTGAATTTGTCATACTTATTAATATGTATCGATTTAGGGACTCTCACTCTTTCTTCAAAAACGATGGCTCATAAAATTCAATTGTTCTATGACTACTGTAGTAGCAATGGCAGGTAGATACATAGGAAGGTACAGCATGTACTGCTAAATGAAGCTATTATCAACGGCTATTTACCGAAAATTGGTAAAAACATTATTCAAATTGGTTACAAAGGAATTGTTCGATGAGTAATGATTTGGTTTTGTTCATTTCTTGGAAACTCACATAATAACTTATTGTCGATTTTTTTATACAAAAAAAAGAATGGTCATCTGTTTCACAGAAGTTGGAACGACAGTACCTTCTTACTATTCAGTGACTGCCGTCATGTCATATAGGGAAGTGAAGGAGCTCACATTGGAAAGATCGGAATGGAGGAAATTGCATCATTACACCGACAAGAGCTGAAGCTCTTAAATCATAGTAGTAGTATTAATCAGTGGTTCGAACGATGTTGAGTACAGTCAGCAAGAAAAAAACTTTCTAACCGCCCTGTTTTGGTTAAACTTGTGTTTAAATGTTACTTTAATGCTAGCGATAACTCAAGTTTTATTCCAGACATTTTACCTAAAAACATGACCTCCCATATTCCTTTTGTTTGAAACAAATTAAAAAATTACTTTAAAATAACTCATGTAACAGAAACTGGCATTTTTTTGCGGGCAGGCAATTTGTAGTTTATTAAAAATATTGAATAACATCAATCTATTATAAAGAGTTAAAATGTGTATGTTTGTTTGTAGGGGTAATCTCTGGAACTACAGAACCGATTCGAATAATTCTTTCACGGTAGAAAGCTACAGTATCCTCAAATAAGACATTATACATTTATGCATTATATTAAGATAATGCGATATGTCCTTAGTATGCCATATAAAATTTGTTTCAAAATCAATCTGAACAAAGTCTATTTTGAGTTTTACATTCGGGGGTGTGCAATATAGGTAACTCAACGATATCGCAAGCTCCTAAAAGTCAAAATCAAAATAAACTTTATTTAGAAGATAAATGGGTCATTTTAAATTCTATTTTAGATGACATATCGCATGACGTTTGAACACGGCTTGCCGGTTACGTTAGAGACAAACTGACCCCACGTACCAACGCATTATGACATCTGGACCCTTAAATTTGCACGTAAATCTAAGAATCTTAGCCCCATGGTCGATTTAAGTTAAAGAATTCTTACCAACAAATTTTGATAGTACCTACAACCTTTCGACCTAATAAATTGAATGCAGATTAGATTGACAATCCGAAAGTTATGTTTTAACATATAAACATAAAACGTCGATTAGTCCAAGTTGTTTGAGAGACCTTGGCTCGCTTTGCTCGCTCGACCAATGACTTACCTAGACAAGGCGATATAATATCTGAACTGCTGAGGGAATCAAACTTGCATCTTCTATTCTATTGCTTATACACCTGCCTCAGCACGAAGTTTTATCATAGATTTTAATCACTGATCTCAAAAAATCTCAAAATCGCGCAACGGGCTATGAAGAGAGCTATGCTCGTTCACTACGTTATAATATTCAAAATGGGATAATCCGTAGAAGAACCAAGGTCACCGACATAGCTCTCAGAATTAACAAGCTGAAGTGGCAGTTGGCAGGCCATAGAGCTCGCAGAAACCAACAACCGTTGAGGAATAAAGGTTCTCGAATGGCGACCACGAACCGGGAGACTCAGTGTTGGAAAGCCCCCACCCGATTGCCGACAACATTGTTAAAGGATTCGGTGGATGTAGAAGGCTCAAGACCGTTCGTTGTAGCACCTTTTGGGGGAGGCCTATGTCCAGCAGTGGAATTACTCATGCTGATTATGATGATGAAAACCGTTTCCATATGTCACATAGCAAAGATTGCGTTTTGGTTATACTCCAATCCAATTATCTCTTCTATATTCAGACTTTCCTAATCTTGTTGATTTCAAGAGCAAAGTTATTAAAACAAAACATTGGTTTTATTAATTTATTTAATTAAAAGCTTACAAATACAATGCAACTATAATATTACTTCTAGAGGGAGAAAGAACCAAACCAAGGATCAACTTCTGTCGACTTTAACAAGTCGAATAACAGGGGCTTAAGTGTTCCCGCGCCTTATATAACTTATTATAATAGGTTAATGCGTTAACTATTTCAAAACATTAGGCGCCTTGGATTATTATTGAAGTTAATTTAAGGTTTTTTTTTGCCTAACGAAAACAGACCGACTCTTTCTTTGACGTCTCCGTCCTTATTGACCAGATCTGCAAATCCCCCGTCACTGGTCACCTTGCCATTGTCGTTTTGGTAGGAATAGTGTGAATGGTGTACTTCATAGACGATGTGTTCGTTTTTGGAAGGTACGGCACTCCTTGCTTTATCGAAATCGATAGGTTCAATTTTAATTGGCTGGAAGAAATAATAATAATTAAATAATAATAATAATAAACCTATAAACTACTTCCTCCTAACTATCCTACTTATATTATAAATGCGAAATAATATATATTCTTTATTTCCAGACACAAGATCCATATTAAATACTTACTTAAAATTACTACTTAAAACTAAAAAACACAAAAATAAAATATACAGAATGAGATACATAGAGTACCTAGGTCAGAAAAAAAAGTCAAAATATTCTAGGTGGCAATAGCCACCCACCGTTTATACATATCTGACAAGATCAAACGATCTGCCATACTTCTAATTATATCGAAAGTTTGTAAGGATGTTTGTTGGTCAATCACGCCGTAATGGCTCAACTGATTTCGCTGAAACTTAGAATATATAGAGTTCTTTAACTGGAATAGCATATAGGCTACTTTATATGTAGGTACTACCCGAGCGAAGCCGCGGGCGGAAGCTTGTATAATATTATAAATGTGAAAGTTTTTGAGGATGTTTGGATGTTTGTGGTTCTATCACGCCGTAAGAGCTCAGCCGATTTCAATGAAACTTGGATTAAATAAATAAATATATTCCGGACATTCCACACGGTCAACTGATCCAATACTAGGCATAGCCTGTACTATGGACACCATAGACTGATATACATAATATATATATATTTAACACCCAGACACAGAACAATCATCTGTGTTAGTCACAAATGTTTGTCCAGTGCGGGAATCGAACCCGCTACCTCTTGCGCAGAAGGCAGAGTTACTACCAACTGAGCTATGAGGCCAGTCATGATGAACTAGAGGTCCCCGCACTAGGACTAGCCTGTATCGCGGGAGGCCATGTACAAAAGTGGGCTATAAAGACCGTTACAAATGATAGATAGCTCAATTAAGTATCTAGTGCTTACCTTAATTTTTGGCATGTCCGGAATCTTGATGGGCTCGAAATGTTTTTTATTAAATTTAGGAAACTTAGGGGTTGAAAAATCAGACTGAAAAAAAATAATTAAATATGTAAGTATTGCAACGTTTCTTCACTAAATATAAAGTGGACAGTTAATAAAGACTACGTTTTGATACTTTGTCATTATAGCAAAAAAGCCTTATCGATTCTACTTTTGATTCTGGACCGATAAGATCAGGATACACTCTACATTCACATACTCGTACATAGTCCTGACCAGATACTAGGATATAGATATAGACCAGATATAGATACCCGCATTCATCGGACAGAGTTTTTAAATTTCAGAGAGTTGGAATTGTGCGATCAGATGTATGAAAATTTATAATAGTGGACATTTTGCAGAAAGTCCGCATTCAGCAAAAAATCAAAGATTGCACATTTTGAAAATAACCCTGTTACCTAGATATAATAATAATTATTTGAAAATCAACGTTTCTTTAAAAAACTTACTAAAGGAGGATCGTTACGCTTGACCGGGAAATATTCAGAATTTTCCAAGAAAAACGGCTAGTATAGAAGTTTTGTGATAATCCTAAACCGTTTTCTATGACGGACGTGGAATGTTTGAAAAACCTTGAATTATCACACAGTTTGGTGATTTAGTCGATTTGGTTCAATTTCGTGATATAGTGCCAATCAACCAAATTACCAAACTTCCTATAAAACCAAAGTTTGTTAAGAATAAAATGGTTACGATTGTCGCAAAAATACTTTTTCACTAGCTTTTTCTCTTAGGGAACACCGAAAATATAAAAAAAAACACCTTTTTATGAACTTCGCGTTCAACCGCAACGTACCAACAGACTAAATATGCAAAAGTAATAAAAAAAAACTTAAAAACAAAACGTAAGAAATATCTTAATTTTTTTTATATGATACAGAATCGTTGATTTAAATCAACTAGTTCGTCTTTGTGTGTTTTATTTTGTGTCATGTTAATTATTTACCTTAAATCAAAGAAAATCCATTAAATCTTTTATTGTATTTAAATATAATTCTATTTTGTTGATATTATATATGTATTGCCTTATGTAGATAGGTAGTAGTGTAAACAATATTGGTTAAGTTATAGTGTGTTTACTGGAACCCTGAAAAAAATTGGTTCATTTATAAAAAAATTGTAGATACCTACTTAGTAATTAATAATGAATTCTTAGCAACTTTATAAAGCATTTAAACAAATATAAACAATAGGTAATACTGGTACATACTCTTGCGCATAGCCAGGGCGAACGACTAAAACAAATAAAATAGATTAACAAGAAAAATTTGCTTCCTTCCGTGGCTTTTCTCGCCTATGTGCTATTCCAGACTATAATCTATCTCTGTGCAAATTTCATCGAGATCCGTTCAACCGTTCTAGTGTGATTGAGTAACAAACATCTCTCCATCCATCCAATCTTTTGCATTTATGATAGAAGTATAATGTGCGGGATATCGATTCATCATCATCATCAGCAGCCTGAAAAAGTCCACTGCTGGACATAGGCCTGCCCTTAAAGAGTTCCATGACGAAGAGTTTCTCGAACCATTTCCATCCACCGACTTCCCGCAACTTTCGTCGTCAACAATGTAGTCAGTCCATCGGCCTTCCAAAACTGCATCGCCCGGTTCATGATCGTCATTCGAGAACCTTTGATACCAAGCGGTTCTCGATTATCGATTAAAAATGAAAAAAGGTAATGTTGCAAGCAGTGAAATATCAATCTTACATGTTTTATGATAAATTTGTCCATCATGGTTTACCATGATTTGAGACGTCTCCAGGCCATCGGAGTCAACACCAGTGGAGGCAAACGCCCCGTTGTAATGAAACCCTTTCGCAGGTTTTACATTTTGTATGGTTTCTTTGGTTGGAAAGTATGAAGCGGGTATATTAGGCCTGCTTTGAAAGAGTTTTTTGCTGAAAGTAATAATAGGCAGCGGAGGGGGTGTAGGCAAATTGAATCCAGGTATTTGTGGTAATGGCAGCGCTGGTACATAGTTTATCTGAAAATAGAAAAAGTGTGTGCCTAGTGACAAAGACGAACTAGCAAGTTATGTGTTCGTGTGATCGTGTGTGACTTTACCTCGGGGAAGAATCTGTAACAAAAATTTACAATAGTCAGACTGATATTTAGTTCACAATATCTCATAATCATGTATAATAAAAATAACACCCTACAGCCGCATGTAGTCCCGAGCCCACACTAGGATTCCCTGTGTCATGGTTATCAGAAACTACGAGTGCAATGTAACCACAACATCCAGACCCGGAAGAAATATTTGCAGTCATACAAACATTTGAACTGAACCCGCACCCCATTATTTATTTATTATTATTAATTCCTGGCATTATAGGATACAATTGCATCGTATTTTCAGCGTTTTCCTGATATAGGTACACTGCTGGTGAGAAAGTGTCTTGAGTGGCGTACACCGTAGAGACATGCATACGCACTATGCTTGTATCCACGATTTGCTCATAATTATTTTTAGCATTTGCTGCATTGTCAGTTCTACAAGTATCTAGATTTTTTGTTAACTCAACTTAATTTGAATTGTTTTGACATAGTTACAAGTTTTTTTATATACAATTATAATTAAGTATTTTTAATAATAATTCGTTTTTTAGCTTCTTACCCTTCAAAGAAATTAGGTTCTGCCATCAAACCTGAAACAGATGGAAAAAATTGCCTCAAGGTATTTGCAAACATAACTAGAAGGAGGCCTATGTCCAGCTGTGGACTTCTACAGGTTGATGATGATGATGAACTTCACAAACACACAGTATACTTCATGAAACTATTCTAGAAAAATGACGTCACACGTAATATTTGAACAAATGCTCCCTTATGTGCGCAGCGACAGCTATGCGAAAATTATTGTGAAAACAATCGATGAAAAACTTTTTTTTTCTTTGTTTCCTACATACGAGTACCACTCATAATTCAGAGACGAAAACAAGTAGCTAGGCCTTATTACAACTATTCTAGATGATTTATACAGAGGCGGAACTTTTTACTGGACACTTACAGGACGCTGTTGTACATGGGACACGTTTAGTTAGATGGAGTAGGCTTTCCCAGCACCTTAATCAAACTCTCAGCCTAGTCGGCCTTATACACAGGAAAGACATGGTCAATACTTGCGCAGTTTACTAAGCCCCTAGATTCCTCACGATTTTCCTTCACGGTTTTGAGCACGTGTTAATGCGCACGTGTTAATGCGCACATACAGGTTTCTAACAGAATGATCCAATGGTGCCGGACTGGGATTCTAATCCACAACCTTCGGATCGAAAGTCGGGATGCCTCCCACTAGGCCAACACGGCTCAAAATAAACGTTTAACATGAGGTATTTTTTGACATATTTCTATATACAAAAGATTTCAACGCGCTTAGATTTTTATCGCGATTTGAAGACTTGGGTTACAATGATTTATATTTATTTGAAGACTAGTTGTAGCTGAAACTTGAAACTATAAGATTTAGCGATGCTAGAAGCTATAAGATTTACTACGTTAAATTTTAATTGCGACCTTGGCAAATCTGCTATGCAAATCGATGCGTTTTTTACACGCGCCCACCCATCGATAGGCATTTTCAAAGATTTTTTTTTGTTGAACTACACTACCTGTACTGATTGAAGTGCCCGTGCATGCCACTCAGCCACCGATTAGACAGCCAAAAGCCTGTTGGCAGACCCGGAAGACTGTGCTGTATTCAGACAAGATAGGCACAGGGATGGGATTGTTGCTTAGCGATCAATGAATAACTGTTTTCCGGATGCCCCCATAAATTTCTTAACAAATTGTATAAGAAGTGACGGTTGTTTTGACAAGGACACCACTTTGATAGTGCAAGTGTACTCATTTTGAATCCTTATATTTAGAATATTTAAACACACTTACCGCCTGACAGAGTGGCGATCAAGGTAACGACAACTAGCATAGTCGTGAGCGCCATTATCGGCGAAAGTATAGCACTGATAAAAACCCTTAAACAGCTCACGTGCAGTAACTACCGAATGTAGGAATAACACTGGGGGCTCATGCAAACAATATTCATTTAAGTATTATTCATAATGTTGTTGTCAAACGAAGCCAGCTGAACAAATATGTGTGACGAACGCCTATTCTAGGTAAAGCTATTGAAAATTATAAAATGAGCTGGAACGCGAATTTTCACTCCGTTCATACTTTTGTTCTCGTTGTCTTTAAATAATTTGTAAGATGGAAATAACAAAGACAGTTGTACCAAATATGATCACTCAGTTCGCCCCGGACTGAGATTTAATGACCTCATCGTAATCATGAAATTGAGTACTGAATTTATGTTATGAATGTAAATTTTACAGTTTGGCAAAATAATAATTGCATATTCGACTCTACTTTCGACACTGAACATCTCTCATCATAATCTAATCTGAACATGGAAATTCGAAAAAATTGGAATAAAAATACAATTTTCATTGAAAAAACACTATGCAATAATCAGCTGTTTTGGGTTCAAATCAGTGCAAATGCCTTTATTTAGCCGTTTTAGCAATCTTGATGTAGAACTTCCCGTACGTTAAATACTGAGTTTCAAAGCCCATAACAGCTAATGTGAAAGAGTTTGAGAAAAAAAAATCATGACTATAATATTATTCACAACTATTTGTTTCGGGATAGTTTACTAGCGTTGTTTATTCTACACACTAAAAATAGGTATATAATTTTTAGTGGGGTCTATTTTGTACACACTTAGCAGACACCATGATTTCCCAAAGTGATTGTTGTCAGATTCTTTTTAAAATTCCATCTACTATAGCTAAAAACGGGGTGCCTATGTCTCAAGGTGACATATCAAAAACCAAAAATCAATTTCTCAGAATTACTGTTGCTTACTCATCCACGTGTTAAAATTAACGGTATCATAAAAAGCGGCTACCGTTATTTGCCTACCTATAGCCGTGGTGATCTCGGCTGAAGAATAGGCCCCTCCATATCTACCTACCCGTGGATGTCGTAAGAGGCGACTAAGAGAAAAAAGCTAGGGGATTGGCAGCAGCCTGCCCTCTTTTAACAACGATAGCTCTAACTGCTCTAACTGCGCCAACCCGCGTGTCCAGGAAGGAAAAACACTCTGAGCGTAGCCGCGTGACAGCATAATTGACTTACAGAAGTTTGATAATTGTGCCCTGCACTGCCAAAATGCTAATTTCCGGAGTCAAAGTCTTTGGTTGGTCATGTTTCAGTGCCAATCGCAGTACAAATATGTTCGAAAAAAACATTATTTGCTATTTTTTATGAATAAATAGCACCTAGCAGTCACATACATAGTCTTGACCCCACACTAGGATTCCCTGTGTCGAGGGCATCAAAAACTACGAGTACCATGGTGCACCCAACACCCAGACCCGGAACAAATATTTTCAGATCATGCGAACATTTTTTTCGCAGTGCGTCGCGACGTGCACTCGCCCGCCACGCCACGAGGTCGTCAAAAAACCAGAAAAACCTAGCATTCTGGGTATGGACCGTCTCTCACTCAACTCAACTCGTGACACAAGGAATGAATACGTAATGCATTGACGAAATTAAAACTAGTTTTTTACTGTAACTATCAGTTTTGTGCCAGATTTAAATTGCAAAGTAAACCTGTTTTCGGATTTTAAGCTTAATCGATAATCAACTTAAGATCGAGTTCACCAACTTATTAACAGACCGTTTAGCGACCTATTCTTTAGCCGAGGCCACCACGGCCTAGGTATGCTTACGTCCGATTATTTCATACCTAGTCTGTGGGCTCCCATAGTAATTAGGGTCGGAAAGTTTTATAAAAAAGCGTTCGTATACGGACGACTCAATTACCTACGTGAATGCGTCCAGGGTGAGGCAGACCTAACAGTAATCACTAATCACCTGTTTCAATGTTGTGATCATAGTCTTATTATAAAGCATGATTCAGAAATATGGAGAAAGGTGTTAGTCACGCTCTGACGTGTCTTTTCAACGCCTGTTCTTTTAATCGTTGGTTTCTCAAAAAGCGACGGCTGCAATGACGACAAAACAAACAAATAAAAAAAAATAGTTTCTTATTTTTCCGAACTTTTAGAATCAGTCGTTTTGGCGTTATCTAAGCTATCACCACCGGTCCTTTCTGGCCGCCAATCTCAACCAAACCCCACTGCCACTGGACAATTATGTTGGCCTAAGCCATGATCGCAAGGAAAGTGATACTTGACTGTAAGCTATGACGAGCGAGCCTCCGCCACCGAAGTGCGGCTTTTGTAAAAGTTTTTTTTGTCCCGCTGCGGGAATCGAACCCTTGTGGTTGAGATGGGCACTCTCCCGCTACGTCACCGAGGTCGTCAAACTTTTATCTCTAACTTTGGCCCGTGAAGCCGTTAAAAGTGTGTATATGTACCTACTACCAGCTATTATAAAGTATGCGAAAGTTTATAAGGATGTTTGGATGTTTAGATGTTTGTCGTTCAAGTTCAATCACGCCGTAACGGCTCAACCAATTTTGATGAAACTTGGAATATAAAGAGTTATTTACCTAGAATAGCATATAGGCTGCAAACAGGCTGCTTTTTAGGTACGTACCACGCAAGCGAAGCCGCCGGCGGAAGCCAGTGGTCCTATAAAACAATGGTAGTAAAATTATCGTCCACTTGACCAAACAGTGTACTTCTATTATCATGAAAATTAATTTTATATTGTGCAATAAAAACATATTTGTCTACTGCGAGTTAAATCAGTGTAGATACATGCTGTTTGAAGAATGCAAAATAAGAGTGAAGAGTTATGTACCTATTTATTAGGTATATTAATTTCTTCTTTACCAAAATTCAGTAGAGCCGTTTTGTTTACGATATTTTTTGGTCTCAAATCAGTTCAAACTCAATCATTCAGCTGTAAGCAATGTTGATTTCAAATTATAGTTATATGGTCAAGGCCAAAAACAACATTTGATTTGAAAAAGTTCTTAAAAAATAAATATTTTTTTATTATAATATTTTTTCTTTTCTTGTAAGGTAAGTCAATTTTGAATTTGACATTGGAGGACGTACGACGATATTGCAAGCCCTAAAAAGTCAAACTCAAAATTGGCTTTGTTTGGATCATTTTGTAATACTTTTCAGACATAACGTAAGCCGTTCGAACACAGCTTAATAAATCTATACTTAAATCTATAGTCCCCGACTATCATGCCCTGATCTTTGCATTTCAAATTGTTACGTTAAAGAATAATAGCGACACGCCTTGACTCAAGATGCAATGGAAGCGTGCGTGCGCGCATGTGACGCATTGACCGTGACACGGACGTGTGGCCCTGCGGCTGGTCACAGGCTGGACTTACACCGCAGTTTAGGGCTCCCACTTCTTCTGGTTGAAGCACCTAACAGTGGTAGTTCAGCTAACTGCATACTTGCACAATTTCCCCAACCTTGGCTGAAGAGTAGGCTCCTCCATATCTACATGCCCGTGGATGTCGTCCCATAATTTAACAACGTTAGCTCTAACTGCGCTTGCGAACCCGTGTAACCAGCTTGCTTGCGTGGTTGTCGTGTCTCTGATTATTTCTTGGTCATCCTGTATTAGGTCAGTAACCAGGTTGAGGTATGTGGCCCTGAAAAGGGCATATGAATAGAATAGAATAGAATCATTTATTAACAAAGATGATACACATTAATACTAATATTATGTGCACAAACTCTGTTTCGTCATACATGACCGTCGCTGAAAAAAACAGTGTAGTGAAACGATTACAGTGTGCCTCTTAGAGGTTCCTTGTGTGATGAATACTCATCATACAATGCATATACATGCACATTCCTCCCACGTGATGGGAAGTCATTCTGAAAAACTGTGGGAGAGGCCTATGCTCAACAGTGGACATTACGGCTGAAATTAAGAAATGATGAGTTTTTTGGGATATGGATACTTCTGCTGAAAAGCCATCCGGGTTTGGGGTCTGTTATAGATTGGCTGTCAGTGTAAAATGTAGTTTATCAGGTTGATTTAGATTAATATAATAATAATATATTTTATAGTTTCTATTATTATTTTATGATAAATACATACTTGGTGACTGTTTTTAGGTATAAGATATAAAATGTAAATCCGTTATTGGCTGTCAGTTTAGTTATAAGTTTACATGTTTTCTTTTTAAGAGCTGTGGATTTTGTTAATAAATAAAATAAATAAATAATAATACAACTACATAGGTACAATACCGCCCGTTTTTAATGAGCAAATTTTGTTGAGCAGACCTAATTAATTATACAAAACAAGGGATAGGTAGGCTCTCTAAACTCCACACTAGGGTAACCTGTGTTGTGGAGTATAGGCTCCCCCGTTAGGATACATTATAAAAGTAGGTACCTAATAATATGAATCTCTAACAAGAAAAACATTTTATAAAGACTTAAATAAATAAATAAATGGTACATAGGTACACAGATGCACACGAAAAAGATTCATATTGGAGGAAGGTTAGCCGACGCCGATGTTTTGGGAGCGAGCGGAGATCGTTCAAACAACTTGGACAATTTGTCGTTGCATCTTTTTATGTAGGTATGTATTTTTATATACTACCTATGTAGTAAATAAATGATTTTGATTCGTGTGAAATTTATTTTAAAAAGACGTTTCCTGCGACAGTTTTCATGCTGACAACCCTATTGTTAATAAGACATCTGTATCATAATCACCTACGGTGCCACTTGAAAATATAAAGCAAGAACAGTCGCTTCCATGGTCACTAGTCGTGGCGAAGAGCAGGGTGAACTGGAATCGACTACCGGTAGTTCCAGGAACCGATTGGGTGTGGTCGAAAAAAGGTGTTGAACCGTTTTGTTAACGTTTCACGTTCTATGAGTTTTGGAAATATGTTAATTTTCGTTGAAAAATATTATTCAGCTCAAACTCAATTATTCAGCTTTTTTTATGCAGCAGTTTATATATCGCACTTCTCTTACGCTTATTCGTTAGATATAAATATATTAAAAAGAAAACAAAAACAGGTCATATAAAAAAAATGCTCTGATAAAAACAATTTCAAATTTAATTATTTTCGTAACTATTTTTTGTTTTTGTTGATAGAATATTTTTTTTTCGGGATGGTATACTAGTTACGGAACACTTTATATAACCACACAGGGCCTGATCCGTAGTCGGTAGGTATCTGTTGATTGGTAGAGTATTCCTTATTACAAAACTAAGCACATCGACCGATTACCCAGCACACAAGATATTCCAATTTGTAGCTCTACAAAAATAAATCCTAACACTACTACCGATAGGTTCGGATTACAATAGTAAATGAGCACATAACCAACGTGCTCGGATTCCATAACATCTTATAAAGGCAAGTGGGACGATCGGATTTCCCAACCATACAGCCATCAAATTTTCCCCGTTTAACTGGACAATACTGTCATAAAATAATTAAGGACTGGTCTGGTGGGGGGTCTGTAGCCGCAGGATGTGCTCTCTGGCGCAGCGCAGTGGGTTTTCTGAAGGCTGCGTCGCGAGCCGCATGCCAACACCGCGGCTGACCTCGCACGACCCTATTAAAACAAGATACGTCGCCAACCCGGCATAGTGTCACCAATGACCCGAAGCATGAGGCTCATCTTCGTGTGTTTGTGCCTCGCGGTTAGTGTGGAGGTGGTGGCCCCGGCACCGGCCAGCGGGTTCGCGTTCCCGGAAGAAAGGAGAAGGGAGAAGAAGTTGGAGCCGATTATCACTCCGCCGGTTCTACCGGTGTTGGAGCATTTGGAGCGGGATCCGAGCACGTTGCTGCCAGGCGAGAGACGAGCGCTTCCTCAGCAAGTGAAGCCTCGTTTCGGCTTTGGTGGAGGATTTAACGTCGCTCCGTCGAATGGTGGCTTGACGGCTAGCATCAGCAGCAGCGCTAACGGTGCCGGTGCCAGCCATGCTGCATCACAATCCTTCTCGTTCGGCTTCAATGAGGGATTCAGCGCGTCTCAGTCAGCGAGCCAGGCATCGTCGTTCAATGGCTTTGGAAGGTCAGTGACATTTGTGTGTTATGGTCCGGTTAGTGACACAGTTGACAGGTCAACAACACTCGTCTCTTTATAAGCTCCTCGATGTTTATAAATGGTAAATGCGAGCTTTGCCATGATGATCTAATTTTTTAGGACTAGTGACATGCATTTATTTGTTTCCATATTTCAAGGGTTCCTTCAGTATCCTTATCTCCCGGGTAATAGTAGTCTTCAAGAAGGACAGAAGGAATAAAGTTAAGTCTTTAAAAGTTACTAGCATGTAAAGAAAAAGTTTGGAATGCCTAAAAATCGGCTCATCGGACATCCGATTTTTGAGTTGACAAAGCTACATACCACCAGGCGTTACCCAATTTTAACTAACAAAAGTATTTTCAAAGAGAATTATTTTATTTATCAAGAAAAACAAGAGGCGCGATCCTTAAACTTAGGTCAAGTTTATTTTGGTATATACATAATCAAACGACAATTTGTATGCTGAATTATACCGTATTTTTCTCAGCGAGGAGTTCCTTTTTCAATGGACATCTTTTAAAATTATATACAAGTTTATTAATAAAATTATGCTACTACCGTAGTAGCATAATTTTATTCTCTGCCTAGTGTATTGAAGTCACATAGAAGTCATAGGTTTCTCACATGAAGTAGTTTCCAAACCATGAGTTTTCGTCTACACGTGAGCGCAATCGATACGCAAATACTGCGCATAACTCTGACTAGTGGGCTCTGACTAACCTTGTGTTACAAAATATCCATAGCAAACAGAGCCTGACCCAAAACACAAATACGTTGGCAGCTCCATTGTAAAGCTACTAGTATTTAGGTACTTCTTGCAATCTCTAGCAACTTGGGAAGTTAACACACGTAGTCATTGTGAAAATGACATCATAATTTATAGCCTTTTGAAAACACTTGTGAAGTCCCGTCATCAGTATCTAACTGTCTGATGCTGTGTTAATTCTACGGCTGGCAATAGACTATAAATCTACGCACAGGCTTGATCTATTTCTCTCCATTTTCGGTGATCAACATTTAATTAGGGGAAAGCCTGTAGAATTGAACCACCTTGTAAATTTTATCACCGATATAAGAAAATAACTTAAAATCTAAATATTTCAGCGGCTTCAGCGGTAGTCAGGCCAGCAGTCAAGCAGCATCGTTCAACGGCGGTGGGACCTCCGTCTCTGGTGCTGCCTCTTCAGCCTCCGCCTTTGGGGGCAGCTCGGGAAGTCAGAGCGCATCGTCTGCTTTTGGATTCAACAGCAACGGGTTCAACACGCTGAATGGGTTGCAGCCGCCTGACGTGAGTTTATATTTATCTACGCTCTTTTCTAAAGCTAATCTATTTAAAAATATTGATTCATAGATAATAGGGAAAAATTTAGACATGATTCAAACATTTGTTGGACAGGGATCAAACCCGTACTTCTTGGGTCTCAGCCGGGCACTCAGTTGTCGAGGCAATCAACATAATTTTGTCATATTATGCACCTTTTAATAATCTTTACATTTATTTTCCAGGCTACCTTCGGCGAAGGTCTCCTAGACGTCAGGCACCGAGGAGTCCCCAGCTTCCCCTTTCCTGAGTTTCCCAAAGGCTTCGGCGCTGGTGCCTTCCGCAGCTCGCGACCCTCGTCAAGGAGCAGAGATGGCATCATCACCACCTTTGTAGTATCAGACTAAACAGAAATCCATAGAGAATTTTTTACTTAGGAATCGTTTAGGTAACAACGCCTTACATATCAATATTTACCTACAGATTATTGAAAACTGCCAAGGCACAGTTAAACTTAACATTTGGAGGAGGAAAATACCCTGATAATTTATTGGTGTTTGGTAAAGAAGTTCAATTCCGAATTACTTACCTACCCATGTATCTAGTGATAAAGTAAATATAAAGATAAAATGAGTCACTGTAATACTCCACTACAAGCACTGTTCCGGATTTTATGACTGCAAATGCGTACCTGGCCGCGCCAAAAACACGCCCAATCTATACCACCACTACTAACGTCTAGTCAAAACCTTTTTTCTGTCAAGCGTGATTTTTTTTCTGATGTTGTTGCTATGCACATTGTGGACATCAATTTATTTATTAGTAGATTTAAGATTTTGTTTGTAAATAAATGAAAAATAATATATCCAATCATAATTTGATATGCTTACTCAAACGACAGACAGACAAACGATTTGTATGTATCGTTGGAGATGTAGGTAGGTAGTTGTATCTTAATGATTAAAGCACCCTTCATCCTATTGGAAAAGTAAAGCAATTATCCATCACAGCATAAGAGAGGCGCACTTTAACCCTTTAACTACACTGATTCTTTCACGGACGGTCATAGGCCCTTTTCATGGCCACCATACCTCAACCTGGTCACTGCCCTAACACTGGACCAATGAAGAATCAGTATAGTAGAATCACACGACAAGCAAGCAAGCAAGCAAGTGTTAAACAGTTCGCGCCTGCTAATATAGTAATCATATTAAATGTGTGAATTATTGCTACCACAAAACTCAATGATCCCAGGAACGGTACTTCACCCGTGACTTTGTGTCGGTAAAGGCAAAGACTTATAGCTCAGTTGGTAGTAACTATGCCTTCTGCGCTAGAGGTCGCGGGTTCGATTCCCGCACTGGACAAACATTTGTGACTAACACAGATGTTTGTTCTGTGTCTGGGTGTTAAATATATACTATATATCTATTATGTATATCAGTCTCTGGTACCCATAGTACAGGCTATGCCTAGTTTGGGATCAGTTGACCGTGTGAGATATAAAAAAAATAAAAAATAAACTTATATACGTAGTAGAAAAATTCTTTTAAAGGTCGGTAAGCTAGACTGGGCCAAGGGAGAGCAGATACTCATATCCCTACTAGAAAGTAGAGAAAAATGGCTCATGACTATTACCCCCAACAGATCTCCAGGCGATCAGATCCTTGAAGATATCTAACGGAGTAGTCAGAGGCATGTCCGATCATTTAGCACGTGCCCACATTTTGCTATAGTGATTATTCCGTGACAGGTTGCAACTTACTGGTTTATTCACGATGTATTTTCACATTTGTAAGTGCGCACTTATTTTTTTTATGAATAGAAAATCTCATTTGTGAGCGGCCGGGTTCGAGCCCGTCATGGGCGTTGGATCTACTGTTATGAGAAAAATAGGAATAATAAAAATATATGCTTATGTAGGTATGTGTTAGGTATAATAAAAGAGAGGCATTTTTTCACTCATCATGAAATCTCCGCAACCACAAGACATTGAACTTTGTAACAAGACAAGGACGCAGGAATACTTGGCTAAGAAACAACATAAGACAAGGTCAAAAATTCACTAAGTTTTAAAGAGCCAAACAAAAACCTCCGTCTATGTAAGATTATCAGCAGAAATCGTAGACCCCATGAGGTTTAAATAATCGAACGAAAAACCTTCATCTTGCAAGATGATTTGCGAAAACCGGTCTGAGCGTAGACGGACTGGTCTTATGGTTAAAAATAGGGTCATAAACAACTCACTTAGCCGCACACACCACGTCCTCGTGCAGTGGCGGATTTGCAGTCTTGGCCACTCTTGGCCCCAGGCCATGTGCCGCCCCTTTCTCAGCACCCATCATATAGACTAGGTACATAATGAATTAACCTACTTTATTGCCAACTTTATATACTTAAATCGATCGACGAACTCTGTTCGAAGCTGCATGTCTACTGTAGCTAGTAGTAATAAGTCACTTTGCATTTGATTTATTTCTGGCTATCATCAGAGATTTAGATTTTTTATCACAATTTGCCGCCCCTAATATCTGGCCGCCCTAGGCCCGGGCCTACTGGGCCTTAGGGCAAATCCGCCACTGTCCTCGAGTCAATGAGACAACAGATACGGCCGGTTTCGCTTCGCTAGATGACTAAAGTTAACTAACATGAGGCATGTCAACTCAATTTTTAGGCTTCGTTTGCAAGGCGAAAAGTTAACTTTTAGGGCCGGGACACATCACATCAGCACGGCTGGCGCGGCACCGACGACCGTCACGCGTGCCGCGGTGTATACGTTTATTTTATTGCACAACAAAGAACAAAATTATTCCGTATAAACAATCTCATCACATCACGGTAACACTGTTTTTCTAGTTTGTTTGTTACTTTTTCATTAATTCAGTGATTGACATGTTATTTGAAATTTTATGAATAAGTTACCAATTACTATTATTATTTAAATGTATGTAAAACAAGACAGCGCAGAAGCAGCGCCCTACAGGGTACATGTACTTACTTAAGCTACCTTCACACCTAAGCTGTATCCATGTACATGTTGGCAAAAATGATTTTTTTTTTATGCAACAGAGGTGGCTAACAAGCTTACGGCCCACCTGATGGTAAGCAGTTACCGTAGCCTATGAGCGCTTGCAATACCAGAGGCATCACGCACGCGTTGCCGACCCCGAACCCGAAAGAGCTCTGGCAACCTTACTCACCGCAGGAACACAACACTATTTGAAACAAATAATGTTAATTGGCTGCGATCTTCTGTAAATATGATTGTAGTGAAATTAGATATGTAGAGTTAGCCTAAGTAGCGAGGAAAGACAAGGCCTACTTTTATCCGGGTGCAATTTTTATCTCGTACTTCATACGGACTCTACCCACAGTATCATAAAATACGTGAGGATACTCTAGACTAGTCGCTTTCATCGGGAACTATTTACTTCGGCACCGTCTCAGCCAGCCACGTGCGAAGCTATCTTAGCAATAAACCAATCAATCTTGCCTCATCGCATCAATAAACCAAAGCCGTCGAAGCCTCCAAAAGCAGTTACGGATCCTTCCCATCTCAGGGTGAACAAGTCAAAATTATTTATGTAAATGTCACTGTTATACAATGTCAACTTATTTGAAACTAGTTGATATACCATCATTCCACTCCTATCGTTCGTTTTGAATTCTCGTTGACTGTGTAAATACGCAATCATGAGATTGCTGGTTGTAGTTTTGTGTGCGTGTTCTGTTAGTAGTTTCAAAATATTCCCGTTGTCTATCCAACCTTTGCCACATGACGTTGAAGTCGTTACCGAAAACACAGTAGCAGAGACTGTAGTTTTCACTAATGTTCCAACAACTAACGATGCAGAAGTGGTCGACACTGCGTCAGAATCTACGACAACTTTAACAGCATCGACAGTGGATTCAACGAGCCCAGATACGGATCCAGTTGAAAATAGTTTGCAAGACTCTTCAAAGGCATCACCAAACCCAATAGATTCTAAATCGGATTTATCAAGCTCGGTCGATGTTGCAACGGATTCAAAAATCTCCTCAGATTTAGCACCAACGGTTTCGGGAACAAAAAATTTATCAGAATCTACAACTGATTCAACCACAGCAACATTGGAAAACCCAAATACTACTTCGGCTACAAAAAGCCTATTGGAAACAGCAGCAGATTCAGCGAGTCTTACAGTACACTCAGGTTTTACAGTAGACTCAGCTCAGTTATCAGCAACAGTCAAGGCTTTGGCAAGCCTATCAGAAACTTCTAACACTTCCACAAACTTGTCAGATTCAGCAAGTTTGTCACAATCTGCAAAAGCAGCCACAATTATATCAGATTCTACAGAGGATTCAGCAAGTTTATCGGAATCTGCGAAGGCGTCAACAAGTTCGCCAGATTTTACAAATTCGTCAAGTTCTGCCTCAACTAGTCCGGTAGATACGACTTCAACAAGCTCTACAGTTTCAGAAACAGATGCGTTTAGTTCATTTGAGACAACGACAGAAGACCTCAGCTTTTTGTCCATAGATTTACTACCACCGAAGGTAAACTTAGTTTTATTAGTACCCGTATTTTTTAAAATAACTCATACTCTAACGTGATTTCAATTGGCTAAGCTTTTCATTGCTATCAATAATCAATATCTATTTAATGCATAATTAATGAATATTCTGAGGGATAATAGAAGTTCATTCATAATATGTATACTATCCCGAAATGGCCTTATTCTACACCCAAAGTTTGTTCTTAGACTTTTGGAAATTGAACCATTTTCATTTAAAAAAATTACACTATGCTAATATCTGCTGTCTGCTGTTTTGGGGTCAAATCAGTTCAAACACAATTATTCTGTTGTTTTTCTTTACTTTGTTAGAACAAGCTCCTTTCGGGATAGAATACTAGTTGCGGAACACGTTGTATTTCTCATCCAAACCAACGACAAATAACAGTGTCTGTAAGCATAACTAATAACATATAACTCTAAAAGCCCAGTGTCACTTGACCGTAACCAAGCTTAAAAAAAAACCGGAAATAACACACACGGTCAACTGATCCCAAACTAGGCATAGCCTGTACTATTTTGAACAACAAACATTTGTGTTAGTCACAAATGTTTGTCCAGTGCGGGAATCGAACCCGCAACCTCTATAGCGCAGGCCTCATAGCTCAGTTGGTAGTAACTCTGCCTTCTGTGCTAGAGGTCGCGGGTTCGATTCCCGCACTGGACAAACATTTGTGACTAACACAAATGTTTGTTCTGTGTCTGGGTGTTAAATATATATCTATTATGTATATCAGTCTCTGGTACCCATAGTACAGGCTATGCCTAGTTTGGGATCAGTTGACCGTGTGTGATATGTCCGGAATATAAAAAAAAAAAAAGAAGGCAGAGTTACTACCAACTGAGCTGCCTGTTATGCCTACGACTTTTTTTTTACTTTCTATTCTCATAAAGTTTTCTCAGGGTTTTCGTATTTTAAAAATAACCCGATAATGCTAGTAGATCTCACAGAAACGAATAGTTGCTGTTTTGTTTACCATCAACACTCTACATAATCTACCTTTACCATTGAAGTATATAAGTATATATATATAAGTATTGAAGTATACCATGTTACCATGTACATCGTTTTTCGTTAGTGGTTTTCCGGTGGTTTTCGATGTTGAATCTAGTGGAGAGTTAGATTAACTGTTGGCAACACTGGAGCTAACCCCGAAGGCCCCATTCCGCTGAGCAATTTCTCAACGTATTTGACCATAGGTTCTGGGCCCTACTATGACATCTTATTGCCATTCGAATGCAAGCATGTCAGAACTAATTAATATGAATTTAAACGTGGTACAATCACCAAAAATTTGGCCTGAATCAGTAACTGAGGGAATCAAACTTGCATCTTCTCCTGTCTTCGTGTTCTCTGTCACTTATACACCTGATGAAGCAGGTGTTTTCGCGAAGTCTTATCAACCATTTTGATCTGTCAAATCTCAAAAAAATCCTTTAGAAATTTCTGCCAATCAACTCGGTGAGATTGGAGGCCCATTTCTATTATTTAGATACCTCTTTTCAATGAAAAAATATATGTATGGATCTCTAAAAAGATGCATGGTTAAAAAGCACCAGAACGATAAACAGAATACGCTGGTTCTGGAGGGGTCTCCAGAACCAGCGTATTCTGTTTATCGTCTTTCGTGTATAGGTCTTTGAGACTGTCAATTAACGACACCACCTAAACAACATCTCAAAATGACTGTAAAGTTATTGGTTCAGAGCTTCCTACTATCATGACTTACTCATACCATTTCGGCCGTGGGATGTCCACTGCTGAACATAGCCTCCCCCACAGATTTCCAAAGCGATAAAATAGGGGACGATGCTGCCCATCCCCTAGCTTTTTTCCCTTAGTCGCCTCTTACGACATCCATGGGTAGGTAGAAAAGGAGGGGCCTATTCTTCAGCCGGGGCCAACACCGACTTATCTCACCATTAAACTAATATCATGACTTATCTCATCATTAACCTGAATCCATGACTTATTTAATCATTTCTTTTGTTCCAGACTGAATACCGAAAGAACGAGCCCGACCCGAGATACGATTACTGAAAAGATTCACCACTAAACCTGTTTCTTCAATAACATAGCGAATATCTTTGAGAATATTTTGTCACGATCGAGTTTTATTTAGCTACATTGTAAATAAACTATTAAACAATTTCTTTGTTCATAATATCGTAATAACAATGTTATTTTACTAGGTAGGTAGGTACTGAAAGACGATAAAGCCGCTCTTTTGAACGAAGGTCTAAGATGTTTCAAGTATTTATCCGTGTTCAAACAGCATGCGATATGTCTTTGATATGTCATATTTTTGTTTATGTTGGGCATGCGATAGCTCACCGATATTGCAAGCTTCTAAAAGTCAAACTCAAAAAACTAATTTTAAAAAGAAGCCGTAAGATCACTTTAAAATAAATTGTATATGACGACCTCGGCGGCGAAGCGGGCGAATGCCCGTCTGAGACGCAAGCGGTGCGGGTTCGATTCCCGCTACGGGACAAATGTTTTCTGTAATCTGCAAATATTTGTTCCGGGTTGTGGTACCATGGTACTCGTATTTTCTAATACCCAAGACAGAGAATCCTAGTGTGGGGTTAGGACTATTTATGTGACTGTTGGGTGCTATTTATTTATTTATATGGCACGCCGTTTGAACACGGCTTTTGACAAATCTGCTGCGGGCACCAAAGTACGAATAAAATGAAGAGTACCTTACTCGATCAAAAGAGTAATTACAAGGCTGACAGCTTTACTAAAGTCAATAATGACCGCTAGAACTCTAGAATTTCGATGTGAATTGACAAGTATACTTTTTATGAGGAAAACCCACTTTTTTACCTCCTCATTATGCAATTATCAGTGATCAAGTTTTTGTAGCATAATATACAACAACATATTTTGAATACCAATCTCACCAACAATCAAATTACCTTTAAGTGCGATGTTTGTAGGTATGGGAAATTACAGCTGCGTTACATAGGTCCTGTTACAAAGGCATAAGGTTGATTTCATAGGTACTTTGTTAAGAGCTCGAGCTATGATGGTTTATCTTGGCATGCTATTGTGGAGATTCCCACTGACGAACCAACCACACCACTCCTTAAAGTGTGTGCCAAGCCAGTATCATGAATAAAATATATGTCTCATTTTAACTATGTGACTTACATAGTTATAGCTTAGTTGGAAGACAGAGTAGGAAATGCTTGGTACGGATTGTCCCAAATAATGAAGCATATCTACTTTAGTACATAAAGCATACTTTTGATGTGATATTTGATTGAGAAAGGTACCTATGCTTTGATGGTTTGATCATGTAGAGAGGATACACCCAGGTGGCCTCAGGGAGGTGGACGGTGGGTAAGAATCGCATGAACGAAAGAAGCTTGACGAAACAGGTGTAAAAGGCGAGTGTGACTAGGACCGTTGGAAAGGCGTACGTTTAGTGACCAAATTGATGACGTCTTGGAAAAAGGTCAGGTCTAGAGTACGCTGACGAGCATGCATGAGGAATGGGATGAGAGTGAATGACGCAAAAGAGATATTTCTGGATCGTAGCAAGTGGAAAGCTGTAGTCTCTGCCTCCCCCTCTGGCCATGCAAACAATTTTCCCCGCAGCGGGAATCGGACCCGCACCCCTTCTGTCTCAAACGGGCACTCGCCCGCTACGCCACCGAGGTCGTCAATCGTGAGTTGATTCAAGATAATTAATTTCTTTACATACAAACCAATACCAACATGTCATGGATGATTGCAATCCACGACTGCATATCACAAAATCGTGATTTTATCCAACAAGGATGGACTAAAGGTATAAATAAAGCTTCCTTTTTACTTCCTTTTATATTCATTAGTAACCACGATGAGGGGTATTTGCGAAGCGAGCATCATAATTATATTAATTGTGAATAATATTGCATGTAAAGAAACAAGTGAGGTGTTTTACCCAGTGCTAGCCCCTCCGAAAAGTTCAAGAGCAATTGTGAAGGAGAGAGCTAAAGATTTCCCTTTGCTAAAGCTGCTAGCAAGAGGGAGTGACGTAAAAGACAAATTGCCTTCAGGGTATTTTGAAATAACTCAGCTTGTGTACGTTCAAGTTAGTATACTTTAATTTTGTTCCTGAATTTCCAGTATCCAACTACTATTTTGATGGATTGTTCCTGATATTCCTACTAGTAGTATCAGTGTGAATTTTGTTCCCAATATTAAAACTGTGTGCACGAAAGGAGCCTTAAGAGGCGCACTTTAATCCTTTCACAAAACTGATTCTTTCATCGACGGTCTTAGGCCACCATACCTCAACATGGTCACTAACATAATACAGGATGACCATGAAAGAATCAGTGACACGACAAGAAGAAGAAGAAGAATATTAAAACTAATTTACAGCTGATAGAAGCGAGTAAATTTTTGTTCCTATTAGTCCCATTAGTATGAAAAGGTTAAAATAGGAGGTAATAAAGTCGTTAAAACCACACTTGATGACAATTGCTGATTCCAAAGCGATTATTTTTCGAAATTTTGATATCGATAGGATATAAATTTCGTTACTTTCTGATTTATGGGCATGACAGAGATTTTGAGACGGGAATTCCACACAACTTATTCTACACTAATTCTGCAATGTCCTATATTTTTACTTTTGTACCTACTATATACTATTTTTATTCAATTTGCAGAAACTAGAAGATCAAAACAACGATCAGCGCCAAAAGGATTCCCCGAAGCGAACAAAAAGTTATAGCTAGGTACCTACTTATCTCATTGTATAACAAAACTGTCGACAAAAACTAGCAAAGTAATAATTTATAAATATTCCGTATATAAGCTCTCAAAGTGTAGAAATAAAAAATGACAGACTTTAAATTCTATTTTATATGATGGAGTGATGAAGTCATCCTCAGCATCAGCATGTAGAAGTCCACTGCTGGACAAATGCCTCCCCCAAAGAGTTCCACGACGAACAGTCTTGGGCCTGCTCCATCCACCGAATTCCCGCAATTTTCACAATGTAGTCGAGCCATGGGGGAACTTCCAACACTGCGTCGCCCGGTTCGTGGTCACCATTCGAAAACCTTTACTGCCTAATGGTTGTCGGTTCTGCGAGCTATATGGCCTGCCCACTGCCACTTCAACTTGCTCATTCTGAGAGCTAAGTCGGTTTGTACTACATACCGACAACATACTATGTAGTGACGAAGTACCTCTTCTTTATTCTCGGACTGGAATGTACTAAAATAACTAGATGGATGTACAAGGCCATTAAACAACTTAAGCTTGCGTAATTACACGATAATATGTCACCGACGGACGATTAAATCATCAGAAGAACAGCAAGATACCATCAGAAGATTGAGCATATAAAAACCTACAAGGCACTATGAAGTTCATTCCTAGCCTGAGAGAAAAATAGAGGTGTCTTCGTCATAAATAATCATGAAAATGGATTTAAGCATATTAATTCTTCTATTAGTCGTTTTCAAAGTGAGTTACGCTTTTAGCTTTTATGTATAACCACCGGCCAGAAAGTGGTCCACTTTTTGTTTAGGGGCCGTCCCCACGGTACCTCAGTTACAGAACATCGTTTGCCTCTTTAACCACTTGTTTCACTACGTTTCTACTATCTCTAGTATACTGAAGTTGAAAATCAAAATAAATCATGACTCAAGTATAGATTTCAGGTTATTTTCCAAAAAAAAATTACATATATTATAAAATGCTTTGGTTCTATGTCTGCATCAATATTTAATTCACGCTATTGCGTTATTTTTCTTATCTTATATTTATCATGCCTGACTCTTGATTAAGAGAATAATAATTTTATCACAAAACCAGTCATTCATAAAAGTCAAGTCATAAAACATAAACAAGCCGCAAAATCTAATTTTCTTAAGAATAATACGTTTCTTTTAAACTTATATATCATTTGTTTTTACAGAGTTCAAATGGAGTTGCAGAATCGAATAAAAACAGCCTGAGAGTCACTCGTCAAACGTTAGGTTTGTTTATACCTAAAACATTTATGCTCATGAACGTTCTGTTGTGTTCTTACATTTCTAGTCAGTCAGTAGTAAGGCCTTATTACATATATTCTAGATGGTTTAAGCCGTTGTCTCTAGTTTTTGTATTCTTGTGTTATTCTGTGACCCCAGCTTATTATTTCTTTTGCTCGCAGGTTACCAAGCCAGGGACTCAACAGACATAGTTGTTCTCAGTCCAGGTAATTTTGACAGCACCATTGTTTTCTTTATAAATCATCTCAGTTTCTGATTAAGTCGGTATGAACATACTCATTTATACATATTTATACATATTCATTTATTGCCAACATGTACATGGATACTGCTTAGGTGTAAAGGTTGTATGTACAAAGATCTTCCTATTTCAATTGAGTTGCCTATTTTCCCAGACTATAAATCTCTAGCAACAATTTTATTATTGCAGTCTGTAAACTTTTGTCCTGTCGTGGGAATCGAGCCCATACCTCAAGAGGTATGGATTCCCTCTTGCTGCAAGCAGGAAGAGGCATCTCTGCGGTCACTCGTCCGCCATACCACTGAGGTGGTCAAGTTCGTCAACTCATTGGATGGTTTAAAGCACTTTGTGAGCCAACTTCATAAATAAGTCTATTGTGCCAAGTATTACTAGGAAACAGCATAGTCATAGCGTAGCACAGTCCCCCAGATGTAAAGATTGCTGGGTGATTTTGGGTGCAGGCTGCACACGATTGATCGCTCTGAATTCTATGGAGGAAGCCTAGCTATCAGACTGGCTAAAATAATGATGATGGTGATCATAAGATATTTGTTTCAGGACAAAATCAGGCATATCGTGGTGGAGCAACCACAGGAACCAGAGGACAAACTGTGATAGTTAGTGTTCCAAGTAAGTATGTAGTTTAGAAATTATTATCTTTGGTAGTAGTACTTCCATAAAAATACCTGAGCGATTATGATTGCTCTACCGACCTGGCAGCCCGACTGGTTTTTTTTAAATAAATTATTTTGTTAAAACGTAAATACAAAGTAAGTTAAATAAAAATTGGCCATACACCAGGCTCAGTGGCGTGTAATGGGGGAGGCCTATGTCCAACAGTGGACTAATGTGGGCTGATGATGAAAATAAAAATGATCTTTATATCAATAACCGTTGATAATAGACTTTAAATTAAATTTACCTTTAAATTTTACATGTAGATTTGATGCCGACTGGAATCTGGATTTTAAATTACTGCTGAAATTCGGTTCTTGAATATACAAACGTACCTTATTGGATAAAAAAGGGCGCGAGTTCTCGCTCATGACTGTCTTTATTTGAAATGTTTCTCAGAGATAAAAACAACTATTGTTCCATGATTTTTCTCTTCCATTTCCAGATGATACCAACGGTCGCCGATACATTGTAGCCTCGAATGCGAATGGCCGATCACGGATGAATCACTTGCCTTCCGTATAATCTATTAATATTCAAGTCATTCTCAATATAAACCATGTTTGCATGTAAAAATAGTTTAACTTATTTGATCACCTACAGTGGCTACCTAAAATCGTCATAACTTGAAGCTGCTGTACGAATACAAAGTGTGCCTAGTAACCACAAAAGTTAAGTCTGATTCATTATGGATTAATTGTATCTGAAAAATTTGGTAATTTTAAACTCTAGGACCGTGGGATATGGCTCTTATTCGATGTATTATTTAATAGTCTGGTGGATGAGACCTATGACCAAAGGACTGGTGCTTCCCTCGGACAAAGGATCAGCATAGCGATCCAACGAGTTAACGTCGCCCAGCCTTTTGGACACACTGGCTGTGGTTTTTACTTGTACTCTTAGAAATCAGAGTTCATTCATATAATTAATTTAGCTTAATTTGTCATTCTTTTTTTTTCTATTATTGTGTTTATGAAAATAAAGTAATTAATAAATCGTTTGGTTTTTTTTACATTTTGCTAATTTTCAAAATAAAATGTTTTTATCTTCGTGTATTTTGACACACACTCCACCAAATCCTATGGACATCACTTTACTTCCAAAAAACGCTGAATAATTTTATGGAGTTTGATTCGCTCATTTTTGAGTATAGATTTATGAAATAAATCAATAGATACAACAAATGTTGAATATCCAAAAGTTGTAGATCAAACTTAATAGACTTAGGTGTAGAATTAGCCACTTTCAGGATAGCATACATATTATATATCACCTTAAATATCAGGGCTATATATAAACTCCATTGAGCAGAGACTTTATAAGCATGCGTCCAAAAAACTGAATTGTTTGAAAACTTGAATAACCATCCGAGTTTACCTACCTAGGTACTATTAATGAATTATCATACACCTAAATATTGAATATTGAAAGAAATAAATATTGAATTTATTTTCCTGTGACGCCGTTATAAAATAAATCAACCACAGGTAATTTGTTCACAAGAACAATGTCTATCAGACAAACATAAATATTGCTAACAAAAGATTTTTCCCCGTCTGCGTCTTCAATACCAGTTTCTATGTAAAATACCTTTTCCAGTCTACAAATGTATAATTACACGCATCATGGCTTTACAGCTGTACCTACATAATAACGAGTTGGGTCGCAAACAGCTGATGTTGGTAGTATTATCATATCACTGACCACTGGTGAAGTACCTTTCGGTGCCATAGCCTGGAATCAGCTGGGACACTACATTAAAATCATCATCATCAGCCTGTAGAAGTCCACTGCTGGACATAGGCCTCCCCCAAAGAGTTCCATGACGAACGGTCTTGAGCCTTCTCCATCCACCGACTTCCCGCAACCTTCACAATGTCGTCGGTCCATCGGGTGGGGGGCCTTCCAACACTGCGTCGCCCGGTTCGTGGTCGCCATTCGAGAACCTTTACTCCCCAACGGTTGTCGGTTCTGCGAGCTATATGGCCTGCCCACTGCCACTTCAACTTGCTAAAAAACAATAATAAAATAACATAACATAACATTAAAATAATAATACCTAATTAAATATTTCAGACTTGGTCCATATTTTTGTTAGTAGCATAATTATAGAAAATTCTTAAGTCTATATTAGTATGAACTAAAACAGGCAACGGGTGCGGGTTCGATTCCCGCTGCCGTAATGTGTGTGGGTGTGTGCATAATCTGCTCAATTATTTCGGATCTGGGTGTTGTGGTAGTAGTTTCTGATGCACACGTCACAAGGAATCAGTTCAGGAAACAGTTGGATGTTATATTTTACGTATAAATAAAACAATATAGGTTCTTAAAACCTGTCTTTTTTACAAATTAAATATCCCGATTTATGTTTACTTCTGACATCGTGTTGTAGTCTGCCGCAAGAGTCATCAGGAATTAATTCTCCAAGTCGGTGTCTGCGGCAATTAGAAGCAATTAATACCGTACAAAAAGATGTTTCTTTAAAAAAAATACCTACCTATTAATTTTTTCAACACGATATTAATTGGCACACTGTAAAAAATGGAGCCACCGACCTAAAACCTGCAAATGAACTAACCTAGGACCAGTTTGTTCTAGAAATAAATTGTGGCCAAGCGCGTGTCGACCACGCTCAGACAAACAACGATAGCGCTCACGCCATAAGTAAATAAAATAAAAATCAAACCACTTTTCACCTACCCCGATAAAAAAATGATTTGTTTTTATTTCAAAACCCTGTTTGTAGGCGTACCATTAACAAGATGCAAAATATCAGTATGATTTTTTGGACAGTGATAGTCATAGTCTGCGAGACAAAGGCTCTAATAACGGACAAAAATATGGACAGACGTTCGACAGATGGACAGACAGGCCGAGGTGGCCCCGGCTGCAGAATGGGCCCTTCCATATCTACCAAACCGCGGATGTCGTAAGAGGCGACTAAGGGAAAAAAGCTAGGGGATGGGCAGCAGCATCCCTCATTTTAAAAACGATAGCTCTAACTGCGCTCGCCATCCCGCATGCCCAGCGTGGTGAGTATGGACAAATCCCCCCACATGATAAGGAATTCGCTCTGTCTGTGGGGGAGGCCATGTTCAGCAGTGGACGTCGTGCGGCTGAAATGATGATGATGATGGACAGACGACGACGGTCACACGGTCAGCACACGGCGAACCTACAAACAAGGGTTCCTGATCGGACTTCGGAACCCTAAAAAACTAAAATAAATAAGAAACTTAACCAACAACGTCGTAAATAAACTTTACAAAAGAAGCATTCGTACCTCACCCGGTTTTAGACTAGGTGAGGAGCATCCGGTCTATGCGGATAACTCCGACCCCGCAAATGGGTTTTTTTTTATACAACAGATGTGTCAAACATGCTTACGGCCCACCTGATGGTAAGCGGTTACCGTAGCCTATGAGCGCTTGCAATACCAGAGGCATCACGCACGCGTTGCCGACCCCGAACCCCCTTCCCCCCTAAAGAGCTCTGGCAACCCTACTCACCACAGGAACACAACATTATTTGAAACAAACAATGTTATTTGGCTGCGATCTTCTGTAAGGCGGAGGTACCTCCAGGCGGGCTACTCCAATTCAGAACGAGAAAATGATGACGAGATGTAGGCAGTTTCCATCACGACATAAAACTAATAATGTTGTCCAATTTATATAATTATGTTATTTGTTCTCCATAGTAATTAGTGTGATATGATAACCCATAATTAGGAAAATCCTACTAAGATTTTCCAAAGAAGACATTCCAAAAATTATCGACTCTGACGGGAACCGTACCAGAGACCAATAATAATACTAGATACAAGATTTTGCGAAAGATGACATAAATGTGTCAAAGGGTGTTAGCAGGGTGAAAGCACTGAAATGACGGATGATAGGGGAAAATGGAAGAAACATGAGGACTCCGTTTGAGTGGGTTAAGGGCAGGAAGATGCTGACGGAACTCGAAACCATGACCTTCCATACGGGGATGCCCTGACCAACTATGATCCTAATTGTTTTGTTTACGCAAAACAACGCCAATTTACGATTTATAGACCGATTAGTTTCGTCATCGTCGAAAACATTGTATAAATAGAGTTGCAGTCAAGTCCTCCGGTAGTAATCATTATGGGAGCCGGACGGTTCGTGAGTGCGCTGGCGCTCGTGGCACTGGCCGCGGCGTCGATCGGCGACAACTCTATCGATGGAGATGACAGAGAGGTTCAAGTGGCACCAGTGCTCGCACCTCCCTGGGAGTCAGGAAGTCCAGACATCACTAGGTCGAGACAGTTCCCTATTCTAGTTCTGTTGGCGCTACGGAATCCTCCTGTGAACGTGAGAGAGCATGAAGCCAAGTCTTTAGAAGGAGATCGGCCCGTATACTACGTTCAGGTAGGTACTGCACTGTTTTTGGGATTTCTTCTTTAGGATTTTTGATTCACCGCAAAGTTTCTCGAAATAATTGTTGTACGTAGTAAATTACAAAGTAACACGTAACAAGGTAAATAGATCTCTACGTGTATTCATTTTTCTCAAGAGATTCTTTAATAACTTTATGTACCTAGTTTGCTGGTTCTTATAGCTAAGTCTGTGAGATAAACTCATTAAAAGATGGTAGATTTGTTAAGAACGATGTATTCCTTGTCTTGAAACACAAAATCATTAAAATAGGTACCACTTAGCTTTAAAGATGTTTATTTATAATTAAGTTAGAACTCATCCCGGTATTCTTAGTCGTCAATATATATATTTTCACTCCTCTCATACTGACATAAATTTTTTTATTACAATTTCCCCACAAATTTTCTACAAAACCTACTCCATAACTTCATGAAAATTAAGTTTGATTATATTAGATAACTATGTAGCTAATCACACTAAGTTTTGTTTTCTAGAAACTAGAGGATCAACCACTTCCTAATCCCGGTAGAAGTCGGCAAAAGCGCCACGCGCATAAGTGGAAACACGGCGGTGGTGGCGGCGGCGGCGGATCGCCAGTAGTTATCGTCGTTAGTGGTAAGTAAAACTTACCTAACTACAGATGTTCCAAGTTTCTCGGTGTGGGTCAGGGTATTCTTTATCTAGCTAGCTGTCACAGTATATGAGTAGAAAGTAGAGTAGAAATCATTTATTCACACAAACTGTACACAACAACAAGAACAAAAGTATGACACACACAAATACAAAAACCATAGAGGTGGACAGAAAGAGAGAAAACAAGTGTAGGTATGTGCGTGAAATGTGCTGCCAAGTACAGTAAGTATGAAAAGCCCTGAGCTCAGCATGTGCTGCTAACGAGTTAACAGCGCTGATTTTCAGCTCAGGGCTGCAGTGACGTACGATCTGGTAACTAAAATAAACATGCGACTATATAATAAGACAACAGAATATACAAAGAGGTCTACAAAAAAAAAACAATAAACAGAGGGAGAATAAATACAAAAATATAACTCATAAATAATATAGAGTTTAATTATTATAATACATAAAAAGAATATACCTAGTAGGGTATCATCATAAAAGTGCTTTAATGAGAAAGATAATAGGCCACATTTTAGTAAAGAAATATTATAGTTAGTTAGTTAGCTTGTTTAGTTGGTTAGTTTAGTATCTTACCCAGCATATGCGCATATCGCTAACGCGCTTTCGCTATCCGAATCTTCATTTTTCTGTATGGCTTATGGAGAATTATGAAGCCGCTTTCAAATGGCGTGCGATATGTCATCTAAAATACGTTCGACATTTGTTTCAAAATGACTCTTTCGTCTACTCATCATCATCACTTCAGCCGTACGACGTCCACTGCTGAACATGGCCTCCCCCACAGACAGAGCGAATTCCTTATCATGTGGGGGGATTTGCTCGCTGGACATGCGGGTTGGCGAGCGCAGTTAGAGTTATCGTTGTTAAAATTAGTGACGCTGCTGCCCATCCCCTAGCTTTTTTCCCTTAGTCGCCTCTTCCGACATCCGCGGATAGGTAGATATGGAGGGGCCTATTTTTCAGCCTGGGCCACCACGGCCTTTCGTCTACTAATTCACGTAAACTTTGAGTTTGACATTTGAAGGCGTGCGAGGCAGCTCAATGATATTGCAAGTCCCTAAAAGTCAAACTCAAAATTTACTTTAGTCTATCTACAGAATAAAATCTATTTTGAGTTTGAATTTGGAAATAAATTTTAAATGAAATAATTACAGAAATAGAAAAAACCGTAAAATAAATTGGCTCACGGCTTTTATCCCCAAGCATGGTAGACCACCTCTCAGATCTCCAGGCGATCAGATCCTAGATGTGTCCCTTACACCCCCCTTTGACCCATCGCCACTTTTAAGAATACTTACTGGTTTCCTCACGATGTTTTCCTTCACCGTTTTAAGCAAGTTGGGTTTTTCGAACACAGAAGCTCATTGGTGTACGACCGGGCTCAAACCCACGACACGATCGAAAGTCGGGGTACCTCCCACTAGTCTAATACGGCTTAAAAAAAGAATAAACAGAACGTGATGTCTTGAATAGGTTCACCTGTAGAACAAATTTCCTAACGT
This sequence comes from Anticlea derivata, assembly GCA_947579855.1. Classification (NCBI taxonomy): domain Eukaryota; kingdom Metazoa; phylum Arthropoda; class Insecta; order Lepidoptera; family Geometridae; genus Anticlea; species Anticlea derivata. Next base: position 10,960,885 of record OX388259.1, on the reverse strand, counting down.
ACTCTTTCGCATTACAGGAGGAGGAGGAGGTGGTGGCCACCATCATGGTGGAGGCGGTAACTACAAGAAAGGTGGTCAATATTATCCAAGTCAAGGCGGAGGAGGCTACCCATATCAAGGAGGAGGCTGCGGAGGGGGTTGTGGCGGAAACAACGGCGGCGGCTCCTACAGCTATGCTAGGGCTGAGTCTGGAAGCAGCTCCTACGGAAGGTAATGGAGAAGGCAGTGGCGTCCGTGGCCCATTACAGATGCTACGAGGCTTATCAGAAGCCTAGCTAGCCCGAAAAAACTTGTTTAAATAACAGTAACACATAAAGCAAAACTCTGAAAAAAACTGTTAAATATTTAAATTATATTTAATTTTGAGGGAATCACTTTGTATGACATTTAAGTTGTTGTATAACTACAAAAATACACACAATAAACGTTTGACAGATAAATATAAACTACTGTGATCGATCACTGATGTTTGTAAAATATAACAGAAGTTTGTCTGATGCAATGCTATCGCTGTTGACCAAATGGATTTACACTAAGCCTTTTTTAGAATATGCTTTTTTATAAATACCTACTCAGTAAGGTCCACGCATAAAATTTGTATGATTTCATTTATCTAGTGTATATTATTTAATACTTGTTTTTTTATATACTTATTATTTTATTTTTACAGTCCGTGTATCATACACGGGCTGTAAAAATAAACTTCCCTATTTCAAACATGGGACGAACCCTTGCTTGTTCTTACAAACGTCTTACATACGTCAATTCGTTTGGAACTAATGAAGCTTTTATCACAATGTCTATACTATTAAGCCCGTTTATCGTACTACTTTTATCATTACATTTGTGTTAAAACAGGTAAATTAAAAACACTACAAAAAACACTAAATACATAAAAAAAAAACTGCAGTCATTCATTATTGTTTATAATAATCAACTCTGCATAATCGAATTGTTTTTATACTCATTTAACTTACTTGCCATTATAAAAGTGCACTCTTCGAGCAAGTGTTGAAATTGAAAACAATAAATAACTTTTTCCGTAATTCTTACTTGTTTCTTTGTTAAATACCTTTTCCACTCTTACAAATGTATAATAACACGCATCATGGCCCAAAGCTACCTCCCTAATAACGAGTTGGATCGCAAACAGATGATGTTGGGTGGTAGTATTATCCTATGTGTCCTATTATATGTCCTATTTCAAAGTGATCCTAGTGATTTTATTGAAATAAACGCCTTTTGACTTTGACTTTGACTATCATTGGCCACCGATGAAGTCTCTGTATTTCAGTGACATAGATGTTTATAAAAATGATGCCTCGATACTCATAGAGATTATAGGTAAAGACTAAAGTTGAAATTGGCAAAAGTTGAGGGACTTACTTTTTAATTAAAATTCTACGTAAATTTTCATTTTCAGTGCTACGGCAACATTTTAAAATTATGAAAGGCATACATCTTATTAGAGGTGACTCTACCATACTTTTCTTCAAAGTGAGTCTGCCATCCTCAGAACACTGTGGTAATACTCTCATGGTACTATAATGATGACGAACGATATCCTATAATCAATAGTCTTTGAACTTTGTAAAAAACTGGAAAACATGGGATTCTTGCATTACCGGATCTTGTAACAATGTCAGTCAGTACGGAATACTTTCCGGAAAAGTGGGGTATTTTTTTAGGGTTACAATTTCTGAGAAGAAACCTCCCTTACATGGGTAGTTTTTATTTCATAACTTTGAAGGCGGCATAACGGCATGATAGTGACGTGACGGGAGCCGTGAGTGTGAGCCGTGTGAGTTTAGGGGGGTAACTTTATTTCCGTAGGTCGTAGATTTAAATCCCGGCCGTGCCAATGGATGACCAATGGATTTTTCTATTAGAAAAATATATATGCGCATTAGCACGCGCTCAGAACAGTGAAGGAAAACATCATGAGGAAACCCGCGGCTTAGTCAGTTCCACACGTATTGACCATGTCTTTCCTGTGGATAAGGTTGTATAGGCTGAGAGATTGTTATTGGCTGGGCAAGCCTACTCCATCTTAATGTTTAAGGCACTACAGCGTCCTAGGAGTAGATAAAAAAGTTCCACCTGACGCTGTATAAATCAACTAGATGTAGAAAGTGATAGTTTGCGAGTAAAATAGCTGTGATTACGAACGCACAGACGGACTGGATACGGCCAAAATACGCCGGTGCCGGTTCTTTTATCGGATTTTGGAACCCTAAAAAAGTATAATATTGTAATTTTCACATTTTTATTTTTATTTTTTTTTAATACCTGATTATTTTTTCTTTTGTGAAGCTCAAAAGAAAAAATAACTAGTTCGATCGGCACCACACTGATCCATTTTGGAATGTAGAGCTGTGAAAAAGGAACATCGTAAAAAAATTATAGGCACCAAGCCGTGTTTGTTGCCAGATTCTTCTAGGTTTGATCGCGAGGAACATGCGTAGCTTCACCTCGTTAATAAGTCATTTCAAATTGGTCCTAGTGATTTCATTGAAATAAAATAAATAAGAAGTAAGATTACCATAACTTCTAACGTCCTTGTAAATAAAAGCTCCATACAAACACCACATCCGGTTTAAATAATGTGACCAAACCGAGGAGCATCCGTCTTACGGGGATAACCATGCAAAATACGTGATCTGACTCCGCAAATCGGCAGGCAGTTTCCATCACCACACAAAAAAAAACTGTGTTATAATTGTTTCGTTTACGCACAACAATTTACGCCAATCTATGATATTGTACACAGATTAGTTTCGTCATCGAGGGATTAGATTCTGCGAAGTCCTGGCTGTTTGTGTTGAGTGGTGACGTCAGGAAAACGTTGTATAAATAGGTTTGCATTCGAGTCCTGCGGTAGTAAGCATGATGGGAGTCGGACGGTTCGTGAGTGCGCTGGCGTTCGTGGCTTTGGCCGCGGCGTCAATCGGCGACAACTCTATCGATGGGGATCAGAGAGTGGTGCAAGTGGCCCCAGTGCTCGCGCCTCCCAGAGACTCAAGGACTCACGACACGACTAGGTCGAGACAATTCCCTATTCTAGTTCTGTTGGCACTACGGAATCCTCCTGTGAACGTGAGGGAGCATGAAGCGAAGTCTTTGGAGGGAGAGCCGCCTATATACTACGTTCAGGTACTTAATTGATTTTAATAGTCCAGGTGCCAATCCTAGCATGGTACAGGATGCGAATTTTAAATTTTATCGCAGGCTTTTGGGAATAAGAAATGAAATGTAGATACCTCATTTCTTACTCATAATCAGTCACTAACTTTATCGGATCGATAACTCTCGCCCTGTCCTTATAAAACAGTAAACAAAAGAAAAAGTAAACTTTTATTGAGCCGATAAAGTTGCGTGATTATATGAATAAGGGAGTTAGTGAATTATAAGTCATAAAAAACTAGGTAGATACCGAAGAAGCGGTAATTTTTGCAAGAGATATATAATTATTCTAATAAATCTTAGTAACTTAGGCTGCAGAGGATCTGAATGATGATGATAATTCATAAGATGATGATGATTTATTACCCGAGGTTTTCCTTGTTTTAATGGACTCTTCGTAAACTTAGGAAGGTATAGGCAACGCTTGCTATGGACCTACCAATTCATTCAAACAGGTTTTAAGATTGTTGTTGAACGTGCAAGTTTGTTTGATGCTTAAAAGAGATCAGGTTCTAACTGACTCGTTTTTATGTAGTCTTTGTAAGAAACGTACCTAAGGAAAAAAAAGTACGAAGCATTCAAGCGATAACTACTCAAGCTTATATTTTGCAATAAAGAAGCTCATAAATACTTAAACGTAAAGAAGGTACTTACTAATAAATTAATTTTATGGATGATGAAAATCTAGCTTAGAGCCGGGTTCATACGGCATGCGTCTAATAATTTTAAAATGATCCTTACCTACGTCTTTTTTGAGTTTGACTTTTAGGAGCTTTCGATATAGTTGAGCTATATCGCACAACCTGAAATGTCAAACTCTAAATTGACTAATAAGGCTCTTTTTGAAACGATATAAATAGATAATATAAAATACATATCGCATGCCGTTTGAACACGGCTTAATTGTGACATGTTATTCAATTTTTTTCTAGAAATTAGAGGATCAACCAACTCCTAGTTCTGGTAGGAGTCGGCAAAAGCGTCACTTGCATCGTAAGTGGAAACACCAGGAGCCGACAATCATAGTTATTGGTAAGTAAAATTATTCAAATTTCAATAGATAAGTGTTTTTATTAGTAATCTGTTATTTTATTTTTAACAGTCTCTCTGCTGCCTACCATCTCCGTGGGTAAAACTACTGCATATGAAAGTCAAAGTCAAAATGTGTTTGATTCAATAAAACCAAAAGGATCAATTTGAAACGTCGGCCAACTTAATGGAAAAACTAGAAAATAAAAAATAAAACAATTAATAAAAGTTTAATTGCTAAATTATCAACAATAATATACTAATCAACTTTTAATCTATGGTAAAAATGATAGAGTATAAGGAGGTACGAGTACCTTTCTTATATTATGTATGCAGTACGAAATTCAAACCGTCTCCTTTCGAATTACAGATGGTGGTCATCATGGCGGTGGCGGTAACTATAACGGCGGTGGTCAACATCATCCAGTAGGACAAGGCGGGGGCTATGGCAACGGTGGAGGTTATGGCAGCGGCGGAGGAGGAGGTTATGGTAGCGGCGGAGGCGGGGGTGGAGGTGGCGGCGGAGGCGGTGGCGGTGGAGGTGGTAGCGGCGGAGGATTTGGCAGCGGCGGAGGCTATGGCAGCGGCGGAGGCTATGGCAACGGCGGCGGTGGTCTTAGCAACGGCGGGGGTCATGGCAACAGCGGAGGTTATGGCAACAGCGAAGGTTATGGCAACAGCGGAGGTTATGGCAACAGCGGAGGCTATGGAAACGGCGGAGGCTATGGCAACGGCGGAGGTCATGGCAACGGCGGTGGCGGCTATCCACAACAAGGAGGAGGATGCGGAGGGGGTTGTGGCGGAAACAACGGCGGCGGCACCTACAGCTATTCCAAGGCGGAGGCATCGTCTGTAAGCGGCTCCTACGGAAGGTAAACTTATGTTCAAAATAGTTCGAGTTAGCGTTATCATTTAGTGGAGAAGTTCAGTGGCGTTAGTGGCCTATTATACATTCTGCGAGGCACACCAAAAGCCTGGCTGTCCAGCGAACAAATGAACGTAGGAAGTACCAAGTCAAAAATATTTAAAGGTGGCAACCTACGCGATGATAAAGTTATATCACGTGATTTTTTGAAAATAATAGCTTATTTATTTCGGAACGAACTCTAGCAAAGCTTTTACGGGATATTTATTCTTAAAGAATGTCCCATATAATTAAATAAATATAATGTTTTGCTGTTGCTTGCTTGTAGTGTCACTGATTCGTTCTTGGTCATCCTGTATTAGGTCAGTGACCAGGTTGAGTTATAGTCGGCCTTAAAAGGGCCTATGGCCTGGCTGAACCGCAAAGCAGCTTTTGTGTGAAATGTCGAATTTCCAAAAGTCGTAGAACAAACTTTATTGCCAATTGGTTTAAGCATAAGCCCCGTATCTATAATGAATCACATTGTACGTAAAAACCTAAATAATATTCAACTATTAGAGTGTTTAGATATAAATAGTTTTGAATTTAGGTACATAATGTAATGTTTCTTTGTTACAGAAAATAATTCGACATGGAAGAAACAGACTTGAACTACTGTGATCACTGATGGTTGTACAGCGTGTTCTGTAACTAGTATACTATCCCGTAAAAAGGTTATTATATCAACAATAAGAATCAATATTACAACCTTTTCTACTATATTATCCTTAATTACATACATTTTTTTCTCAAAAATTTTACAAAACTTTTTCAACTGAGCAGATTTTGGTATTTTTATTATGTTAACTAATTATTAAACCTACACGATAAGATTGACATCAAGATTGCTACCTAATACAGCTAAATAATTGAGTTTAAACTGATTTGACCCGAAGACGCTTATTCAGCGTTTTTCATGATTTATGCATGACGTTTTTTGATTTGTGATTTACGTTTTCGCATAGCGTTTTTGCGTTTTTGCTCGTTTTTGCCTATTGGGTGTAGATTAGGCCTCTTTTGGCTTAATTTACCTTAATATTGGAATTACTTTCTTAATATTAGATATTAAGAAACTCTTGCCTCAATTATACTTTTATAAAAAAAATATAATTGAGGCAATGCTGTCGCTGCTAACCAAATAGTTTTACATTCAAGTTATATATATTTGGATATTTCTGGATATTTTTAGACTCAATTTATAGAATATGGTTGCTATGATATACTCAGTAAGGTCTAGACGGGGTTAGACGAATACTTAGTGAACGTTTTATGACTTTATACCTATACCTATGTAAATAAAAGATTTTTAAGGATTTCATGTTTTATTTTAAAAGAGTAAGTTTTATATATAAAGTAAGTAGTATCCAACCAATTTAATTTTAACAATTAACCGAGCGAAATCTCTCAAAATACTTGGACGAATCGGCACCGGCATCATACAACATGTTTGTATGTATATTTTATTGGAGCATAACTTTCGAACCGTCGATCCGATCTGTATGAAATTTAGTAGGTCAACAGGTTATAGGTGTGTACTATCAATAGTTACTGGTAAAAATATGTGCCTAATCAGCCGAGGGGTTGTTTAGATATGGGGGTCCAATAAAAGTAACACAAATACCTACATTAAGTGGGGTGTCTATGAAATAGTTCGTGCACTCTAAAACGATGTTGTTTTTTTTCTAGGCAATATGGTTTTTGAGATACATACAACGAAACTATTATAACGTGAGCTCCGATTTGGTGAAGATTCAATGATTTCGTAGTTCAGGTTAAATTGGTACTAGCATAGCTTCACCTAGTTTCCAAGACGTTTCAAAGTGATGCTAGTGATTTTAATGAAATAAACGCCTTTTGACTTTGACTTGACTTTTGACTTTGACTAGTTAGGACATGCTAAAGATGCGATTTTCAAAGTTTATCTTTATTGTGCCTTTTTATCATCGAAGCACCAACTTTTAACAGACATTGCGAGATCTCAGTTCGGGGCTAACCTCTAGATACGATTACGCCTGTATGGTATGGTACGACAAAGCCTTTCAGTCAACTGCAACAATTAAACTGGGCAGTCTGCAAAGGACTGCATGCCTTATGGCTTCGGGAGCCATGTCCACATCCCCTGGGATGGCGCTTAATGCATTGCTGGGACTACCGCCTCTTCATGTGTATATACACAAGGAGGCGAAAGCCAGTATGTATCGCGCAAACACCCAGGGTAAAAGATGCTGGCTCTCGCAGAAGATGAGATCCCTTCAGGACTCTACTCTGCAATCACCCATTCTCAGCATGACATCTGATGTCATGCTTCCGCGACATGTATTTGAAAAACAATACATCGTGGAATTGCCCTCCAGGGAGGACTGGCTGAACAGCCAGTTACACTTTGAGGCCGGTTGTCTAAACTGGTACACAGACGGCTCAAAAATGGGACTGGATGTAGGTTGTGGAGTATATGGTGAACGTCCTAATGTAAACGGTTTCGTTAGCATGGGAAAAAACGCCTCCATATTCCAGGCAGAGGTTTTTGCCATTCTTGAATGTGCAGACGCCAATCTGCGAAAGCGCTACACCAACCACACGATTTACATCAACTCTGACAGTCAGGCTGCCCTTCTGGCACTGGACTCTAATGTCATCACGTCTCGACTTGTGGAAGACTGTCTGTCACGTTTAAACGCCCTAGGCTCAAGGAACAGGGTCGTACTAAGGTGGGTTCCGGGGCACGCGGGAATCGACGGTAACGAGTTTGCCGACGAACTTGCGCGCGCCGGGGCAAATGGTACTATGATAGGCCCTGAGCCTTTTTGCGGCGTACCAAAAAGCCTGGCTCAAAGAAGCCTCTTACTTTCGTGCTTCGAAGAATCGACCAAACTCTGGACAAACTCTTCGGGCATGAACCACTCTAAGTTACTTATAAAAGCCTTCGATAAACATTACACCAACCGTATCCTAGCGCTAAATAAGACCAACCTTCGCATTATTGTCAGAGCCTTAACTGGACACTGTTGTCTTAATAAGCACATGTTCAAACTAAGGCTATGCGACACACAAACCTGCAGGCTATGCAAGGAGGCGGATGAAACGCCTATACACCTGCTAGGTGAGTGCGGAGCACTTATGCTCAAACGTAGCATCCATTTGGGAAAGCACATCCTCAGCCCAATGGAGCTAAAGCAACTCACCCCAAAGAAAATCCTTCAGTTTTTAACAGCTGCTGGGCTTTGCGGTGAACTTTGAAGGCCCTGTAAAAGGGCTCCACAAATAAAGTGGCGATCACAATAGGCCAGTTGTGGCCGCAGTGACACAATAGCCGCAAAAAGTTAATAAAAAAAAAAAAAAAAAAAAACCTCTAGATATAATAAAGATAAGTCCTTGAGCCCTATTCTTTTACATAAATGCTCTTTCTTTCTTATTCGATGAACAATTGGCATAGGACATAAATCGTAGTCAGTGCCTAAAGGAACACGCGTTACCACAGAACAACGAGTGTAGTCTTATAAAGCTTAGAGTAGGTAGGTACCTGCTTGTTTTTTTTTGCAAGGTCTATCTCATCGCAATTTGCATTTTATATATACTTGAAGCCTCTTTAACTTGATTATGACTTCATCTTTTATGCTAGCAGTATTCACCGATTCCTACCTGACTCACCTACTTTGAACCACCTTAACTTTCAATAACATTGTTTTTTGCTGTATTTCACAATAACAACCTTTTTTGTATAGGTCTAATCTTACAATTTGATTTCGTAAGTTAATTTGTGAAAAAATACCTGTTGTAAAATAAAATAGAGTTTGAGCCTCGTGTTTTTTATTATTAATTTTCAGGCTGACTGTACTTTTTTCAAAAACCTAAAAATGCAGTTCTATTTTTGGCCATGTCACTTTGGAACATATAAAACAAGAGACACTTAATGCCCTTTTATTTTGGCCAAACCTGTATAGCCGACTCCTCGTCTGTCGAAAATCTTTGGGACTAACTTCGGCTCAGTGGCGCAGTTGATTAGCTCATCCCCACCGTATCTAGGAGAGGGCTAATCCCCATTTTTTTAGGCTATTATAAAATCCTTAGTTGTATGGAAATGTCATCATTAAGTTACGTCCTAAAAATGTTATTATTTCAGCCGTAGGATGTCCACAGCTGAACACAGGCCTCCTCCACAGATTTTCAGAGTGACATCCTATAATGTGGGAGGAATTCCCCCATACTCACCACGCTGGGCACGTGGGTTGGCCAGCGCAGTTAGAGCTATCGCTGTTAAAATAGGGGACGCTCTTGCCCATCCTCTAGCCTTTTTCCCTTAGTCGCCTCTTATAGAATACAATAGAATAGAAATATCTTTATTCGTAGCATCATGAAACCTTAACATTACCCAACACCATAAGGACTATACTAAGACTACAAACTAAGACTATAAAAAAGAAAACTTAAATGCTATGAAATGGCGTCCGACTCAGCATTATGTTGTGATAGCCATCGAACATGGCTATCACAACGCTGATCTTCCGTTGGAACCAAAACCAAACACGTCACGCACACTAACACGATACATACTTAAAGAAAACACGAAGCACGAAAGGTCTAGAAAAACTAACATTTACCTACAATACAAAATATACCAACACACAAAACTAAAACAAACAATTAAACATTTTAATAAAGAATTACAACGAAAAGGAATCAGAACAAGCGTAAAGGAGCCATTTCATTCTGGGCCTGGTCCATGTACACTACATAGAAAAAATAGAAAAAAATAGGAGATTACAAGAAAAATACAATTTCATTAATTTGAAGACAAATGCGATGGTACAAGAATAGTTATTCTGGTAAGTTTTTTACTATGTGCACACTATTTGAAGGCCGCCATGTTGGTTTATAATTGGCTTGATTTGATGTTTTTGTTTTGTCAGATAAATGTAGGTTGTCAAAATGATATTTCACGCACGTCCATCCGCCATATTTTTGTAGCGCTGTGTGTTGCTCTCTTTGTCGAAGAAAATCTTAGTGTACCTTAGAATGAAGTCAATTTAAATAAAATAACCAATTAAATATGTTTACTTTATTGCTTAGCCATATTTTAGAGTAGTGTACACAATGCAGGCCCAGGCTCCATATATTGATGAAACGTCTCTTTTATATACATTTTTATAGGAGACCGATATAGTAGACAGAGCAGCCGTGGTAGAGCGCTGAGCTGAAAACTACAGAATTGATACGTCATTTCTGAGATCTTCAGTGCTTTTTTGGTGTTCTAAAATAAACTGTTTTAATTTTGACTTATGACATCCACGAGTAAACTATACTTATACAAGCATAATATACAAGCAAAATATGCTATATAAAACGCGAATATAAAGTAGCCTAGGTCTTTCCTAGAGATCTAAGTTAGAGTGGCGCCTACAATTTTCATCACATCTTGTACTTCAGTTGTAATTGCTCATAGCTTTTGATTCAGCTATATCTCCCTTGTGTGTTCCTAGTGGAGTGTTCCACTAACACGTACATCAGAATTAGGTAGGTACCTACTAACTTAATATTATTTTTCAGGGGTGTGATGGTACGAGTATATGCCATGGTGTTCGTATGGTAGGTACTCGTACTTTCTGGTACCCATGACACAGGAAATCTAATGTGAGGTTCAGACTTTACGAAAGTTATGATACCTACGTATTATTTTTTTCCTTGGTGGTTGGTTTTTCCTGTCACATAGCATCCTCCTCATCATCATCATCATCATCAGCCTGTAGAAGTCCACTGCTGGACATAGGCCTCCTCTAAAGAGTTCAACGACGAACGGTCTTGAGCCTTCTCCATCCACCGACTTCCCGCAACCTTCACAATGTCGTCGGTCCATCGCATGTGCATCCTCCTATCCTACTAATATTATAAATGAGAAAGTTTGTGAGGGTGTTTGGATGTTTGTTGTAAACTTGGAATAAATAAAGTTCTTTACCTAGAATAGCATATAGGCTACTTTTTATGTAGGAGCGAAGCCGCCGGTGGAAGCTAGTACTAAACTAAGTATCAAAGAGCGGAGAGGTTATCGAGAGCCGGCAGACGGCCGGTCAAAGTCGGCTAATTGCGCTTATATTGAGATTTCAGATTATTCTGAGAAATTAAGTCAACGAACCTTATAATTATGCGCAATTTAATTTGAAATGATAACACTAATAAATTACAGTACTATTAAATGTGTCTCTCTGTCTTTTTCTTTACCTTTTCAGGACTAATCGGGTGCATCGATTTCATTAAAATTTGGATGGAGATAGCTTAAACCCCAACGAAAGGGCACTGGTTACTTTTTTTTTTTTTTCACACACGGTCAACTGATCCCAAACTAGGCATAGCCTGTACTATGGGTACCAGCGACTGATATACATAATAGATAAATATTTAACACCCAGACACAGAACAAACATCTGTATTCATCACACAAATGTTTGTCCTGTGCGGGAATCGAACCCGTAACCTCTAGCGCAGAAGGGAGAGTACTGAGTAACCAACTGAGCTATGAGACCAGTCAGTACTTTTATGGGTAACGCGCGAGCGAAACCGCGGGAAGCCGCTTGTAGGGACAGTCAACATCAAAAGCAAATCGAAGTTTATGAGTTATGTGTATTAATACTAGCGACTTTTCCACGGATTTACTGTCGCGGTAGGTAGGTGCCCGGATAAAAACAGTTTCAACTATGGTTCAGTTCCGATCGCGGTTCGAATACTTAGTATTTAGCGAAAAAGCCATACTTCTAAATAACTGACCGAACTGAATCGTAACAAAGTTGATCCGCAGCTGAAATGCAGCTTCATCATTTTCATCATCATCATTTGAGCCGTTCGACGTCCACTGCTGAACATGGCCTCCCCCACAGACAGAGCGAATTCCTTATCATGTGGGGGGATTTGCCCATACTCACCACGCTGGGCATGCGGGTTGGCGAGCGAAGTTAGAGCTATCGTTGTTAAAAAATGAGGGACGCCGCTGCCCATCCCCTAGCTTTTTTCCCCTTACGACATCCGCGGATAGGTAGATATGAAGGGGCCTATTCTTCAGCCGGGGCCACCACGGCCACTGTGGTACAATTGCGTAAGCGTAATAGCAATGAAGTTCTTTACTTTGAGGGTGATTTTAACAATCTTAGCAACATTCAAAACGTTTTCATGTTTGAAAAACTTAATGTCGTTAAAATTGACAAAATCATCCTCAAAGTTGCAAACTTCATTACCATTACGCTTACACAATTGCACCACTGATCAGCCTAAAGAATACCTCTGCTGAATCTATCTTCAGCCTCCCCCACAGATTTCCAAAGCGACCGATCTTGCACGAGCTGCACCCAACGGCTAAGTCTAGTGGGGGACCAGCTGGAATGATGATCTTAGGTACTTATTACCGGGTAGCATCAAAGGTCAACGCTCGCCCAGGGGTCAACGCACTGCGGCCGGCCCTGTGGCCTTGCAAATGACCTTGCTCTTTCTGATGCAATGCGACCCTGGCTTGTTTTTATCGCAAACATACCTAGATAAGTCAAATGAATGATTCTCCACTGTATTAAATGTGAATTTTGCGTCATCAATATAAGTAGGTAAGTAGGTAGGTACTTTCACCAGTTGCAAGGAAGTAGGTTTATGGACTTTGGACAGAGAACATCTTTCCACCTCCTTTCAAAGCGCTGTTTTGTTCCCGACAAGACAACATTTAAAATGTTAGGTTAGGTTAGTTTCTAGTGTTAACACATCCATGGGCTTTTTTTACCGTAAACGGAGGCAAACAGACTTACGGCCTTCCTCATGGTGGTTGGAGTGGTTACCGTCGCCTATTGACATCAGCAACACCTGGAGCATTGATAATGCGTTGCCTGCCTGTGAGTTTATTTGTTCCCTGATATTTCAGCACAGTTTCATGCACCATGATCACGGACGTAAAAAGTCTTTTGTAAAGTTTCAAAAAATATAATTTTGATAGCATATCGCACGCCATTTGAACACGGCTTTATGCGATAAGTCGTTTTTGATTTGTCGTATAGTCGTCGGTTTTATACCTACCTACCGGAAAGTTAATATTTTATGTTAGAAAAGCAGAAAGCTGCACTTTCGCGCTTTCAGACTGCCTTGTTAATATTTATGAAAATTACAAATACCTACCTACTTACTCGTAAAAGGTAAAGCTTAGTTTTGCAATGACGAATGTAGGTAGGAGCGGTGCAGGTATACAAAGCGATTCATGACATGTATGTATACCATTCCGAATGGGACTTATTCTATCAGCAAAAAGACTGATCGTCAGATCAGTCCAGCTCCAGAGGTTCTTGTACATGGCCTGAAACGCCTGGAGCTGAGTAGGGCGACTAACTTCAAGTCCTACGTGCTCCAGGTAGCTGCCAAGTACAAAGAGGTGTTCCTCGCGCCCGAATTTTGGTCAGCTGGAGTTGTCTACCGTCGCTACAGGGAGGCGCTCACGATCAAGAAAGTCCCTGACTCTAGATGTGGTGTAGTTATTTATGTTTAATATTATATGTATGTTAGTCTGTAAGGTATTTATTAATGGGCCATGACATATTACACATGTTTGTGTAATATGTCAAGTAGCCTGAAATAAAGATATTAATAATAATAATAAAAAAGAGAGAATAATACCTAACGGTTTATATCATTTTTTTTAACATTTTTTCGCGAACATTTTTAAATTCCAATTTGCAGATTTTGGTCTGTTTATCGTTGTTTTATGTAGGTAATTATTAAACGTACGAAAGTTCCTGAATAATGGAATTTGAACCATAATAGTCCGGACTCCGGACTGAATGTCGGAGTGTTTCATAGGTGGAGAGCTCTGGTGGCAGTGGTTACGCTTTCCGATCCACGGGTCATGGGTTCGAACCTGATCGTGCACCAATGGATTTTCCATTCGGAAAATTTACGAGCGCTATACTAGTGCTCTCAAACGGTGAAGGAAAACATCGTGAGAAAACCTGCATGTCCTAGAACCTAAGAATCGAAGACATGGTAACATGTGTGCCCCAACGACGCACGCACTCTCATTGCTCAACGCAATGATAGCCCACGAACCAGACGTAGATGTATTTAATATGAATAAATAAATAAATAAATATTCCGGACATATTACACACGGTCAACTGATTCCAAACTAGGCATAGCCTGTACTATGGGTACCAGAGACTGATATACATAATAGATATATATTTAACACCCAGACACAGAACAAACATCTGTGTTAGTCACAAATGTTTGTCCAGTGCGGGAATCGAACCCGCGACCTCTAGCGCAGAAGGCAGAGTTACTACCAACTGAGCTAAGAGGCCAGTCGAATATGAAGTTTTATAATTTTTCTCTTTTGTGTATTCGTTTTCTTTCTTAATTTGTATTTATTATTTTATGTTTTGATTGTGTAACTTTTCCTTGCTTCTATCTCACACAACGTTTTGGCCCATAGCTGTATATTTTGTGAGCATGAATTGTAATAAATAAATAAATGTGCACGTAAGGGGTCACGCCGTGGTGGCCCGGCTAAAGAATAGACCCCTCCATAACTACCTATCCGCTGATGTAGTAAGAGGCGACTAAGGGAAAAAAGCTAGGAGATGGGCAGCAGTGTCCCTCATTTTAACAACGATAGCTCTAACTGCGCTCGCCAATCCGCATGCCCAGCGTGGTGAGTATGGGCAAATCCCCCCATATGATAGGAATTCGCTCTGTCTGTGGGGGAGGCCATGTTCAGCAGTGGACGTCGTACGGCTGAAATGATGATGAAGGGGTCATAGGCCCTTTTCAGGGCCACCATATCTCAACCTGATCACTGACCTATCACATGATGACCAACTTGACCAAGACAGAATCAGAGACACGCATTGGTCGCGAGGAACAGGCGTAGCTTCACCTAGTTTCTAAGACGTTTCAAAGTGATCCTCGTTTTTATTGAAATAACAAATTTTGATTTGATTTGACACGAAGAGCATGCATAATAATGGTTACCAGAGTCTCATCTCAGCTCAGTCCCACAGTAGGTACCTCGGCCTCGTGTGAATCAGCTGAAACCTGTTCTAATCTATTACTGGATTATTTGCGCCTTGGTAGATACACTGATCCGCCAATCTTAGTTCCGTGACCCCCTTGAATGGTCAATAGTGAATGGGTCAAGATGTTGGACCGTACTTCGCTGAGCCAAATACCCACCAGATAGAGCAGATAGATTTTATTCACGATGATTCATGTAAAAGCAAGGTCTTATTACATCTATTCTAGTTTTTTTTTATACAACTGTGGTGGCAGACAAGCTTACGGCCACCTGATGGTAAGCGGTTACCGTAGCCTATGAGCGCTTGCAATACCAGATGATTTATACATAGTCAGGTGGAACTTGTACTCACTTACAGGACGCAGCTGTCGTGCCTGGGACATGTTTTAGATGAAGAAGGCTTGCCCATGCCCGAAAATTGGAATGCGAACTTTGTACTAAAATGTGGCTGCAACTCAAAAAGGTCTATCTTTCAGAGAGATTTCAAATCCTTGTGGAATTATTATGAGACAAAGTTATATTTGCGGTCAATATCATACAATGAACTACGTGAGCGACTGCTAAATATAAGTTTGTGACTTTCTACACTTAGAATTTTGCTTTTCTGATCCCGTGTACTGGTTGGTACGGAAGCCTCAGGGCGCACAGTTCTCGCACACATCATAATTTCAATATAGAACCAAATTGCGTAACAAACTGATTTTTACAAGTGTTATTATCACGCAATTAAATTTTGACTCAATTCTAAGTACCTACCTATTCAATTGAGATCAAACTTCATAATAAATGACAATACAATACAACAGCTGATCTGATGAAAGCAGCCAGCAGCTGTTCCAGGAAACTACTTAGCGAATAACAGTAAATTATGCATATTACTTTTTATTTTGTTTTTTTTTCTACTAAAGCTATCTCCGTTGAAAGGTCAAGGGTTTGTTATTCTTATTATGTAGGTACCTAATCTGTTATTACCTACTAACAAACACTAGGTACCTAGGCACTTCTGCGAACTCTTATCAATACCTACCTACCTACCTATTAATCCTACAAGGAAAACCCGAAACCAAAGACTGAGCGAATATTTTTATTTTGAGCTTTTGTTTTACGAACAAATATTATGTACAATTATACATATGTTATTCTACATACTAATAACATAATATCTAACTAAAGTAACATATGCCATACGTCATCTTAGTAACCTGGGCTATACCTGTATCTATTTATCTTTGTAAAGCTCTATCAACTCCAGCACACGCAAACTTGCCTACACCACAGATAACATAATACTATACTAGTACCTACACTTAGATACCTACTTTTTAAAAATTGCTCTTTTGATTATTTATACCTACCTACCTAATTGTACTTTAGTTTAAAATGGTTTATCTATGTTAATTGTGTGTGTCTGTAGTGCCAAATAATTTTTTATCTGTCTATCTATCTATCAAATCGGAGCTTTTGTGGTCGCTGAAAATTAGAATTAGTAACAACGTCTAATATCAGTGGTACCTACTAATGGAATGGCCCCGCTTTCAAATCCACAGGTCATGGGTTCGAATCCCGGTCATGCACCAATAGATTTTCCATTCGGAAATTTTATTTATTCTCAAGCGGTGAAGGACAATAGCGTGAGGAAACCGGCATGTCCAGAACCTAAAAAATCGAAAACAATGATATGTGCAGGAAACTTCACGAAAAGAGCCTCTACGAGACGCTCTTAAATGCTTTCATTACACTGATTCATTCACGGTCATAAAATTTCTTTCATGGCCCTGAATAGGGCCACCATACCTCAACCTGATCACTGACCTAATACAGGATGACCAAGAAAGAATCAGTGACATGACAAGCAAGTGGTAGGTAGGTACTACATTGGGACTAGAAAACTGCAATACTACCACAGGGTAACTGTGCACGGTAATGGTAACGTTTTTAATCCGGTTAGAGCGCGCGGGAGCATCACTTGCAAGCCCGCAGTCGAGGCCGAAACTCGCGCTTGCCTCTTTGGCGAATTAAAAAAAAGTTATTTTCAAATACAGAAATGTTCAAATCGATCGTTTTGTGTGTTGCCTTCTGTGTTCTGATTGGTAAGTTCCAATTTTTTTTACGTGAAACTTATGACTGAAAAAGTAGGAAAAAAAGTTTTATTTAAATTAAAATCCCCTCGTAATGCCTTAATTAATTATACCATCAAATAAACATAATTATAAGTACAAGTCATACTGAATAACGTTAGATTTCAATCGATCAAGTTTATTCGATTTGATCTTTCGACCTACGATTTTTTTCGTATTTTTCATAAGCATAACAAAAACCCCATCCATTTTTTCTTAGCAATATAATCGTGATCATAAATAAAACAAAAAGTTCCGATTAAAACAAAAACAGGCTGACATACAGATTAATATGGCTGAGCATTGTTTTATAGTGTCTGGAGTCACGGAGAGGCAATCGTGATGGATCCTTCCGCGGTCGTGAGTTGGAAGAATCTTTTTGCGTGAAATGATGATTCAATATCAATAATAGGAAAACATAATGTACCTATGGACCTAACGGTCCTTATACCAACAATACAAAACCTACAAACCTACTGAGATCCTAGTGATTTTATTGAAATAAATGCCTTTTGACTTTTGACTTTTGAACACGCATAGCTTCACCTAGTTTCTAAGACGTTTCAAAGTGATCCTAGTGATTTTATAAAAATAAACGCCTTTTGACTTTGACTTTTGACTTGACTACCCATTGGTTTTTTAAATGTTTTTAAATTTATTTATTACAACGTACAA
Source organism: Anticlea derivata (assembly GCA_947579855.1). Taxonomy (NCBI): domain Eukaryota; kingdom Metazoa; phylum Arthropoda; class Insecta; order Lepidoptera; family Geometridae; genus Anticlea; species Anticlea derivata. The sequence continues at coordinate 10,942,950 of OX388259.1, read as the reverse complement.
AACACAGGCATTTTTATAAACACAAATTTATTATGCGTACGTGAAAATAATGATTCGGAGATTTTATAATTACTGGCTTACATATGCCCAAAGCTTTGCTCGGAAAACCCGAGCATTTTTCCATTATAAAAAGTAGCATATGTACTATTCCAGATCTATTACTGTGCCAAATTTCATCCAGATTTGTTCAGCCGTTCTGGCGTGATTGCGTAACAAACATCCATCCATCCATCTGCATACCTATAGACAAGTAGGCAAGTCGTAGGTATTTGGGTGCCCTACGGAATCCAAGACAAAAGTTCCACGCGGGCAAAGTCGCGGGAAAAAAGCAACATTATGTATGAATATGCCTGATTAGAAGCATTGATACATCAATCAACGAATTTATAAAGCTCGCCTTGTTAGCGATTGAGAAAATGTAAATAATGAATAACCTCATAATTCACGGTCATAGGTTAACAAAAAAGCTTTATTTTTATTAACTAGCTCGTGCCCGCGGCTTTGCTCGTGGTACCTAGATAAAACGTAGCCGTTATGCTATTCTAGGTAACTAACTCTACTATTCCAAGTTTAATCGAAATCGGTTGAGGCGTTACGGCGTGATTGAACCACGAACATCCAACCATACAAACAATCAAACTTCCTCATAAACTTTCGAATTTATGATATTACTAGCTTCCGCCCACGGCTTCGCTCGCGTGCTACCTACCTAGATAAAAAGTAGCCTATATGCTAATCTAGATAAAGAACTCGGTCTATTTCATCGAAATCGGTTGAACCGTTCGGCGCGATTGTACCACAAACATTGATTTTTGTATGTTTTTAAGATAATGCGATTTAAACTGATTTCAATGCTCGAGAATACTCCTTAAAATCTAAAACGTGATATAGTTGATTAAATTTTCAAATAAGCTCTTTATTCAGGTCAATCTAGAGACCAACTTTCAACCTATCTTATTATTTTATATTGATTATGTAGCGAGAAATTATGGAGAGTCCCCTACATTACATTACCTAAAAATATATATATCTCATCAGCAGCCTGTAGAAGTCTACTGCTGGACATAGGCCTCCCCCAAAAGCGTTCCACGACGAACGGTCTTGAGCCTTATCGATCAAACGACTTCCCGCAACTTTCACAATGTCGTCGGTCCATCGGGGGGCCTTCCAAAACTGGGTCGCCCGGTTCGTGGTTGCCATTCGAACCTTTACTCCCCAACGGTTGTCGGTTCTGCGAGCGAGTTGTTGGCCTGCCCATTGCCACTTCAACATGCTAATTCTGAGAAAAATATCTATATGGATGAGTAATTCTAACAAAGCTAGCTCATATTTATTACAAAATTTTAGTCATAGCTAATGCTTTTTTATAATGCTGCGTAAAATGATATCATCAATAATGAGGAAGGCCGGCCAAGCGAACATCTCTTGGAATAAGTGATCGGAACACAAAAAACTAATCGATGTTGTAACCACGCTAAACTTCACCATCCATTGCAATCTCAGCACCAAGAAAGTTCCGCAAGTTTGGAGTAATGCAGCGATGGATATAGTGTTTTAGACGATCGCTGATGAGAACAGGTAGGATAATGCAAAAACAAACAAGTCTTGTAGCAAGTTGGGTTACAGTCGAGTGGACAGGACAATGACACCCAATGGGTCCCTTTTCTGCAGAATGATTCGTTTAGCAACCTTTGCGGTGTTATGTATACCTACTTAGTGTAGGTAATTGTATCGTAGGTAATGCATATAACTCGTAGCTACTCGTAGAGAGCTAGAGACTTGAAATGGAGGCTGGTTGTTTTTGATGTAAAGAATTTCTAAAATTCGAATTAAAAAAAAAAAAATTTAGAAATTCGCATCCTATGGTATCCTGAATGATGGACCCCAGAGTGGAACAAAAATGCTCTCTATTTCGGAAACGATTGGTAGTAATCCCTTAAACTTTTACATGAGGTTTCTACCAATTCTTTATTCTTTATTGTACACAAGAAAAATACAGATACAAAAATTAAAAAGAAAGGTACATGTAAATGGTAAATGTACAAAGGCGATCTTAACCCTAAAAAGAGTTTTCTTCCAGCAAACCTTTGAGGCTAGAGAGAAGTGATTATAGAGGGAGGTATCAAATCAAATAAAATGATCCGACACATTACAGCATTTTTTTTTATATATGTAGGTCCTATCACCTATCGTTGAAAATGTTCTTTCTTTTTTCTCACTTATCTCTCACTTTCGCACTAAAGAACGTCGTTCGAAATTACTCCTTCGGATCGAAAATCCGAGAACCTCCCACAAGCCAACACGGCCAACATGGCTGTTAAAAGAAAATGAAATTTGCTTGGTTGTAAATAGCCTGGAATATTATTATAGGCACAGACCAATAGGATGATGATATAGGCTACTTTTTGTACGGGCCGTGAAACTGCGGGTGGAAGTCAATAAAAAATATTTACTTACAGAGAAAACGCTCTAAACACAAGCTCAAATTTTAATCATCTCAGCAGTTGACACACTTTAAAGAGATATCTTGGTATCGTCTCGAGTTGTTTAGACTTATTTAGATAAGAAAGCCTAGTCTCCGAATCCTGCTTGACCTGCTTTCATGGTCATACGAGTACCTATCAGTGAATCGAACTACATTTCTCTCGCACTTTATTAGTGTAATTGAGAAGTTATGCTTTTTTTGAGAGCTCAACCTCGGTCGGTATTTATTAGACCTGTTTTATTTTTATTTGCACTTTCTGTGTTTCCATAGGTTTTGTCAAAAGTGTTTTGAGGAATGATCCCGGTATACATAGGTATTTTTTTTGCATCAACAAAATCGACAATGTTAAATTGAACATGGCAGCCATAGGCTGTGGGGCATTACTAAAATAACTGCAGTCAGAACGAAATCAAAAATTGAAAGTTATACCACAAGACATTGAGATCAAAATGCTTTCCACTTGATGTAGGTAATTTGGGTGAAGTGTACGTACCTACTCAAGAAATGAAACAGGTACAGTTAGCGTTTTGACAAGCAAAAAATAAACCTTGGTTAGATAGGACCGTTAGATGCCGGCATACATTCACATTTCCGTACTGCGTAGGAAATTATATGGGAGATAAAATACAAATATACTCTCTACAATACATCATCACCATCATCTTCCTGCACTTATCCCACATCATATGGAGTCGGCACATCATTTATTTATTCATTATTATTTATTATCCATAACAGCAAAGCCAAAGCGATGTTATAAGCAAGGAATATAAATGCACTTAAAATCTAAACATCTAAATTTAAACATAATATTTTATTTTTACCTACTCCATTTTTTCCAAAACCATGAATTTCGGCAGGTTGTGGAAAAAAACTTGAACATTGTTCTTAGAAAATCTCAGACTGACCTCATAGCTCAGTTGGTAGTAACTCTGCCTTCTGCGCTAGAGGTCGCGGGTTCGATTCCCGCACTGGACAAACATTTGTGACTAACACAGATGTTTGTTCTGTGTCTGGGTGTTAAATTTGTATATATTATGTATATCAGTCTCTGGTACCCATAGTACAGGCTATGCCTAGTTTGGGATCAGTTGACGGTTGTGTGATAGGTCAGGAATATTAAAAAAATAATAATAATAACATTAACTAACCGGATGGCTCATGACATTTGGGGCAAACTTGAGGAAGTTAGTTCTAAACTGGGGCAGGGCGAGCATGGCGGGGCGGCGGCGCGCATCACTGTATTCTTCCATTCCATCCCATCTATCAGTCGTCATCTTAGCTCTCAGAGAGGAGTCTCTTAACTACCCATATCCACTTTCAAAAATCATGATAAATATCCCGTTTTTAGTGAAAATTATGTTCATAACCATGATAGCTTAGATCATAAACTATGATCTAAGCATGATAGTTTCAAAAATTATATCACTTTCACAAAGTCCATCCAACTTTTCTTTGGCCTACCTCTACTCCCACATCCATTCACATTCATATCTCATACTTTTCTCGTCACATGACATTCTTCCCTACCGTTAACCTATTGCTCCTCAGCTTTTCGGTCACTGACGCCCCTTTAAAACATCCTCTAAACGATCGGATATAAGTAATACGAAACGATACAAAATCGATTGAACCACAAACATCCAAATATCCAACACCAGCGGTACAACTGTGTAAGCGTAATGGCAATGAAGTTCGTAACATGGAGTGTAATTTTAAAATCTGAACAACATCCAAAATGTTCCAAATTTGACAAGAGAAAACATCAAGATCTAGCTTCTTTCTTTTTTGAAAAACAACGAATGTCGCTAAAATTGATAAAATCGATCCTCATAATTGCGATCTTCATTACCATTTCGCTTACGCAATAGCACTCCAAGTGCTCTAACTTAGGAACTTATTCTACCTATACCCAATTGGCAACAAAGTTTGTTCTACGGATTTTGGAAATTCGTCATTTTTTCATAGTCATACGTCATCCTTCACTTAGTCTTATTTGATGGAGATTTACTTAGTAAGTAATAAAAATGGTACCTACCTGAGTAGGTAGTCATAATTTATGCTGTTTATTTTCATTTACTTACGGTAGGTAGTCACGGCACTAACCTTCATTATAATAATCGTGCTATAGTTACGGTTCCTATACAACGTGTTCCGTCACTAGTAGGTATACATCTAACCCGAAAGGGCCTTATTCTATCAACAAAAAGAAAAAATACCAGCGATATTCATAAAAAAATCAAAAGATTTTCAAACCTAGATACCTACTAATTTTGTTCTTTTTAGCATCTTTTTAACTAATTATTAAACGTAAAGGAAGTTCAGCATCAAACCTAAAATGGCTGAATAATAAAATTGAGTTTGAACATGAGTTTGAACTGATTTGACTCCAAAACAGCAGACGTTTGCAGTGTCTTTTTTTTTCAATTAAAAATGACGAATTTAAAAAAGTCTTAGAACTAACGTTATTGCCAATTTGGTGTAGAAAAAGCCGATAGGGTTAGTACATATATTATGAATCACCTTGTTTATTGCTACTTTTTATCCGGATACAATGCAAGCGAAACCGCGGGCGGAAGCAAGTGTTTTATAGAAGAGAGAATATTAACCACATTCCCGAAAACAAAACAATGAGCAGTCCGCCAACAGCCTAGCTAATAAGCATCTCTCTGCTAATGGAATAACGGGACTTAGAATGCTTAGTTTTATTGCAAGTTTACTGTTGGCTATTATATCGAAGATAAAATAACGAACTAGTGGTTCTACCCAAGCTGAGATCTCGCGATGTCTGGTAAAAGTCAGTGCTTCGATAATCGTTGAGGTAAAATAAAGATAAACTTTGAAAATCGCATCTTTAGCATGTTCTATCTAACATGTAACATCCTAAGTACCGGAACTACGAAGTCATTAAAACTTTACCAAATGAAACACGTTAGACTTATTGGTTTCATAATTATGTTACTGATATGATTGGACATATTTATGATGATTATATAATCTGATATGATTCGACATGACAGCTTCTTAAAGAACATCATTGAAGGATAGGTAGAAGGAAAACGAGGAAGAGGAATACCAAGAATTAGTTACATGAGCCAGATAAAAGAGAACATTGCCGTCATGTCATTTATAGAAGTAAAAGAACTCGGAATTGGAAAGATCACAATGGAGGAAATTGCATCATTACACCGACAAGAGTTAAGCTCTTAAATCATAGAAGATTTTACTATTTTCATTGTTTCTCAAATGCAATATGGCCCAATGGAATGTATGAACAAAGCTCTTTCATAATGACACTCATAAAATTTGTGTTACTTTTTTAAACCCCCTTTTGGACCCCCTTATATCTTATTAAACCCTAGGCCGATATTGATAGTACAACGTGTTGAATATAAGTGGTGATCTAATTTATGTTTTTTTCTGAACGATAACGGCGTCTTAAATAATTGAGACCATCTCACGTTTCAGTATTCGGGCGTCAAAGATTTATACCTAGTTAAAGTTCGCACAAAACGCTGACACGCTCGCATTTGAATGGCAATAAGAAGTCATGGTAGGGCATATTCTCAATTTTTGTTTCACAAAATACTTCTGTTATAAATGCAAAAGCTTGGAGTTTGATGTTCGTGGTTCAATCCCGCCGAATGGCTGAACCGATTGGAATGAAACTTTGTGTAAGGTATATGAACGCACATCAACACAATGTTTATATTGTAATATTTAATATCATTGTACGCATCCGGTAATTTGAATTCCATGTAAATTAACACATAACACGGCGCTCACGATTTCAGAGCTGTTAGTTAAGCTGCAGCAGCTTAAGCAAATTAATTACAAATCAATGTTAAGTAATCAGGCACAGCTCTCATTCAACATAGTGCAAAACTGCAAACACTATAATAGATTTTTACAAAACTTCGTCTTGTAGTGTAGGGAAGGACTAAGAAAGGAATCCCTGTACTTTAACCCCTCAGGGGGTGCAGTGGGATTTCAAGTTTGTATCAAAATAAATTATCACGAACGAAGTCGCGCGTGTATCGCTAAATGTGTACGAAACGAATGGATTATACTTGCCCTAATCGCGTAGATGCAATCGGTTGAACGACCTCCGTCGAGAAAAGTGACTTTGCGTCGGGTCCTAGCTTATATCTAGGTAGATAAGCATACGCAGTATTAGGGATAAGACGAGCTCCGAATGGTCGGACGGAACAGTGGATTAGTGCAAGGTTTTCAATGTATTCAGACATACTAATACTTTAAGACCCACTTTTAGATACCTACGTGGGTACTTGTGTATATATATCACTATAACTATGTAAACTATTTAAGTAGGTAAGTATAGTTTGATTGTCACGCCTCACCATCTTTTTTGCACGCCCAGGATGACTGGTAGAAAATGCTTTTGCATTAAGTCCTCCTTACACTAAGTTTAAGTGTGAAAGTATAAATAAATAAATAAATAAATAATACAAGGTTATTCTATCAAGAAAAATAAAGATATTTGGCGAAAAAAACATCAACATTTGAGCAATTTGATCAACATAACGTATGAGTAGTTGGACATCAAGATTTCTAAACAGCTCAATAATCGAGTTTTGATTTTCAACTGATTTAACCCCAAAAGCAGCGTTTTTCAATGAAAAATGGGTTTAAAATAAGCCCCTTTCGTGATGGCATACATATTATGAATCACCTTGTATTTGAGTATCACACCGTGTGATAAATACCTATTTGATTGGTGACGAATAACCAATTTGTAATAAGAAGATATATAAAAGTGGGAAGATTTTTTGAAAAGTATAAGTACACAGGAATCTCCCTCTGACTATAAAAATGTTCAAATCAAATTTCGAGTGAAACTACACGTAGATAGGTACCATGCATTGAAAATCGAAATAGCTAAGCATCTTTATTACAAACAAGCATATGAGTCCAGTTCTAGGTTCCTAGGCATTAAGAGAATTGGCGATGCACGGATGCGCTGCGCAAGCGCACAGCATCCGCAAATCATCCCGTGACCACATAAACACGATAATACTCCTACTACCGTTGCTACAGCGGCTCTTACTGCGGCACATCGTGACCTCTACAGTTTGATGCACACATCACCCCGGCAACAGATCTGCCAAATATCCCGAGGCGATGCCGGTACGATGCTTATCAGTGTGCGTGCGTTAAAGGTTGAAGGTTCATACAAAGAATGCTGAACGAGGCGATGCTAAGAAAAACTAAAAATAATAATTAATGCTAAGAATGTAACACAAACGGCATCGGCGGCAGTCCGATGCCTTTAGTCCCAAAGTTGTGTGCGTTGCAACTCCACGGCCAAAAAGCTTACGTATCTTCTCCCTATTTGTGCTTTCACAAAAAAGATAAAAAAGTCCCCCTTCCGCGAACTTGGTGCCGGTTTCTTATTATAACAATAGTAGGGTATGAACGATAAAATTCCAAACGCGTATTACGACATTGATTTACCAATACAAGCTACTAGCTTTTAGGAGGAGGTAGGGCATAGCGAGATTTTCTCGTTCTAAATTGGAGCAGCCCGCCTGGTGAGGTACCTCCGCCTTACAGAAGATCGCAGCCAAATAACATTATTTGTTTCAAATAGTGTTGTGTTCCTGCGGTGAGTAAGGTTGCCAGAGCTCTTTAGGGGGAGGGGGGTTCGGGGTCGGCAACGCGTGCGTGATGCCTCTGGTATTGCAAGCGCTCATAGGCTATGGTAACCGCTTGCCAAGGGGTGGGCCGTAGGCATGTTTGCCATCTCAGTTGTATAAAAAAAAAAAAAAACACGACACGTTGCACAAAATTTTATGTATGTGCTGTGCCATAGCAGCATCCGCGAACTGTGCGTAGTTCTCAGTCATTGCGTGGCTATGCAGCGAGGCCTCGTGATCGACAATGTATTTCGGTAACTTTCTTTAGAGACTACTGATTCGTTACAGAAAAGTGAGATTTGGAAAGATCGTAAGAAATAAATTGTTAAAGAATTCACTGCTAGGTTTTTCATGGCACTTTTATTTAACTTTCTTTGTAGATAGGTGTGACTACTATAGTTTGTGTTTTGAGTAAAATACTTAATGCATGTTATAGTTAACACAGTTCGAGTTGAAACTTTGCATTGGCAGGTACGTACCCACTAAGGTAAAGGGCCGAAAAATTCCCAAAAAGAGAAAAAAACCTAAAATCTAAGTTATTCGGTGCAGTTCTTTTTTTTTTAATACTACTGAAGTGGCAAACAAGCATACGGCCCACCTGTTTGTAAGCGGTTACCGTAGCCTATGAGCGCTTGCAATACCAGCGGCATCACGCACGCGTTACCGACCCAGAACCCCCTCCCCCCCCTAAAGAGCTCTGGCAACCTTACTCATCGCAGGAACACAACACTATTTGAACAAATAATGTTATTTGGCTGCGATCTTTTGTAAGGCGGAGGTACCTCTCCATGCGGGCTGCTCCAATTCAGAACGAGAAATCTCGCTGTGCCCTACCTCCTCCTAAATATATATCCTATATCCTCCTGCAGTTTTTACATTGAACAAATATCCGTGACTCCGTGACGTTTAGATTATAGCCTCAGCGGACCCTCGAAAAACTGACCCTGTATAAATAGATACTAGTGTTACTTATTTATCAAAAAAGGAGAACAAAAAATCAAAAGCATTTATTTATCAGTTGGTTAACAAATGACAAAAAAGACGGACCATTACCTAAAAACATAAAACCACGGAACAGAAGTAGGTTCCTGTACATTATCTACTATCCCACTATTTATAATAACCTTTCATTTTTCCAGAGGCGCGTCCAAAATGGCAGTACCTACCAGCAATGCCTGGCTACGTGCCCGTATACATCCAATCCGGCGACACTCCACTCGAGCAGATAAACCCAGAACTGGCAGAGGCCTTCCACGCGCTCCCAGCTGGTAGATCCGCCAGTAAGCAGATCGAGGCCTCGCCGGAAGAAATGGCAGACCAGCCTATAGAAGATATGCCAGTATCGGCAGAGGATTCAGTGGACCACCGTCCGTACGCTAAGAAGCTTCTAGAAAAGAAGAAGAAGGTGATCTCGGATGTGGCCAAGCCGATCGAGCGTAGGTAGACAAATCTAGCATTTATAAGTACTAATAAGGTTCCACCAACATCAGGGGCACGTTCCACAATAAGTAATGAAGTCAAAGTTTTTAACTATTTCAGTAAAAATCACAACGCTTGTTCCTCGCGACCGAGCCTAGAATAAAGGCCTTTTCCCACTACAAAGTTCTAAACCATGATCGTATCCGTTCTGTCACTGACCAACACTGTACCGTGCTATCACTGGACAGCGAATTCACGACGAGAATATAATGTCTCGAGAGTATAATGTCAGTGTCTTTCGTGTTTTTTCATGCCTGATACTTACATAGCACCGTCATAGTGTTGTAAGTGTTGTACTACCAGGGTAATGGCCTTTATCAGGTAAAAATTTAGTTCCTTAATTTGGCGTTTCTGCGTATGAGCCTTTTTGCTCAATCAGGATGACACGGGTCTTCGACACACAAAAAAACAAAAGTGGAATCGGCAAGTTGTGATGTTTTAAAAACGTGGAAATTTTCTTTTGATACTGGCCGTTCACAAGGCGTTATTTGCAAACTTTATGTACTTTTTTTGACCCAAATACAATAAACTATGTGTGAACAAGCACAAGATTGGTTTTGCTTTGGCCAAATAACAATTATTTTTCCAAGGCAGGTGTACTGCTTATTTATCATTTTAGAAATAAGTTTAGTTATGCACTGGACAAATAAAACTTGCCATTTCGCTATTTAAACTATTTTAATTATTAAGACGAACAAGTATACGAACTCTATTATGTAAAGTTTTGAAATAAATATAATTTATTTTTATAATTTTCTTTATTTATTTCCATATATATGCATTAAGCCGTGTTCAAACGACGAGCTATATATCATTTAAAAAATCCTTAGGTCTACTGAATAGAGTAAATTTAGAGTGATCTGGGGCTTGAGATAACGTTGAACTATAAAGAACGCCCTCAAATGTCAAACTCAAAATTTACTTTATGTAGTGATGAAAGGATTATTTTGAAATAAATTATCCGTTTGAACACGGCTTTAGTCGAATTAAACTAATATTGGAGATTTTATAGTTGCTTTGGAATCCCAGCAGTGGGAACTTTCATTCGCAGGCTCAAATCCCGTCGGAGTCGAATTTTTGGGATATTATAAAAATCACTTTCATAATGCTGTTATACTACTTTAGTCTTTACTTGGGTTGTCAAAGTCAAAGTCAAAAAAACATTTATTTCAATAAAATCACTAGGATGACTTTGAAACGTCTTAGAAACTAGGTGAAGCTATGCCTGTTCCTCGCGACCAAGCCTAGAAGAATCAGGCAACAAACACGGCTTGGTGCCTATCATTTTTTTCGATGATCCTTTTTCCTTGCCTGTTGCGACCCTGCCTTCCGATCTAAAATTAGTTGGTTCGAATCCCAGTCGTGGACCAATGGATTTTCCATTTTGGTCACTTTTTGAGCGTAACTTGTGCCTTTAACCGAAAGTTAACATTGTCAGGAAACATGTCTTAAAGCCTATACATTCGAATGGACACAAAAAGACAAGGTCACGAAAGGAACCTCTACAAGGTTCACTTTCCTTTCAGCCATTGGCCCTTTTCAGGGGCACCATACCTCAACCTCGTCACTGACCTGATGACCAAGACAAACCCAGTAACACGCCAAGCATGAAATACAACAATTTATAATGTATTTACATTTATTCTATCTAGATTTATTCTAAACAACTGGAACAAATTCTTACATAATATTTACACTTATTTTAACTAAATTTGCACTATTCATGATCTCCGCATAGTCAACATTACATTGATTTCCCAAATAATAGTCCTCAGGTTGGTAATCACTTCCTTCAGCTGCTTATTTTTTAACACCACCTGTGAACAAAGAAAAGACGATGAGTAGGTGGGTAATTAATTGGTGGTAGTAGCTCTTTACGAACCGGTCGACGCAGTGTTGGCACCCCCACCCGATGGACCGATGACACTGTAAAGGTTGCGGGAAGTCGGTGGATGGAGAAGGCTCAGGACCGTTCGTCGTGGAACTCTTTGGGGGAGGCCTGTGTCCAGCAGTGGACTTCTAAAGGTTGTTGATGATGATGATGAGTAGCGCTTTAAGGATCGGGGTGTGTGGGGTCGGCAACGCGTGTGATGACTCTGGTATTGGTAGGTATTCATAGGCTACGGTAGACATATACCAACAGGTCGGCCGTATGCTTTGCACGCGTGCCCAGTGTGCTGGCAAATTTCCCCACACATTATAGGAAGTCACTCCGGACATCTGTGGGGGAGGCCGATGTTCAGTGGAGATCAAACGGCTGGAATGATGATGATGAAATTAATTAAGCTCACGACTGTAATCCCCGTACTGTAATGAAATAGTCTATGCACCAGTGGACTTACTCAGGCTTATGATGATGATGAACTTCCTATAGTAAGAAATGGTGTAAATCCTACTAAAAAAAATGCGAAAGATAGAAAATGTTACGCCTCAAATTTATTTAATTAAAGATTTGGGAGAGCGGAAATGCCTAACACAAGTATTACTTATATACTTAAGGTGTTTCCAACTATGGTTAAGACTATTGTAACTTTTATAATTGAATAAAACATTTTGTATTTTGTTGAAAGTTTGTGAGGATGTTTGTTGTTCAATCACGCTGTAACGGCTCCACCTAATCATCATCATTTCAGCCGTTCGACTTCCACTGCTGAACATGGCCTCCCCCACAGACAGAGCAAACTGCTTATAATGTGGGGGGATTTGCCCATACTCAGCACGCTGGGCATGCGGGTTAGCGAGAGCTATCGTTGTTAAAATGAGGGACGCTGCTGCCCATCCCCTAGCTTTTTTCCCTTAGTCGCCTCTTAAGACATCCGCGGATAGGTAGATATGGAGGGGCCTATTCTTCAGCCGGGGCCACCACGGCTCCACCTATTTCGTTGAAACTTGGAATAGATAAAGTTCACATTCATATTCTTTATTGTTTCACGTTATTGTTCTTTACCTAGAATAGCATATGGGCTACTTTTTATGTTGGTACCACGCGAGCGAAGCCGCGGGCGGAAGCTAGTAGGTAATACGCTGACCTGTTCAGTAAGATCTCTGTTTTCGTCAAGTGCGACTCTGTACGCCTCTGTATTCCGTCTCTCGTCCAAAGCCTTGTTTTCAGCTTCGTCCTTCAGGGGTATAAGACTCTCCATGTGTGTGTATTCGTAAGTACCCTGCAATGGTAAATTAAATAAAAAAAAAATAAGTATTATTAAATTATTATTATTATTATTATATTCATTTATTTCAATCAACAAATTGGATCATATGTGTTAATTAATACCTACTATTCTTCTTACCCTACAGTAGATACTACATTTAAATAATAACAAAATAATAATATGTCCACTGAATCACTGTCAATTAAGTATTATTTAAATTAAATAGTATTATAATTAAAATAAAATATTTTGAATAACATTGTACATAGTTATTTTTTTTTAAACCGGACATATCACACCAGGTCAACTGATCCCAAACTAGGCATAGCCTGTACTATGGGTAACAGAGACTGATATACATAATAGATATATATTTAACACCCAGACACAGAACAAACATCTGTGTTAGTCACAAATGTTTGCCCAGTGCGGGAATCGAACCCGCGTCCGCGCGATTTAGGATAATATTAGAATAAGTATGTCAAAAATGTCACTTAAATGTAATTATAGTAAGATTATGATTGTTTATGGATATTACTAGGGGTTCTAGCATGACGTTTTATTGCCATTCATGTCGGATTTTGACTATTTATTCTTCATCATCTCGTAGATCTGCAACTTTTCTTATTGGGCAGGATACATTTTTACCCCTTAAAGAATGGTTGTTGCTCTCGTGAAAAATGTACTGCTGAATAGTGACAGTATGCTATTTTGCCTCTTTAACAAAGTTTAATATGTACGATAGAGCGATTTATTGCACTCCTTCCTTCCTCCCAGCTAATAGTTCATGAGCCTTCTTGGAATTGATATGGTCAGGGAATTCTTTTAGAACAGCGTTCTTTTAATCTTCGAATGTTCGGAACACTTTTTCAGTCTTCAGCCATATTGCTGCGAGCGCCGTGCAATATGGTGAAGACTGAAAAAGTGTTCAAAACATTCGAGGATATGACTGGCCTCATAGCTCAGTTGGAAGTCACTCTGCCTCATGCGATAGATCGCGGGTTCGATTCCCGCACTGGACAAACATTTGTGTGATGAACACAGATGTTTGTTCTGTGTCTGGGTGTTAAATATTTATCTATTATGTACCTATATCAGTCACTGGTACCAAAGACTATATAATACTACACTGGTACCCATAGTACAGGCTATGCCTAGTTTGGGATCAGTTGACCGTGTGTGATATGTCCGGAATATTTATATTTATATATACAGCATCAGGGAATAGATGGAATGGATACTCGAAAAATTAAAATACCTGACATGTTTCATTGCACTTCTCGTAAATAAGGCGCAGCCTCTTGAACAGCAGTCTGATCGTGCGGAGTTGTTCCTGCATTTTGGCTTTCTTGTCGTTGCTTGCACTCTCGCCGTGCTGCGTGCCGTTTGGAGGCTGAAGGTAACGTTATGGTAAGTAAATAACAAAGAAAGGTTCATTCACCATCATCATTTCAGCTGTAGGATGTTGCTGAAGATAGGCCTGCCCCGCAGATATTCAGAGCGTCTCATGATAGGAATCATGTGGGGGCAATTTGCCCAAACTCATCAAGAGCTGTCTTTGTTAAAATAGGGAAAGCTGCTACCCCTTATTTTATCTTTTCCTTTTCCCCTCAGTCGTCTCTTACGACACGCACGGGTTGGTATATCATGTTGATTAGGGAGAATTTGACGTTTTGTAGGAGGAACAGAGACAGCATAGAAGTATCTTTCTAAGTTTTGTTTCTAGCAATAGCCATACATGACCCAACTTTAGGTACTCACTTGAATAGCTTTCAGAGTTTGAAACACATCCTGAGTTCTGCTCACAATATCCTGCACGGTTTCTTGGCCAAATCTGAAAATAAACAACCAATATACAAGTTGATTGATATACCTACCCCTGGCCTCATAGCTCAGTTGGTAGTAACTTAGCTTTCTGAGCTAGAGGTCGCGGGTTCGTATCCCGCACTGGACAAACATTTATGTGATAACAAAGATTACATACTTGCACAGTGATGCAGTGTTGAATTCCTTCTGCTGCTGGGCTTGGGACGGCGCAGGTGGAGCCGGCGGCGGCGCGTTTGTCGGCACCACGGCGCCCGCAGCTTGCATACCACCTGAAGTACGAACTCAAACTCAAAAGGTTTTTATTTCAATAAAATCACTAGGATCACTTTGAAACGTCTTAGAAACTAGGTGAAGCTATGCCTGTTCCTCGCGACAGTTCACACTGTACTCTTACATTGTATGTGAATGTAATGACAAGCAGTAATCAAAACTAAGAAAACCAACGAATATGAACTTAAAGCTGTCAGTCGGGTAAAAAGTGAGAGTCCAAAAGATATCCTAATAATATTATAAACAAGCAACCACCCGCGGCTTCGATTGCGTGGTACCTTGATAAAGTAGCCTATATGCTATTTTAGGTAAAGAACTATATCTATTTTAAGTTTCATCGAAATCGGTTGTGCTGTTACGGCGTTATTGAACAACAAACATCCAAACATCGTCACAAACTTTCGCATTTATAATATTAGTAGGATAGGATAGGATTCTAGCGGCTTTGCTTGAACCCGGATACGGATTGCGGTACCCGGATAAAAATTTGCCTGTCCTTCCTCAGGGTTTAAATCGGTTCAGCAGTTTAGTCCTGAAAAGTTAACAAACAGGCAGACAGAGTTACTTTCGTTATTATTATTATTTTTTATACTACTGAGGTGGCAAATAAGCATACGGCCCACCTGTTACGGTTACCGTAGCCTATTAGCGCTTGCAATTCAGAGGCATAACGCCCGCGTTGCCGACCCCGAACCCTATCCCCCGCTAAAGAGCTCTGGCAACTTTACTCACCACAGGAACACAACACTATTTGAAACAAATAATGTTATTTGGCTGCAATCTTTTGTAAGGCGGAGATACCTCTCCAGGATTATAATTTTACTGTGATATGATATACATACCTGGTTGCTGGACAGGCTGTGGTCCCATGCCAGGGTTAGGAGGTCCACCAACGCCCACTCCCATACCTCCCACGCCCTGGAAATAAATAATCATCATCATCATCATCATTTCAGCCGTTCGACGTCCACTGCTGAACATGGCCTCCCCCACAAACAGAGCAAACTGCTTATCATGTGGGGGGATTTGCCCATACTCACCACGCTGGGCATGCGGGTTGGCGAGCGCAGTTAGAGCTATCGTTGTTAAAATGAGGGACGCTGCTGCCCATCCCCTAGCTTTTTTCCCTTAGTCGCCTCTTACAACATCCCCGTATAGGTAGATATGGAGGGGCCTATTCTTCAGACGGGGCCACCACAGCCAAAATAAATAAATAAGGTAGGTATACTTAAAAAGAGAGACAAAGTTGTGGGTCAACTAGTAATAAATATGGTGGTAAGAAAGGGCCCATACCTGCACTTGCCCCATAGGCCCAGTTGGCCCCATCCCCATATTGCTCATTTGGTTCTGTATGGCTGCTGCATATGGTGGCACCATTGGATTGCCCATGCTAACCATGCTGCCAGGATTTGCCATGGGATTGCCCATTACACCTGAAGTGGTAAATATCACATGGTTGGAAACATACAACAACACAAATATACATTCACCCGATTATTCATAATCACTAACTTTATTGGCTCAATAAAAGTAAGTCCGCTGCTTTTATTTACATACATACATAAAATCACGCCTATTTCCCAGAGGGGTAGGCAGAGACGGCTTTCCACTTGCTACGATCCTGACATTCCTCTTTTGCTTCATTCACTCTCATCAAATTCCTCATACATGCTCGTCGGTTGAGGGTACTCTTGACCTGGCCTTTTTCCAAAACGTCACCGATTTGGTCACAAAACATACGCCTAGGTCTTCCCCTTCCAACAGTCCCATTCACACTCTCCTTATACACCTGTTTCATCAATCTTCTTTCGTTCATCCTCTTTACATGACCATCTCAGCATACCTTTCTCTATCCTCATCACTACATATTCTTTCACTCCACAATACTCTCTTATCACACTGTTCCTCACTCTATCTTTAAAAGGTTACACCACACATACTTCGCAAAGCTCTCATTTCCACTGCATTTATCCTACTTTGATTTTTTTTCTGCCATACCCAACTTCCACTTTCTGCCATACAAAACATAAGTGTCAGCACTAACACTCCTCCATGCACAGGCAGTCATGCCTTTGCTTTTGTTTACTGGTAGAAAATGACAAGACAAGATTTATTAAGCCAATAGAGTTAGTGTCTGATTGTGAATAATAGGGTGGTTGAGTATGCAATGGTTTGTCTTGGTGTGTGCCTAAAACATCAGCAATTAATAATATAATTTTCTAAAATGACTGGAATCTTGACAATTGTGTGTGTAGCAGACGTTTCCAACAATTTGTGATCCAAGGTAAGGGCAATGAAATGCCATATAGGGCATTTTAGACATGCCCTCAGGGCAATATAATTGCTATAGCGGAACTCCAGGAGAGCCATTTACTTGTTTGTATAGTGATGTGTTTCTATTATCTCTTCTTACAAACTTTCAAATTAGATCTAGATAATTACCTAATCTAGGTATAAGCAAAAGGGTCAGATTGCTAGACTTTAGCTTGGAAGATTTTGCACAAAAGTCATTGTTTATTTACCTGCTAACTGATTTGGCATGGTTGGTAGCTGCCCTCCCATGGGACCTCCGCCGAAGCCGGATCGCATACCGGCGGCATTTGCTTGGAAGTTGTTAGGAAACTGGTGCCCTTGGCCGGCCATCACAATATCAAGTATTTGCTATACTATCAGGGCCGGGAGGTTTTAGAACAAAAGCCACGTGAAGTGGCAGTATGGTATCATAGGTCTGCAAATGAGCTTTGAGCAGATTGAGCAGCCAAAAAAATTGTTGTTAAAACATTACAGTTTATTACAAAATACTTTTGAACATTATTATAAGTTAGTAATCTATTTATCACAGACATAAAAATAGGGAATACTACAAAGTACGAACGATTAGAAATTACAATGATTTTAGTACAAACAAAACAAAGAAAGAAGCCCAAATCTTTCTTCTTCTTCTTTCAAAATATGCGTCTGCTGGTGTGTTACGCGTACCGTCAATAAATAAGAATGTCAAGTTTGTGTGTGTATGTCTACAGCTTACACATAACGAATTTCTGAATTCTGAGTATGCAAATATTTAGTGCATAATTGGTGCAATCTGAAAATCCAATTCAAAATTTAGGTGCCAAAGAGGTTTCTGAGATATGAGCCAATAACTATGTGTCAGCTGGAGACCCGGGTCTACAGCTTGCACATCCAGTACTGCCAAACGGCTGACGCGAGAGCTTTGAAAACTAGCCAGATATTTAGTGCCAAATTAGTGCCAAAGGTACTAAAAATTTCAGGCCTGTAGCTTAAAAGGTTTCAGAGATATGAGCCAAAAACTATGTGTCAGCTGGAGACCCGGGTCTACAGCTTGCACATCCAGTACTGCCAAACGGCTGACGCGAGAGCTATGAAAACTAGCCAGATATTTAGTGCCAAATTAGTGACTAAGGTACCAAAATTTTCAGGCCTGTAGCTAAAAAGGTTTCAGAGATATAAGCAAAAAACTATGTGTAAGCTGTAGACCCGGGTCCCCAGCTTACACATTTCGTTACGCCTAACCGCTGATCAGAGGGCAATAAACTTTAGGCAGGATTTTAGCTCATAATTAGTGCCTGAGGTACCAAAAATTTCAGGCCTGTAGCTGAAAAGGTTTCAGAGATATAAGCAAAAACAGTTTTCCCGCCAAAAAATTCAAATAAAGTTATTGAAAATCGGCTCATTGCGGCGTTGCCACTTCGCTTCAACAAGATTGTCAAACGACTTTAAACTTTATTTACATGTCACGAAGATTGATTTTGGTATTTGATCATTAAAAAAGTTAATTTGGTTTGTTGAGTTTAGTCTAGGAGCTCGGAGGATAAAATAGTTTTCAGCCAAAACCTACCCAGTGCTGCCATCTATGTACCTTGTGTGTCGTACCTCGAAAAAGAGAGATTTATCTTTTACTTCAGTGAACTAGTGTATGTATACAAAATGTTCCGGAATTAGTATATTATTATACACATCAACGATAAGTTGAATGACCTCCCTTTTGGATACTTACCTATTAGAGGACATGTATCACAAAAATATTTTATCATTTTGCAGAAGTCCACTGCTGAACATAGGCCTCCCATAAAGAGTGCCACGACGAACGGTCTTGAGCCATTTCCATTCAGTGAATTACAGTAACCTTCGCAATGTCGTCGGTCCATAGGGTGCGGGGCCTTTCAACACTGCGTCATTCGGTGTGTGGTCGCCGTTCGTAACTTTTTGGTGCTGGCAACGCGCACTGACTGTAGGCTTTCGTCTTGAGGCTCTCTGTGGTAGGTATATTATATGCGACGAAGATGAAGTTTTCCAAACGCTGGCTATGGATAGAAATGGCTGGATATAGATAAAACAGAATCGAAACTATTATGTAGGAGGTATCTTTAAACTATTGAAGTCCACTGGACATACTGTACCTACCTCTAATGTAAGTTACTAACATTTGTTAGTTACTAGCATAATTTTTGTGATACCTACACATCTTCTTATTAGGTAGTATCTTCATATTCTGAATTTGTTGTACTTCTAACCTAGCCGTTATCTCATATGTAAGATAGGTGTCGATCGATCTAGATAAAATAAAAATATATTGTAAGTAATTGGTTAGTACCTACCTACATAATTTGTTACTTCGGTTGAAGTTCCATAGATTTTCAATTTCGAAACTGACGTATGAAATTGGCCTCCATTGTAGCCATCATCATCATCAGCCCACACTAGTCCACTGCTGGACATAGGTCAACCCTAATACGCGCCACTGAGCCCTATGTCCGGCCATTCTCATACACTTTCTGCCCGCGCCACCGCCCCGCATTTCATAGATCATTGCTCCGCCTAGCCACACACTAAAACAGAAATAAAAGTCTGTCAGAAGAAGTCAGGTAAGGTATTTAGGTTAATCAAGATACCTTGGTAGGTAGGTAGGTAGCACATATGAAAGTTGGATATGCAGGTATCTATTAGGTACTACCGTGACGTATTTGCTCATTTTGTTCATATCTAAGTTGGCTAGTAAATTATAGATGGTAGTTACGTAGTACCTAGGTACTAGTTATATACCTATCTATAGTTTTTTGACGTGTTTTATTAAGCATTTAGGCTATTTAGTTCTACCTAAGTTTGGTTAGCTCTAGGTAGTAGGAAGCCATCTATTACTTTCGTGACGTGTTTGCATAATATTATACAATCCTACGTACTTTATGTAAGGTACTTACTTATGTAGGTCTAGCTAGGTATAGGTACCAAGTATTTATTATACCTAGGTACTACGTACCTACACTTTGTACCTAGACCTACCAAACATAGGGAAGTAGGTAGGTACCTCACATAAGGTAGGTAGATATGAACCATTTATAAACCACGTCACGAAAGTAATAGATGAGTAGGTTCCTATGTGACATGATGAGTAGGTTCCTATGTGACATGATGAGATATGTCACTCCGCCGTCTAAAGCTAGGTGGCTTCGTATTATTGGAAAAATTATTGCAATAAAATGCTGTGAATGCGCACCCTAACGCGGGACGTCAGTGCAGATCTTATTCCCCCATTTAGAATTAGATGCTGTGAATATGGCTGGCTGTACATTATCAGAGTGTCCACGTCCTTACAGGCTGCCCGATATTGTACAGGCGCGTAACATTATCGTGTCATTCTTTCCTTCTTGAAGTTTGCATTTTTTTTTTTTTTCCCTTTCGGTCTGGCTGTGGCATCTTATTCCGCCAAGTCTTTTGCTCTCAAATCGAGAGGCTTATGTATGTTTAAAGTATATATCATGTAGGTTAAAGAATTCAGAAGCTTAGATAGGATAAGATGATGAAGTATCACTAAAATTATGCTGGTAACTAAAAAAGAAAAGGCGTCAAAATCTAAAAATAAACAAACATTTTGTAGTTATAATATTATAATAATACCTACTATAGTTTTTATTTGGTACATCAAAGTTTCTAAGTGGTAGCGGTGGGTAACTCACTCAAAATACCTGAGCTGCAAATCAGCTCGCAGCTCGCGCTCTTGAACCGCGCAAGTAGATCTATGAATGATTTCAGATGAATCAGGTAAAGTGAAGCAAACAATGCAATAAGGTACTAGCAATCAGTTCATCAAACGGGTCAGCTTTTCTAATATGGGCTTAATAGTGTTGAAAATAATACAAATTGTTGTCGTATGAAATCGTTTCTAATCAGGGTCAGGGTCGCATGAATCGCAGATGGAGTAGAACTACTTTGAGCCGTTGAGCTGCTTCAGCTGCTTGGGAGCGGCGTGATCCATTTACCTGCGGCTCAGTACCCTGTGATTCGATCTGGATGCGTGTTCTGACTCGAGTTCATCATCATCATTCCAGCCGTTTGAAGTCCACTGCTGAACAGCGGCCTCCCCCACAGATTTCCGGAGTGACTTCCTGTCATGGGGGTGGGGGGAATTTGAAAATCTTTGTGAAAATAGGAGAAGCTGCTGCCCATCCCTTACTCGCCTGCCTAGTACGACATCCACGGGTAGGAGGTTAGGAGGGGCCTATTCTTCAGCCGGGGCCGCCACGGTCAGTGACTCGAGTTATCCTCCTCTAATTAGTGGTAGGTACACTATGTACAGCAGTGGACTCAAATAGGTGATGATGATGATACTTACACAATGGTTTCGATTCTGTTTTATCTAATGGCCAGCGTTTGGAAAACTTCATCTTCATCCCTTAAAATATACCGCAGAGCGCCACAAGCAAAAATTTAGCGCGATCGGGGCCTAGATTTGTGGCATTGTATTGTTTCCTATTAACACGTAAGTACTCGTAGTGTGCGAGCTGACTAAACCTCTGGTTTCTTCATGATGTTTACCTTAAACCATTTTGGCGATCTACTCTCAAAAATTATAACAACCAAAATAACGAACGCGTCACAATATTATACGTAAGTGCCTCGTTATAATGACTAAATAAAAGTTTTTTATCAATACAGTCATATTGAACTAAAAAGCTAATGAGGGTGTGCAAAAAAGTGTAATGACGGTCGATTTTTTTATTACAACGATCTGCGACTCTAAGAAATAGTTCTTTCAACCTCTACACTTATTTCGTCGCTGTAAGTAAAGTACCGTTGGCGTAGCGGTTGAGGCGGTTGACTCAATAATCGTCAGTAACGACGTACCCTGGATCGAATCTCTTCATCCGAATCGACTTTTTGCGTTTTCTGATCGTTCCAGTGACTGTACCAGAATGCCCCAAACAAGAAACCAGGTTGCCGTAGAATTATAAAATTGACCGCTGAAATACAAAAAGCACAAAACTTTAATTTGAAGCTTCTAAAGGAACAAGACGACTGCGCGAAGGATTATAAAAATCTCTTGGCGCAAAATGGGTCACTCAAAGTAGCATTTGCAGAACAAGTAATAAAATTACAAGAGACTGAAACGGAAAGAAATAAGCTAAAAGAGATGATTGAGCGACGAACTGCAGATCTCAATGAATATGAAGAAGCATTAAACGTAATACGTTTGCACGAAAATAATGCAGCGCTGTTCGAACAACTACAAAAAACGCTCCAGTTGGAAACCAATGAGAACACTCAAATACTTAATGAAGAATTGGACAATTTAATAAGCCAAATAATTGAGCTCCAAAGTGAAAACATAAAATTAAAAAGTTCTAGACACACCGTAGATATTAAAACTGCAGCAAAGACCAAGAACTAAAGTAATAATAGAATAACATTGAATAAACAAGTGAAACATGATAAAGACTCACAGAATAGAAAGAAAAATACAAAAAAAAAATTGTAGCGAAAAAAGGGAAGACAAAAACAAGACGGACTAAAACGAGTGAATCAATAGCAACAAAACAGGTCGTGACAATAAAGAATAAAGAAGACAACGGGATTACTACGAGAATAGGACTTCGATCCGTAGAGAAGCTAACGAAAGAGGAGAACACTGGAAACCAAACGAATAACAGTACCCAAAACCATGAACCCAGACATAAGTCTGGGCTATAAAGCTATAAAGCTATAAAGCTGTAAAGCTATAAAGCTGAGGATACCGCCGTAATTTCACAAAATAGACCTAAGAAAATGCTAATATTGTGCGATACATACGGAAAATCTCTTGGAGAATTTATACACTTACATAATAATGACTACCAATCTGTTCTATCCATTTGTAAGCCAGGTGCTCCTATCAGAGAGATTATAAATAACTTGCCGACACTGACAAAGAATTTGACTCAGGGCGATGATGTCGTCGTGATTGCCTCTGACTTCCATCATCAATCAAGACGTAAGTCTACGAGATACGATTACATCGATGGCAACACGGTATGTTTTGGCTGAAAACTATTTTATCCTCCGAGCTCCTAGACTAAACTCAACAAACCAAATTAACTTTTTTAATGATCAAATACCAAAATCAATCTTCGTGACATGTAAATAAAGTTTAAAGTCGTTTGACAATCTTGTTGAAGCGAAGTGGCAACGCCACAATGAGCCGATTTTCAATAACTTTATTTGAATTTTTTGGCGGGAAAACTGTTTTTGCTTATATCTCTGAAACCTTTTCAGCTACAGGCCTGAAATTTTTGGTACCTTAGGCACTAATTATGAGCTAAAATCCTGCCTAAAGTTTATTGCCCTCTGATCAGCGCTTTGGCGTAACGAAATGTGTAAGCTGGGGACCCGGGTCTACAGCTTACACATAGTTTTTTGCTTATATCTCTGAAACCTTTTTAGCTACAGGCCTGAAAATTTTGATACCTTAGTCACTAATTTGGCACTAAATATCTGGCTAGTTTTCATAGCTCTCGCGTCAGCCGTTTGGCAGTACTGGATGTGCAAGCTGTAGACCCGGGTCTCCAGCTGACACATAGTTTTTGGCTCATATCTCTGAAACCTTTTAAGCTACAGGCCTGAAATTTTTAGTACCTTTGGCACTAATTTGGCACTAAATATCTGGCTAGTTTTCAAAGCTCTCGCGTCAGCCGTTTGGCAGTACTGGATGTGCAAGCTGTAGACCCGGGTCTCCAGCTGACACATAGTTTTTGGCTCATATCTCAGAAACCTCTTTGGCACCTAAATTTTGAATTGGATTTTCAGATTGCACCAATTATGCACTAAATATTTGCATACTCAGAATTCAGAAATTCGTTATGTGTAAGCTGTAGACATACACACAAGTTTGTTCCGAAGAATGTGGTGGCGATTTTCATCAAAACTTCAAACTGCATTAAAACGTCAGCGCAGCAGGAACACCGACATTAGGCAAGAGCATACAAAATTACTCTATGGGCAAGAGCTTCTGGACTCCTGACTATGCCATCATTTAGTGATGAATTTGTCATTTATTTGTACTTATTTGTCAGAATTTGTACCGCTGTAGTTTACGATATTTTGCGAATTAACAGTATTTTGCGAATTGGCTTGACGTCAACGCAGCAGGAACAATTATGTACTGGGTAAACCGCTGCACATTTGATTAAACTAAGTACCTATACCATCATTTATTGCCTAATTTGTCATGTCTACCTACAATTTGTCATCAATTTTGGTTCAGTAGAAGCGAAGATATCGCGATAATTAGTTTTGGCTTTGCGGACCGGAAGTACCTAAGTGATCTCTTCCGGTACAAGTATTTTCACTTGAATCATCGTTATTCGTAGCTTATTTCCCAAACTGTGACAGATCATCGGATTGTGCATATACTATTATTTCGGGTAGTAATCAAGTCTTATCGATTACAGCTTTATTTCTCACAATATACACAATCTGCAGTTTGTTAGCAAAACGGACGCCATTTTGTAGTTCGTATCCAAGAAAAATGCATTTACCTTGACACTTGACATGAAATGTTTTCAATCAAATAGCTGGCCATTAAGCTTATGGGTAATAATTTTGATATAAGCTTTTAACTAAAAGGATGAAGAAACAGTACTAATATTAACTCTTTCTTCCTTTCCAAAAAATAATGACATTCTGTTAGATTACGTAGCTACTGCTTTAAACTTCACCTGTCGCACTCAAGGTAAAATGTATGTATGTAGTGTAGGTAATTTGTGCATGGTATTACCAACTGGTCGGAAAAATGTGGAGATAAAATTCAACGGGAAGAGATCACTTACTTCCGGTCCGCAATGCCAAAACTAATTATCGCGATATCTTTTTGATGAACCAAAATTGATGACAAATGGTAGGTAGACATGAAAAATTAGGCACTATAGCATTTATATTATTAGTAGGAAGTAGGATTATTTTTTAACCGACTTCCAAACGGAGGAGGTTCTCAAGTCGGCTGAATTTTCTACTGATAACTTCATTCATTAGGTACTTAAATGTAGGTTGGTACCTAACTTTTAAAACAAGACAATCATTCGCATGGGTTGAATAGGGTAAGGGTAGTAAGACAAATAAAAATCTAAACTGTGGCTTATAAATTTATTTTTTCTTTTACATTTAATAGCTTAAATTAAGTACATTAGGTTATAGTATGATTTATTTTAAATTTTAACAATTTATTATGGATTTGCGATAGATACGAAACATCTGCATAGATAAAATAAATTGTGCTTAATATTACAGTAGGTAGGTGAAAAATGCACTATTTTAATGGATTGTCCGGTGCGGAATGACGCATCGCTTATCTAATAATATATCTACAATGTAACTGAATCGCGCTGTAAATATCTAAAGGTTCTGTCTCTAAAATATATAATTGTTTATGTATGTATGTGTTAAGTATGTAAATGATTACATATTATAATATTATTTTTAAGGCAAGATGGCCACATGTATGGCTACGATTAGTACTATTTATTTTGGTATTCTTCTTAAAATATAGATATCCTATCTAATCTTTACACATTTACTTAATGTATATTTGAATAATGTACCTATTAAAGACCTACTGCTGATTTGTAGATTCGGTCAGAAGTAAATATTTAGATAACATTTTTTTATGATATTTTTCGACGTAATAAATATTTTTCAACATGAAGATTTACAAATATCAACAAAATAAATTACAAATAACAGCATATTTTTTATTATTTAGTTTAATTATCGATAAAATAAAATAAGACAGATACTTAATTATTATATGATACCTACTAGATGTATTACTATATTTAGTGTCCCTAACTTGTACTACTAATGTCGCCAGTTTGATTAAGCTGTAACAAATCATGTTCCGTTTGTGGTCGAAAATATTATGTGATGAGGATCCTTCAAAAATAATTAGGTATTATAACTGTCTTCCTCCATTTATTTAGGAAGTCTAATAAATAAAAACCAAACCACTGCTATCAGCTTACTGTAAGACAAGGAACAAAAAAAAACATAAACATGTTTTAATAAACAGCTGGCGAACATTTAAATATTATTTTAAAATTACATGGACTAGAATTAATCTAACTAGTAAGTACCCTATACCGCTGGATAACAAATTATTTATAAAACATTATAGGGCGTTACCAAAAGTTTTATTGAGATACAATCAAAATAAAATTATGTTTTACTTAAATTAATGTTAGCATTACCTATTAGCCCTATATTGCTCTAGCTTATAGGTATTAGTCCTGCTTAGAACGTATTGAGCAACATGGACACACTAAGAATTAGGAAACTTATAAGATCTTGATCTTAATATTTGTAGTGTGTAGTAGCTACCTAACTAAAAAACAGCTGTAAATTTACAACATTTCAAATAAACTTCCTGCCTGTACAACAGAACATTAAGGAAGCTAAGCGTCGTCGCTTTATAGTTTGCTACTTACTGTGCCCCAAGCACAAATAATTCACGACAGCGTTACGCTTACGATACGATAGTAAGAGTACCTCCGCCTCACAGAAGATCGCAGCCAAATAACACTATTTGTTTCAAATAGTGTTGTGTTCCTGCGATGAGTAAGGTTTCCAGAGCTTTTTAGGGGGGGAGGGGGGAGGGGTCGGCAACGCGTGCGTGATGCCTCTGGTATTGCAAGCGCTCATAGGCTACGGTAACCGCTTACCGACAGGTGGGCCGTATGTTTGTTTGCCACCTCAGTTGTATAAAAAAAAAAGAGACAAAAATAATAACCAATGATATCAACGATGCTGGAAACATTTAAATATTAACCAATCGTATCGCTACCGTGCTCGGGCCACTGGTTGATTTATAGGAAAGAGTCTAATTCCCACACAGGTGTTTACGTGTGTTTGTGTGTGTATAATAAATAATATAAAGTTATTTACTTATCTACATTCAAGCCTAATAAAATTAAATTCTACTAAAATAAAAACTACATAAGAAAGGGAAGAAATTACCAGGACGTAGCTCATTTGGCTTACCGTTCTGACTAATAACAGCTGCAAATAATGTGAAATTTAGAAAAATATTAAGCCTTGTAAGTCTACCGCTCATATTAATTCAGTATAAATAAATACATAATACGAGGAGCTACCATAGAAGGTACCTATTAAGGTACCTAATGTACCTAGGTATAGGTTTAGCTAAGAGGTTGCCTAGTTTTATCAGAACATAAAAATATATTTGTACCTATTGAAAATAATCATATTTTGTATCCATAGATTATTGTCACATAACAGCTGTTAAGTTATAAGAAGACTTGTGAATGAAGTATTCTACGACGAAAAACATATTTTTATTTCTCTAGTAAATTTTATAAAAATAGGTAGGCAAGTTTAAATCAGGTTTGATGAACCTAGTTAAATATTTAAGAACATTTTAAGTACTATAATATTTAAGTACATTTTAAGTCAATGCCAGGTATTCAGGGCATCTTATTTTCTTTTATTAAAAATGCTCATAGCCTTTGGTCATTATTTGGTTTCCTTTCTATGGTTAATGTTACTATCCAATTTCCAAACACTACCTTTATCGCATAAATTTTTGACCCTGAGTATGGTATATGGTGGTAGTCAGTTTTCAAGCCGCGGTTAATGTTTTTTTTAAACCACGTTCAGCCCAAATTTTTTCCACATACTTTTTCAGACTTTCCAGAGTGGCTACTGTTTTATTGTTTTTGGAGTATGTACCTACCAGATCAACCATAGAGGTGAAACAAAAACATATATATTTTCACAATTTCATAGAGAAAATAAATAGTTTTTTGTATGCAACCTCCTTGGTGAAAATATGGTTGATACATTGGTTATGCCTTTTTAACCTTTCGTTTTTGATAAATAGTGGGTACGTGGTCATTAATTAACGTATGTACAAAATTCTGTATTTTTGTGAAGAATATTTAGGCCTATTAAATCTAGGACCATACCTACGTGTAGGTATGGTATGGTATGGTAAAAAGATTAACTTTTTTTACAAGTTTTTTCTCCAACCGCGCCGTCGTCGCCGTCGTCGATCCCTTTGATCTCAAATCTTTCAGAAGCGGTACCTTGTTCCTGATTGTAGCCACTTTGTATTAGGAAGGTAGGTAATTATTGCATCCTCGCCTCTTGCAATTGCGGGGGGTAGGACAGTGGGGGGAGGAGGGGAGCTTGGACGCCGCCTCCTTGAAGGGTGTAGTACGGAGACATGTAGCCGGCACCGCTCGCTGCTGCTGCTGCTGCTGAAACAAAAAGAGATTGTGTTAAAAAGGTTGCTCATCATCAATAGCAGCTGCCCGCTGCTTCGCTGCTTCATCAGGGTTACCTATCTTCATATCAAATTCCATCAAATCAGTTTAGCTATGTAGTCGTATGGTTCCCTAAATCCCCATAAAGTCGTCGATACTGGATAAGTCGTTTTGTTTCTTTTTTCCTGATATCCCCACTAACCGTGCTACGACGTAGCATTGGGGATTTCAGGACGGATGGGGATCATTACTTAGTTATTTCCAGAATATAATCGATACGTGGTAGCATGCTAATCCATTTACGATTTATACAATACTAGCTTGCGCCGGCGTCTTCGCTCGCGTGGCCCCTTGATAAAAAGCAGTCTATGCTATTCTAGGTAAAGAACTATCTAAGTATTTCAAGTTTCATTGAAATCGGAAACATCCAAATATACTTACAAACTTTCGCATTCTTATTAGGTATAAGTAGGATTTTATATGGGTATCTACCTAGTTTAATTTGTACGTTCGTAAATCTTGAAACTGAACCATTTAGATCTTCCGTCCGTACCTGATTAAGTGTAACCTATCAAGTTCGGATGAGAATTACCTACTATTAGTAGGTAGGTAAATTTTCAGTTTTATGTCCTATTAGTAATCCGTTTATGAAATCTGCTATATAAAAGTTTGTTTTGTACAATATTTTTTTTAACAAATAACCTTTACTTAGGTTCAAGTTAGTATCTGCCTACCTTAGCCTACATACTCGTAGCGAATAATAAACCCTGAAAATCGAAAATAGCTTCAAACAAGTTTAATAAAATAGTACAAACCAGCAGCAGTTGCATAGGGGTCGAATCCGGCGTATTGCTGTTGATACGCCGCGGCACCTTGCGCCGCCGCTGCTTGATACTCGTACAGGTGGTTTGCAGCAGCCATTGCAGCAGCGTGCTGCAGCTGCGGCAACTGCACCAGCCCCCCGGCCCCCGACCCCACGCCCGCGCTCACCCCGCTCATCGCGTTCATGTAACTCGTCGGCGTCCCGTACACGTAACCAGGAGACAACCTGAAAACACACTCACATCAGCAAACAAATCTGCAAGCACGCAACCCCAAACGACATCTCACTATATTATACAGCTATAGTGAAACGCCATGATTAATTCTGAACACGGTCCACACTCTAGTACCTAGCCCCACAGGCCATTCGAGCAAGATTAGTAGACATCGAACTGTTACAAAGTAGGTAGGTACCTATAGGACGCTGTCGCCGTAGATGGCCGCCGCCGTGCGTCATTGCCACGAAGCTTTTAAAAAGTTAGGTAAATAAAAATAATCAACGAACGGCTCTCCGCTCCGACAGAAATATCCGCATCTCGGCATCTACTTATCGCAGCATCGCTCTACTGAGGAACGTCGTACAAATTAAGATTTAGATGCTGTCTTACCTAACTATTCCTGTTACGAAACAGGATTAGGTTTCTTGAAATATTCCTACGTTAACGGGACGAAGCATTATAAAAGCTTATTGCATTAATTAAATAAGTTATTTTCATCGACGATCATCTTATTGAGAGTTGTTTCAAGCTCTCCGATGCCTATCGATGGTTCGTGATCTATTCTGAAACTACAAGCCATTGCACTAGAGTTTAAAATGATAGCAAAGCGGTGAATGTGTCGACTTCGCTTAATTCCTGGAGGAAGGCGGTCAAGTTGTTTCGAGAGGTTTGCTCCATCCGTCGAGTCTCCGCGTCATCATTTCTCTAGTGCTCTCGCCGGAGCCGTGCTAACTACCGCATTTTGCGTCTGTCT
Source organism: Anticlea derivata (assembly GCA_947579855.1). Classification (NCBI taxonomy): domain Eukaryota; kingdom Metazoa; phylum Arthropoda; class Insecta; order Lepidoptera; family Geometridae; genus Anticlea; species Anticlea derivata. Next base: position 10,912,739 of record OX388259.1, on the reverse strand, counting down.
TTTTCTAACTTATTATATGTTGACAGAGACAGATCGATTGGCATTTTGTAATTGAGTGGCGTCGGATTAGCTTGGTACAGGAGACGGAGATGAGAGCGCATGCGTAATGCACGCCCGCTTCTTAACTCCGCCCGCCTATCACGCCCACCTGTGGTCTACTGATATTTGCAACTGTAGGTACCTACCTACTCTAGCAATCTCCCTTATTAAGATAAGCTGCTCCATAGTTCCTGGCCAAAAGTTGCTATAAATAGTGATCTAGCTATGGGCAACGAAAACTCAATCAATCGACTCTACATTAGTGGCAATCTACATTACTACAATAAAAAATAGTGCGATTGGACTAATATTGACAGATTAAAGATATATTCTAAGTATATCTTCGCCACTTTTTCTAATTCAATTATAATTTATTCAGAGATCGCTACAGTAATAATTTTTATTATTAGTAGCACAAGAAATTAATTTCTAAATGCAATTTGCTCTAGCGATATAAGGTCAAGATATGAGTATTTTCACAGGATCCAATTACTTCTATTTTCCATTATATCGGTCACCTAATGACATTGCAGCTACAATGTCAATTCATCAGTTCAAAAGCAATGATCGATTAATCTTGAGCTTGGGCTTGATTATTTTTTCATTAAAACAAGAGTGTCGGTGAATAATAGATGAATGAGGTTCGGTGGACGGGTTGGCGATTGGCGTGATGGCCGCGTGGCATGCCCTGACCGAGCATCGATCGGCCGCCGTTGTTAACTGTAATTAACAGGGACAGGCGGCAGAGATAGACGGCGGTTCACGTAGAATGGTATTTGGAGGGTAGACAGCACGGCAGCGGTGGCGGCGGCGGCGGCGGCGGAGCCTGCCCGAGCGCGCGCGCACACCTACGCACACACTGCGCGCCCTCGGGCAAACCAGCCCGCCCGTAACATCAAAATTAAACGAAATCCACCACCAACACAACTCAAATCAACAAAATCTTACACGAACACGGCATAAAACATAAAAATTAAAGAAAACATTGTGTTGAGAACTTGAGACAATGCGGATAGTGACGGGTGGGCGGCGCCCGCGCCCGACGCGTCGCGGGCGCCGCCCATGCCGGTATAGCTTTAAAACGTAAACATTAAAAAACCCAATCGACTAATTCACACCCAAAACGAAAAAAATCCACTCTCACGCTCACGCTTGCCATAGATACCTATGTGAACATTTTTTGTAATTTAGTCTAGGTGAGGTCCGCCGGCCGCCGCGCCGCTAGCCGTCCGGAGACGCCGCTCGCCTCATCTACCGAGACAAAAGTCAGCTCAGCCACTGTGCCTTACAACTATGCGAAACATATACTCACATCTCCCCTTGAACCGACAGCTCTTCATCATCGATCATCCAAATAACTTAGCGAATAGAAAAAACTATGATTGGGACACCATTCACTCATTGATATTCTCGCTAGAGATGCCAGAACCTACAGTATTTTCATTGATGCCTCTGAATCATTCTGTTTAAATCACTAACTAGTTTTTCTAAGTTAACTTAGTTTAGCCTGATTTTTGTCTCGTGAGATGAATAGTAAGCGGCATGCGGCGCCGCTTGTGCTGGCAAATATCGAAGTGTTGAACCATTGAACATTGAATACATCGTACAGAGGCTTTCACAGCTGCCGGCTACTCACCCGTACGGAGATTGCAGCACGGTGGGGTACCCGGCCCGCACTCCAGCCGCGGCAGCAGCCGCCAATCCGAACCCTGGAACAAGAACGCAGTCTATTAATAAAACGTGTTAAACAATGTGCTCCGTAACTAGTATACCATCCCGAAAGGCGAAAACAAAACTTTTCAATAAAAAATCCTGAAGTTTTTGAAATCATCTGTTTTTGGTCTTTTAATCATTTTTATAAAAAAAAAACGCACGAGAAGTTCGACATCAATACTAAACTCTTCTAAAACAGATGAATGAGCTTGAACTAAATACAGCAGATTTTTGCAATGAAAAATGTTGGATTTTCAAATGTCGTAGAACAAACTTTATTACTTTTTGGGTGCAGGATAAGCTTCTTTTGGAACAGTATATTTATTATGAATCATCTTGTATATAATAATAATATCTTTATTTCAGGCTACTTGACATATTACACAAACATGTTGTAATATGCCATGGCTCATATTAATAAATACCTTACAGACTAACATACATATAATATTAAACTTAAATAACTACACCACCATGAATATGGTACCATGTATATAGTGACATGAAAAAGAGGACAGTGAATTCCGTTGAAAAAACATTACTCTGTCATCGTAGATCGCTTTTATTTTCGGTCTCACTTAGCGGAAGTGGCTAGAAGAAAGCTAAAATATATCACGGTGGGTTGGACAACTTCCAAATGACACTCGAGTCATCTTAGCGCAAGCAGCGTCAATGTTAATTTCTTTTTATTGCATTGTTAGGCGCGAGTCGGCAGTCGGGGACTATTTCCGTCGCTCGGCCGCCCGGGCGCAGGCATCCAGGGACAGACTTGACAAGAAGACGACAAACACTCTATAAATGGCTTTCAGACTTTGGCACCTGAATTCAATTACTAAAATGCCTGTCGAGGCATCACATTGTCTCCCGATTGGCAGCTTCTACGCTTCTATAAATTCCAATGAAGCTATATCACGGATATTTAGAAGCATCGTTTTAGTTATATTTTTTTAAGTTTGGGGCTGAGGGCTGTTCCTCCACCTTTTCCTCATATCAGCCAGCTCCCAAATCTGACAAACAACTGCAAATCGCATTCAGTAAAAGTTAGTAGGTAGAGTTCAGTAGGTACTAGAGTTTGTTCTTCATATGCCGTTTCATGTAAGAACTGTAATACTAAGTAAATTATAATTACCAAGCAGAACTAATTTATAATGAATTTCCTATAGGAAATGCATTACTTATATTTTTTACACGACGAGTGTCCTCATATATTTAATAGCTGTATTTGTAGTATACATTCACTAGTCAAAAGTTGGATAAAGATGTAAGTATGGGCAAAACAAAAATTTTGGCAATGGTTGGCCATCCAGTCGCTAATATTTTAATTTTTCGGCATGAAAGTACAACAAATAAGTATGTTTTTAAGGGAGACACCCAGGCAAGCAAGGCCCAGTAGGGGCAGCTGTCAATGCAAGCCTCTCCTTTGGTACGCCCATGGGTATCCTGTACCAAAACCTAAACACCACAATAATTTTAGGAAGTGTACAATCACAATCCCACAAAATCTCTGCTTAATAACGTACCCACGGATCAGAATAGCGTGTCATAACATATTTCGCCATTGTATGGTGAAATTCAACGGCGATTACCTACAGCGGATCACATCCGTACGACCCCGGAAGGAGTCTCGGTTCGGCGACTGTATTGATATCAACATCGGCCTTCTGGTTGATTACTAAATTACCGCTTTTGACTGTTCAACCACCAATTTGTGTTTGATTGCATAGCAGCTGATGGGTTATCGGTGTGCTCATTTACTATGGGACTAATTAGGTGGCTGTGGTGGCCCCGGCTGTAGAATAGGCCCCCTCCATGTACCCGTGGATATCGTTGGAGGCGACTTAGTGAAAAAAGCTATGGGATGAGCAACAGCGTCCCCTATTTAATTACAATAGCTCGCACACACGCGTGCCCAGCGTGGTAGGTAAGTATGGGCAAATTCTGCTCCACATGATTTAAAGTTGCTCTGAAAATCTGAGGGGCCTATGTTCAGCTGAGGACATCCTACGGCTGAAATGATGATAGGGATATAGCATTAGGCTCTTGGGTGCACGCGTACATTCTCCTATATCTTCATATGGCTTCTCTAAAATAGGCTGAAGTGATGTGGATCGCCATCTAGTACAGCAAAACATATGTTTAAATACCTAGTTGTGAGATGTTGCAGAGAATAGGCAACATTACTATACTATCACTACTTGTAAGTACTAACTCGTAGAGTAACCTGTGCAGACGACCTACAATACGCCTAGGTAGGATTGCTTAGTATAATTTTCATTATAGTGTGCGACTTTACATTGTGTCTGTTGACCGGCTCGTCCTGTCTTTCAAACCAGAACAGTACACGAATGCATTACGCAGAAATAGGTCACACAATTTTAACTTCCTGGGGCGGTTACTGCACCTAAGTCTATCAAATTCGGTCCTTCCCCATCGTATCACCTCTAAAATCAAGGCTGTACCGAATCCCTATGTCGTGCTATATGTTGGTGTATGCCACAACATTCAGTCGATCGATTACATGCCATTTGACGGCCGAGGTCGAACCACTGTCCACCACAAAGCTTATCTTGATTCATTAAAATTTTCCTCTTTCCTTTATGCCCATTGTTGTACGACCTAAAAGCAGTCGACGCTCTTTTGTCATACGTATGTGACCCAGATAGATTTATATTTTACCAAAAAACGATTGTGAGTAACATTATTTGATAGCCAATATAAATATTGTAAACCTACATGCAACAGATATTATTCTATAATTTGACTCCGAGAATACTTTTATGAAGCTAGTAAACTAAAACCTCAGTTATTTATCCAGCAGAATCCCGTGAAAATTAGATATAATTTTAACACCTACTCGTTGAGGTATTCGTGTAGGTGTTAAAATTATTAAGCCTGTGTTTTGCATCAATTAAGAATTTTCAGGACGACTTCTGAAGCTCGGGTCGTCGAACTGCAAAGCCGACAGTAAGTGCTTTACGACGCTTGTAAGGATTCTACGGAAATACGGTTTTAGACGCGTGCGGACCGAGCGGGCCGAGCCAAACTCGTATTATTATATTTGTAGGTGTAGTAAGTACAATGCAGATCGTTTTTCCAATGCCAATGCCTCTGCCATACGCCAACACACCTATCATTAAACACTTATTTGCCGAACTTCAAATAATCGAAGCATCCCAAAGTATGATCGTTTACGAGCTCTACATTTATGCAAATACGATACGGCGGCAAAATGAATAGCTTATGAAATATTTCATTGAACATAAAACCTTGTTTTGCTTAGTACAATGTAAAATACAATGTAGATAAAATAAATATGTCATGCTAGTTTACTGGCTCAGAATAGAAGAGTTATGCATGGCCCACTTTTGGCCAAACTGTTCGTCTCACGGCCGCGGATTTTCGTGTGTCGTGTCCGGTGACCTTCGCTTTGATCTGACCGGTGTCGTCTGCTGTCAATCTGGTGCTTCTAGCAGTTTTACCGCCATCTCCATGCACCGGTCGATCAATTACGACCATTGACTGGCGCGTCAGTTCCCGGGACACTTATTTCCAGAGGAAACACGTGCGCGGCGCGAGGCATTAGCAGCCGTCCCAATTTTTATGAGGGCTATGCTACATCAAAGCATGCGGAAACGACTCCGCGAAATATCTAGTTGACCAGCGGATTCGATCAGATAAACAGTTCTCTAGATAATCCGCGCTGAAAGCGTCTTTTGAGCGGAGTTAGCCTCAAGAGGTTCGCTTTCATGCGGATCATGCGGTATGTAGGTCCCGACAAAAGATAAGCTAGCGAGAAAAGATGAGACATTGGCGTGATGCCAGAGCTGATGTCGCGGCGACGTTCCCAAAACTGCGTATATTTAGACAAAATAAAGAGCGCACCGAAGACAAAACGAGACGCAACTCTGTTTTATAAATAACCGCGTCGTTCGCCGGACGGAGTCAGCCTCGTTCGAACAACCTCTGCTCGCCAGCTGTTATACATAAATAATAATTAAGAAGCGAAGAAAGCTCCACGCGTCTATCTTTATGATACACGAAATTATGATAAAGAACCCCTAAAAAGTTGGATAGGCGTGATCAGCTGGATGCTAAGTGGTTTATAGCAGCGCGTTGTATAATCTACTGTCTGAGGATTACCGAAGGATCGAAGGGCTTCGCGCGGAAGTCGCGGCTACGGATCGGGTTACTTACGGAGCGACAAAGGCAGCGGAACTACTACACTCGAGTGTTCCTGTGTAGCTTCGGTCGTTGTCCGACATTGTTCTAGGATGAAACCTACGCCACCGCATCGTAAATTTACAGTGTGTATGTCTACAGCTTACACATAACGAATTTCTGAATTCTGAGTATGCAAATATTTAGTGCATAATTGGTGCAATCTGAAAATCCAATTCAAAATTTAGGTGCCAAAGAGGTTTCTGAGATATGAGCCAAAAACTATGTGTCAGCTGGAGACCCGGGTCTACAGCTTGCACATCCAGTACTGCCAAACGGCTGACGCGAGAGCTTTGAAAACTAGCCAGATATTTAGTGCCAAATTAGTGCCAAAGGTACTAAAAATTTCAGGCCTGTAGCTTAAAAGGTTTCAGAGATATGAGCCAAAAACTATGTGTCAGCTGGAGACCCGGGTCTACAGCTTGCACATCCAGTACTGCCAAACGGCTGACGCGAGAGCTATGAAAACTAGCCAGATATTTAGTGCCAAATTAGTGACTAAGGTACCAAAATTTTCAGGCCTGTAGCTAAAAAGGTTTCAGAGATATAAGCAAAAAACTATGTGTAAGCTGTAGACCCGGGTCCCCAGCTTACACATTTCGTTACGCCAAACCGCTGATCAGAGGGTAATAAACTTTAGGCAGGATTTTAGCTCATAATTAGTGCCTAAGGTACCAAAAATTTCAGGCCTGTAGCTCAAAAGGTTTCAGAGATATAAGCAAAAACAGTTTTCCCGCCAAAAAATTCAAATAAAGTTATTGAAAATCGGCTCATTGCGGCGTTGCCACTTCGCTTCAAACGACTTTAAACTTTATTTACATGTCACGAAGATTGATTTTGGTATTTGATCATTAAAAAAGTTAATTTGGTTTGTTGAGTTTAGTCTAGGAGCTCGGAGGATAAAATAGTTTTCAGCCAAAACATACCCAGTGCTGCCATCGATGTACCTTGTGTGTCGTACCTCGAAAAAGAGAGATTTATCTTTTACTTCAGTGAACTAGTGTATGTATACAAAATGTTCCGGAATTAGTATATACACATCAACGATAAGTTGAATGACCTCCCTTTTGGATACTTACCTATTAGAGGACATGTATCACAAAAATATTTTATCATTTTGCAGAAGTCCACTGCTGAACATAGGCCTCCCATAAAGAGTGCCACGACGAACGGTCTTGAGCCATTTCCATTCAGTGAATTATAGTAACCTTCGCAATGTCGTCGGTCCATAGGGTACGGGGCCTTTCAACACTGCGTCATTCGGTGTGTGGTCGGCGTTCGTAACTTTTTGGTGCTGGCAACGCGCACTGACTGTAGGCTTTCGTCTTGAGGCTCTCTGTGGTAGGTATATTATATGCGACGAAGATGAAGTTTTCCAAACGCTGGCTATGGATAGAATTGGCTGGATATAGATAAAACAGAATCGAAACTATTATGTAGGAGGTATCTTTAACCTATTGAAGTCCACTGGACATACTGTACCTACCTCTAATGTAGGTAAGTTACTAACATTTGTTAGTTACTAGCATAATTTTTGTGATACCTACACATCTTCTTATTAGGTAGTATCTTCATCTTCTGAATTTGTTGTACTTCTAACCTAGCCGTTATTTCATATGTAAGATAGGTGTCGATCGATCTAGATAAAATAAAAATATATTGTAAGTAATTGGTTAGTACCTACCTACATAATTTGTTACTTCGGTTGAAGTTCCATAGATTTTCAATTTCGAAACTGACGTATGAAATTGGCCTCCATTGTAGCCATCATCATCATCAGCCCACACTAGTCCACTGCTGGACATAGGTCGACCCTAATACGCGCCACTAAGCCCTATGTCCGGCCATTCTCATACACTTTCTGCCCGCGCCACCGCCCCGCATTTCATAGATCATTGCTCCGCCTAGCCACACACTAAAACAGAAATAAAAGTCTGTCAGAAGAAGTCAGGTAAGGTATTTAGGTTAATCAAGATACCTTGGTAGGTAGGTAGGTAGCACATATGCAAGTTGAATATGCAGGTATCTATTAGGTACTACCGTGACGTATTTGCTCATTTTGTTCATATCTAAGTTGGCTAGTAAATTATAGATGGTAGTTACGTAGTACCTAGGTACTAGTTATTTACCTATCTATAGTTTTTTGACGTGTTTTATTACGCATTTAGGCTATTTAGTTCTACCTAAGTTTGGTTAGCTCTAGGTACTAGGAAGCCATCTATTACTTTCGTGACGTGTTTGCATAATATTATACAATCCTACGTACTTTATGTAAGGTACTTACTTATGTAGGTCTAGCTAGGTATAGGTACCAAGTATTTATTATACCTAGGTACTACGTACCTACACTTTGTACCTAGACCTACCAAACATAGGGAAGTAGGTAGGTACCTCACATAAGGTAGGTAGATATGAACCATTTATAAACCACGTCACGAAAGTAATAGATGAGTAGGTTCCTATGTGACATGATGAGTAGGTTCCTATGTGACATGATGAGATATGTGACTCCGCCGTCTAAAGCTAGGTGGCTTCGTATTATTGGAAAAATTATTGCAATAAAATGCTGTGAATGCGCACCCCAACGCGGGACGTCAGTGCAAATCTTATTCCCCCATTTAGAATTAGATGCTGTGAATATGGCTGGCTGTACATTATCAGAGTGTCCACGTCCTTACAGGCTGCCCGATATTGTACAGGCGCGTAACATTATCGTGTCATTCTTTCCTTCTTGAAGTTTGCATTTTTTTATGCTTTTCCCTTTCGGGCTGGCTGTGGCATCTTATTCCTGCCGCCAAGTCTTTTGCTCTCAAATCGAGAGGCTTATGTATGTTTAAAGTATATATCATGTAGGTTAAAGAATTCAGAAGCTTAGATAGGATAAGATGATGAAGTATCACTAAAATTATGCTGGTAACTAAAAAAGAAAAGGCGTCAAAATCTAAAAATAACAACAAACATTTTGTAGTTATAATATTATAATAATACCTACTATAGTTTTTATTTGGTACATCAAAGTTTCTAAGTGGTAGCGGTGGGTAACTCACTCAAAATACCTGAGCTGCAAATCAGCTCGCAGCTCGCGCTCTTGAACCGCGCAAGTAGATCTATGAATGATTTCAGATGAATCAGGTAAAGTGAAGCAAACAATGCAATAAGGTACTAGCAATCAGTTCATCAAACGGGTCAGCTTTTCTAATATGGGCTTAATAGTGTTGAAAATAATACAAATTGTTGTCGTATGAAATTGTTTCTAATCAGGGTCAGGGTCGCATGAATCGCAGATGAAGTAGAACTACTTTGAGCCGTTGAGCTGCTTCAGCTGCTTGGGAGCGGCGTGATCCATTTACCTGCGGCTCAGTACCCTGTGATTCGATCTGGATGCGTGTTCTGACTCGAGTTCATCATCATCATTCCAGCCGTTTGAAGTCCACTGCTGAACAGCGGCCTCCCCCACAGATTTCCGGAGTGACTTCCTGTGATGGGGGTGGGGGGAATTTGAAAATCTTTGTGAAAATAGGAGAAGCTGCTGCCCATCCCTTACTCGCCTGCCTAGTACGACATCCACGGGTAGGAGGTTAGGAGGGGCCTATTCTTCAGCCGGGGCCGCCACGGTCACTGACTCGAGTTATCCTCCTCTAATTAGTGGTAGGTACACTATGTACAGCAGTGGACTCAAATAGGTGATGATGATGATACTTACACAATGGTTTCGATTCTGTTTTATCTAATGGCCAGCGTTTGGAAAACTTCATCTTCATCCCTTAAAATATACCGCAGAGCGCCACAAGCAAAAATTTAGCGCGATCGGGGCCTAGATTTGTGGCATTGTATTGTTTCCTATTAACACGTAAGTACTCGTAGTGTGCGAGCTGACTAAACCTCTGGTTTCTTCATGATGTTTACCTTAAACCATTTTGGCGATCTACTCTCAAAAATTATAACAACCAAAATAACGAACGCGTCACAATATTATACGTAAGTGCCTCGTTATAATGACTAAATAAAAGTTTTTTATCAATAGAGTCATATTGAACTAAAAAGCTAATGAGGGTGTGCAAAAAAGTGTAATGACGGTTGATTTTTTTATTACAACGATCTGCGTTTCTAAGAAATAGTTCTTTCAACCTCTACACTTATTTCGTCGCTGTAAGTAAAGTACCGCTGGCGTAGCGGTTGAGGCGGTTGACTCAATAATCGTCAATAACGACGTGCCCTGGATCGAATCTCTTCATCCGAATCGACTTTTTGCGTTTTCTGATCGTTCCAGTGACTGTACCAGAATGCCCCAAACAAGAAACCAGGTTGCCGTAGAATTAGAAAATTGACCGCTGAAATACAAAAAGCACAAAACTTGAATTTGAAGCTTCTAAAGGAACAAGACGACTGCGCGAAGGATTATAAAAATCTCTTGGCGCAAAATGGGTCACTCAAAGTAGCATTTGCAGAACAAGTAATAAAATTACAAGAGACTGAAACGGAAAGAAATAAGCTAAAAAGAGATGATTGAGCGACGAACTGCAGATCTCAATGAATATGAAGAAGCATTAAACGTAATACGTTTGCACGAAAATAATGCAGCGCTGTTTGAACAACTACAAAAAACGCTCCAGTTGGAAACCAATGAGAACACCCAAATACTTAATGAAGAATTGGACAATTTAATAAGCCAAATAATTGAGCTCCAAAGTGAAAACATAAAATTAAAAAGTTCTAGACACACCGTAGATATTAAAACTGCAGCAAAGACCAAGAACTTAAGTAAAAATAGAATAACATTGAATAAACAAGTGAAACATGATAAAGACTCACAGAATAGAAAGAAAAATACCCAGACATAAGTCTGGGCTATAACGCTATAAAGCTATAAAGCTGTAAAGCTATAAAGCTGAGGATACCGCCGTAATTTCACAAAATAGACCTAAGAAAATGCTAATATTGTGCGATACATACGGAAAATCTCTTGGAGAATTTATACACTTACATAATAATGACTACCAATCTGTTCTATCCATTTGTAAGCCAGGTGCTCCTATCAGAGAGATTATAAATAACTTGCCGACACTGACAAAGAATTTGACTCAGGGCGATGATGTCGTCGTGATTGCCTCTGACTTCCATCATCAATCAAGACGTAAGTCTACGAGATACGATTACATCGATGGCAGCACTGGGTATGTTTTGGCTGAAAACTATTTTATCCTCCGAGCTCCTAGACTAAACTCAACAAACCAAATTAACTTTTTTAATGATCAAATACCAAAATCAATCTTCGTGACATGTAAATAAAGTTTAAAGTCGTTTGAAGCGAAGTGGCAACGCCGCAATGAGCCGATTTTCAATAACTTTATTTGAATTTTTTGGCGGGAAAACTGTTTTTGCTTATATCTCTGAAACCTTTTCAGCTACAGGCCTGAAATTTTTGGTACCTTAGGCACTAATTATGAGCTAAAATCCTGCCTAAAGTTTATTGCCCTCTGATCAGCGGTTTGGCGTAACGAAATGTGTAAGCTGGGGACCCGGGTCTACAGCTTACACATAGTTTTTTGCTTATATCTCTGAAACCATTTTAGCTACAGGCCTGAAAATTTTGGTACCTTAGTCACTAATTTGGCACTAAATATCTGGCTAGTTTTCATAGCTCTCGCGTCAGCCGTTTGGCAGTACTGGATGTGCAAGCTGTAGACCCGGGTCTCCAGCTGACACATAGTTTTTGGCTCATATCTCTGAAACCTTTTAAGCTACAGGCCTGAAATTTTTAGTACCTTTGGCACTAATTTGGCACTAAATATCTGGCTAGTTTTCAAAGCTCTCGCGTCAGCCGTTTGGCAGTACTGGATGTGCAAGCTGTAGACCCGGGTCTCCAGCTGACACATAGTTTTTGGCTCATATCTCAGAAACCTCTTTGGCACCTAAATTTTGAATTGGATTTTCAGATTGCACCAATTATGCACTAAATATTTGCATACTCAGAATTCAGAAATTCGTTATGTGTAAGCTGTAGACATACACACAATTTACAAATGGGCGGTAATTACATTTGATTTCGTGCGATAAATCGCGCCGGTTCGGATTAGTTGATATTTCGGCTGGCAGCATCATGTCGCATCCGCAAGACACGGAAGATTGTACTATTTACTTGGAACGCGTTCAACAACTCCGAGGTTATATAGTGAGGAGATATGTCGTATGTTAATTTATCACCTCAAATGCTTAGTTCTAATGCTTGTGCTATTCCACTTTCCAGTAGTTTTCCACTTAGTTTTCTTGGCCTCAATCTGGGCTGAAAATAAAGTGGGTTTTTATTTATCTGCGACGACATTAGTCCCGAAATCGAGTCAAACGAGCGATGGTTCTGCGTCGTTATAAAACTTATTCGTTGCACAATAAAATATTAGTACCTACAACAGCTGATACTGAAGCAGCTCATTTTTGTAGTATAAATCGCTTGCTAGTTGCATTAGAATTCTCATAAATCAGTCAATTTATAACTAGCGGATACACTGTCAAAGTCGGATTTTGTACACTATGAGCGAGCAAAAAAAAACAAATTATCAATATATTTTTTTTCAGTTTTTTCTATCAGATCAGATGTTTTAGATCTTTTATGATTTTTAAAAGTTTGGCATGTAGTCCGTTTACTTGATGGTATACTCGCAGTGACTGATTGCTTGACCAAACATAAGCTCCAAAATCAATTTTGAGAAAAGGATATTCGAAGAAAGCCTAAACACGCGCGCTGTCTTTGTTACCCGATCTGTTTATTCTAGGCTTGATGCGAAGCCTAGCTTCACCTAGTTTCTATCACGTTTCAGAGTGATTTTAAATGAACAACATCCTTTGAATTGAAATGAATACTGTTCAAGACATTTGACAAAGCGAACACCTATGACGAACGTGCTAGTCGCTCTATAGTAGGGTATCTAAGTATTAGGGGCTAGTGCTAGCCCCTCAAGGCGACGTAGTGCCACCGCACCATTAGTTGGCTTCACTACAAATGGAGCTCAATGCTATCGATGCTCATTGCATGTACGAGCTGGCGTGGGTTTTCCCTATGAAATAACGTAAGTGTAGAGCGAATTTCATCAAAATCGACAATTCATGGAAATTTCTGAAGTTTTCTAAATTAGGGAGTGTGATCAACTGCTTCCGTTAAGGACTCAATACTCTGGCAATGGTCCAATTTTTGATGACGTTCTACTTTTAGATCTGCAAAATCGATTATTATTGACTCTATCATCCCATTTCTAGTCTGCTTAATTACTCCTGAACTCCTGATCTATGCCATCCTCAGCTTTTTTTTTATACAAACGAGTTGGCAATCAAGCTACGGCCCCCGGTAAGCGGTTACCGTAGCCTATGAGCTCCTGCAATACCAGAGGCATTACGCAGCTATGCCTGAAACAATCTTCGCCATGTAGGGTATAATGGCAAAATACTTGAGATGCTTTTAATAGCAATCTTACTAATTATTATAAATGTGAAAGTTGTGAGGATGTTTGTGATACAATCACGCCGTAGAACTGATATATTTCTATAATCTAATCTCTTTCTATTGAGTCTATAAAGTTTTGCTTTTTGCCATCTACGAGAAACCTAAAACTTATCTAAGAGTTAGTTATTTTATTTATTGCAATCATGTGGTATATTAGCACTATATCCTACTAATATTATAAATGCGAAATATTGTAAAGATGTGTGTGTGTGAGGATGTACCGATTTTTGTTACTCTTTCACGCAACCACTGTACGGATTAGAACTAAATTTGGCATGTATTTAGTAAATAGCTTAAAATAAATAACACATAATCTATTTAGCTCTCCTGAATACCTATCCTGAGTGTGACTTGTTTGCGGACGGATGGATGACTATATTAGCTAAATGTTTGGAACTTTGTGAGCAAGAAGTATGACTGATGTTAATGTTTAATTTAATTACATCTTCTTTTTGTTTTTTGATTATTTTATTTATATTAACATTCTGTGAATATGTATCTCTAATTTATTTTTATATTTTTTTAACTAATCTGATTGACATTTATTGTAATAATTGTATAATTGTAATCTAATTCTATCCTTAAGTAATGTAATTGGGAAATAAACCGTATTATTTTCTGTTAATGTGTAGTTTATTAATGTTTTTTTTTAAGTTCACTGTTAGCCTACCTACCTACTAAGTTTATAGTGATTGTAACCTACTGTTGTTTCTTTCGATTGTTTTTATCTCTGTCTGTGCTGTATTTGTGCGTGTCGAATAAATTATTTATCTATCTATCTATTATTTAAGGTTAAATAAATAATAAATAAATTTATCAGGGACCACGTGAGCGAAGCCGCGTGCGGAAGCTAGTTATCAATACAACCAAAAAAATGACAACATCATAAGTGCATCGATGATAATATCGTCAGTTTTCAATAGCAGCGATGGTGAGCATTGATTATTAGTAATGGTAGGTAAAGAGCGCGGTATTTGGGGTGCCTTAGTGCATCGCGTGCCGCTCGCCCCGCGCCGCGTTGCCAATGCATTACTTATGCATGTGAAACTACCCGCGGGGTCCGAACACACCCCAGTTGTAGTAAGTGAACGCTTCTTATGATTTTTGTTACGAATTAGGTCAGTTTACAGTGACACAAAATATACCCTCTTCAGATCCTGAACACGCGGAGTTACTGAAAAAAACTAGTGACATCACGAATGCACTAAAAAATCCTTGTATCTATCATTGGCCTATGTAACTTAGCTACGGTTCCCAAAATGTTATCAACTAAAAATGTTATAGTTTGTAGGTATTGGCAACGTAACCAAATTTTCATGTCTTAAATTTTCATTCAGGTTTTTTCCATGAAGGAAGACACAGACCAATAATAATTAATGATAATAAAATAAGTTTCGGGATAGGAAATAGGATAGGATCGGGAAATCGGGGTACCTCCCACTAGGCCGACACAAGTTCCTTAATTTAGTGCACCAAAAAATGAATGATTTGGACATTCCCATCTTTACTCGGAGACAGTAAATCCACCATGTATTGGTGTAACTGGTCCCACCCCTGCACTGCTTTCGCTTTGGATTAAAGACTGCTCTCATGGTTGCACACGTGCAAGACGATCGATATGCAAAAAAATTTATTACCTTCTCCTGCCTAATGATTTAGAAAAACATCAACCTAAATTGCGCAATGAAACACGATAATTCGTAGAACACAAGTTATAAGAATTTAAGATAAGTACAAACATAATTACGTTGTAAAACCGGCTGCAAGTTTTAGTGTAGCTGTAATTTTAATGCAACGAAACTATAGTACAGTAATAGTCAGCAATCAACGGTAGGGGAGGGATCACCCTGTATGCAAGGTGACCTTTCGTATAGCTAAGTTGCGTTGTACGGGAAGTCGGTGGATGGAAATGGCTCACAGCCGTTCGTCATGGAACTCTTTGGGGGAGGTCTATGTCAAGCTTCTACTTATACTTCTACAGGCTGATGAATTTTTTATAAATGTGGTATTTACAAAAACAGTTATTAAATATCTAATAAATAGCCAATAAACAAACTTATTAATAAAATGTGAAATTAAACTTGTACACCCCATAGATAAAGGGCCCACCCATAGATTTATTAAGAGGCCGCTACGCTGTTATATAGTTGACACATACGATGTATTGGGTTATTTTTAGTAATTATTATTGGTGAGAGGAATACCAAAAAGACGAGGATTACGTTGACCCCTTGATGATGATGATGATGAAGTGAAAGCAAATTTTTATTTATCATAAATATCCATGCAACTAGTTACAACGTTTTTATCGGTTCTAATAAAAAATACGCATCGTTTTGAATACCTACATAGCGGTTATCGGTTATGTGGGTAACCTGAAAGCCACGAGACGGTAGTTTTTCCAAAAATAAATTCGACATTGTAAATCTTATTGTAAACTGTGTATACCACAATGTATACAGTGCGAAACAAGATTAGAGCGTTATTCTAAAGCATTTTGCGGCATTTTCTCTAGTACTTTTTCAAGCCGTGTTAAAACAGCGTGCGATATTCCATCTACAATTTATTTCTACCCTCAGGTAGAAATAAATCTGAGGGTAGTCAATTTTGACCACCCTCGGGGGGTAGTCAAAATCAAGGATCTGTGCTGGGTGATCTGGATGAGAGGATGTTACCATTCATGCTTACTTGCGTAGGGCCCAGTCTATTATTGTGTAAATTGTGTAATTTATAAAATAATGAGCGTCGCCACAGTCAGGGGTGTTCCATTTGAGGCCACGGGACAGGTGTAAATCGATTAGCGCGCGCTCATTCCACTCAATAATTCAAGGTGTCGCCGCGTGTTTAGACAACTGCCCCGTCGGCCTTCATCAACACCCATACAATAAAACTTTAACAATGTTTTCATAATCGAACGCCCAAGCCCGTAGCCTAAACCGCGACGTATTTAGAAACTGGGCTAAACATTACCACGCTTGCACCCAGAAAGTGTAGAGACTGAGCTAAATTCTCGGTACATAATAAAACAGCTAAGTAAACAGAAAAGCTAGAACAAAAGCAGTAATAGCAGTCCATGGTAATGTCAATAAATGATTCAGCCGCATGAAATGTAGCCGCAACTTTTGGTGTTTTAAAAAAAACAGAAATAAACTCAATTGAGCAACGAAAGGAGCCGGAATCATTCCTTTCAGCGTGCCACAACGAGGAAACTTGCTTGTTTATTTTGGCGCCGATGCGCGAGCGCCGAAGACAGACACGCAGTTACTCGTCCATCAAATCTTTTCAATGGATTTTATAAAAGTTTAATCAATATTGATCGCAATCTGTCTAAATTCGGGTCGCTACATTCATTTCCAATCTTGTACTTGAATGAGCTCTCAGGTACCTAGCGACCCGCTGTGATGTCCGTTGCCGGGTGTGCGCATGCGTCTATTTCTAAAGCAAATCGCAACGCGACCCTCCACGAAATAACGGTAACGGACAGAACTTTACATTCATAAGAACAAATTATACAGGAACCGGTCCAGTTTGACGGTTGTACTGTGAAAAGGGTGTATTCTTCACAATTGATGATATATTTATACAATGTATAGATTGCGCAGATAGTCCAGAAATACGAGATAATCCTGCAGAATCTCCAGGGATTATACAGTGCACTGGGGTTTACGCTAAGTAAGGAGGGCGCAGTAAACAAATAATGCCATAGTGGAGCGATCCTGAGATACAGTAGACTAAACAGACGCAGCAGGCTTAATGCGTTTCAATAATAACGGTTTCCAACATTAGGATTGCACAAAGAATCATCCATCAAAAAGCCCAATCACAAGGGGAACTCGTTACCCAAAGAAGCTGGAGGTCAAGATCAAGCCAAAATAAAATTGACCCGTTTTTTCAGAGTTATTAGCAGAGAGATATTATGAGAATGGTTATGAGATGGAAGACTCCAGGTGGATAAAAAGTTTATAAACTGAATAAGTACCTACTAACAAAACAATGAGTGATCTTCTGTGGGAACAGATTTTGAAAGCTGAAAACATGGGTGTAGCTACAGGGAGGCACAGGCACAGGGAGGCAGACACACAAACACAATTGAATTTATCATTACGTGCTCACTCGAAGCAGTTACTTTCGTCAAAGTAGTACCTATAAACTAAACGGGAACAACATCAGGCTGCCATTCCCATGTGCTATGCAGCTATGATTCAAACAAGTATGTATGTGAAATCTTAGTTACGAAACTATGTAATGTTTCCACTGATGCTAAGCTATGTAGCGGAGCGAGTAAGATGTGCTATGAAGATGCGCATCCATACCAACGTAGCATACGGTATCGCGCAAGCCATGATACTTCTGCCAAATAAGATGAGGAATTTATTAAAAAACCACCCATAGGTAGGTACTTAACCTAAAACAGTCTTACTTGGCGTTAATTATTTTATAGATTTGATATCAATGTATATTGAAGCAGTCAAAGGCGACAACAAACGCAAGCACTGTCTAAAGTTTAACACCAAGCAATATAGGCAGTTTGTTTACAAACATGTGATATTGAATTTGGTACATATTATTGACATAACAGTAAGAATTATGAAAGGGAACAAAGTATGGATGAATACGTAAACAGATCCTTGAACGCGCGCTGTAAGATTCCTATGATTAGCATGGAATGCGTCAGATCATATCAGAATCACAAATGGCATGAATTGACAAGACACTAGCGGGTTATGAAGCATTATGTTTTGAACCATATAACAGAGTTTAATTTCGGATTCTTCTGCACTAACTAGATAATTGACTGACAATCCATACTCTTTCCAACAAAGACCGCTATTTAGATCTTCAATTGTTTTTTTTTTCACTTTAGGAACATAACATACAGCATTCATACTAGTGTTTTTTTTTAATTTGAATTGAGAACTTAAACCTCGACATTGTATGCATTTATTTTGGAAACCTAAACAACAGCATACCACAGGTACATACTTTCTAGGGCTTTTAAATTTGAATTCAGACCAAAACCTAGACGTTGCAAATATATTGACCTAGAATTGTTTTTTTTTTCTTAACAGAAGCAAAATAATAATTACTTTCGCAATTTGAATTGAAACCAACGGCGATTCAGAACCAAATGCATTAAACAAGCAAGGTTCTTGAATTCGATTTTCAATTTCTTTGTTTTTTTTTCTATTTTATTAAACACACGTCATGCGTGCGATATAGCACAACGATATCGCAAGCTAAAAGTCAAACTGAAAATTAACTTTATTCAGAAGATGTATGTCCATAAGGCTCATTTTAGAAGAAATTTTATAGTACATATCTTTTCTGACAACATAGCTTTCACAATTTGAATTAATTATAGGTTTTTCTCCTCAAAAACGGCGAGGGTCGTTAGGATTTCGGACTAAAACGCATAGAGTGGCATATGGCAGAGCCGGTATACCACGGCCAGGTGCTCGTCATGCGCGCCCGCACCCATTGTCCCCCTCTATGCTTACCCCCCTTCCCCCTGATGCCGTACCCAACACATCAAACAATGCTGCGATCTTTACAATGAAAGCGAAAAGTCTGATTTCTCGCTTCGGCTATAACTGATAATGATTTTTAAATCCTGTCATCAATGCCTGCATTACACTAAGAAAATACGCATAAACGAAATTTTGTTTTTTTTAGATTGTATTACCAAAGACAATATACCTCGAATATACCTCAGAAGACAATATACCTCGAATATACCTCAGAAGACAATATACCAGGTAGCGTCAGAGGGATATACCTTATATCTTTTATCTCCGTATAGTTTTTAATTTCATAGCCGGTTGTCATTCTCTGCAGTAATAGCCGTGTAAAAACTGCGGCAATTAAATTAACTGTTTGCTTGCTAAAACAAAGTATGTTTTTCTCCATACAAAAATTGTTTTTTTTTTCTTGTAAACTACCTACGCATCTTACGGGATAGCTGAGACCTATTCCCTAAAAAAAAATCAGATCGAAATTCCGACTTTGAAAAGTGCATTTTACGACATAACAACGAAGGAAGTTTAATTATGCACCTTTATGTGGTAGGTTTCATGGCACCATCATAGGTAACTACACAGATTAAAAACGCCATAAACTACGGCTCCTTACAATTAGAGGTTACTGGGGCTACTATCAGCGATCTACCTATTGTCCACGATAGCACGGAAGTCACAATGCTTTGTCATTTTTGCCTTCTATTTAATGATCATTTTTCAATGGTCTCTGTGTGAAACCGCAGTGCTCATATTCTAGATAAACTATGATTTATGGGTGCCTAGAAATCTATGAATACAGGGCTATTATTAAAAAGTTATAACCTTAGACACCCAACAGATTAATTGCAGTAAATTGAAACAAATGTGTCACTTTTCGTAAAAAATGCTTGGTTTACGAGGATAAGATGAATAAGTTTTCTTGTAATTCTTATCTCGAAGAGTATGAAAATAAGTAAAGTTTATAAGAAAAACCTATTTCCTTCAATGTATTCTGATATCTTTCTTATTTCGATATTTTGATTATTATCATATTCGTTATGTAAAATAGCCTAAAGCCTAGTAAAAAAGTGTTGGCCTAGTGGTATCGAAAGTCGGGTACCTACCCGACTTTCGAAGGTCTTGGGTTTGAGCCCGGTCGTGAACCAAACTTAAAAAGGTGAAGAAAAACATCACGAGGAAACCAGTAAGAATTCTTAAAGCGGCGATGGGTTTGCAACCGGTCACGTATGGAATATTTACTACTGCAGTATCCTTAGGTCCGATCAGGCATATACTCAATATGGTTTATTATAAAACTCTCAAGAGGAATGTCTTTCATCATGAAAATAAACGAACACTTTTTTTGGCTTACGAAAAAACAGTGAAAAACAGTGTCGTTTCACTTTATAAATTGTTCAAAGTAATTTTGTTTTATGCGGAATCATTTGAAACTTTGCCAGGGAACATACGACTTCCTACAAACTATGCTGCGCTAAAACTAATTGACTGCCTACCTACCAGTAATTAACGAAACTGTATTACTGAAACACGAAAATTATTCATAAAATTATCGCATCCACTGCGACACAGATTAGTGTTTTTTTTATACAACTTAGCAAATAGGCTTACGGTCCACCTGTTGGTAAGTGGTTACCGTAGCCTATAATCGCTTGCAATACCAGAAGCATCACGTGCAAATGCGCTTGCGTTGCCGACCCCGAACCCCCCTCTCCATAAAGAGCTCTGGCAACCTTACTCACCGCAGGAACTAAACACTATTTGAAACAAATAATGTTATTTGGGTGCGATCTGTAAGGCGAATGGAATTGAATGGTGTTGAAAGATATTTACTTTTAATGCCCTGTTTAATATATAGTGTAGCTTCTGCCCGTGGCTTCGCTCGTATGGTACCTACATAAAAAGTCTATATGCTATTCTAGGTAAAGAACTTTATCTATTCCAAGTTTCAACGAAATCGGTTGAGCTGTTACGGCGTGATTGAATAACAATCATCCAAACATCCTCACAAACTATCGCATTTATAATATTACTAGCTTCCGCCCGTGGCTTCGCTCGCGTGGTACTTATAAAGATAAAAAGTAGCCTATATGCTATTCCAAACTATAATCTATCTCTGTACTAAATTTCATCCAAATCCGTTCAGCCGTTTGGGCGTGATTGAACAACAAACATCCAAATATATAAACATCCAAACATCCTCTCAAACTTTCGCATTTATAATATAAGTAGGATTGTATGTGTAGTATATTTTTAAAAACTTTTACCTAGTTATGAATTGTGCTTGAAGTGCTACCAATTCCACCAACATTCATAAGCCTATGTTATAGGATATTATTATAATAATAATAATATCATTATTTCAGGCTACTTGACATATTACACAAACATGTGTAATAAGCCATGGCCCCTATTAATAAATACCTTACAGACTAACATACATATAATATTAATTGCATTATTTTTGTAACGTAACTTTAGTAACTCAATAAAACCAATAATTTTCTAAATTAAAGGTCTGACAAACGGAGGCGTGTTTTTTTTTTTTTTTATACAACTGAGGTTTCAAACAAGCATACGGCCCACCTGTTGGTAAGCGGTTACCGTAGCCTATGAGCGATTGCAATACCAGAGGCATCACGCACGCGTTGCCGACCCCCAACCCGCACCCCAAAAGAGCTCTGTCAACCTACTCATCGCAGGAACACAACACTATTTGAAACAAATAATGTTATTTGGCTGTGATCTTCTGTAAGGCGGAGGTACCTTCCCAGGCGGGCTGCTCAATTCAGAAAGTTGCCATAGCAGGCGTATCTAAAAAGCGCCCCATTAAAATTAGGTAAAAAACTGCATACACATAACCAGCAATTCCAATCCCGTGATTACAATTTACAATCCAATATGTCACCCAACCCACCCTGAGAGTTGCACCACACGATGCGTGTCCGGTGCCACAAGCTAGATAAACTTTACCTAGCATATAGAAGTGAAAGTTCTTCTTGCATAGGTGCGGCTGATCAGTCATTCGCTACAAGCCCGCGCAGAGCGTGAAGTTTTTTTATGCGAGGTAGGGCACAGCGAGATTTTCTCGCTCTTAATTGGAGCCCACCTGGAAGGGTACCTCCGCCTTATACATCCAAATAACATTATTTGTTTCTAATAGGATTGTGATTCTTTGGTGATAAGTAGCCAGAGCTCTTTAAAGGGAGGGGTGTTCGGGGTCGGCAACGCGTTCGTGATGCCTCTGGTATTGCAAGCGTTCATAGGATACGGTAACCACTTACCAACAGGTGGGCCGTAAGGTTGCTTGCCACCTTTGTTATAAAATAAAGTGATTCCCTTTGGCGGAGTTGCGTTTCTATACACGTTCACAGGGCCACAACTACCTAGGGCGCAATCAATTAGTGGCTCGTAACTTCCGTTTCCGAGCAGCGTTTAGGCACTTCCGCCGACCGACAAACATAAAATCAGAGCTTTAACGATAATGTACTGAATACTCCACCAATAAAGTGCAAAATGCAATGTATTTCCAGATTCGTAAAGGTTTGCGTAAGACTGGAATGGATGCAGGTGTTGAAAGTGTTACTGTCATACAACGAGGGGTGTAATAATGGTAACTTTTTGTACTTATGTAAATTGGAATAACTTGTTGTTCATCCTATGAGGCGCCGTCACAATCATTGAACATTTGAACTGATAACAATTAAGAGTAAGAACTAATAAGTAAATTGAATAAGCAGCGACACCTGCTGTTGTCAATTAGGTAAAACTAGCTTTGAAATTAGTAATTGAGTTAGAAAGCATCCCTATCTTTTCCCGGGCGTCATAATCGCAACAGCGAAAAAGCCCTTTTCAATTGATAAAAAAAAAAAACTTTTCCCACGCAAGTCTGATTTTGTAGTGCGAAATAGACGTGATAGCAGTAAACTCCAAATGCCTAACAGTAGAACAGCTTTCCCACAAAAAAGTGTAGTCTATATGTCACGTAAAATCTATAATAAGATACCAAAATCATTAAAAGATCTTGATCTTTTTCAGGTCCAGAATCTATAATCATCTCCTTGATAAAATGATACAAAAATGAGCATTTGTTTTCTTATTTACAATATTTTATTGGTATGCATATTTATTATGTATTTATTATGGTATATATATATTTATGTATTGAACTTATTTATTTTTAAACTAGTATGTGTTAAAAATACTATTTCTCTAAAAATTTTAGTAAGTAATTAGCATCATAACTACTTTTATTTTCGTTTTTATGATCTCAATTGTTCCCTCTCCTGTGCACTACTTTCACATCTTCTGTCCACAAACACAAAGGTTATCTGGAAGATAATGCTTTTTAGCATTATGTTCGCCTTTGTACTATTTTTATGTGCAATAAAGAATTTTCTATCTATCTATCTTTCTTGACGACAATATATTTAGGACTAAATTGAAACAATTATTAATAAAGAAATGTTATTATAGTATCAACGATTTCATGACAGATAAATTTTGACATCTTATTTTACATTGCGCCTGTTACTATTATTTATTTATTCCTTTTAAATCTTTTGACATTGATTAAAATAAATTAATAATAGGCTATAGTTAAACTTACTCTAATACATTTGCATGCTAATTTTAGTAAAATATGATTGAATCTAAATATTATTAACATCTACACCTACATTGTGTTTAAGCAAATAAACAATCTTTATCTTTATCTTGAGCGGATGGAAAATTGGAAACCAATTGTTTCTTCTGTGGTTGCGCTTACCGGATTTTAAGCAGATTGGAAGTTCCAACGATTTTCGTACGGACGTAAAATAGCTACGTAGCTTAGTTGGATAGAGCATCCTCGTATCTAGGGAAAGGTTCAAATCCCGTCTGTGCCGAAATTTTTGAGATATTATAAATAATAACGTAGAAGTAGTCTGTGATCAAGATGCAATCAAATGTCAATCCTAAGCCACTTGAGATAAACCATGAGTACCGAGTCGAATAAAAATTATCAATGCGGTCGTGCGTATAGGTCTATCTATACCTGCTTGTGTAGTAGGTAGGTATAGCTATCGTTATCACGCCTAATCAGTATATGACCCACATACTTCTAATTGATTCCGTTGCCATAACTTTGTAAGACGAAGTGGTTAATATATTTTTCTACGGTATTTTTTCATGCCACAAGACCACAAGCACGTAGCGATAACGAAAAATATATTTAAATTTTTGTTACAATTCAATATTTAATTTCAAATCGTTTAATATCTAAACCTATTTGAATGATTGTATTCTTTCTTTACAGATTGTAAAGATGCGTACGAGATCTACACTGGGCTTCAGAAAAACTTATTTAAGAATGAAACAGAAGTTATAATCACTGACATTATAAAGAGGTCTAATTTGTTTGTTTGTTTTGTACTATGAAAATTCAATTTTTCTTACAGAAAGCAACGCTATCCTTGTGTAATTTTAATTTAGATAAAAATATATTTTCATTCCGTTTGTAAATCAAGTCGGATGACAAATCGCCGCTTGGCTTAGGAATCTAGGAAGGAATGATTTTCTAATCAGTACCTAACAACTGCGCGCTAATTCAGTACTCTGCTTTTCCACAAAATAATTAATGGTATTTCATTTTACCGAGGTTTTAGAGTTCAATTTTAGTAGAAAATCCATTTTGAAATGAACACGTTCAAATGCGAATAGTGAAGCTTCCGTACAGAAGTAAGACGGTGTTGGAAAATCAAGATTTCAAGTGTACGATGTGACAAGAGTCAATGTAGGAACATACTTAAACACGCGGACAAAGTTGCGGGCGGGCCAGCTAGTTCTAAATAAACTAAAATATCTGGAGCAAACATAAAAAAATCATGGCTATCAATTCGCTTAGCACTAATTACGCCTCATAAGCTATTCCACGTGTTCAAAAAATCTAAGTTATCTCACAACAAGCAATTCCCAAGAAGTACGAAGACGCACACACATGCAGTGCCATTGTCCCCCGCCGAGTTATTGTATCACACACGGAGAGACGATCTCACATTTTTTGTGCGTTGACAACACAGGCATCGACAAAAAACGGTCATGTGTACGAGAAACGGGCAAAAAATGCTCCTTTTACAAACAGCTGAGCGATAAGACGAGATTTGAAGCCAGATAACCCTTCGGTAGATAATGGTGTTTGAATAAACCTCCTTGCTTGGTTTGCTGTAGAACTTCTGCAGGATTAAAAAAATACAAATACTACTATAATATTCTAAATGCGAAAGTTTGGATGCTTGTTGCTCAATTACGCCAGAACGGCTTAACAGATCTGGATGATATTTGGCACAGAGATAGATTATAGTCTGGAATAGCACATTTATACTAATAAAAGTAGATATAATAAAAATCATAGTAATCCCTAAGTGTTGGTTACTAATTTTCGTATTTTCACGGAACTTAATTCAAGCACAAAAATAATCAGCCTTCGTCGATTTAGAACAAAAAACAATTTTGTAAATGAATTCAGAAAGTCAAAGATCACACAATTCCCCGTCGTCGTCAATTCAATGAAGCACGTTGCGTAAGGGCATGTGTCCAGCTGTCGCCATTTTCAGTTAGTTCGATACTTATTTGAGCGCTATTTAAATATTGTACAGAATACTAGTTTGATCTATAGGCCACTGTAGAACCTTTTCATACTAAATTCGTCGGCGCGTTTTCGCTAATCCTGCCATGCCACTAGATTTGCCAAGCAATGCGTTGCTTTACCTCCTTTCACGTAGCAACGGATTCATCTGATTATTAGCTTAGATTATTAGTTATAGTAAAGTGCCGCAAAATGTTTCCTGGGTATCACGCGAGCAAAGCCGCTGACGGAAGCTAGTGCAAACAAAAGTTGGTTAGCCATGGTACAATTTTAAAAACGGCGTCTCAACAAAAGGGAACGACATCAATGATCTATTTAGTTTGAAAAGGTACTATAAAGGCCTACAGATCAAACTTTTTGACATTACGTAATCCCTGGTATTCAAGTATTTTAATCGAGAACGGTGGCGAGTAGTATATGTTTGTTCATCTGCGTCCTCGTAGCGCAAACGCTCACTCGAAGCATCAGTCAATCAGTCAGTTCCTTCAAACCGCACTAACCTGGCGCGAGGTTCCCTCTGGGCTTGGCTCCTAGAATCGCGAGGTTCACGTTTGCTTTCCTTCCGTCTATGATGGGGTTTGGTTCTTTACACGCTCGCTCTGCAGCTTGCCTGTCTCCCATTATTACCTGAAAGGAATAGGAACTGTAAGTTTATTAATGGCCTAAGCTTTATGTATAGAACGTTTTCTGTAAATAGTTTCTATCCCAGAAAGAGCTTATTCTAAACAAAAAAAAACAATATTTCGAAAATATTAACAGTTTTTTTTCGATTACTATTCTAGAACTTTTTCAAATGAGCTGTTTTTGGTAGGTATTGTTATCAAGAGTACGTTTACTATACTATTTAATAATACATACATACATACATAAAATCACGCCTGTATCCCAGAGGTGTAGGCAGAGACCACGGTTTTCCACTTGCTACGATCCTGATACGATACCTCTTTTGCTTCATTCACTCTCATCACATTCCTCATACATGCTCGTCGGTTTAGGGTACTCTTGACCTGGCCTTTTTCCAAAACGTCACCGATTTGGTCACTAAACATACGCCTAGGTCTTCCCCTTCCAACAGTCCCATTCACACTCTCCTTATACACCTGTTTCGTCAATCTTCTTTCGTTCATTCTCTCTACATGACCAAACCATCTCAGCATACCTTTCTCAATCCTCATCACTACGTCTTCTTTCACCCCACAACGCTCTCTTATCACACTGTTCCTCACTCTATCTTTCAAAGATACTCCACACATACTTCGCAAAGCTCTCATTTCCACTGCATTTATCCTACTTTGATTCTTTTTCTGCCATACCCAACTTTCACTTCCAAACATCAGTGTCGGCACTAACACTCCTCCATGCACAGCCAGTCGTGGCTTTTTGGATACTTTCCGACTGCTCATAAAGGCATGTAACTATGTAATAATACAATTACGAATATAATAGACGAGAGATTTGACATCAGGATTGCTAACTACAAATTGAGAACGAACTGGTACGAACTGATTTTACTCCAAAACGGCTGATTCTTGCAGTTTCTTTCAATGATAAAAATTAGAATTTCTTAGGCCGTGTTTTTTATTTTTTTTAAATTGATTGGCTTTTGAAAACAGTTCATTTGGAGTTTGACTTTTAGGAGTTTGCGATATCGTTGTCCCTGTCCCACCCCCAAATGTCAAACTCAAAATAGATTTTTTTGTCAAAATGAGAGAATCGGCCAACGGATTGTTAAGACATACCTAGTTCCAAAAGTTTCCAAAAGAAGGTTCCAAAAGAAGTTTAAAAAAAAATTGTACTAATGCACGAAGTTGGATGTCATATAAAAGACCTCTGTTCATACATTCCAAAACGTTGTTTATTTTGATTTTAGGCCATATGGTTTTTGAGACACAACGAAAATAATAACATTTGAAAACCAATAAAGCGTGAACTCCCATTTGGTAAAGATTCAATGACTTCGTAGTTTTACATTAGTTGGCACATGTTAAAGATGCCATTTTCAAAGTGTATCTTAAAATTGTGCCTCAACGACCATCGGAGCACCAACTTTTACTCGCGTGATCTCAGTTCGGGGTGAGCCACTAGTTATTTAAGACTGCATAAACTAACTCAAATAGAACTCATGTCCAATACTACATAGTGTATTGAAGGAAAATAATGAATTGAATTAAAGGATGACGTAGAAGCAGCATTAGCCATTGTAATGCATGCGTGAGCCGGGTCGCCACCTCGATGCCTCACTATCGATCCGACCAGGCCTAGCTGACCTTCCTACCTACCTGGGAACCTCACCTATCAGAGCTCTATTGTAATTGGATAGCATAACCAAACAGCCAATGGCACTAAAGCAAAATGTCTGATGACCTCCAGATACCGAAGGTCTGGAGTAGTTGGATATTTAAATAAAACGTTTTTTATGCTTCTACTGAATTCATAAAAAAATACGGTGAGTTTAATGTTAATTTTAATCTAAAATATTCCGATGCCGACCTACAGGAAGGTTTTGAGAATGGAGATCATTGCATAATCTTGTATTACTTTTTCAAAGTCAAATGAGACAATATATTTATTACTATTTTCCACCCTCGGCTTCGCCCGCGTTGTACCCGAAAAGTATTTTGCAAAAAAAATACGTGAATCCGTTGCTGCGTAAATGAAAGACAAATAAACAAACACTTTTGGCAGCCAAAAATAATAAAAAGTTTTTTTTTTTTTTTTTTTTATGTTATACGGAGGCAAACATGCTTACGGCCCACCTGATGGTAAGTGGTTACCGTCGCCTATTGACATCAGCAACACCTGGAGCATTGCTAATGCGTTGCCTGCCAAACCCCTCCCCCCCCTAAAGAGCTCTGGCAACCTTACTCACCGCAGGAACACAACACTATTTGAAACAAATAATGTTATTTGGCTGCGATCTTCTGTAAGGCGGAGGTACCTCCCCAGGCGGGCTGCTCCAATTTAGAGCGAGAAAATCTCGCTGTGCCCTACCACTGCTGTGTGCTGTGTGATAAAGTATTGTAGATATGCAAATTACTAAGCATTTCGATCGGTTCAATAAACTCGTCTTTGGAGTTTATATCGAAGGAAGCCACGTTTGTTTATGAAGCGTATAAATTGAAGTTAGGCGCGCCGATAACGAGAACTATCGCCGCGAAACTGGTGCTTTTCAATATTAATTGAGTTTTATTTGCTGCTGTGTTTGTCCTTGATTTCTTTAAAGGTTGGTTTATAAGTCAGTGGATCCTGGATTTGGGCTTGAAATAGCTGAGGGCCTGAGGCTAGGCTTTATCAAGGTAAAAACTGAAAAATCATTGCATGCTTCTCGTGGTACTTATTCTTTCTTGGTCATCCTGTATTAGGTCAATGATCAGGTTGAGGTATGGTGTCCCTGAGAAGGAACTATGACAGTCAGTCGGTGAAAGAATCAGTGTAGGGAAAGGATTTAAAGTGTGCGGATTTAGAGGTTAGTGAGCTCGCCCACCATATCACCAAATCAAACTTTTAACTATATGCAATAAAAATGTATAATTTTAGTATGGAAATGGCAAAAATTAAAAACCTCTAGGGAACTTCCGGTAACACAATTCGAAAATTTTGAATACTGTTAAACAAAATAAAGTAAAAAGTCTAACACTTCGGACACTTGGGATCTCGATTTAAAATAGCGTGCGTTTTTAAGAGTTTTAGCTAGATTCTTGGCATGAAAGACCAGGCAATAAATATCTGAACAAAATATTAAACATAAATCAAGAAGATTATAATTTATTATTAGTATTATAATTTATGTATGTTTATCTTCATTTTTAGGTGTTTTAATAGGTAATAGTATTTTTGTAATTAATGTTATTTACTATTAACCATATTTGTTTAGGTACACGAACCTCCCTCTATAATCACTTCTCTCTAGCCTCAAAGGTTTGCTGGAAGAAAACTCTTTTTAGGGTTAAGCTCGCCTTTGTACATACCTTTCTTTTTTATTGCTGTAATGTGGGTTTTCTTGTGTACAATAAAGAATAAAGATTACTTTAGTAAAAAGTACACTCATCTGTACAATATTAGTACTCAACACTGATCTAATATAGAATAACCATGAAAGAATCAGCAGCACGACGTGCAGCAAGTACTCAACAATACATAATCTTCGCCGCACAAAAGAGAGTCTAGAGAGACGAACTTCAAGTCATACGTGCTGAAGGTGCCTGCGAAGCATCGCGACATGTTCCTCTCTCCCGACTTCTGGCCTGCAGGAATAGTTTACCGACGCTATAGGGATGCGCCAAAGAACAATAAGCCCTAATAATATTTTGAAGTGTGAATATTATTATGTATTTTAGTTTTAAGGTATATATATCTATGGGCCCTGTATTTGTACATGTACTTTGCTGTGTTGCCTGAAATAAATGACAGATTATTATTCACGTATATTTAATAAAAATCTCATTTATAAAATACATTTTTTACTACAAAAGTACATCTTAATATCAAAAAAGAATATCAAAACAACTATTATAGTAAAAAATAATTATTATTATTATTCACGGATTTTTAATTAAAATCTCATTTATAAAATACATGTTTTACTACAAAAGTACATCTTAATATCAAAAAAATAATATCAAAACAACTATTATAGTATTATTAAAAGTTATCCTCATCGTCTTAATTTATTATCTTTTTCGACGATTATCTTTTTCAATAAATATTATTCTACTCTTTTCTCATATCATGGGTAAGAAAATCTACAAGAGCCACAACCATCCTGGCCCAAGATCAAATAAAGAAATACGTACTTTATTTGATCTTTGGCCTGGATGGTTACTGGTTACCATAACCTACCGTATCATACAGGGTCACCCTATTCAAACGATCAAATAAAACAGTAAGTTCGTAGACGTCTACGCCGTAGCGCGTAGTGGAGGCGGTCCGGACCCGCCCAGTGGCTACTCACGCCTTACTAATTATTTAAGGCTTCTCTTCGCAAACTGACAGCTATGTTTTATGCCACGATTTTGTTGCAACATGTTAAGAAAATTGTTTTGTTGCACCGTGCTTAGAAAGGTGTTCTCTTTTTTTGAGAGATATTTGCTCACTCCGCTCGCTCGATCAACATATTTGTTTTATTTCGATTATAATGGCAATCGTTGATTGGCAAGTCAGCAGAATCAAGTTTTTTATAATAACGTTGATAAGGCGAAAGGATAAATAATTTCACCAATTTCAAGGCTACCGCTACAGCAACGCTAGAGTTTAGTTCCATGATAAGATAACGCGTGATTAACTTAGTTATCTTTCATAATTTAATTGACTTTTTCAATTTATAAATTTATCCTAATAATAACTAGGACGTTAGTGTAGTTATGAGATTGATACATGGGTGGGGGTACATAATAGCTTATAATATAGATCTATTTATTCATTTGGGCACACATAACAAGCATTCAATTGAATACTTAAATAACAGAGTAGTTTTAATCTGGCTTAAACCGTAACTTATGTGCGTACTGCTGAAACTGACAGACTTTCTAGTAATTGGGTTATAATAGGAAACATTATTTTAAAAGTTAGTAAAGCAAAAATATTGGTTTGATTAGATCTAAGCGCACTAAATTTAAGTTTGAAGAACCTCTTTGCTAGACTGTGGCGGATATCAAAATGCTGGGTATTCTAAAGCAATAAAAACCGTGACTAACCTAACTAACTAAAGACCTAAATCTTTTGTATGACACCAGAATCACCACTGTGCTTTTTTATTCCTACAAGGTATTTCATAATATATATGCTATCTCTAAAAGAGCTTATTCTACACCCCATCGGCAATAAAGTTTGTTCTTGCAAATTCGTAAAAAACTCTATGCAAAAATAAATATTCCTATAATTTTTTTTTGTAAACTTTAATTTTGGTTGTTAGAATAAGCTTATTTTAGATATTATGCATTTATAAGTAAAAAGTACTTGTAATCATTTTGATATTTGCTAATAGTTTTAGTCGCATTATGGCAACACAATTTTCTTGTATTATTGGTTGGATTCAAAGCAAAGTAAATAATCAGAACTCGTTAATTTATTTTCTAATTTTAAGTGAAATAGGCCCTGGTGGCTGCCCTATCGGATGTCACTCTTTTGTGTTCAGCAAGTACTCCAGCACGAACATCAGCCGTCTCTCCCGCCCGACCGAGTAGTAAGTACCTACAAGCCTGGATAAAACTGTTCACTTATCATTTCTTTAGCCTACGTGAGTTTTAACTTTTTGACCGTGAAAAGTGTAAAGTTTTCGTGACTCCGTACAAAAACGGTAATCTATAGATTGCCGTTTTTGTATGGAGTTAAGAAATAGGGCGCGCACAAAAACCAGTTATCTATACACTTTTCACGGTCGAAAAGTGAAAACTCACACTATATGTGGCCCGAGCATGATTCACTATAGCGTTACGCTTACGCATTTTAGTATTATTTCGCAGTAGATTTTTGCTTTATTTTTAATTGCTGCATTTTACACCGAATCCTTTTTACCTGCTGTACGTAGCTACTTTAGCTAGCCTAGGTATTTGGTCTGATTCAAACATTGAGCAGGTAAACAATCCGTATGAATGACAGCTAAAATAAAAACGTTCAACCCTCAGTTCAACCATGTTCAACCAAGTCACTGCCCTTGTATTGCGCAGTCGTTTAGGTTTGTCTATACCTCATTATACCTTTGTAACCAAATCTGAACTAGTGGTTCGCCCCGAATTGAGATCTCGCGATGTTCGGTAAAAGTTTGTAATAACCCATCTTACATGAACTTCTTAGTCATTGTAACTTCACCAAATAGGAACTCACGTTTTATTAGTTTTCTAATATAACTGTTTTCGTTGGATCCCATAACGCAAGTGTATGGATGGCCTAGATTAAGATATTTTTTACAAAAACTAAAAACCGACTTCAAATTCTGAATATTTACAAGATCACAATTTTTTTGTTATCAACTTGAAAAAAAAATACAGCCGTTATGAGAACCTCCTCCTTTTGGAAGTCGGTTAATAAAAACAATACATTGTTTTGGAATTGTTTTGTAAGACCAAAGATCTATGTTATGATACCTCACTTCATGTATTTTTATTACATTTTTAAACCCCCGTCCATGTTGTTTGAGAGATGTTGCTCGCTTCCCTCACTGGATCAACAAGATTATCTTCCACTACAATTCATTTCTAGTTTAGAGTTGATTATGTTATTATATGTAGGTAATAATAAATACGGGGCCGTGGTGGCCCCGGCTAAAGAATAGGCCCCTCCATATCTCTATCCGCGGATGTCGTAAGAGGCGACTAAGGGAAAAAAGCTAGGGGATGGGCAGCAGCGTCCCTCATTTTAACAACGATAGCTCTAACTGCGCTCGCCAACCCGCATGCCCAGCGTGGTGAGTATTGGCAAATCCCCCCACATGGTAAGGAATTTGCTCTGTCTGTGGGGGAGGCCATGTTCAGCAGTGGACGTCTTACGGCTGAAATGATGATGATGAATAATAAATAACTTTCTTTCAAATAAATATTTGATTATTTTAATTTATTTTCAAAATAGCTTTTATTGCACGCGTCATCGCGTTTTTTCCAACGCTGAGTTGCGATTATTGCAGCAATTCAGATGGCACAAGGAGGGTGCAATGAGTCCCTCCCTCAGGCTCTGCCACCCTACGAATTGAAAATGGGGTTGTGATTCATTTCCCACGGGCTTGCACCGACGAAGCTAAACGCCTCAAACTAAAACGCAGATGCATTATTGAACCAAACTACAAACCGACTAAGTAACTTTGTTTATTTTTTCCGTTTTTACTTTGAAGCTGCTGAAATTATGATAACTCAATTATGCTGTTAGTTTTACATTGTTTTCAGCAAGTAGAAACTAAGTTCTAAGCTATGTTGAGAAAAATGTCAAATTTAAGCGTAAATAAAAGAAATAATCGCCATATAAAAAACTCGCATCGTAACCGAGACATCGTTAAAAGAAAATGTAAGCAACTGCAGGTAATGAACAAAAAGCCGCGCGTCCAATTCGTTTTCCACGCAGTGATTGTCGCTGAAATGGATTAGCTTTACGATTTTACAGTAAACCTCAAATTATGCATTCCAACTCCAAGGTAAACTCCATAGAGTTCTCAAGCACCATCTCATCTGTATCAAACGATGTGGGCTACATTTAGTAAATCTCGTACAATAACAAAATTCAATTAATTTAGACGCACAATACACCTGTGTGAAACCAGCGTAACTTCCGTGCTAGATGTAATTTTGCGATATAAACATATGGTGGTAGGTACAGAGAAGGCATTATAGGTAGCAAGGTGCGATAACGCGCCGCTAACCGTGCGATACTGCTGTTTCATAGCCAACATTCAACTGCGCACGGGCATACAAAGGTTTACGTGTCAATACAATTTCACACAATGCTTTCAGTCGTGAAATACGTCATAAATACTTACAAAGCCGTATCCTCTGCTTTTGCTGGTTTGTCTGTCCGTGATAACCACTGCCTCTTCGATGTCGCCGTATACCGCGAAGTGTTCTCGTAAGCTTTTGTCTGTGGTGTGATAGGGGAGTCCTCCGACGAAGAGTTTGGTCCATGTGGTGTCTTTCTGGCCGGGCAGCGCGCCCAGCGCCAGGAGTCCTTCGGACTCGGCGCCCGCCATCAGCATGCCTTGCACAGTCTCCGTCGCGGCGGCCTCTGTTGCACTCTGGGATCACTGTCACTGCCGCGTTCGCGGGCTCCGGGCTTGGTTCGCGGTCGCACGAGTCGTTGTCGGTTGTGTGTGGTATGGTGGCGGATGCGACCGGTCGTAATGGTGGTTGAACGCGAACTGATGCTCGATTGCGGCGCACGTGGCGCTCCGGTACTAATTTTAGCCCCCGCCGCGCCCCCCTCGTCACCAGATGCGTCGTCGGCACCCGTCTGCCTGGCCACATGCGTTGCGTGCCCTGCCATGCCCTACTGCCTGCTACCCTCGACCACCGCTTAATGATATGCCTCGTTATCACAGTTTTCCCTCTAGGCCGATTCGAGTCTTTGCAAATAATCGAAACGACCAGTAAAGCATCTTCTTCATAACTCGTTATTCAAATTATCTGTTATCTTTTGAAATTCTTTTACGGTAACTGGCACCTAACCGCTGGGTAAGCCATTACAGCGTTTAGTTAGTGAATGTAGACTGTAGTTGGGCATGTATAGATAAGATTAATAATGTGAACCCAGTAAAGGTACTATTTTGTGACACTTCGGTTAACTGGGAAATAAAAATTTAAAACGTTGGTACGTTTTGATTTCATTGAAGACTAGCTTGCGCTCGCGGCTTCACTCTCATGGTAGTACCTAGATAAAAAGTAGCCTATATGCTATTCTAGGTAAATAATCTATCTACCCGAAGTTTGATCTGTTGAGCCGTTACGGCTTGATTGAACCACAAACATCCAAACATACTCACAAACTTCCGCATTTTTAATATTAGTAGGAGATAGTAGGATAGGATGTCTTATATTTTTCAGGTTTATTAAAATAAAATTATTACTGTAGTAGTAAAAGTACTTAGGTTAGTGATAATTTTATATTAATTGGTGATCCCTGAGTATCGAGTCCGCATTTTAAATGAGCCGTCTCACTATATCACGCTATTTACGTAACACCATACAAAAACGGTAAGCTCACTTTTCACCACTCACCGGTGGCAAGTGAGTAACTCACGGACGTTACGGACTCGGGCCTCTGTGCCTCCTAAGCTGTGAATAGGTTGGCTAAGAACCAAGAGGTCGCGGGGTCGATTCTTGCAACTGATCAAATATTTGCGCTTGTAGATAAATGGCAATACATATACAGGGCGTCCCAAACTTATGGGACATGAAGGGGAAGTACCTTAAATATCGTAGATAGGGTATTTTGCTGAAAGAAGACTTTATGTTACTTTTAAAAGTTAGTAATTCTGCATTCATAGATTTTCTAAAAAATACTTGCTTCGTCTGGGAATCGAACCGACTTAAATGTCAAAAAAAAAATCATCCTACTTCTATGATGCCAATCGAAAGAATAGCTAAAAAATAATAACTTTGCTTAAGTAACATAGTATTTTTTAAAAAAGGAACAACATGAAATTAATTATTTTAATCAAATTAAAAACATACATGACAGTGCCGTAGTCAATTAAGTAAGTATTTTTGTAAATTAATTAATTAAATGCTCAAAATGTGATTCCTCTTGTCTTACGCAAATCGCCAATCTTTTAATGATTCCGCTGCCTGTTGATTTTCTTATCATTTTATGGTGAACACTCACTGTTCTTTTTAAAAATATTAAAGTATGCATTCAAACAAACGCTCTCATAAACTGTTCCATTTTCAAATTTAACAACAACATTGGTGTCGATTCTGTTGTTTTAGGATTCCTAACATAAATTTTAAGATTTCTTAATTTTCTAAGTTAAGTGGACCTAAACATTATGGTATTCTCTTTACATATCCTAAAAAATCCTAAATAAAACGTGTTTGAAAAATTTGACTCAATCATTTTACGTTGTTCCTTTCTTTTAAAATACTATGTTACTTAAGCAAAGTTATTATTTTTTAGCTATTCTTTCGATTGGCATCATAGAAGTAGGTGATGTTTTTTTGACATTTAAGTCGGTTCGATTCCCAGACGAAGCAAGTATTTTTTAGAAAATCTATGAATGCAGTATTACTAACTTTTAAAAGTAACATAAAGTCTTCTTTCAGCAAAATACCCTAACTACGATATTTAAGGTACTTCCCCTTCATGTCCCATAAGTTTGGGACGCCCTGTATATCCTATCCTAACAAACCATTTCTTGTTATTTTTGTAACAATAAACTACTACTATCTGTATTACTGTCATCAAATTAACATTAAAGTAGGTGGGTACTTGCTTGCTTATCGTGTCACTGATTCTTTCTTGGCCACCACCAGGTTGAAGAACGGTGGCCCTGAAAAGGGCCACCGTCTGTCCTATACTGTAATATTGTTATTACAGAGAATCCACTGGCTCCTGAAACACAGTTTTTTATTTAGTATTTCGGGAGTCTATGGATTCATATAATTGTCCAATATTTTATGTCAATAAATTGATTTTTGTTTGTTTGTTTGTTATTAGACTAATGTGGAATTTTGTGTGGATGTTTGTCTTTTGTGTAGTTCTATCACGATGCTAACGGATATTGATCAATAGTAATGACGGCTTTGTCCGTCCGTGCACATCACACTAGTTCGAAATTAAAAAATAAATAAATATTCCGGACATATTCACACGGTCAACTGATCCCAAACCAGGCATAACCTGTACTATGGGTACCAGAGACTGATATACATAATACATATATATTTAACACCCAGACACAGAACAAACATCTGTGTTAGTCACAAATGTTTGTCCAGTGCGGGAATCGAACCCGCGACCTCTAGCGCAGAAGGCAGAGTTACTACCAGCTAAGCTATGAGGCCAGTCAAATTTCCTTAGGTATTTATAATTACCAGGTTATCTCACATATCGCACAGGCAGGAAACCCGATCGGCTACGGCTGCGCGTACACTTCGCCACAGATTATACAGGATGATGCATAATAAGTATACCATCCCATAAGGGGCATATCATCATCATCATCATTTCAGCCGTACGACGTCCACTGCTGAACATGGCCTCCCCCACAGACAGAGCGAATTCCTATCATGTGGGGGGATTTTCTCATACTCACCACGCTGGGCATGCGGGTTGGCGAGCGCAGTAAGAGCTATCGTTGTTAAAATGAGGGACGCTGCTGCCCATCCCCTAGCTTTTTTCCCTTACTCGCCTCTTACGACATCCGCGGATAGGTAGATATGGAGGGGCCTATTCTTTAGCCGGGGCCACCACGGCAAAAGGGCATATTATATCAACAAAAAGAAAGAACATTAGCGGAAAAAAAATCTCGCGGCTTCGCTCGCGTGATACCTACGAGTATAAAAATTATATACGAAGAATAAATTAGCTTATAAATGCATTCTAAACTATAATCTATCTCTGTGCCGAATTACATTCATATCCGTTCTGGCGTGGTTGAGTAACACACATCCATCCAAACTTTCGCATTTTATAATATTAATAGGATTATTAAGCGTACGATAACATCAAGATTACTACCAAAACTGAACTGATTTGACCCCAAAACAGCAGATTATTTAAAAAAAATCCTTAAGTTAAACTGACCTTTTTTATTTTTTTGTTATTTTATGACTCATTTTACTGTAGACATTATTATTAGTATTTCGATTTGTACATAGTTTATTTTATTTTATGCATTTTTTTTTATATCCTGTTTTAATTTCTATTGTTAATTTATATACGAGTATTGTTATATTTTCTACTGTAATTAACTATAAAATTGCACGCCTGACCCGGCAGAATACATTGTAAGCACATATTAACTAGTATAACACCTCTTTAACATGTATTTCTCGCAGCAAATGATGAAATGAAATAAAATGAGAGGAGGAAGGGCACAGCGAGATTTTCTCGTTCTGAATTGGTGTAGCCCGCCTGGGGAGGTACCTCCGCCTTACAGAAGATCGCAGCCAAATAACATTATTTGTTTTCAAATAGTGTTGTGTTCCTGCGATGAGTAAGGTTGCCAGAGCTCTTTAGGGGGAGGAGGGTTCGGGGTCGGCAACGCGTGCGTGATGCCTCTGGTATTGCAAGCGCTCATAGGCTACGGTAACCGCTTACCAACAGGTGGGCAGTATGCCTGTTAGCCACCTAAGTAGTATAAAAAAGAAAAAAAAAATGTAATGAAATTATTACATAAATTTTCTTCAATGAAAAATTTTCAATTTCCAAAAGTCTTAGAACAAACTTTATTGCCATTTGAGTGTAGAATAAGCCCCTTTTGGGATAGCTTTCTTATATGAATCACCTTGTATAAAAGTAATTATTAAGCATACGAGAAGTAAGGCATAGAAATTACTACCTAAAACAGATGATTTTTGTATAGAGTTTTTTAATTGAAAAAAGTTGAATTTCCAAAAGTCGTAGAACAAAATGTATTGCCAAATGGGTGTAGAATAAGGCCCTTTCAGGATAGCATCCATTTTATGAATCAGCTTGTATAAGCACAGTGTGTGACGCTGTGGGAACCATTGTTCTTGCACGGTGTGTGGAACGTTCGCTTCCTCCCGCGCTCTGTAAACTGTTGACAGAGAATGTTTCCTTATATTGTAGCTAGTTCCTATAATAAATTTAAAAGACATCATTTCGGTGACTTAGGTACCCCCAGTTTATGGAACATTGATTAACAAAAATTAACTATGTAACTGTTTAATCCTATCCTACTATCGTACTAATCCTACTATAATATTTTATAAATGCGAAAGTTTGTGAGGATGTTTGTTGTTTATTTTTGGAGGAGGTAGGGCATAGCGAGATTTTCTCGTTCTAAATTGGAGCAGCCCGCCTGGGGAGGTACCTCCGCCTTACAGAAGATCGCAGCCAAATAACATTATTTGTTTCAAATAGTGTTGTGTTCCTGCGGTGAGTAAGGTTGCCAGAGCTCTTTAGGGGGAAGGGGGTTCGGGGTTGGCAACGCGTGCGTGATGCCTCTGGTATTGCAAGCGCTCATAGGCTACGGTAACCGCTTACCAACAGGTGGGCCGTATGCTTGTTTGCCACCTCAGTTGTATTAAAAAAAAAATAAAAAAAAAAAAAAAACACGACGCAACGGCTAAACCGATTTCGTTTAAACTTGGTTTATATAGAGTTTACCTTTTACCTAGTTTAGTTTAGTTTTTACTTAAGGCTATTTTATAGCTGGGTCGCTCATCTGTTCTTCGGAGGGCATCGAATCTTCAAGCAAAGATTCTCAAGCAAACATGTTGGCGAGTATCAGGTAATTCTGACATTGAAGTTAAATCAGTTCAACATTTCTAAGGCTCTATTCTTAACCTTGCACACACCTGGTATCTTCCTGGCCGGATCAGCTGTTGCAGTCAGCTGTTCACACGTCACATATCATCCAACTGAAGAAATCCTTAGGTAACGGCAAGCCCATGTCACTGTTATTCAGCTT
Source organism: Anticlea derivata (assembly GCA_947579855.1). Classification (NCBI taxonomy): domain Eukaryota; kingdom Metazoa; phylum Arthropoda; class Insecta; order Lepidoptera; family Geometridae; genus Anticlea; species Anticlea derivata. The sequence goes on along the minus strand of OX388259.1, from coordinate 10,873,065 downwards.
TCAGGATAAAATCAGCCTTATTACGAAGATTTAAGATGCAAAAAGACTCAGATCCCATTAGTTCCTACTGGGATATTTCGTTTAGCAACTGTCAAATGGAATAGAGCTGTCACAAGCAGGCTTTTAAGTTCAATATTGCCCGCCTGCGTACCACAGGTTTACACACAACAACGGAAGTGGTACTTCTTTATAAAAAAACTTATTTCGAAGGTAGAAACGGTATAGCCCGGTGAGGTATGAAGGGAGCAAAGGAGGGGGTCGTGGGTTCATTGATCGCTTTTATTGTGAGCGCGTGCGCCGACAGCTGGCCCTTTTAGCCCCTGAGAAGGGTGGTGGGCAGATGGCATAGGAGAATTATTTTTTACTGAACAATACTTGTTTCGTCATGCGGTAAATCTAGGAACATTTGCAACGACTTTTTTGATACGTGTTTTTGGGACTGCAAATGAAATTAACATTGCAGGCCTAAAACACGAAATAATCTATGAAACAATATTTTTTTTACTTTCGTCGTAAATTCCAGACGAACACGAGCTCAATCATAATCACAAATATAAACAAATAACCGTTTTTAAAAGTCATGTACCTACTATCACCATATAAACAAAACAATAAGAATTGTTGGACAAAAAACGTTGATACATTTTTACTTTTGACTGTTTGTTTTGGTGTAAGATGTAGCAACAAATCACTTCACGCAAAATACGGAGACAAAGGATGCGGGTTCGATTCCAATTTGCATGATCTGCAAATTTTGTTCTTGGTCTGGGTGTTGTGGTACCATGGTACTCGTAGTTTCTGATACCCACGACACAGAAAATCCTAGTGTCAGGACTATGTATGTGACCGTTGGGTGTTATTTATTTATACACTGGTAAGGCGATAGTATCTACTTTCTAAAACTCCTTTTGGTGATAGTATCTACCTCCTAACTCCTAGGATCAAAGACCTCGCCGAATCTCAACAAGGAAATTACCGGACGGATTAAAAAAATGAAAATGTTGATGAAAGTAGAACAGATAAAAAAATGTTTTGTGAATTTTGGACAAATGAAATTGGTACAATGGGGATCGGAGGAACCCTGCGTGTGCCTGCGCACCCCATGACACTTTCATCCCCTTTGTTCATTGCGATGTGAATGCACACAGCCGTAACCGGTTAAGTCAAATTATTGATTTTTGTTCGTAGCTGAGGACTTCGGGAGGGAATTGGAATAATTCGACAGAGTAATAAAATGCAACTAAAATATATCTATCATACATTTTTGAATTATCACGAGCACTGGATCAGTTTGGAACAATTAACTAAGGGTAAAAGGCAATTATTGGAGGAGGTAGGGCACAGCGAGATTTTCTCGTTCTAAATTGGAGCAGCCCGCCTGGGGAGGTATCTCCGCCTTACAGAAGATTGCAGCCAAATAACATTATTTTTTTCAAATAGTGTTGTGTTCCTGCGGTGAGTAAGGCTGCCAGAGCTCTTTAGGGGGGAAGGGGGAGGGGTCGGCAACGCGTGCGCGATGCCTCTGGTATTGCAAGCGCTCATAGGCTACGGTAACCGCTTACCAACAGGAGGGCCGTATGCTTGTTTGCCATCTTAGATGTATAAAAAAAAAAAAAAAATGAAAATATTGACCTCCTTAATCACAATTTTCATTTTCATATTCCTCTATTTCTTCCCTGAATGGCAGCCATCAGAACAACTGTTATTTTAGATTTTGTTAATTATCGGCGTTTTGCTTTTATGGATATTTTAATTTTTCATACTTTTCCATAAAAATAGATAAGGGCCGACACACAACATTTATCGCGTTATACGCTCTCATTTAGTTAAAAACTCGCAAAATGGTACAGTTACTACCTAGTTACAAGTATTATTTATAACTACCAGCTTATTTATATTAAGTATAATTATTATCCCGATTATAATAAGAGTACCCTAAACCGACGAGCATGTATGAGGAATGTGATGAGAGTGAATGAAGCAAAAGAGGTATGTCAGGATCGTAGCAAGCGGAAAGCCGTGGTCTCTGCCTACACCTCTGGGAAATAGGCGTGATTTTATGTATGTATGTATTATCCCGAAAGGTGCTTAGTCAACGACTATTGGAAATTTGCAATTTTTACACTAAAAATACCACCACCTTTCGGGAAGTCATCATCATCATCATTTCAGCCGTACGACGTCCACTGCTGAACATGGCCTCCCCCACAGACAGAGCAAATTCTTATAATGTCCCCCCACATTCGCCCATACTCACCACGCTGGGCATGCGGGTTAGCGAGAGCAGTTAGAGCTATCGTTGTTAAAAATAAAAAAGTCTGAAGTAGTTCGGGAAGTCGGTGGATGAAAAAGGCTCAAGACCGTTCGGAACTCTTTGGGGGAGGGCTTTGTCCAGCTGTGGACTTCTACAAGCTGATGATGATAATGTCCGTAGCCGTGAACAGCAAGAGTACCTTACTAAAAATATTTCTTTTAGTCCTTTAAGACCTTTTATAGCTAAGAACCGGCTACGTTCAATATTTGCTCAGAAAAGATCTCAACGCGCTTCATTTTGTACTGATTATTGGAACTTGCAGTAAGTACTTATTTACTCGGTCAAAACATTCAACTAGGTATCTCATAGATAAAATACTATTGGTTTTATTATATACAACTTGTTCCGTAACTAAGTATCCTATCCCACATAATTGAGTATGAACTGATTGGAACTGAAAACAGCAAAATTTTTACATACCTATATAGAGTTTTTTCAATGAAAAATGTCAAATTTCGAAAAGTCGTAGAACAAACTTGATTGCCAATTGGGTGTAGATCCCCTTTACATATTATGAATCATCATGTAGAAATTAAAAATTAATATACATAGTCCAGAGCCTGACACCAAGATGTCCAGAGTCGTAAATTGGAAACTAAGAGTAGGTAAAATTGTACCACAACACAAGATACGGAACTAATATTTGTAGATCATGTAAACATTGGTGTCGTCGTAAAATCGAACTTGCACCTCTTGTGTTTCAGTCGAATCTTGGCACTCGGCCACAACGACACCGGTGTCGTCATCTCCGTCAGCGTCGCCATGAATGAAATGCAACTATTGAATACAGCGGCATCTTTTGCTATTCTACAGTAGCCTATATCCAGCAAGCACGCCAGATTTCTGAGGTTAAGTTGCTATCCATGAGCGATCATAGATGGCGCTGCTTGCGCAATTTGAACATAGTAGAGTTCTATCTCACGATGACTTATTTATTTATTTATTTAATCTTTATGGCACACAAAGAAAACAATGTACAAAAGGTGGGCTTAATGCCAAGGCATTATCTACCAGCCAGCCTGATTGGGTAGAAACAGGAGGTTGGCGTGCGACAGATTGTTTAACTTAACTAAAAACTATACTACTACTGACTTGTCTGGTAACCTTTAATATCATTGTATAAGATTCAATATGCAATGATTCACAAGACTTCGTGAACTGGGACAACTATATATAATTATATGAGCACGTAGACATAGGTGGTGCCAAATAATATGATATTCAGGTACCTACGTAGTTACTCGAAAACCATCGAGTGGCAGCCGATTCAATTTACACCTATTCACCACGAACAAGCATAGAAGATAGAATGAAATCTGTGCCTATAGGTTTTCTTAATGGACCGCTGATGATCGCACATGCATCCTAATGTGGTGCTCTCATTACTACCTACGTACAGACAAAAAAATGAGGTAGAATAGAATAGAATATAGCTTTATTGTACACCAAAATAAAATACACAATCAAGGAAATAAAAATAACATAAAAAATAGTGTGACAATGGGCGGCCTTATCGCTAAAAGCGATCTCTACCAGGCAACCTTTGGATGGACAGGATATACAAAGAAGAAGAGGACGGTGGCGCACATAATAATAATAAGTGAAATAAAACTTATAATTGAAAACTACAAACCCCACATACAAATATCATAAATGTATAGATAAGATATATAAAATATACATAATAAATATATAATATATAAATAAATAAATTTAGATAGGTAATATATATAGATACTAGATAGAGACCTACAGACCAAAGAATATCAAGGTATACATACAAACACATAATTTAAAGTCTAAACAAGTGTTAAGATGGAGGAGAAGGTGAAGACAAGTAATGTTGGAAAACTAAGTTTTTAAAGATAGGAAGAGACTGAGCATGCCGGATTGAGACTGGTGTATGTAAGTACCTACTAAGTACCTTAAGAATTTAATAGATAATTATTTTATCTCTGCTTCAGATATGTGAGAAATTTCAACTTTGAAACGCGAGTTGCCCGCGGGCAAAAGCTAGATAAGTCGTAGGTAGGTAAATGGTAGGTTGGCCATTTCTGTAGGTGGTTATCATTGGAATGGCTCATTTATGACATTAGTCTGTAGCTTCCGTCTGACTTCTATTGTGATGACGATGTCCTGTTGAATTGGTGCCCAATGCTACCATTCATAATAAAGACGAGTACACGGTACCACAATGATGATTGACGAACGAAGATCACTCAAACAACTTGGGCGAATCGGTGATGTATGTTTGTATGTTTATTTGTTAGAGCATAAAGTTTTCCCTATTAGTCTGTGTGAGCATAAATAAATAAATATTCCGGACATATCACACACGGTCAACTGATCCCAAACTAGGCATAGCCTGTACTATGGGTACCATAGACTGATATACATAATAGATTAATATTTAACACCCAGACACAGAACAAACATCTGTGTTAGTCACAAATGTTTGTCCAGTACGGGAATTGAACCCGCGACCTCTAGCGCAGAAGGCAGAGTTACTACCAACTGAGCTATGAGGCCAGTCAAAAAGCATAACTATCGAAACATCGTCAATCAGATCTGCATGGAATGGTTAAGATTTGCTAATTTCGCTAATAGTAGGTATGGACGGTATAGGACGTGCGAAGGGGTTACTAAGATACTACTTTAGAAGAAAAACTTTAACAAATATATGAAGTGGGTGTTATATACAAGGTGATTCATAACATGTATACCATTCCAAAAGGGAGTTATTTTATCAACAAAACTTATGTGAAAAAACATCAACATTTTGAAAATAAAACAAATCGCAACCATTCTCAAATTGTTATTTTTATAATCTTACAAACTAATTACTAAAAACGATTATTATTTTGATTCTAGGCCATATGGTTTATCTGGTTCAACAAAAATACTAGTAACATATCAAGGATGATTACCGCATTATAGCCTCTGCCAATATAAAATGAATTTCGAAGCACGAACGAACTCTCACCAAATACCACAAGATCTCACCTATGTTATTCTGTAATAATTCAAATTCGAACTTTCGTCATGCACAAGTCATCTACACCTCGACTCTGCTGCTTCCGAGTCGCTGGGTGTTGCCCTGTGAGTGCCAGCCTCTCAGTGGCAGGTGGCTTCTTCGTAGACTTCGTCAATCAGTCTTCGCTGTGCGAAGACTCTGCTGACTCCAGGGGTGCTCTGGGTAGTGGACGCCAGACAGTTTGGGCAGGGGGGCAGTGCGTTAAGGTGTACGTGATAGCAGTTGTCGGCGCGGTCGTACATCCGACGCTCCAACTTTGTCACGAATTCCTTAACGCTGGACATTTGCACGTCGCGGGCGATAACGTCGTTCCTGACGTAGCCAGCTCCTGTGCAGACTCGGATAGCGATATTCTGCTGGGCTTGAAATTCGAACTTTAATTCACTCAAGTGACAGAACTCACTTCGAACGTCACGTCAGTGAGGCGCCACAGGCGTTTTCGAGGTCTACAGAATTCGAAATTTGAAAGTCACCGCGGATTCCGGCTGAACTACTAGTAGCCATAGCTGGATATATGTACATACCTACGTACTATGTAGGTATAGTAGCTTGTATATTATACGTAAGTAGATACTAGTTATCAATGATGCAGCATCAGGTCAATGTTATCAGGTTACGCTACACACACCTACCTGCAGAATATATCTCAAATCAGTAATGGAAGTTGTTTAATTGGCCCTTTTATTTTTGGGGTTCGAGCGAAGCTGCTGAATTTAGAGAGGGGAAACGCTAAAAGAAAATTACTTTATTTTTTACCTGGGCAGTTATTGAAATTGACCATTTTACCCTTAGATCTAGATTCTTCTCTCTAACAAACAACATCGTCATTAGCTATGCGATATGTGATTTCATGGACATAAAGGTCAAGTGAGACCTCTAAAGTCATCATTAATGAGTCATTCAACCAATTGATGGCATGACGATACTGAATGTGACTAAAATAATTCTATAGCCATTCTAAAGAAACGGTTGCAAATGCGGTGAATGCGCAAAATGTGCACTACAGCAGTGGCATACCTATTCCAAATATTTGGACGTGCCTCAGATTAGGACCTACCCCCCCAGATATCTTCAACGATCTATTCGTTTGGAGATCTGAAAGGATGTCTACCATTCCGGGGGAGAAAAGTAGTGAGACATTTTTTTTATTTTATGGCCTTGCACTATGTTTACTGAGAGCACAGGTGGAGGGGTGGTAGTGGCCCCGCCTTCCGATCCACAGGTCGCGAGTTCGTAACCTGTCGTGCACCAATAGATTTTCCATTCGGAAAATTTATTTGAGCTATGCTAGTGCTCTCAAACGGTGAAGGAAAACATTGTGAGGAAACCGGCATGTCCTAGAACCTAAAAACCCGAAGACATGTGACATGTGCACGAAAGGAGCCTTTAAAAGGCGCACTTTACTCCTTTCACTACACTGATTGTTTCATCGACGGTCATAGGACCTTTTCAAGGCCACCATACCTCAACCTGGTCACTGACCGAAGACAGGATGACCAAGAAAGAATCAGTGACACGACAAGAAGAAAACTATGTTTACGTTTGTGTAATTTGAATGCTCTCTCCAATGTTTAGTGAGGGGCGTTCAGTTTTAGATTGGACGATCTCTAGATACCTACCTGTACGACTGCGCCCATCATGACATGCGTTAGCATCCTAGTGGTCTGTGACTGCGCCATTATTAAGTTCCCAACGATATCAATGCTCCAAAATTTTTGAAGCAAAGGTATTTGCAAGATTTGCAGCAGTCAGCCACAGAGTACCAAATAATTACTATGCAACGGACTTTCTTCTTTTTTGAAACGCCCGATCTGCCTGGGAAGATGTTTTTTGTAAAAGGAATCTTCTGCTATGTGCAGAGCTTTGTTTTTTGAATGGGAGCAGGTATGACATCATCGCCGCCTCGAGGTCGACACTAGTTTATACACAGTAACGAAAACCTGCAGAAAACTAACTAAGTACATAGCTTAGGATTATTTTTAATTACTTATCCAATGCCCGAAACAATAAATTCAAAATCGAAAATACCTACTTAATTTTAACAAAATATAAGTAGTACTTGAAAAATGTTAGTTCCGATATGTATGGCTAAAATGTCTCCAACATAAAATGTTACAAAAATAAGTGTGATGGAAATGATTATACTATAACTATAGCGAGGAAATCGTCACTTTAATTTAATTTATTATCTTTCATTAATTACCGAAAACAATTGACATCAATCAGGGTGTCTGACTTTTTGGGGGTTTTTAGTAGCCTCATAACTAAGTAGGTATATGGATAGGTACAGACTCTTGCACTCAAACGCACTCAACTGAATCACTGCCAAACGATTTCATCATTCAAATAGTAATATGCTGGTGACTGCACTGACTTGGTCACCACTCACCTTTAACTTTAAACTTGTGTATGAGAATTGGATCGCTGTATGGAGATGACTCACTGTTATGCTAGTTTATTGTGGCGAAGTGATCGTGGGTAATAGTGGCTGGCTTCAGTATTAAAATAGTACTCGGCGAGCTCTTACGTCTCTCAGTCAGTGAAAGTTTTTATTGAACGAATCATGGCCAACATTATGGGTAAGTCAGTTTACATTAAAATTCCATAGAGGCCAAGGTTTCCTGATAAAGATATATTCATATTCATTAACCGTTAGCGGCTTGACGTGTACCGGCAGATGTTGTTACTCAGTAGGTACCTACTATTGAATGATTCCTAAACCAAGTCATATTATTTAGAAACTATGAACGAAATTGCTTTTTTAAAAAAGCCGGCGAGTTTGTCGGCCTTTTGTTGGCACCGGTCCAAATCTGGGTGTGGTTGCGAATTGCTGGGATCAATACTAGCATCCACTTAGGCATTTCTCCAGAATTTATGTGGTTAGCCATATGTTAAAAAATAATCTTTACCACGGACTCATTCACGTACCGAAGAGGCGCCACGAGATAAAGACACAAATTTGACTCGGCAAACAAGTTTTGGAACATCAAAACATTCGTTTTTATTTGTTCGCTTTGACATTGTTTGATAGCTAGGTAGTCGCAAAGGATGAGCTCATCTATAATTCTGTCGCAGCTGAAGGTTACATAGCCCTACGCGAACCGGTCACGCTATGTGAACTCAGAGGTCTTTAGAAGAAGTAAGGTTAACACGTTGTTTGTGTGGAGACCAGGGGTGGAACTTTATAAAAGAGGAAGGAATGAATTGATGGGTACCGTCGCACAAAATATCGCGTCAGTAAAATGAACGGGTATGAACGAAAAAACATTTCATTTATTCAATTATTATAACAATTTTTACATCGTGTCTGAATAACGTATAAACTTACTTCTAAATATATACAAGCATGCACAAAAACACACACACTAATGAAGACGTTCACATTAAATTTAATTTTCTCATATTTAAGTCGTCCACTGTATAAAAGCACCCTTCCAGCAAAAGCTTTTTTAATCTAGTTTATTAAAGTGGATGTCCTTCCTTGGAGTTGGACAAAACACGTCGTTTTAAAAAGGACCTAAAAACTATGCTAGGTGGGTAGATACCCTACGTATAGATTTTAGTAATACTATAGTAAATTATATCTTATTTAACAATAACACATAGGTATCTAATAGTGTCTTTTATAATGATATAAACGTAACATAAGTTACTCAGATATTTTTCAACATTTCAAAATCGACTCTATCGTAATATGGAATCCCAACTGTAGGTAGACCGACATTACGTGCTTGGGGTAGAGGTGGAACTACAAGGTCATTGGAACATTGATTTGATTGGATGACATCATAGCGCTAAATAAACCAGAGCATTAGATCAATCTTACCTAGATCAATCAACCTAGATCAATCTTAGTTACCTCGATGGTCCTGACCAGTGTAAATTATAAGCAGAATGTGGCTGTGGTAGTAGGCAATGTTGGTACAGTCGCCTGCGCAAAAATGTATACATTTCATAATTTTTAAAATTATGCCACAAATCAATTACGATGGCAGCACACACTAAAATGGTAAGTTGATGGCTAGGTGAATAGTTTTTGAGTTTTACACAGGTTATTTTGTGTTTCTTTACTAGAGTGTTAGCTAGAGTCTACGCGATCTTCTAGGCATAAGAGGAGCCTGCTTATTATTAGGTATCAGGGACCTGCCCCAGCAGAAAATGAAAATATTTTTATTCGAAGTCTGTTCCAACATTAATATACCTATCAGCATTTATTTTGCCACGCCTTGGTAGTTTAGTGTCAACAGTAATAAACTCATTTCGTATAAATAATGTTATGCGGTGGGTATGGAATGGATAGCGAATGGATGTGGAACCCGTCTGAGCAGTGCAGTGACATCATACTTACATACTAACACAAATCGAGAAATTAAAGATAATGAAGCTATAGAATTGACAAACTGTGAATCTGACTGACTCATACTCACTGATGTGTGTGACTGGCCTCATAGCTCAGCTTAGTAGTAACTCTGCCTTCTGCGCTAGAGGTCGCGGGTTCGATCCCTGCACTGAACAAACATTTGTGTGATAAACACAGATGTTTGTTCTGTGTCTGGGTGTTAAATATTTATCTATTATATATATATATATATCAGTCTCTGGTCACCATAGTAGAGGCTATGCCTAGTTTGGGATCAGTTGACCGTGTGAATATGTGCGGAATATTTGTATTTATTTATTTTATCTATCAATACGTCGATATTTTACCCTAGGTTCAAAGTAACACAAACAAAAATACCAAGGAATCGATCGGCGCTGTCCGCATACCGAACATAAAACACGAACTCCTATAGTCACAGTTAGTTATAAGCCGCGCCCTGAATGGTAGACTCCAAACTTAGGTAGGTAGGTACAGTACATCTAAATACTAAATAGGACTTGCGGGAAATCGCACTGCGGATAGAATACTAATAAGTTACCACACCCGGGTTACTGACTCTGTCATTTGTTATTTTAAATCAGGCAGACATTTCATGATTTTTGTTTTCAGATGTGGCGACTGATGACAACCTGCAGTATCAGTTCTATCCAGTTTCATCTGGATCAGTGCAGTTCAAAGTAAGAGCTGCCAACGATGCACACATCGCGCTCACCACCGGCCCCCAAGAATCTGAGCCGATTGTCGAGGTTTGTTTTATATTTTAGGGTCTCTGTGAAGTACAGTTATGTTCGTCTATTAGTTGAGGACAGAGAGTTCTTTTAACAATATTTGTATTCCTTACATACTAAACTATTAGTTTTCGTAATAAAATAGAATTTCCAGAAATTCATTGACATGCTTTCCTCGAACAAATTTCTCTTATCTCCTATTGTTTTACCCATGCTGACTCTGACCTCATAATGAATAACATGTATCTATGCTCTCGACACCCTGGGCAGTTTTGTTTCAGCTCTCCCATTTTCTGGTAACTTAGTAACTTCTTCTGACCAATCATCGTACCATTTTCAGATTTTCATCGGCGGCTGGGGCAACACTAAGAGCGTGATCAGGAAAAACAGAACAAAGCCTGAAGTTGCAGAAACCGAAACCAATGGTATCTTGAACGGAGGCGAATACCGCGGATTCTGGGTGCGATGGGACGGTGGCGTCATCTCGGCGGGTCGTGAAGGCGAATCCATCCCTTTCATCTCATGGGCTGACCCTCAACCTTTCCCCATCGGCTTCGTAGGCGTGTGCACCGGCTGGGGAGCCAGCGGCTCCTGGAAGATTGAAGGTAGTTCAACAGAAACATGTAAACATAAATTCACGCAAAATGTACCCAACTGCTCAAAATTGAACCTTTATTGTCGATTCAGATGGGGCGGAATTCCATACTCCGGACAAGTTAGAGTACGTTTTCGGCCCCACCGCCGCAGGCTCACTGGAGTTCGAATACCGCGGCCCCCACAACTGCCACGTTAGTCTGACCAGCGCGCCGGCTGAGGTCGACCCCATGTATGAGATTATTCTCGGCGGCTGGGATAACACCCAATCAGTAATTAGGCACTGCAGACAGAAGCCCGACAAGGTAGATACTTAGATGTCGTTAACGTTATCGTCGTTATCAATGATAAGTACCGATCGTAAAGCGTTGGAACTCTTGGCGTAGGTGACGATCCCCACCCCCGGGTTGATGAACCCGAATGAGTTCAAGAAGTTCTTGGTGGAGTGGCGTTGCGGCAGGCTGACGGTGCGGGACCGGGTGTCGGGCGCTGTGCTCATGGACTGGGTGGACCCCGCGCCGTTCCCCGTCACGCACTTCGGCGTCCGCAGCGGCTGGGGCGCGCGTGGGGCCTGGCGCATCAAGCACTTCCCTACCGGCGGCGCAGGCGATCAGATCCGTTGAGTGGCCATCCAACGGCAATGCTTCATTGCGATAGCTTGACCGGATTTCATGTTTAAAATTATAAATTCTAACGGGATTTTATTAGCTACTGACATTCAAATTATTATCTAACCATATTTCTAGTCAGTTTTCGAATAGATACGGTTCCTACGAGTACCTACAGCTATGTGATTAACCAATAAAACCATTGTGTAACGAAGATTTCGTATTGATTAATTAATGGAATGTCTGCACCTGGATGACGACAAGTTTTTGGTATGTTAAAGTAGTTGGGTACATTTTGTTTTCTTCTCATTGCACGATATGCTTTGCATGTAGTATGTAAGTAGGTACTTTAAAAAAAAAAACCGTCTTCAAAAAAGTAGTAAGTTATCAATTCATGTGTATTTTTTTTTATCTGTGTTATTATAGTCTATGTTACTCGATATCCCCGCAAATTATTTTGCTAATTTGATGATTCTTTTGTTGTCGTATAGAGAATTATCCCGTAATACCTAGTCAAAAAAAAGTCCAAAAGGCATGGTGACAAGTTGGTGGTGGCTTACAAGAAGCACTTAAATCCCTAACTTTGGATAGTCCTTTCACATACCAGTATATACCTACAACAAAATTCCTCCTCTCTCAAACTTGAATTCTGTTTTTTTTTTAGTTTTAATCGTCTCGGTATCATCTTTTGGTATCTTTCGGAATTCTTAAAGAACCTATTGTACCTATATTATACCTACTGACATCAATATGCTTTCCAATATTATTTATTGGGTTGCTTACTATTTTATCCACCTATCTTTGTTCAAATATTGCACAAAAATATTCCAATATAGGTACATACATAAATACCTACCTATCACTTCTTTAAGCAAACCACCTAATAAGACCTTATAACTCTAATCAATATTACTTAGACAATTGCTATCAGTTTGAATAAATATTTCTACATATTCATTTCCAGTGCCACCATCGGCCCCGACTGCCGCTGCTTTATACGCGGCTCCACCTGGCTACCCGGCTCCTGGCTTCCCCGGTGGCCCAGCCCCCGGCGGAGCCCTGTGGGTAGACGCTGCTGGCGGCCAGGTGCCGCCCGGCGCCGTCGTCGGCGGTCAGGACTGCTCCGGCGAGCCCCTCTACGTCGCCCGGGCACAGCACGAGGGTGCCATGCTGCCAGGCAAGCTGGTCGCATCTCATGGATGCGCTTACGTACCATGGGGTGGACAGGAGCAGGGGAAACCGGAATACCAGGTGCTTATTTAATCAAAGCTTTAATAAATCTAGGATCAGTAGTTACCAAAAGTAACTTATGTAGATGGACGAGAAATTAGGCGTGATCATACCTGGGCAGTGTTACGGTCACTACAGGGCACAGATAACATAATACTATACTAGTACTACAGGGATACCACATCGACTACCGGTATGTCAAAGTGTGTGTGAATGAAGTATTTGTACAGCAAGGCTGTATGTCTGTAGATCACACACACATAAATATATACTTATACAAATAGCCCTCCGCAGTCAGATAGAAATAGGTAGTCTTAGAATTCATTCTTGAAAATAATTCGTTATTTTACTTCAATCGACGTTCCATTTAAAATTTAGCAGTAGTGAGTATTCCATACGTGACGGGTTGCAAGCCCTTCACCGCTTATAAGAATACTTACTGGTTTCGCTACGATGTTTTCTGTTGAAGAATGGATGTGTAGTACTCAAACATTGAAGGGTTACTGAACGCATAATTTTATTTTATAATATTAGCAACATATTTTTCTTAACCTTACTTTTGTTTCTTAACTGCGTTGCACGCGGTTTTGTATAATTATGTTTTTTGCTAAATAGAAAGATTCAATGCTAAGTCATGGTTTTATTCAACGCGTAGCAAAATATCAACATTTTCCTTCACAGTTTTAAGCACCAATTTTTTTTCGAACAGAAGTATTAATTGGTGCACAGCCGTGTTCGAACCCACGACCTTCAGATCGAAAGGGTACCTCTCACTAGTCCAACACGGCCATATAGATCCTGTAAATACCTGTTTTTCAGGTATTGGTCGGAGGCCCCAACAACTGGGTGCCTACAAGCGGCTCGAACGTTCCTCCCGGCGCCTTCCCCGGAGGCGAGTCCGAGGACGGCGAGCCTCTGTTCGTGGGCAGAGTGCGCCACGAGGGCAGCGTCACCACCGGCAAGGTGCAGCAGTCGCACGGAGTCTGCTACATCTCATTCGGGGGCCAGGAGCTCGGCTTCCCGGACTACGAGGTCCTTATGCCTTAAAATAAACAAAACTACCTATGCACGTAGTCGCAAGCTGCTTTTAGGAGAACTGTGTGCCTCATCTTATTTTATAATGTCTGATGCACTGCCTGTTATGGTTTTCATGTAATAGAACTTAAATATTAAATATTATACATATTTTTGTTAAATTATTATTAAAATTAAATAATATAATAATAATAATAATTTTATTTATTAAAATTACCAAAATCGTTATGATTTTAAATTATTAAAATCGTCACATAACCTCACTTGTTTTTAACTTTACCTAATGTTCACCTTATTTTGAGCAGTTACAAAAAAAACAAAGTAATACAAAGCAATTCTTATATTCTCATAATTATCTTTGGTCCGAGGGTCCTGACTCCAATAAATTATCGATGAGATGTACTTCTGCAATAGACGCTGTCAAAATATAATACGTCTTTTTACAGACGTAGATGCAGCTAGGCAAGTCTAGGTACTTTAGCTACTTTCTTGGTATTATGTCTTATGGAATTGTGTTGTGGGAGTGCTGCAGACCTAAACACCGTAGTATTTGTGCTGCAGAAGAGGACTGTCCGAGCAATTATTGATAACATGGGCACCAGAGAACCACTTAATAATAGGTTTAAAGATATAATAAGTAGGTAAATATAAAGTCTGTACCTTGCCAGTACTTTATGAATATGCGATGTGTGTTCGCAAAAAATAGTGTTAATCATGGTGTACCTAAATACTAAATACAAAGATAAACTCGCTGTTGTCACGTGTATCACTAGGTTTATGTTATACGCTTCTACAAGGTGATTTTAATATGTATTCCATTCCGAAAGTGGCATATTCTATCAACAAAACGAAAGAATATTAGCTGAAAAAAAAATGAAAATACCTACTCAATTAGGTAGGTATATTTTTGCAGACTTTTTCTTAACTTTTTCAAAAGCAGTTTTTTGTAATTTTATCATATTTACAATAATCAATCTACTAAAAGAACTTCCATCACATGACAGACAATCCAATGAGTAAAAACCTCAAAACATAATCACGTTTCTCACAAAACTTTATTTACTTAGGTACTTATAGTACAAAACTATTGTTTTCTTTATTTTTATAGTGACACTAAGGTACCTACCTACCTACTACTATGATTTTTACAATTATTATTGGTGTTTATTATACCTACTACCCTAATTATATTTATTCGTCCTCGCTGTCCGTTGACGCCTCGTCATCATGTTCGCGATCAAATTCTTGACGGTGATGCTCTTTTGAACGCCAAATCACAGCACGCGGCAATTTATCTGGGATAACTAAAATCTCGTACGCGGACATATCTATTTCTGTGTCTGCATAGGGTAGGTAACAAAGGTTGTGGCTGCTGAGCACTTTCCCTGGTACCAGGTTGTTGTCGATGCGTGCTCTGCCTATGAGATAAGTCTCGCCACGTTCATATCCTGCGTCAAAGGCGTGTGGGGGGATCAAACCGCCAGAAGTTTCCAGCCAAGCCGCATTGTAGCCGCATAAAATCTGAAAAAATAGGGTAAAGTTTGCGTCATTTTTCACAGTAGAAGATGTGGTGGCTCCCCACCTCGCAAGGGCTACTTAGATCTGTGATATCTGTGGCAATTTCGGGCAGCACTTAGTTTACACAACTATAATCACCACAAAAGGCAAGCTGAAAGTCTACAATCAGTGCGTGTTGCCGTTGATGACATACATATTCTGGCAATAAGACATGGTCGATAACTATTGGCATTTTACACTCTCAGCTCAAATTCGCGCAACGGGCTAAGGAGAGGGCTATTATCGGAGTTTCACTATGTGATAGAATACTAAGTGAGGAAATCCGTAGAAGAACTAAGGTCATCAACATAGCTCTCAGAATTAGCAAGTTGAGGTGACAGTGGGCAGGCCATATTATACAGGTAGCTCGCAGAACCGACAACCGTTGCGCGTTGGGGTTTAATGGTTCCCGAATGGCGACCACGAACTGATCGATGCAGTGTTGGAATGCGGGGGGCATTGACACCTGATGGACCGACGACATTGTGAAAGTTGCGTGTAGTCGGTGGATGGATAGGCTCAAGACCGTTCGTCATGGAACTCTTTGGTGGAGGCCTATGCATTGGACTTCTACAGGCTGCTTATTATAGGTACATCAACACAATAGTTACTTGCCTCACATGTGTGAAACTTTCTAAGAATTCGACACCACCCCACAACCGTGCATTTCTGTGACGGCGCATACTTCCCAGGGATCAATAAACCAGCGCGTTGCAAGGCCCTGCCTATGTACAGAGCTTCGCCGTTTTCATATCCAGCAATAAGCGCATCCAGGGGCAATTGGTCATCTAAGGTTTTTGTAACCCATCTCAGTTGCCCCGTTTTGATTGGCTTAACAGGCAGTGTGCGGAATAGGACGGGTGGCACTGAAAAAAATATTACACGTAGACTGGGATAAAGATTCTCTTAAGCCGTGTCCAGCCAAACGGCTTGCGATACGTCATCTAAAATTTATTTCAAAATGATCCTTAGATTTAAGAAAATAAGTCAGTTTTGAGTTTTACTTTTTTGAAGCTCGCGATATCGTTGAGCTATACCTAAGTACAACACGGCCTCAAATATTAGTTTCTGAAAACTGGTGGAGTGGTAGTAGTGACCCCGCCTTTCGATCCAAAGGACGTGAGTTGGAATCCCCCGCGGCCGAGCACCAATGGAAAGAAATAGAAATAATTATTATTACAAACAGTACACAACAACAAGATCAAGAACAAAAGTAAGACACACGCTAATTCAGTCTCTGGTACCCATATTACAGGCTATGCCTAGTTTGGGATCAGTTGACCGTGTGTGATTATAAAAAAGAAAAAAAAAAAAAAACCATAGCAATGCATGTCCATTGCTATGGTTTTTGATTTTTTTTATTTTTATTTTTTACAGGACGAAAGACAACAGGTAGGCTTAGATAATATAGGTACTTATCTAAGCAGGTAGGCATGTGCGTGGAGAGCGCTGTCATGTACCTACAGTATGTACGAAAAGCCCTGAGCTCAGTATGTGCTGGTAACAAATTAACAGCGCTGAATTTCAGTTCAGGGCTGAAGTGACGTACGATTTGGAAATTCATGTGCAAGCGTTAGTGACCCTAAATGAGCACCAGAGTTATGAAATAACAACTTTAAAAAAAACCCACGACCTTTGGATCTGAATGCGAGGTCACTACAACAACTCCACGGGTTATCTCACTATTATAAATTACTTGCAAAATTCCAGTAGGTATGATATTGCTAATAGTCTATGAGAGACAATTAAAACGGCTCTGGACTCGTAGAACGGACGAACAGACTAGATGGACAGACCAAGGACCCCGGAACTGGACTTTGGAACCCTAAAAAGCTTGCTTTCTTTTCGAGTCTTAGGTCTTGCATTAGGTCCTGCATTAGGTTAGGTGACTAAGTGCTTCTTCTTTTCGAGTCAAGGACTTCTTCAAACTCTTATCTACCAATATTATAATTATAGCAACATCGATGGCCCTATCTGTTGCCTCATTTAGGTCCTCCCAAGAACAGAGGAAGAACTTTTATTTAGCCCTAACTAACCAGTTATTTTTGCAGAAATTATGTTGGTAAATTATTATTGACTATCAAATAACATTACCAGTAGGTTACATTATAAAATCGTCATAATTTTTTTCTGGTAGCCTAAAGATGACGGGAGCACAAAGAGGCCGCTATCTTGCACAGTGACAACTACCTTCAATCTCCCAGTGCCCAATAGCGCGCACAGCAAAATAAGTAATCGGATGTAGATTTCGTTCAAAGTATTTCATAAACGCCGGTCTACCCTTCTGACCGACGGACACCTCGTTGCCATGCCATCGTATCCAGAAGGATACAAATTCGTTCTCGTTCAGAAAGCCAGGAGTTGAGACACTTATTTTATCAGGCATTGTTTGATTTCTTCTGATGGCGGATACTGTGTCAATGCAAATCTGTAACCAATTAATTCCTAAAAAAAAAAAGAATAGTCTCGCGACTTTTATCCCCCAGCTTGGTAGACAGCCTCTCGCATCTCCATATGATTAGATTATTGAAGATGTCTAAGGGGGGAAGTCAGAGGCATATACAAAAACTAAACATATGTACATGCCCAAATTTTGCAGAAGTAAGTTGCAAGCACGCCGCGCCGCGTTTTCCTTCACCGTTATACACAGGCAAGTGTTAGTTAAATAAAGCACATTTTATTTTTTCTCATTGGTGCACTTCGCACGACCAGGTTCCGAACCCACTGCCTTGCATCAAAAGTAGGGGTACCTAGGTACCAGCACAATGCTGAGCGAAGACCATGTTTTCAAAGAGCTCTGCTGCGCACAATATTTTTATCATTTTGCATTTAATTTCTTTTATTTTATTTCATGTGTAGTAGTTCTTAAGGGAAATAAAAATCTTTCTTTCTTTACCTCCTACTAGGCTTGACCAACACGGCTATAAGCTCCTACGATACTGTAGCCAGCAGTAGCCTGTAGTTTTTTTTATTCTTATATTTTATTAAGGACTTTGAGTCACTTTGTGACTATGCCAGCCCTGTTACAACTTGCATATAACATTCTTACTTACTTACTAAATTACTTACTTCCGTAATCGGGTTATACTCGAAAGGCCCATTTGTGAGAGCTATGTTTACATCGTGGGCTGCTTTAACTCTAAGTTTAACAGCTCCCGAGGTCTCCGGTAAATACACATAATGCTGGTTATTATATGTTCTAAGTTCTGTAACAAATAATGGTACCTTTAATAGGTAAGTAGTAGGTAGGTACCGGTAGGAACATATTTAGTTTTTTTTTCGCGATCATACCGCCTAGTCGGTCGTAGAATTGTTTTCTTTCGTTTTATTTATTTAGAAAATATTTGTCTTTCGTATACACATACAACAATATGTTAGGAATGCTAGTTCGGCGTCTGACTCTTTCAAATATTATGTTATTATTGTGTTTAATTTTTGAATTTAAACTTGCAAAAAAAGATTTGCTGTTTTTTATAATTTACGCGTCCTAAATTTAGGAATTTCAAAAAATAAATAGGGATTTCTAAGGACATTTTACAAAGAATTTAGGGCATAACCAAAATCTGAAGTGGAAGCACTGATTAATAGTAAGGCGATTGAGTTGAGGCCGTTTTTCTTTTGCCGCCAGATAGCGAATGGTGTGTTTAGGTGCGCGCATGGGCGATCAAACATGCTCACTTTCTTAGATCATAATTACTACCGGTAGTCTTAGATCATATTATGATCTAAGCCGGTAGTTTATGATCTAAGCTCACTTTATCCATCAATCAACCAAATTAAAATAGTAAACGATCTATCGTTTGGCCAATAGCCCGCGAAGCGAAAAATCTAAACTCTTCGCCTTGCGACTTGCGAGAGACAAAATATAATAGCTAAACAATTTTAATAAAATACTAGGTAGGTAACCTTAGATAAAAAGTAAATAAATAGGTAACTTATTAATATTAGAGACTTACCAAGCCAATCACCCATGATTGCGAATTGCTCGAAATAAAACGTTGTAGGTAAGTAGGTTGGTATTTTGTTCTCGACTTTCCTTGATAGGTAGATTAAATAAATAGGTAGGTATCTACATAACTAGTAGGTTCTAGACATGCGGTCGTGTGTCAAGCCAAGTGCTATACAGCAACTAAACAGGTTACAGGTAGATATAAATACAACACTATACATCGAGTACCTATGTAGGTACAGTGTTGTTAAACTAAGAGACAACAGAAAATAATAAAGATATTTGCAAAATATGGTACAAGTCATACGTCATGTACACTATTTATAAAATACCGTCCGAATATTATTTATATTAAAAATCTGTAAATAAACACCAATCTAAACCCTGCTATACTACTAATTACTAATAGATAGCAAATAGCTATCTATTAGTAATAAGTGCTCTGCTACTATACGAACGACACACACGCGCACACACACACACACACACACACACTACAAACTATTTAACTAAGCTCTATCTATGCTACATACATACGTTGGTAGAGCACAAATCCACATACTAGGGAGATAGATACTACCTAAATCACAATGAGGCTAAAAATAAATATATAAATAGAAGTCAGTAGAGCCGAGCAGCCAACCAACAAACAACTAGAATAGTGCTAGTGCCGACCACAGAACACTAATATCCTTGTGTGCGTCAGGTGAGCAGGAACAGCGACATTAGACGGGAGCTTCTGGACTTCTGACCATGCTATCATTTAGTGATGAATTTGTCATTTATTTGTACCTATTTGTCAGAATTTGTACCGCTGTAGTTTATGATATTTTGCGAATTAACAGTTTCCTGCTGGCCTGACGTCAACGCAGCAGGAACAATTCTGTCCCGGTTAAACCGCTGCACATTTGATAAAACTAAGTTTGCCATCATTTAGTGCCTAATTTGTCATGTCTACCTACCATTTGTCATCAATTTTGGTTCAGTAGAAGAGAAGATATCGCGACAATTAGTTTTGGCATTGCAGACCGGAAGTAAGTGATCTCTTCCGGTACAAGTATTTTCACTTGATTAATCGTTAGCCGTAGCTTATTTCCAAAGCTGTGACAGATCAATGGATTGTGCATAAACGATTCTTTCGGGTTGTAATCAAGTCTAATCGATTACAACTGTATTTCTCCCAATATACAGTTTGTTAGCAAAACGGACGCCATTTTGTAGTTCGTATTCAAGAAAACTTCATTTACCTTGACGCTTGACATGGAAGGTTTTCAATCAAATAGCTGGCCTATAAGCATAAGGGTAATAATTTCAATATTAGCTTTTAACCAAAACGATGAAGAAACAATAATAATATTAACTCTTTCTTCCTCTTACTTCCTTTCCAAGAAATAATGACATTCTGTTAGATTACTTAGCTACTGCTTTGAACTTCACCTGTCGCATTCAAGATAAAATGTATGTATGTAGTGTAGGTAATTTGTGCATGGTATTACCAACTGGCCGGAAAAATGTGGACATAAAATTCCATTAATATCCTACTACTTTATCGGCTTTTTCACCACCATGTTGCATGAAAAATTCCTAAATAAACAAGAATGGAAGTTTTGAAGTTTTAAAATGGATTATAAATTATGGCAATGAATGTACAATATTCGGTGTGGTTTCATTTGACCTAGCGCCGGCACTAGCATAAAATGAACTGGTTGATAGATTTTTTTCTGCTGGAATTTATTGCGATCTAGTAATGTTGCCAGATCGGCCCATGGGGGCTGATTTTCGGCCGTTTCGACATTTACATCCGCCGGCCTTTTGATATCATTGGCCCCTTATTTTTTTTATTTTTTCGAACGGTTTTTTTTGCTGTGGGTCTCTTACGAACACTGCCAGCTAATAATAAGTTCTCTGTTTTATAAGAGAGTGCCAGTGGCCTGATTTAAGAGTGGAGGGACTTTTGTTTGAGTGGAGGAGTTTGCATTTGAAATCTTGCTAAAAATTTGGTCCTTTTATTTTCAAACACACATTGTGTCGAACGGTTTTTCAGTAAACTAAAAAAACGAAACAGTAAGCCGAATCTTTGGCCGCATGCAGATGAATACCGAGACGATCGTTTCTCTTTTAAGAAAAAGTATGAAAAATGTGGTGGCATCAATATTTTGAGCCATTACGTGAAATGATTAACGTAAAAATTAATGACGTAATTTTTTTTTACATCCATACATAAAATCACGCCTGTTTCCCAGAGGGGTAAGCAGAGACCACGGTTACACTACAAGCTGATGATGATGATGATAATAGTGAAATAAAAAAAAATATTTCTTTTATTTCTTAAGAAAGAAAGAAAGAAAATATATTTATTTTGGACACACAAGCACAGCACAAACTAATAAAAAAAAGACACAAGGTACAGGTTACAATACAAAAGGTAGGGAGGAAACAAAATAAAAAAAAGACACAAGGTACAGGTTACAATACAAAAGGTAGGGAGGAAACAAAACAAAAGTAGGTAGGAAGTAACAAAACTAGGGTTAACATTAGTCCGTGCCGAGGTGCATGCGTGAGCCAAAAAAGGTTCCATCTCAGCATTGATGCCGCACACGAAGTGTAGCGGCGCTGGTTTTCAGATAGAACCCTTTACGGCGACCTCACGATCGCAGTGTGCTTCATTGCTCGCGTTCTTCAGTCGATGTCGGTAGGTAGGTAGGAGTGGTAGATCAAAATTAAATAAAATAAAATAAGAATAAGTAGAACTAGAAGTAGAAGTAAAAGTATATAGGTAGGTAAGTAGGTATACAAATAGAATTATTAAGTAGTACTTAGGTAGGCAGGTTTAATTTACGAAAAACAGGTAAACAAGTAAGGTGAAGTAGGTAGGTAGCTAGGTTAATAGGTACATAAAAAGGTTCAGTCAGCCCAAGCGAGAGCATAGACAAAGTAGCTAAGAAAGAAAGAAAGAAAATCTATTTATTCGTCTAGAGAATGTTTTTTCTCTTTTACACTTTTACGGTCAATCTCTACAGTGCGTCATTAAACTCCCTAGTCCCAATCCCATATCTAAGGTGCCTGCAGTATTCCTGTAGTATATAGTCTGTGGGTGCCTGTTTGTATGTGCGTCACGTGGTGTTGCGCGCGTATCAAACAAACAAAACAAGTTCAAACTTGCTTGAACGACGCGCGCGACCGACGACGGCGACGACCGACGGACGGACACACGCAAGCAGAGCCTGGCAGATATAATAAAGTTACTTTGTGTCTATTGCCATAGTGTATTATATAGTCTTAATATTTATTTCTATTTCTAGTAGGTAGGGAAGTTATAAATTTAATTATTGGTGGACAATTCACACAGCACCTTTTAACAATAAACTAAGCGAAGTTTTACTATGGTAATTACAAGGCTGATAAATACATAGTTAGGTACCTAAATACTTTAAAAGCTTGCGCCCACGGCTTCACTCACGTGATAAAAAGTAGGTATATGAGTTTAATCGAAATCGGTTACGTTATTCAGCTGATTAACCTTATAATTTAACTCTGCAGTTGCAACCTAACCTTATAATTTTGCCAACTCCATCCGACCATCCATCTCGTAGACAGAGTACTACTTATTAGCTCAAAAATCTTCAAAACTTCCATTCTTGTTTATTTAGGAATTTTTCATGCAACATGGTGGTGAAAAAGCTGATAAAGTATTAGGATATTAATGGAATTTGATGTCCACATTTTTCCGACCAGTTGGTAATACCATGCACAAATTACCTACACTACATACATACATTTTATCTTGAATGCGACAGGTGAAGTTCAAAGCAGTAGCTAAGTAATCTAACAGAATGTCATTATTTCTTGGAAAGGAAGTAAGAGGAAGAAAGAGTTAATATTATTATTGTTTCTTCATCGTTTTGGTTAAAAGCTAATATTGAAATTATTACCCTTATGCTTATTGGCCAGCTATTTGATTGAAAACCTTCCATGTCAAGCGTCAAGGTAAATGAAGTTTTCTTGAATACGAACTACAAAATGGCGTCCGTTTTGCTAACAAACTGTATATTGGGAGAAATACAGTTGTAATCGATTAGACTTGATTACAACCCGAAAGAATCGTTTATGCACAATCCATTGATCTGTCACAGCTTTGGAAATAAGCTACGGCTAACGATTAATCAAGTGAAAATACTTGTACCGGAAGAGATCACTTACTTCCGGTCTGCAATGCCAAAACTAATTGTCGCGATATCTTCGCTTCTACTGAACCAAAATTGATGACAAATGGTAGGTAGACATGACAAATTAGGCACTAAATGATGGCAAACTTAGTTTTATAAAATGTGCAGCGGTTTACCCGGGACAGAATTGTTCCTGCTGCGTTGACGTCAGGCCAGCAGGAAACTGTTAATTCGCAAAATATCATAAACTACAGCGGTACAAATTCTGACAAATAGGTACAAATAAATGACAAATTCATCACTAAATGATAGCATGGTCAGAAGTCCAGAAGCTCCCATCTAATGTCGCTGTTCCTGCTCACCTGACGCACACATATCCTTACGTGCCGACTAGTGCAAACAACTGACAGACTGACGTGACAGACGACCTGACGGACGACTGACTAACTGAGCTGAGTTGCTATTCTGGCCACGCGCCTACGCATGTTCTGTCTGGCTGACTGCAGTGCTGCCAACTACACCAATATTGTTTTAGCTAGAACTGCCAGATTACCATTTCTTTTTCCAAAAAGTAGCTATATGTAGCTAGGGTAAATAAAAATGGAATTAAGAAATTATTTAACTTTAACTTTTACGAGGTAAAAAACGAATGATGCCCGGATCCGGAAGCGGAAGGAAACGAAAACAATCCGACAACACGTAAAAAGAGACAATGCTAGTAATTAATTAGTTATTATTGAGACTTTAATGGAACATTGCATTCGTTGCATTACCGACAACACGTAAAAAGAGACAATGCTAGTAATTAATTACTTACTAATGAGACTTCTAAGGAACATTGCATTCATTGCATTTTTGCCGTGGGTTTTGTGGAGTGCCGTGGGGCATACATTTTATTTGAGATTTGTAATTTTTTGGGTGATGTTAAACAAAATCTAAACTAAAAAATTATTCGATAATAATGTAAAAATGAGCTCAAGTAGTGAGAAAATTGATGCTAAAATCTGCTGTATTGTTTTTAGAAACTTCTGTATTTTTTAACTGGCCGCACTGTAATTTTACTTTTCGCGTAGACCGAGAATATCATAGACGTCACGTTATTTTTTTTTTTTTTTTTTTTTTCCCTTTCGGGCTGGCTATAGCATCTAGGCCTTACCACCAACTCTTACGTTTATATTTCTTCGTAGTTATTTTTATCTTTCTTCGTCATTTTACTTCTTAGTCATGGTCAAGTCACAGTCAAGTCAAGTCAAAATCAGTTTTAGTAAGATATGATGGTGGCTATTTTACTAAAACCTCAAGGGACCTCTTGGCGCCAACTCGAAAAATGACGATACACGCAATCATTTCATTTCACTTCACCTGTGCGGTTTACTCAAACAATATTACGCAAAACACCACCATAATCACATAATATTATTCTATTTAACACTAATTTTGTAAAATAAATTGAGAGTACAACATCACTTTCTCAAGTTCCCGCCAAAAAGCCTCCACGTCACGTTAAATAATTTGTGATTAAACGAACTTACCTGTAAGTGAAGTTCTATCATAGGAAATTCGAAAAAATTCAAATAATAAAAAAAAAACTAGAGAAACTGCAAGGAGACTACATGTAAACAAAGAAGTATTCTCTCAATATAGTGCGTTTTGGCGATCTCTGCGTGCGTTATTACAAGTGTTTGTTTGCTAATACCTTCAGAAAAAGCCCTCGTATAATAATACCAATATTGAAAAGGATAGAAATATATGAAACGACGTATGAGTAAAGGAGAAAGAACTGTTATCTTCCATCACTGTCTGCGTATGCACTTTGGGTTTGTTGTGCACCAATGATTGGTGCACAACAAAGTCAATGGTTAGTGTGAAAAAGTGCAGTAATTACTAATTTACTAACAAATATTTTTGTGTGCCTGGTGTAGCAGGTGTAGAATTCAACTGGTAAAATGGTACGTTGCAGTATTATAGGCTCAACGAGCGATAGTTTATGGAAAGTGGAAAATATTACCTTTCACCGGTAAGTACCGTTTTTGTTTCTATTTGCAATTAAAACTTTATGCTGGAAAAGGATCTGGCTATATAATTGAACACGTTATTATTTATTTAGTTTTCTAATGCTTAAATTATTACCATTTTCTTTAAAAGGAGCCATTACATTTTTGGCATGGCCCATGTACACTACATAGAAAAATTAGGAAAAAATAGGAAATTACAAGAAAAATACAATTTAATTAATTTGAAGACAAATGCGATGGTACAAGAATAGTTATTCTGGTAAGTTTTTTACTATGTGAACACTATTTGAAGGCCGCCATGTTGGTTTATAATTGACGTTTGACATGAGATTGACATATTTTTCATGTCATGTTGTTTGATTTGATGTTTTTGTTTTGTCAGTTAAATGTAGGTTGTCAAAATGACATTTCACGCACGTCCATCCGCTATATTTTTGTAGCGCTGTGTGTTGCTCTCTTTGTCGAAGAAAATCATAATGTACCTTAGAACGAAGTCAATTTAAATAAAATAACCAATTAAATACGTTTACTTTATTGCTTAGCCATATTTTAGAGTAGTGTACACAGTGCAGGCCCAGGCTCCATATATTGATGAAACGTCTCATTTATCATTGGTTATGATAAACCGCACTAATTGCATAGTCATTCTCATGCCTAGAGCCACGCACAAAAATATTTATTTCTAATTGGCTGGATTATACAAACTTTCGTCTTGGTCGGGTATACGCCGCTAGCCCGGTCTATGTTATACTCTGTTTACGACTTTTGGGATCTGGAAGCAAGCACTGGTCAGTCAGTCTGTGGAGTGTGGACCGTCCGTGTTTGTTTGTTTTGTTGATGTTGTGTATCTTGGATGTGTACCACAGAGTACTTTTGTTTAAATACCGTTGTTTACATAAGTCGTATTTTTATTTAGACGAAGTCAACTGACGTCTACTGTGTTGTCAGTTTTTGATGAAATAAAAATAGTGTAGTGACAAAGTGAATGATTGAAAAAACTCCTGAATTGCCTTGTTTGTCTAGTGAATAGTTAGTGTGCCGAACTGCCGATATCGGGTACGGGGTTCGAATTTTAGTTGTGCTTTGTACATACCAACGAGTTTTCGACGACTATGTTCCTATAGTATCTACCTATACTGAATACCGAGTGTTTTAAACGTTAAGGAAAATATTGCGAGGAAACTTGTAAGACTGTCGTATTTTCAATACATCATGCAGTTGAAACTATAGATTATAAAATATAACAATATTATAGATAGGTAATGAAAATAAAAAACATCGCTCATTACCCTAATTTGTTTTTATTCATCATCAGATAAAAAATCATCACTATCGTTTTCGGTGACATTAATTATAAATCTGTCTGAAACATTGTCGATCATGTGGTCGAGACCATGCATTTTGTCCACTTTAAATAAATGAGACACGCAGCTACTCCTATTCATTCATCTGATTGGACGAGAACTGAACGCATCACTATTACTTTAAATATGGCAACATTATTTTACAAAGTGACATTAGCTACTGTCAGTCAGTTGGCTTCATCTAACTATAAATAAATACTTAGCATGACCATACATGGATCCTCATCCTCATTCATTGATGATTATTTTTTGATAGACCAATAATGACTTTCATTAACTTTTGTTTTGTATGATCTATCTAGTGAACCCACCCACAAACGTAGTGTCCTTGTGTATTCTCTTTGGACCCACCCACACTACAATTACTACAAACACGCTATACAAGGTGCTATACAAGTTCATTAAAAACCTACCTACATTCAAAAGGATGGAAACCCTAATCATTCATGCATGATTCACCACTTACAAAACATGCATTGACTCATACAATTGTTTTGTGTGTTTTCAGCTAGGTACTACACAATCATAGCAACAGCATATTTTATGAACGATTATAATAATTGGTGGTACTAAGGTACCTACCTCTTGCCTCTAATCAAGCTGATAACATGGGTGATATTATTGGTAAGTTTACGTTTTCATTTCTCGAGTCTTTTTCAAATGCTGAGGTACATGAAAAATACAATGAAAGGCTTAGAAAATATAGAAATATAAAAACTGGCTAAAACTTTCTGGATAGGCAGAAAATGTGAGGAGGATAAAAAGATGGCAAATCTTAATCCTAGACCAGAGAATCTGATAAGCTTCTTCCGAACTATATGTTGTTAGATTTAATGGAATTACACGCAATCCCCAACATCCAAGACAACACCCAATTGCAGATAAATAATAATAAAAAAAAAGATTTAGTACACACAATTAGGTACCTATTTTTATCAATATAGTTTGGCACAGTTTATGCATCAGCCACATTCAATGTGAAATACTTGTGTAAGGACCGCTGTTTTATGCTAAAATTCTCAAGATATTTCGAGAGCTTACTTTAATGTGCCTTACCTGAGAATCTTTATGATTACAGAGACAACAACAGATGCATTTCAGCCATTCCTTTATTATAAAACTAGTGGCAGTAGCATCTGGTTTGACATCAAGACCCATAGTTCAGCACTTGTAGGTCTGGGTAAAGTCTGTGGAAGAAATGACTATTCGGTAAGCAAAATCGATAATGTAGTATCTTCATAGCTTTATCCTTAAACATGTGACACTGTGGCACTCATCTTCACAAACATTAGTAGTGAGTCTGCATTTAAACCAGTGAGTGAGTTGTGAAAAATGAACAGCTTGCCGGTTCTTGTAGGGGTGCTTTGACCCCATACAAAAACGGTAAGCTATTCGCTTTTCACCATTTACTGGTGACAAGTGTGTAACTCGGGAACAATACACACCCAGGCCTTACGCTAGTGAGATCCTGGTTAGGGGGGTCAGGGGTCTTCCAACACTGGGTGGTCTGGATATTTTGTATTAACTAAGCGGTATAGGTACTAACTAAGTAAGATACTTGTACATTAAAAAGTAATAGTACTATTTCGCTTCTTACAGTTAGAATTTTGTAATCCTGGAAACATCACTATCTCTCAGAAAAATCAAGTAAGAAAGAGAAAAACTGATCTACCGTTTACACTCTCTGAAGACAAATATACTAAGTTCTGGATTGCTTGGGATTGTGAATCTGTACGGGCTGGCATTGGCCCCAGCTTGGATGCAGTTATTTCATGGTCAATCTCATCTCACCTTAACTATATTACATTTACTACCAAGGATCCAATACATCCTTGCTCGTTTATATTTGAAGGTTTGTATTGGTTTATTTGTTTTTAAATTTTAAATTCATCTAATAGGCTACTTAGTAAAAAATAGTAGGTAGGTACTTCTCCCGAGTTATGCTGAATCTGAACCCCATAACTTTAATAGAAATTGGTATTTTTTACTCCTCTTTATGATTCAATTTTTTTCTAATCTACTATGTGCCTATAACCATGTGAGTTGAGTCACTCTTAAGATTATTTTTTTGTTCTAATCCAACCTCTAACTATATGGGTTTAGTTGAGGCTCAGGAATTTAAAATGATTTTTAACTTTCCAGTTCCACCGCTCTGTCTGAGGATACCCCCTGTTCCTAGTGAACCAAAGATCACAGCAGGGGAGCTAAAGTGGATACAATGTAACGATCAACTGCCTGATGAAGCTGTTATTGGAGGTCATATAGATGGTGAAATTGTGTATGTGGTCAGAGCTCACCACAGAAGGTCTTTGACGCCCGGGGTGTTTGTGCCATCTAAGGGCTTGGCCTTCATACCTTGGGGTGGATCTGACAATCCAACAACGGATTTTGAAGTGAGTATTGCTGGAATGGAGCCTTGTTCTGAGTCGTTTTGGTCACGGACCGTGATAGGGTGATCTCAAAGGACCTACTGATGCTGTTATTACACAGAAAATAGTTACATTAGTAAACCATTCTTCAATTTTGTATCATTTTTTCAGGCGTTATGTGGATTCGACTTAAAATGGGTGGCAGCCTCCGACAACCAGATTCCTGTAGACGCATTCGTAGCTGGCTACTCTGAAGTTCGCCGAGAACCTCTATACATTTGCCGAGGTTCACTCAACGGCGACATTATACCAGGGAAAGTACAGATGTCTCATGCGACATGTTACATTGCCGAAGGGGGGAGGGAGATCACAGTAAGAAAATTCGAAGTACTTACCCAACCTGGACTGAATGTTCACTGTGCAAATAAACATCTTAGGCCAAGGAACGACAGCCTCGAATTTGATTTCGATGAATATGAGGATGCGGAAGAAGAAGATGATGGTGATGTTGTATTAGTATTTTAGAATAGGTACGTACATATATATACCCCAACCAATATGTAATTGTGAATTACTATACTACGCTCTTGTAATAATAGTTAAAATTGTAGGTTTGGATTTATTCTGACTTGCCTAGAATGTTATTTGGTAGGTACCACAGACCACTAAGAGTACTACGTAGTAGGTTTAAAATTGGTGGTGTAAAGTAGGTAAATGAAGATTTTATTTTCTTTACTATTTTCAAATAATTTAGAGCATAGCTCCAAAATCCAAACCTCCAAAATGTATGAATTTAATATACCTACTTACCCTATGTATTGTTTTATTTTAGTCATTCCTCATTCTGGCTTTCTAAATTGTTTCGTAATTAGGAAACTAAATGATTATTTATGAAACTAACTTTATTATATATGTAAGTTTTATATGTATGTAGTATATACAGTGGTGGTCATCTAATTAGAAACACCTACCTGGGTTTATATTTTTATTGCAAATTCCCTTTCGAACTAATTTTTAACGTATCATTGAGTGTTCCTGCGTATTAAAATCGATGTATCGGATATTATATTGCATTGTTATAGCATTTTAATAACAGAAAACAACGGTTGTTTTTCTAAAACTGAAAGTTATATTAATAACAAAATAAAAAACGAGATACAAACCGGACAACTAATTAGAAACACCAAAAAAATCATTACTTAGATCATTTTTAATTTGAACAAAACCCCAATAGTTTTGAAAAATACTAAAAATACTACATCCTTAGACAATTAGTATTTGGTAGGGTAGCCTTTATTATCAATAACAGCTTTGCAGCGACGCGGCATTGATTCAATCAATTTATAACAAGTTTCTACAGGAATACTTCTCCAAGCGTCTTCAAATGCACTGTTAAGTCCATGAATATTAGTAACGTGTTTCTGCGACAGGTTGGTCTTTATAGTGTGCCACAAATTTTCTATGGGATTTAAATCCGGACTATTGGCAGACCACTCTAATACTGTCACGGATTGTTCTGTAAGAAACGCTTTAACGCTGCGTGCTGTGTGCATTGGGTCGTTGTCATGCTGAAATATCCAAGTTACTGGCAAATTTTCCTCGGAATATGGAATCATTGTCTCTTCCAAGATCTTTTTGTATTGATATTGATCCATTTGCCCTTCAATCTTTCTCACGGGACCAATCCCGTACCCTGAGAAACATCCCCACACCATTACATTTCCACCACCGTGCTTAACTGTCTTTTTAGTGTACTTGTTATTCAAAGCCTCGTTCATTGGTCGTCGTACATATCGTTTTCCATCGGAATTAATCAAATTAATTTAAGTTTCATCTGAAAACAAAACTTTTTTCCATTGATGAATAGTCCAACTGCCATATTTGCGAGCGAATGCTAGACGATTTTCTCTATGTTGCCTGGTTAGTAGTGGTACTTTTCTAGCGATCCTTCCTAACAATTTTCTTTCAACCAACCGTCTACGAACTAGTTTAGTGGACACGTGTCGAGGATCGTCTTCTGAAAATACCTCTTTTCTTATAACATTGGATCCTTTAAAGGGGTCCGCCTTAGCTAATCGAAGCATAAGCCTGTCTTCTTGAACTGTAGTCTTCCTGGGCCGAAGTTTTCTTGGCACGTTATCTGATGTTCCGTGTAGTTTGAAATGTGCGAGGGCGTTAAATATCATCTTTACGGAACATTCCAAATAATCGGCGATCTTTCTGTAACTCCATTTTTGTTTTAAATGAAAATTCACTATAATTTTTTTCGTTGCTGCATCACAGCTCTTATTTTTACCCATTTTTAATAAAACAACAATAAATAGTAACTTTTCGTAATGAGTTAGAAATGGTGGCAATATTTACAATGTGATTGACAATTGTGAGAACTGTATTTCAGTTTAAAAAATCAAATTGCGAACCAAGTCATACAATGTTTCTAATTAGTTGTCCATTCTGCCAGTCCTAACGATATTGATACTTTTTGTTTCACTGATATTTATTTTTATTGTCGTCTTGGTTGTCAAATATTATTGCTTGTAATTAAACTAGAGATATTAAAGTACATTGTAAAGTAGTGAAAAAAAAAATTACCTCCTATTAAATGCTATAATAATGTTAGTTACTTAATAAAAATGTCAGGTGACTAGGTGTTTCTAATTAGATGACCACCACTGTATAATTAAAATATATGATAATGTATTTACATTATCCTCAATAAAGAGCCTTGATTAGTTAGAAATTTAGTGTAGTGTAATAAGCGCAGAAGAGTGCAGAATCATGCGTAACAGAAAATCATCAGTTCGAACCAACAACGAATTCTATTGCAATGGTAAAGTTTGCAGTTAGTGAAAAAAAAACTGGAACTGGCAGTGGACCCGGCCTATATAATCAAAGAAAAAAGAATATTTTGACGCTGACGCTCTGTACCAAAGATTTGGGAGCCGTACGCTTGCTCCATACGCTGCGATTGCTGTTGTTGCTGACGCGCGTAGCGGCTACATTCTCTTTGTTAGCGGCTCCCATAACTATAATGCTGTCGCTTTTTCTGCTACTGTAGTCTTCAATTATTTATCACTGGCGTTTTATGGTAGGTAGGTATATCAATACTCTTTGCTATTTCACAGAAGAATAAAAATGATGACTGTTAGAACGTCACTCATTCTATAAAATGAAATCACATCAAGACCATCGCTTTTCAACGTTTTATCAATAAATAAGCAAACAGAACAAGAGGACTGTTTCTAAAAAGGAATTAACCTACACAACGACAAAATGGCGGATGCTGGGCCATCTGCGACGCCATCAGAGCTCTCCCCGAGCGAGATGCCAGTCTCAGTAACAGGTGAAGGTAGGAACAGTTCTTCCATGAGACCACTTGGCACTAGTGAATCGCTTGTAGGTAACTTCGTGAAGAGTTATTTCCCTTAGAACTTCAGCCACCCACCCGCTTCATCCTTCGTGAATGCTCCCCCAGCTAGGATAATACTTATACCTATGCTAAAGCCGTGGCCCCGGCCGAAGAATAGGCCCCTCCTTATCTCTTACCTGCGGATATCATAAGAGGCGACTAAGCGAAAAATTCTAGGGGATGGGCAGCAGCGTCCGCTATTTTCACAAAGAGAGCTCTTAACGCGTGCCCAGCGTGATGAGTATGAGCAAATTCCCCCCACATGATAGGAAGTCACTCCGGAAATCTGTGGGGGAAGCCGATGTTCAGCAGTGGACTTTATACGGCTGGAAAGATGATGATGATATGCTAAAGTTGCGATTTTCAAAGTTATCTTAATTGTTCTCAACGATCATCGAAGCACGAACTTTTAATAGAAATAGCGAGGTCTCAGTTCGGGCGAACCAATAGTTACCGACGTAGGTACCAGCTTTTTAGCCATGGTAAACTCACTCAAATCAGCTCGCACGCAGCTCACGCTCTTGAAACATACCTGATTCGCAGGTAAACAGCTCAAACTTCCTTTCAACAATTGCTGGGTGTCGCGGGTCGCATGACTCAAACAGATAAATTTACTAAAAGTTACTTATAAACGTAATTCGATAGCAACGATCGAGTGTTTCACCTACTATGAAGCATGTGAGTTGTAAGACGATCATTGCCATCGAATTTCGAGTAACTCACAAACGAATTGGTGCACTAGACTAGCGTTTTGCAGTAAAATCTTTCGAAATGTGAGCTAGAACCCACAAATCGACGAAAACCATCGAGCTCGTCACCCGTGACTTGTGAGCCCGAAATCACAGACTCGCATTTCGCGGTTGCCAAATCGGCCGGTAGACGCTTTTTAAATTTAATATAAATTACAGCAATTGTTGAGCAACTCAATGGTCGTTTACGTTAACGTTATCATTGCAGACTAGCCCCTCTGTTTTGAGCCGTTTGATAGGAGCGGCTTCATCTGTTTACCTGCGGATCAATACCCTGTGATTTGATTTGAATGCGCGAATCCGACTCGAGTTACCCACGGCTACAGCTTTGTGAATATTCCTTAGCGACTTCAGCTCCAGAGCCGACGAGCTTCCCCCCCTACCCACCGTATGCGGTGGAGCCGGCGCCGCCCTCGGTGGCAGACACGATCATCGCCGGCCGGGACATGCGTGTGCAGCACAAGTCCACGCCGAAGAGGCCAGTGCGCCCTGCGCCTAAACCCGCAAGACCTAAGTAAGAACCTAGGTACTCCTCAATCTTCGCTGGACTCGAGAAAAGATTTTCCAAGCATCGTTGGCTGGGTTAGGCTATAATCTACGGCAGTAATTGTATCAGGTAATAAATGTACCTAATGGAAATTCAATCGTCAGTCGTTCGCGGTTGCCATTCGAGAAGCTTTACTCCCTTGTGTGAACGGTTGACGGTTCTGGGAGCTATATGGCCTACCCACTGCCACTTCATCTTGCTTATTCTGAGAGCTATGTCGGTAACCTTAGTTCTACGGATTTCCCCCACCCGATAGAATGACGAAATTGTGAAGTTTGCGGGAAGTCGTTGGAAGGAAAAGGCTCAAAACCGTTTGTCATGGCACTCTTTGGGCCTATGTCCAGCAGTGGACTTGTACAGGCAGGTAGTAGGTACTACCTTTGTATTCCAAACCACCCTACCGTCTAGTTTTATGCGGGTCTGAGTTCAAGCACTGAGGCAGTAGTCTGTAATGTCAGTGAGTTCTCGTCACACCACACAAAACGGTATCACTTTCACTTTCCACGGTAGAGAACTTATTGACTGACATTGTAAACTGAGACGGCCTCAGAAATGTAGGTAAAACCTGTCGTTCAGGGGCCCTAAAGCAACCGACGTGAAGATGTCAAAACGAGCCACACGATTGCACGCCCGCTGCCTGCGACGTCACAACGCGGTGTTGACTGACCGGCTTGAGAGGATCTCTAAGCCACCAAGGAGGAATATCATCTGCCTGTGGAGAGAGAATGCCGATTCCCTACCGGCTGATACCGTGAGTTGTTTCTTTAGACAGAGCTCAAAAAGCAGATTACGTTTAGGAGGAGGTAGGGCACAGCGAGGTTTTCTCGTTCTAAATTGGAGGTAGGTACCTCCGCCTTACAGAAGATTAGCAAAATAACATTACATACTTATTTCAAATAGTATTGTGTTCCTTCGGTGAGTAAGGTTGCCAGAGCTCTTTAGGGGGGAGGGGTCCGCAACGCGTGCGTGATGGCTCTGGTATTGCAAGCGCTCATAGGCTACGGTAACCGCTTACCAACATGTGGGCCGTATGCTTGTCTGCCACCTCAGTTGTACAAAAAAAAAGTAGCGTATTGCGTTGTCTTCTTAGTATCGACGAAACTTGAGGCAGGAGGCGTTTGGTTTTCCATCAGAAAGCCTAATTTACAAATCCTCTGTTTAGGAAGTAAAAATGTGGAACTTCTCGTAAGTTTAATAAGTAATTATTTTACTTATTTAATGAGCATTTTATGTCATGAGGAGGGAAGAATGTCATGTGACAAGAAGAGTGTTATTTAGATATGAATGTGGATGGATGTAGGAGTAGAGGTAGGCCAAAGAAAAGATTGATGGACTGTGTGAATGTGGATATGGTGAAAGGAGTGAGTGCTGAGATGACGACTGATAAGAGTGAAATGGAAGAAGAATACATGTTGTGCCGACCCCACATGATGTGGGATAAGGGCAGGAAGATGATGACTTATAAAGACATAAAACGAGATGATATAAAACAAAAACAGCAAATTTGAAAAAGTTGGGAAAAAAATGACAATTTGTTTCAATAGTGTCAATAGTGTTGTGTTTCTGCGGTGATAAGATTGCCAGAGCACTTAAAGGGGGATTAGGGGTTCGGGGTCGGCAACGCGTGCGAGATGCATCTGGTATTTCAAGTGTTCATAGGCTCCAGTCACACTTACCAAATGGTGGGCCGTAAGCTTTTTTGCCACACTTAGTTGTATAAAAATGATCAACTCTTGTATTCAGATCGCTCGCCTACGTTCCATGCTGGACGCTGACGAGCCATTCAAACCGGATCAGGCATACGAGTACTTCGTCAATCTAAAGAAGACCAAGAAAAAGACAGCGACGTTAGTTCACACTGAACGTACTTAATTTAGTTCCCTAGATAAGCATTGGTGCTGCGTCTAAGTGACGCCAAAAAACTCCTGAACCTCCCACTAGGCGATGCGACGGCTTAGTAAATGAAATACTTGATGATGTAGTTAGTATTTTTTTATTTTATTTTATTTATTTGGGTAAACAAACAGTGACACAATAAAACAGGAACTGCAACATAAATGGTAAATGAACAGATAATTGTGACACCAACACCGTCTTCCACGGATTACTTAAATATCTTATTTGTATGGTTGATGTTCTTGTCTATGATAGTTATGTTCTTAGATTACATGGATTTTAGTATTTCAAGTACCTAATAGCTTTTTAAATGTACTAGCTCGTGTTGCCGCTATATCTAGAGAGCTGAAATTATTGTTAAAGG
This sequence comes from Anticlea derivata, assembly GCA_947579855.1. Taxonomy (NCBI): domain Eukaryota; kingdom Metazoa; phylum Arthropoda; class Insecta; order Lepidoptera; family Geometridae; genus Anticlea; species Anticlea derivata. The sequence continues at coordinate 10,836,756 of OX388259.1, read as the reverse complement.
AATCAACAAGCCGGAATATTATTATACCTAATATTGATTTTTGTGTCACAGAATGCGCGTGAATCAAATCAAGAAAGATGTTTTGTCGATGTGCGCAGACAAGCGTTTCGTGTGGGCTCGCAACGCCACTGTGGCCTTCGCTAGAGGCATTCAGCAGCGGCTGTCGAGGCCTGGCCGCTACGCTTTAGCTGACGGGTAAGTTGTAGGCCGAAGCTGCCATGGCCCCGGCTGAAGAAAAGGCCCCTTTCTCAATGATCTAAGTCCCCTCCGTCCCCTACCCGTGGATGTCGTAAGTCGGAAAAAAGCTAGGGAATGGGCAGCAGCGTCCCCTATTATAACAACGATGGCTCTAACTGTGCTCTCACCCGCGTGCCCAGCGTGCGTGAGTATTGGTAAATTCCTCCCACATGATAGGAAGTCGCTCCGGAAAGCTGTGGCAGATGCTCAGCATTGGACTACAAACGGCTGGAATGAAGTTTACATGATATTATAGAAGTTCTAGGCACAAAACAACCAAACCTAGTACTAGTTAGAAAAACTTCTAAGAATACTGACTGGTTTCTACACGATGTATTCCTTTTAAGTCATAAGTCATAAGCATTTATTGGTAAATATCATTTACAGGTCTAGAGTTGGCAATATAAATATTTACCTAGCTTAGAAACGATTGTATCTCGAAGATACAAGGTAGAATAATCAATCACATAAAATTATAATAATTTTCAAATTAATAAATAATACAAGTCAGATATAGAAAAAATTAATAACACGAAATAAATTAAATTACTATGTACCTAGGTACCTATAGAATCAATATACAATATAAATATATATATATACAATATAATAGCTTGCAACAAATTCATTAAAACTGTAGAAAGTCTGCTCGACCAGCCATCGTTTTACTCTGGCTTTGAAACCTGGTAAACTGTCACCAGATTTGATGCTTTCTGGAAGTTTGTTATATATAGTCATAATAGTCATTTATTGATACAAAAAAAATATAGGTCAATCAAAAAAATAAAATAATAATTATTAGTAGCAAGACTACTTATAAGTAGCAAGTATTCAATCAAAATATACCAAATTAATAAAATTCATACAAAATAATAAAATTACATACAAAATGTCACTAAACATAATTAAATTCAATTATAATAGAAAATAATAAAATTAATATTTATATGTTCATAAACTCGTCGAAGCTGTATAAGGTTTGCTCGACAAGCCAGTTCAATCTCTTTTTGAAAATATACATGTTAGAGGCCTGTGTAGTCGGGCCGATGACGTGACTCAGCTTGGAAGACTTCGCCAGTGAATGCGGCACGGTCGGTTTAAGCATCGTATTTAACGCGCACTTAACCCACGACCTTCATATCGAAAGTCGGGCTAACTACCTCCCACTAGGCCAACACAATATCTTAGACGATTTGATAAAAAGGCTTTCTTATCAGGAAGCGTTTATTTTATTGAATTATGTTTTTCAGAATGCTGAGATTGTCCAATATAATAATGGATGACATCTGCGGGTACATGCATATGAGGACGCCGTCGCGGCGCTGCGCGCATCCCAAAGCGAAGTTTATGATGGAGATGTCTGATAAGGTACCTAGTACCTACTAGTCAATCAGATCTGTAAAGACATTTCGAACCCCGAAGAGCGGAATCCGGTGACTTTCAAATTTCGACCCCTTGCCCGAAGTTGTCCGGACTACGGGCAAAGAGTCCAAATTTCGTATTCTGTATAACTCGAAAACGCGTGTGGCGCCTCACTGACGTGTCTTTCGAGTTCTGTCACATAAGTGAATTTGAGTGGTGATGTTGTGGTGTGTGTGCCGACATAGCTCTCAGAATTAGCAAGTTGAAGTGGCAGTGGGCACGCCATATAGCTCGCAGAACCGACAACCGTTGGGGAGTAAAGGTTCTCTAATGGCGACCACGAACCGGGCGACGCATTGTTGGAAGGCCCCCCACCCGATGGACCGACGACATTGTGAAGTTTGGGGGAAGTCGGTGGATGGAGAAACTCAAGACCGTTCGTCATGGAACTCTTTGGGGGAGGCCTAAAGTAAAGTAAAGTAAAGTGTCATTTATTGCTTGAAATACATGTAGGTACAGGTGTTTATAGTCTATAATTATGTGAGTCAATGTATTCCTACCGATTTTTCGATGTGCAATAATATTTTTTTTTGTACAAATAATAATAATTAAAATAAACTTAATAAAATAAAAATTAAACATGAAACTAATTGGGTAAAAAACAACTTAAAAATAGCGAATGTCAAGCCAAAAAATCTTTGTCAGTTAAGAAATCATTTATAGAATAATAACATTTATTTGAAAGAATAATTTTTAACTTTCTCTGAAACTCCATATTCGGCAGTAGTCTTATAGACTGTGGTAATTTATTATATATGGGGGGTGCCATAGCAAAGGTACTCTTATCCATCATTGCGGTTTTCCTATTTATATGACAGACTTTATTGTTGTCACGCCTGTTGCGGACCATGTAATCCGAAGGTTGACCGAAGAGATTTTGATTATTCTTGACAAACATAGCTGTGTCCAAAATATACAGTGATGGTAGAGTCAAAATTTTATACTTATGGAAGAAGGGTTTACAAGAGTCAGTTACTTTAAGGTGAAACATAGTTCTAATACAGCGCTTCTGATATTTAAAATGGCCTGTGTCCAGCAGTGGACTTCTACAGGCTGATGATGATGATGATGATGATGTTGTGCTCTAAATTTTATAAAATTGAATAATATTGTGTGATTATAGTGGTTTTTTGCATAATATTGTTTGAGTAAGCCGCACAAGCGCATGCAACATTAGAAATCCTAACGTGAACTCCCACTGGTGCAATTGTGTAACCGTAATGGCAATGAAGATCGTAACTTTGAGGGTAATTTTAACAATCTTAGCAATATTCAAAACTTTCCAAACTTGACAAGGGAAAACATCAAGACCTTCGCTTCTTCCTTTTCAGATGTCGCTAAAATTGATAAAATCATCCTTAAAACTGCGATCTTCGTTACCATTTTGCTAACACAATAGCCTGGCTGGTAAAGTTTCAATGACTTCGTAGATCAGGTAAGATTGGATATTCGAAAGAGCATACTAAAGATGCGATTTTCAGAAAGTTTATCCTATTTATGCCTCAATCATCGAAACACCCACTTTTACCAGAAGTCAAGTCAAAAGTCAAAGTCAAGTCAAACCACTAGTTTACTGTTGTTTTATTGCAGGTTGCAGTATGGATAGACGAGATTCTATGCGAGTCCGACGACAGGATGCTGATGATGGACTTCGACGAAGACGACGGTAAGTTCTTCGAATTCTTAGGAACAATTGTCACCAGTTTCTGCTGCGTCGGTCAAGGTAAGCAAATCTAAAGCTGTGCTCAAACGGCATGCGATAAATCCTTGATACGTCATAAAAAAATTGTTTTAAAATAATCCTTACATATATCCTACTTCTTACTATCCTACTAATATTATAATGTGAAATTTTATTAAGATGTTTGTGGTTCAATGACGCCGTAACGGCTCAACCGATTTTGATAATGAAAATTGACTGGGAATAGATAGAGGTCTTTAACTATATGCTATTCTAGGTAAAAATCTCTATTTATTTCAAGTTTCAACGAAATTGATTGAGCCGTTACGGCTTGACTAAACCACAAGCATCCAAACATCCTCACAAACTTTTGCATTTATAACATTTTAAATGATATATCGCACGCCGTTTGAACACGGCTTAAGTTTGAAATTGTGACAATTGTTCGTTACCTTCCGAAACGACTCCCGAGAAAATTGGACCGAACGAACTACGAAAGCCATTAACTAAACTGGAATACAATCTTATTACTTACCTATATAATAGTGAACAATTGTTGCAAATTCGAAACGCCAATTTTCTCGGAGCTGCATCGGCGACGCATCGTTAGACATTGAGGTACGACTGTCTGTTATCTTCGAGTAGAAGTGGAGCAAAGCTACGCAGACGCGGCCCGCCCTGATGCACCCTCGGAAGGGGCAAGTCCATCCACCTCCGCTCACTCGGTCCCCGGGGGTGAGAGCACCGTGACCCCCGGGGCGACCCCGGCAGAGACCCCCGGGGCTACCCCCGCGGGGTCACCCGATGCGACGGCACCCGCCAGCGGGGCGGCGACCCCGGTCCCGGTCAGCACTGAACCAACTCCTGCTGGCGGCACTCCGGGAACTTCCAAGATTGATATCGCTCCGAAGTAATAGATGTAAGTACCATTTGGATGCAAAAGTAACTCGAAATAATACTCAATATACAAGGTGATTCATAAATGTACGTTATCCTGAAAAGGGCTTATTCTACACCCAATTATTCGATCTATGGGGTCATAGGCGACCTCCAAGGGGGAGACCCCTTGAGGTAGTGAAAAAAAAAATCGGGGTCTATGAGATGCAAATGGGGGTCTGGGAGATGCAAATTGGGGTCTAGGAGATGCAGCGAGATTCACTATATTATAGTGGAACTTTAATAATAATTCACTACAGTTATAAGTCAGTCGAAATAAAACAATAATATTATTTTTTTGTGAATTTAGATAGGTATATATAGGGGGTCTACGCCAAACCGAAAAACAAGCCAAGGGGTCTATAAAGCAAAAGAGTTTGAGGACCACTGCTATAGCTGATTGCAAACTAATCTTTTGTTTCTAATGTTTGAAATTATTCCTAAATTTTAATTATAACTCTCAGGAATACTACTAACATTGACTAAGAAAACTTTGTGACTAACATATTATGGACCTAAATTGTTTTTTTTTTGTTGTCTGAAATAAATGAATTTTAATATTTCAGCGTGAACATTTTTTTCAATCACCTACCGAAACTCCTACAACTTGCACAGATAGTGATAGAAACGAAATATTTCGATTAGTACCTATTTAATTCTACCTATTTATTATAATGTCTCATTCGGTATGTTGGGAAGATACGCCAATATTATTTTACTTCCATATCTAACTAGTTTTTATAGATAGAGAGTCCGAGACGAGTCGCTGTGACCCTGCTATACAGGCGCAATAGAGACCTAGTGCGGGGGACAGAGCTCCCTCAGGTACAATAATACAATCTCAACTTGTTAGACTAAGCTTACATTCATAAGTACCGCAAACATGTATTTTTGATACAAATAAACAATATTTTATTTTATTTTATTTATTTATTAATGTACCTACTAAATCTACTAATAACATATGGCATCGCCTTAGGGATAAAAAAAACCTGTTATGATGTTATTATTATTATTATTATTATTAAACCCTTTTATTAATCCATTGAATATTAAAATAAATATTAAATATAAGTATAGATTTATGATAATTCACTGTAATAGTTTTTTTTTTTTTTAATTTTTTTTTTAATGCATGCTTTTAGTTATTATTATTATTTTTTTCATTAAATTAAATTATTCTTCATTCTATGTACATATCTATGAGTAGGTTTCTATTTTCATTCAAGGATCTCTATCCGAGTAAAGGCCTCCTCCAAATTTTTCCATCTCTTCCTGTCTGTAGCTATCTTTTTCCACTCCGCGCCCGCTGTTTCTTTGATTTCATCTTCCCACCTCTCTAGTGGTCTACCTCTTTTTCGTTTATCAGGTGGGCCACGCCATGCGGTTACGAGTTTTGTCCATTTCTTATCACCCATTCTAGCCACATGGTTATGATGTTATACTGTATTCTAAATAAATAAATAATTTTTATTTAATTTAATTTTAATCTTTTGTATTTGTTCGCAGATGTTTTAAACGCAGATGAAGCCGGTGACGCTGGTTTCGCCGATGACTTCTTGAACATGATGGGAGGTGTAAGTACAATGCATTATCATCATCAAGAAGCTGTGTTGGCCTAGTGGTACGTAACTCGACTTTTTGAAGACCTTGAGTTCGAAGCCCGGCCAATGGATTTCTCTGTTGGAAAAATGTGTGTGCATATAAACACGTACTCAAAACGGTGAGGGAAAACATCGAGAGCCCGCGTCGTTCGTTATTATTATTATTTTAGGCCCAAAATTACGCCATAATTCGCACGACGCTATATAATTTTGGTAAATGAAAAAATTGCACTGTATTTCTGCTAACATCCCGACATTTCTTCAGGGAATCTGCGTGCTCATTACGAAGAATGAAACGAATGTTCGTTTAGAAACAGTCCTTGATAAGCATTCTCTTGAAAAACCCGAACCAACTGCTCCCACTTGATATAAAATTTCAAAAATCGTGTGGAACTAGTCAAGTGGTACCAATGGAACTTATAAGATAGCAGAAATTAACTTAGTTATAAAAATAAAGTAAACTGCAAACTAACTTGTATACCTACTTTTAATTCACGAGCTCATCTTTCCTTGTCACAAGTGAACACGCCTCAGGTAATTATATTAGCCTATTATATCTTATCAGAAATCATTCTTCATTTTTCGAAAATAAATAATTTTCACAAAAACAAAAATTCTCTATTTTTTTATATTATTAATTTTCGTGTTCAGTTGTATCAAGTTGGACAATGAAGGATGATTTTGTGTAATATTGTACAAGGTGTTTCATTTTATGTATACTATCCCAAAAGTGTCTTATTCTACACCTAATTGGTAATCAAGTTTCGTATACGACTTTTGGAAATTCGATATATTTATATTGAAAAAATACTATCCAAAAATCTGCTGTTTTGGAATCTCATCAGTTCAACACAATTCTTCTTCTGTCGTGTCGATAGTTCAGAGGGACTAAAACCTTTTTTTTTTTTATTATTAATTCATTTATTTTTTGACCAGTACTTCGCCACAGCTACGGCATTATCAGTGGCTTCGTGAAGACAATTATTCGACTGTTGTAGGTAGCAATGTGTAGATGTGTGTAATAAAGAAGATCAAAAACAGCTGATTTGAAAAATTAGGGCAAAAAAAGATTATTGAAATGATTATTTTGGTAGTCCTTTCGGGATAGTATACTAGTAACGGAACAGGTTGTATATAAATTTCACACAAACGCGTTACCTAGTAATGATGTTTTTTTTTGTGTTTCAGGGTGGATTGCTAAAAGGCCGTAAGTAAACTGGTATTTAAAAGCAACTACTTGGTCAGCCGCCTTTACACGTACGCGCTTTGTCGCGTGACTGACGTGACGTTGAGAGAGGATTGCGCGCTCGAATGAACCATCGTCTGAAGACATGACTAGGGCTCGTATTCAGAGACAAGACTCAAGCGTTGATCTGTACTTAAATCTCGATTTGAGACTCGATTCAGCTGAGAGTAGTTTAAGTACCGTTCTTGAATAAAAGCTATGTTTGAGAAGAGATTCAATACTTAAATAGAGTTCAGCTGATCTGTTATTAAATATAAGTTTGTGTCGTGTCTCTGAATACGAACCTAGGACTCGTGAATTCGTGATTGCGCGCGAAAAGAGTGTAACGAGTTTGCCAACGCTCGCGCACGTAGCGTTTTTTCATTCGCTATCCTACACATTTCAGTCACGCGATAAAGGGCGTGGTATATTTTCATTCTACATGCGCGCAGTCTTTAGCGCGTTGTTACAACATGATGGAGTGCGGAATCAATCGCGCGTTGTTCGTATAAAGGCGGCTATTGTGTTTTAAAATCTTCAGCAATAAAATAAAGGTACTATGACTTATCTATATTTTCTTTGCAGCGCAGCCAGCATACCTAAAGTTCACAGGTTGGTAACCTTTTTTTGCTCTTTTCACACATTGGATCTGTGCAGATGGACGGAGTGGCTGACGAAGCGACAGATTAGCTTATCGATTGAAACTCAACCTTTCAAGATAGATACAACTGAAATCATAAATTATGTCTCTAAATTCTTTAATCTGACAACCGCGGTTGCATTTGCGCTGGGGACAAAATGTTTCCATGATATACATATACTTACAACTACTTGTTCTGGGTCTGGGTGTTGTGGAACCCTGGTTCTCGAAGTTTCTGATTTATTATATATTCTAATATTATGTATTATTTATTCTAAAAACCCAGCTTATTCTAACGCATGCTCTAACTCTTAGGTGAAATGCTAGAAGCTTTTCTAATATTGACGGCTGCTATGACAAAGAAAGGAGACCAGCAGTTGTTGGAACACGGCAAGTTCTCACAGACGTACAGTGATGCAGCTGATGAGTAAATTCCTTTTTTATTTATTCCCGCCTGCACCAAATTCTTAGTTCATTCCTTACTTTTTGAGAACTAGGTAGCGTTGGCATTTTCATGTAGGTAAATTCACATCTCACATCGTTAAGTGCGTCCTAAAAGTTAGGCCGGTACCTATCTCATGCTCGTCTGCACTAAACTTGTTTGATGCCTAGCTTTTAAGGAAGTGTCATTCTTAACAACTGACGTAGCTAAGTGAGATAAGCACAAACCTTAAGTTTGTATTAAGCCAACACATTGCTACGCCGTACATGCCGCCCACGATTGACACGAAAGCTGACCTGACCATTTTCTATGGCCAAAAATATAATCGATAATCGAGCCGTCATCTATTGGTACCATCACCTTAGCTTTCGTGTCATTCGTCTAAGACTACGGCTCGTATTCAGAGACAAGACTCAAGCATTGATCTGTACTTAAATCTCGATTTGAGTCGAGATTCTAGTTCTTGAACAGTACTTACGTATAGATTCAATGATCACAGTTCAGCTGATCTGTGATTAAATCTATGCTTGAGTCGTGTCTCTGAATACGAGCCTACGTCTACTTCGTGCGTAGTAACCTATTGGAAAATTTGGAAACCGGCGGTGTTGGGATTGAAAGTCGGGGTACCTTCCGCTTGGCCAAATCTGCTTTTTACTAGTAACAATTTAGTGCGGCTTCTATCTTTCATGTGGCAGTCTAAGCCTGTGTCTGCAATATTATTACGTAATTATTTCCAGATTGAAATCGACACCAGATTTCGAGGCAACGGAATTCAATACTGCGTTGGCCGCACAACTGAACAAAGATCTCACAGAAACGGCCAAACCAGACACACCGAAAAACATTGCGCCTTTTATGAAAGGTATTTTGCCTTTATTTTGGAGAAAGTTAGCGTTCTAATATTTGTTGAGTTAATCTCTTTTTGTTGGTTATTTTACCCGGCTGACCTGCCGGTCCGGGTTATGTTTTTCTTATTATTCATGTATCTTTATGTGTGTGTATTTGGCAAATAAAAGCAAAGGATATGTAGCAAGGATAAAATCCGTGTTATTCTTTTGGAAATAAAAGATCAAGATGCATTTCTAAACTCGTTCGTTTATTTCAGATATAGTGAATATTTGCTCAAATTTTTTGGCGCAATATGCAGAATTCAACAGTGAGTAATGTAAAAGATAATATACAGTTTTTTAATGAATATTTGTATATTGCTACATTAGATTGAAATACATACAACTAATATTATTTCATGATCATCACCCCCAGCCCAAATTCGAACACTGCTTATAGGCCTCTCCTTTTGTCTGCAATTCCCCACAGTAACGCGTAAACGTAGGAAAGATCGCGTGAACAACTGCGCGCTTGGAGCGTGCAACATAAACTAACAATTATGGTGAACAACCGAAATAAATGAATTAAATTAAATTAAATAAACTAATACTACGCGTTTTCCGATGCGCATTACTGAGTGCCTAGCAGTGTGCACGATAGCGCGGAGGCAATTGTCAAAATCTTTAACTTTTCTTACACACATGTGACTAACGTTTGACCATAATCTCACCAAATTTTAAGCGATGAAGCGGTCATCGGTGCAGCATGATTGTCTAGAAGATACTTAGTCACTCTGATCTTCGTACGAAACACAAACGCCGGCAAGGAATTCCACTCTTTGGCTGTACCGTCGATGCACACACATTAGACACTTACTCTCTCCCGCGCACAATCGAAACAGGCACGCGTTACTTACACCTTCAGACGCTGCTTCTTTTGCGCGCGCAACCCACGCACAACGTCAATCACGCGGTAAAGTGCGTACGTGTAAAGGTAACTATTCTTGTGCAAGCATCATCTAGGTACGGTCCGCGATGTTTAGGTACTATATCGGCTGCACATCTCGCTGCTGGACATCAATGTTTTTTGTAGTACCTATTTGCACATTTTACAAATAACCCCATTACATTTATTTGCTCGTTTATACCATCAGAGGACAAAGGACCAGCGTTTCGGCTGCTAGTGAAGACAATGAAAACTAAACCGAACGATCAACTGTATGAGAAGGGAAAAGCGCGAAGAACCAACGGCAAAGCTGCTACCGAGTAAGTTTTATACCACTACAAATAATGCTATTCTACACCCAATTGGCAATAAAGTTTGTTATTGTGTATGAAATTCTACATTTTACGTTGCAAAAAAATACTAGGTTTATAAAATTCAACTGTTTTGGAGTAACGTTCAAACTCAATTATTGAGCTGTTCGGGATAGTAAAAAAAGTCAAGTGTCAAAGATAATCCTGCCCCTAAAGGGATTATATAGTTACCAGCGGTCGCCGGTCGCTTCGCTCGCGCGGTACCCGTATAAGAAGCCTATTCTTCCTCAGGGTTAAAGCCATACCAAATTTTAGAGAGACTGAGCTATTTCGTATTTATAAAATAATTGTGATTGATCTACGCACCGTGCTACGTCTTAGAAGCACGGCATAGCAGCTTTTGCATCTAGCTCCATAGCTCCAGAGACCAAATGATCGTTCCCATATCATTTTTCCATAATTTAGCCGACAAAAAATGTGAGTAAAGTAAAAAAAAAAGTAAAAAGGTGAGTAAACAAAAATTTGCTTCGCGTCTTGCTACGGCGTAGCAGCTCCGCGTTGTAGCTTCATCAACATCGTAGGAAGAGCTATTTATATCAGCTGATATATTTAGCTGTACCGGAATATTACTTCCAGGCTTGAGAAATCAAGAGGCTTGGAGAGCGACCACGACGATCCCAACTTGTCTCAGGAAATCCACGGGGCCCTGTCCAAGTTGGTGGAGTCCGAGACTCCTGCAGACTTCAAGGCTGATATGACAGGTTTGAACCAGTCTACTTGACCAGTGTTCTTTATGCACTGCCCCTTGCCCCGTACGATCTACTTTACGATTTCGGTAAGGCGGTGACGTAAGTTGACAGTCTATAAGATTTATGGTTATTTTTATAATGTCACTGGCTAATAATTGACATTACTATCGTATCGTAAGGGTTAGTCCACCTAGTTATACTATTAGTTATACGATATAACAAAATGAACAAAAAAAAACTTTTTTATAAAAAAAAAAAAATATACGACTGAGGTGGCAAACAAGCATACGGCCCACCTGTTGGTAGGCGGTTACCGTAGCCTATGAGTGCTTGCAATACCAGAGGCATCACGCACGCGTTGCCAACCCCGAACCCCCTTCCCCCTAAAGAGCTCTGGCAACCTTACTCACCGCAGGATCACAACACTATTTGAAACAAATAATGTTATTTGGCTGCGATCTTCTGTAAGGCGGAGATACCTCCCCAGGCGGGCTGCTCCAATTTAGAACGAGAAAATCTCGCTTTGCCCTACCTCCTCCAACTATGCCCTACCTCCTCCAACCAAACTAAACGTATTACAAAAAAAAATATAAAGGTTAACATCAAGAATTTACATACAGTCTAATAGGATTAATAGGTCTAAAATCTAATAGGAAGTATATTACTATCGCAATGTTTCCAGAAAAGTGGCTCTGTATGTTAATTCTTGATGTTAATATCTTTATAATTTTTTTTTTGTAATAACTTATAATACCCTTAAATTTTATTAGGCGGTTGTGTATTAACGAATATAACTAAATGGACGAGCCCAATCCAAAATAATCGGATCCGTTTAGTTGCCTCATAGCTCAGTTGGTAGTAACTCTGCCTTCTACGCTAGAGGTTGCGGGTTCGATTCCCGCACAGGACAAACATTTGTGTGATGAATACCGATGTTTGTTCTGTGTCTGGGTGTTAAATATGTATCTATTATGTATATCTGTCTCTGGTACCCATAGTACAGGCTATGCCTAGTTTGGGATCAGTTGACCGTGTGTGATATGTCCGGAATATTTATTATTATACTGCTCAGTATGACTGTTCGGTTTTTTTTATTGTTCATTTTGTTATGAAATGAAATGAAATGAAATGAAATAAGTTTTATTTGACGAACTCAGACAGAAGACAGGAAGAAACAAAACAATAGGTTAAAAATAGGGAAACAAAAGACAGGACAGCAACATAAAAGTATGTACCTACCCAGGTTTAAATAAATAAGTAACTCAGGTAGGGGCACTTAATAAACAATAAAATTATTATAAATAAAAAAAGAAAAACCTTACAGCTACATAATAAATTATAAAATACTAGATACCTACTAGAATACGGAAGTTAATGTTACCTATTTCTCCGCACCCACCAGCCTCCCGTGCTGTTTTAGCCAAAAAGGCATAGTCTCAGCTTATTGCTGCTACACATTTTGATATATGCTACAGCGCTGGTTTTCAGACCAAACCTTATGGGTGACCTCACGAACCGTGTTATATCGTGTAACTAATAGTATAACTAGGTGGACTAACCCTATCGTAATCGTAACGCTATCGTGAATTATTCATGCTCGGGCCTCAGGATATATCTTACTACTGAAAATAACAAAAACGTAAAGTAACAAGGGGATTTTTGTTTCAGAAACTTTGGACCTCTGTTCAAAATACCTTTCGGAGCGTGCTGTCGATGAAAGTAAGTGCTTTGTCTGCCTGTCTGATTGTCAGGCCAATTTATTAATGACTAGTGAAACGCCCGCGAGTTGGTTCACACGTTATATTTTCCTTACAAACTTCAAATATCCACTACGCCCTTTGGGGCCTACACTACACCACTATACTCTCCCACTACTCTGGCTGGGGACTTGCTTTATTAGTTAGTAAAGATTTCATGACAAGAAGATTTTTCACTACTGCAAAATCTGGGCATGTGCCAAATGTCCGACCATGCCTCTGACTACCCCACATCTGATCTGATGTGGAAGACAAGAATCTGATCGCCTGGAGTTCTGGGAGGATGTCTACTATTCGTGGGGATAAAAGTCGTGAGCCTATTATTTTATATTGTAACTAGCTGGTGCCCGCGACTTCGTCTGCGCAGGATTAGTATATATACTTACTTGACACTTAGCGTCATATTTTGGACAATTCACACAATATCTTTATAAATTGTAGCCTATGTGTTATTCTGATGTATAAGCTATATTATTGTGAAGTTTCATTAAAATCCATTCAGTAGTTTTTATGTGAAAGAGTAATCCATCCATCCATCCATACTTACAAACTTTTTTTTTTTTTACAACTGAGTTGGCAAACAAGCATACGGCCCACCTGTTAGTAAGCGGTTACCGTGGCCTATGAGCGCTTGCAATACCAGAGGCATCACGCACGCGTTGCCGACCCCGAACCCCCCTCTCCCTAAAGAGCTCAGGCAACCTTACTCACCGCAGGAACACAACACTATTTGAAACAAATAATGTTATTTAGCTGCTAATATTACTAATATTTGAAACTTTCGCGTTTAAAATATAAGTAGGATTTTCAAGATTAAATTAACACGTAACCGAGCGGTTACCGTAACAATCGCTTATGTGGGCAACTAATGTGTGATAATATTCATCATAATGGTGTTTGTGAACTCTAGCCACTTTATTTATGTGTAGTTGAACGCGGGCCAGCCTTCGATATTCTGATCAAGGAGCTAGAAAGAGACGGCGCCGAGCCTTTCACTCCCGAATACCCTCCTATCGGAACTAAGTTTGCTGCCGCTTACACGTGAGTTGAACCTTTGTTTGAACTCTCTTTCAGTACCTAGCATCTTCCTTAATGTATTAAGGTGAGGGTTTCATTGTTTTATGATTTTTTTTCAATGACCGCAAAACGCACAGTTTTGATTTTTATGATAAAGATAACTTGAGCATTTTATTTACGTAAATCCAAGACAGAAACGCGATTGGTAAAACTTTTCTCGATAGATTTATTTTTTAAAGTTGGGTCCTCTGCAACAGTTTTTTCGAAAATACTCTGAGACTAGAACAAAAATAACTTTTTTTAAAATATTGTGTTAGACAATAGCATTGGGTACATAAATCCAACACACTTTGAAAAAAACATAGATATTTTTTAAGATAATCGATATTTTCTTATATTTCGCTTACGTCGATTACTTTCGAGCGCCTTCTAACGCTTGCTATCTCTTTCCGCATTCAATTATAGTACATAGCGCTGTCACTTTCTTCACTCCGCCCACTCGACATTTTATTATGATTTGTGTAGCGCCTTAACCTACTAGCTTCCACCCGTGGCTTCGCTAGCGTGGTACCTATATAAAAAGTAGCCTATATGCTATTAGTTCATAGTTCATAGTTATTTATTCCATAAAACAAGTCATTGTATTGCTTATTGTATTCTAGGTAAAGAACTTTATTTATTACAAGTTTCAACGTAATCGGTTGAGCCGTTACGGCGTGATTGAATAACAAACATCTAAACATCCGAACATCCTCACAAACTTTCGCATTTATAATATTAGTAAGATTAGTAGGATAGTAGGATATTTGTATTCTTCAAAAAAACCCTGGCCGGGGCGCTCGTTAATTTGTTCATATAAAACTTTTCAGATTGAAATCAGCTCCGGGACTTGGAGGTGTTGTTCCCGACCCTGAAACAGCCCCTCAGTTCATCCCGATACTGCACAGAGCCGTCGACACGGTTACGCCAAAAGCATTGGCCAACGATATGAATGGTAACCACATTACTATTTTATTTTTTAAAAATATTCCGGACATATCACACACGGTCAACTGATCCCAAACTAGGCATAGCCTGTAGCTATGGGTACCAGAGACTGATATACATAATATATATATATTTAACACCCAGACACAGAACAAACATCTGTGTTAGTCACAAATGTTTGTCCAGTGCGGGAATCGAACCCGCGACCTCGAGCGCAGAAGGCAGAGTTACTTCCAACTGAGCTACGAGGCCAGTCATTACTATTTTTTGTGTCGTTACAACCTCTAAGCAGGGTTTGCTTCGTGGGAGATTCCCCGACTTTCGGTACAGCAGTATTCAACGTGTTCCTATTGTTTTTAACTTGTAAGATTTGTTTCGGTCCCAAATCATCATCGTCAGCTGAAGTCCACTGCTAAACATAGGCCTCCCCCAAAGAGTGCCACGACGTAAGGTCTTGAGCCTTCTCCATCCACCGACTTCCTACAACCTTCAATACCAATAATTTACAAACTCCAATTTAAAAAAAATCTATAATTAAAACCTCCAATAATTTAATTATTTTATTAAAAATACTGAATTTTCAAAAGTCGAAGAACATACTTCATTGCCATTTGGGTTTAGAATAGGCCCCACAAAGTCAAAAGGCATTTCTTTCAATAAAATCACTAGGATCACTTTGAAACGTCTTAGAAACTAGGTGAAGCTATGCCTGTTCCTCGCGACCAAGCCTAGAAGAATCAGGCAACAAACACGGCTTGGTGCCTATCATTTTTTTCGATGATTCACACGGGATAGCATACGTAGTATGACCCTAATAAATAAATAAAAATAAATAAATATTCCGGACATGTCACACACGGTCAACTGATCCCAAACTAGGCATAGCCTGTACTATGGGTACCAGAGACTGATATACATAATAATAGATATATATTTAACACCCAGACACAGAACAAACATCTGTGTTAGTCACAAATGTTTGTCCAGTGCGGGAATCGAACCCGCGACCTCTAGCGCAGAAGGCAGAGTTACTACCAACTGAGCTATGAGACCAGTCAAATGTTTGTTTACTGTGTTAACCTTTTGTTAATTCCTTGTTCTTTTATTGTAATTATTCTCATTTCCAATGTTTCTTCCAGAGGTCATTGAGAGATGCGCGAACTATCTATCAGCGTTCATACGTGATAGAGGTATAAACACTTCATCTTACTTCATAATATCCTACTAATATTATAAATGGTTAAGTTATGGAATGAGCTTCATTCCGAGGTTTTCCACAACATGAAGGGCTTCAAGAAGAATATAAAAAGATTTATCCAGGGCAGGCAACGCATCAGCAATGCTCCAGGTGTTGCAGATGTCAATAGGCGACGGTAACCATCAGGTGTTCCGTAAGCCTGTTTTTTTAATGTTACACGGACGGAGGTATAACATTTAAAAAAAAACTAAAGTTTGTGAGGTTTTTTTTTTTTTTTTTTTTTTTAATTTTCTACGGTGGCAAACATGCTTCCCCCCTCCTGATGGTAAGCGGATACCGTCGCCTATTGACATCTGCAACACCTGTTTGGATGTTTTTGGTTCAATCACGCTGTAATGGCTCAACCGATTTTGATGATACTTGGAATAGATCGTGTTCTTTACCTAGAATAGCATATAGGCTACTTTTTATCCAGGTACCACGCGCACGGAAGCCGCGGGCAGAAGTTAGTATTTTATAAGAGACATGCCATAGTTCTACATTTTGTTTTTGGACATATCACACATGGTCAACTGATCCCAAACTAGTCATAGCCTGTACTATGGGTACCAGAGACTGATATACATAATATAATATATATTTAACACCCAGACAGAACAAACATATGTGTTAGTCACAAATGTTTGTCCAGTGCGGGGATCAAACCCGCGACCTCTAGCGCAGAAGGCAGAGTTACTACCAACTGAGCTATGAGGCCTGTCTATATTTAGTTATTCAGATCAATTATTTCATCAGATAAGGCTGTGCAGGCGCTACTGAAAATGATGAAGACAAATCCGGGTAAAGAATTAGCAAAGAGGAACAATTATTCCATGGAGTACGGTACTGGTGCCATTGAGTAAGTTATACTTTTCCTACAAAAACGTAAGGTCTTGTTAATTTAATTCTAAACAGTTTTATGCCACAGATATGTAGGGTTTATATTGCAATGTTAACATTTCTTTATTTCGAATCGACACCTTTACAGAACGAATATGGTTCCAATTTTTCTATGACTTATCTGGTGACCTTCAAGTCATTGATATAAGATTCAAATTGCAATGACTCACGAGAATGGAATATCTGTGTCAATAAATAAATAACAGCCAACTGTCACATACATTGTCCTGACCCCACCCTAGGTTTCCCTGTGTCGTGGGTATCAGAAACTATGATACCATGGTACCACAACACCCATACCTGGAACAAATATGTAGGTAGACAGGTGAAATGGTCGAGGGCTCAGCTACGCTGCTTTTCAGCCTCGCCATAAAATGTCTGCTGTCGTCACAGCAGGTTTGATCCTCGGAAGCCATCAGCCGCTATCAGGCGATGAAGAGAAGGGCACAGATCATTATTATAACCTATGTAAGTAGGTAGGTAAGTATGGTATAACATCGAGCTAGCAGCAAATGGCATCCGACATCCAGGATAAAATAAATATATATCTGATCATGCAAACATTTGTCCCGCAGCGGGAATCTCCCGGGAATCGGTCCCGCACCCCTTGCGTCTCAGACGGGCACTCGCCCGCTATGCCACCGGGGTCGTCACTAATGTATACATAGTGTGGAGTGAATCAAAAATATGTTTCAGAACTGAAACTGCGCCGATTATCGTACCATTCCTACCTGTGAAAGACATCTCGGACGAAGCGAAGGGCAAACTGACCTCTGATATGGAAGCCTCTACTCCTCCAGAACTAAAACTCGCTATGAAAAGTTTGTGGCTAATATTATGATTCTTGTATACAAGGTGATTCATAACATGTAAGTAGGTATACCATCCCGAAAGAGGGTTATTCTATCAACAAAATGAATAATATTAGCGAAAACAAAACAATATTTTCATTTTAATTTCTTCTTGTTTTCACAAACTTTCTCAATTTCGCTGTTTTTGGTATTTTTATCATCTTTAGAACGAAAAACAAAACGTAAGTACAAGAAGTTTGGAATCAATATCGCTACCTAAAACAGCTGATTCATTGAGTTTGACCTGATTTAACCCCAAAACAGCTGATTTTCGCTTAGAGTTTTTTCAATGAAAAATGTCGAATTTCCAAAAGCCGTAGAACAAACTTTATTGCCAATTGGTTGTAGAATAAGCCACTTTCGGGATGGCATACATATTATTGAATCACCTTGTATAAAGGTATTTTTAAAGAGCGAAATAACATAATAATATTTTTTACAGGTCTGGTTAAAGATGTTTCAAGCCATTTATCTGAGCCGGTTGCTTTGCGAAGTAAGTACACATTTGAGATAGATAAAATCTGTCGTTACTCAACTTCTTACTTGCTTGCTTGTCGCGTCAATGGTTCTTTCTTGGTCTTCCTGTATTCAGTCAGTGATCAGGTTAAGGTATGGTGCCCTGAAAAGGGCCGCCCATAAAAGAATCAGTGTAGTGAACGGATGGCATCGCCTGCGTTATGCCGTATTGCAAGCGTTCATTGGCTACGGTAACCAACAGTTGGGCCGTAAGCTTGATTTCCCCCTTTCTTGTATAAATAAAATGGAGGTTTCAGATCGTCAGTTTCGTTCAGAATCTTTATGAAGCACTGCACACAGGTGCACCGTTCGTACCGGTGATGCAGTGCACATAAATCGGTGTATGTGTGTGTGTGTGTTATTTGTGTTCTTTTCCTTTTTAAATTATTTTTAGTTATTAATTATATGGCTGTAGTTGGTGTAATATGTGAAAGCTAAAATAAACTACTTTAAAATAGAAATAATAATTAAATATTCCGGACATTATCACACACGGTCAACTGATCCCAAACTAGGCATAGCCTGTATTATGGGTACCAGAGACTGATATACATAACATAATAGAATAGAAAACGTTTATTTGACTTACACACTAAAAACACAGAACGGGCATAGGAACAATACAAATAATAATAACACAAATAACAAAAAAGAACAAGCCGTATAGACACATACCCTATAACTACTACTAACCTATACATAGGTAGGCAGGCATCCGCCTCACAAGCAGAAATCAGCCAGTCTCGCTCTGTGTGTGGGTGTGTGTGGGTGCAGCCAAACAGGCCCTAATAATATAATAGATATATATTTAACACCCAGACACAGTACAAACATCTGTGTTAGTCACAAATGTTTCTCCAGTCCGGAAACGAACCCGCGACCTCTAGCGCAGAAGGCAGAGTTACTAACAACTGAGCTATGAGGCCAGTCAATTGAAAACTTTGAATTGAAAATAGCCCTACCGGATATGTAAATAACGGAACGAAAATGTTGTTGGTTTCAAGGCGGTGCGGCCGGTACAAGATACCCACTAGAGTTCCTGTCGGCTGTCATGAAGTCGCTGGGCACGCGACCGCTCTTCAAGTTCAAAGCGTATGGACAGACGTACGCAGACGCAGCAGAAGTGTAAGGCAATTTTTCAGTTACTTACTCCTACAACACGCAGAAATCAAACTGGGACCAAAACATTACAGCGAGGTGCCTAGTTCTGCGTTAGCTCAGGAACAGAACATGCAATACAAAGAAAACATTAGGATATTTTTGAAACGAACTGCATATTTTGATTTTTGAAAAAGTAGGTATTGTCTAATAAAACAGCTGATTTTCGTTTAGAGTTTTTCAATGAAAAATGTTGAATTTCCAAAAGTTTACAAAACTTTATTGCCACTTTATGGCCGTGTTGGCCCCGGCTGAAGAATAGGCCTCTCCATATCTACCTATCCGCGGATGTCGTAAGAGGCGACTAAGGGAAAGAAGCTAGGGGATGGGCAGCAGCGTCCCTCATCTTAACAACAATATAGTGCTCTAACTGAGCTCGTTCAGCGTGTGGTGAGTATGGGCAAATCCCCCCACATGATAAGGAATTTGCTCTGTCTGTGGGGGAGGCCATGTTCAGCAGTGGACGTCGAACGGCTAAATGATCGAAAATGATGATGATGATTGCCACTTTATTGGTACATGTGTTGAAGTTGACATTATTGTTTTTACAGATTAAAATACGCCGGTCCTCTAGAATCCGATAAGAAAGCAGAGGAGTTGCAGTTCGAAATAGCGGCGGAGATGGCGCGAGGGGTGCCTTCGAGATTAGCCCCTACTATTACAGCGGGATTATCCGGTTAGTACCTACCCACATTGTTGGCCTATCGTCTAACAACAAGTATTCACGTTTTGCAAGTTAGGGCAGCACTTGACTGGCCTCATAGCTCAGTTCGTAGTAACTCTGCCTTTTGCGCTAGAGGTAGCGGGTTCGATTCCCGCACTGGACAAACATTTGTGACTAACACAGATGTTTGTTCTGTGTCTGGGTGTTAAATATATATCTATTATGTATATCAGTCTCTGGTACCCATAGTACAGGCTATGCCTAGTTTGGGATTAGTTGACCGTGTGTGATGTCTGAAAAAAAAAAAAAAAAACGTGAATACCGTTTGACGAAAATTAATAATAATAATACCCAACAGTCACATACATAGTCCTGACTCAACACTAGAGTTCCGTGTGTCGTGGGTATGAGAAACTACGAGTACCATGGTACCACAAAACCCACACCCGGAACATATTTGCAGATCATACAAACATTTGTCCCGCAGCAGGAGTCGAACCCGCACCCCTGAGTCTCAGACGGGCACTCGCCCTTTACGCCACCGAGGCCGTCAATAATAATAATGAAGTAATAAATGAACAACTCATCTGATGAATCAAAATCATTGAGTTGTTGTTGGTCATTGGTTGTGCACGAATGAAGCCTCTAAGAGGCACACTTTAATCCTTTTACTACAATGACAAACAACAAACTGAAGAACTGGCTTATCGAGCAATATTTTTATAAGGTTGACGAATTTTTTGGATCCGTGTGAAATGTAAATTTGTTATTTGTTAATAAATCGTTGTTGTTATTTTCAGATACCATGACCGACGCAGCGAAACATTTGGCTAAAGCAGGAATGGAGAAAGGTGCTAAGCAATATATTGATTAATTTAAAATGGAAAACGTTTATTTAACATATGTATGTTAACACAAAATCACACCTGTTTCCCAAAGGGGTAGGCAGAGACCACGGCTTTCCACTTGCAACGATCCTGACTTAGATTACTTCTTTTGCTTTATTCACTCCCATCACATTCCTCATGGATGCTCGTCGGTTTAGGGTACGCTCAAGATTACACTAAACCTACGAGCATTGGGCCATTTAGTTTATTGACCAAATCGGGGAGATTTGGTCGCGAGGTTCTTCCCTCTTCCAACGGTCCCATTCACACTCGCCTTATACACCTGTTTCGTCAATCTTCTTTCGTTCATCCTCTCTACATGACCAAACCATCTAAGTATACCTTTCTCAGTCCTCATCACTACGTCTTCTTTCACTCTACAAAACACTGTTCCCCGCTCTATCTGAAAGTTACTCCACACATACTTCGCAAAGCTCTCATTTCCACTGCATTTATCATTTATCCTATTTGAAATACAAAAAATACAGAACGGACATAGAAACATACAAAGAGTAAGAAAACAAATGACATAACAAAAAACAAACCTAGTAGGCACCTATATGTAGGTATCTGCCTAACCAAAAGGAGCCAACGGGTCTTGCTCTGTGTCGGATGCAGCCAAACAGGCCCTGACTCAGCTTATTGCTGCTTTACATGTCAAGGTGCCATGCCCATTTCATATATGTTTTGCTAGCTTCCGCCCGCGGCTTCGCTCGCTCGCGTAGTACCTACATAAAAAGTAGCCTTTATGCTATTCTAGGTAAAGAACTTTATTTATTCCAAGTTTCAACGAAATCGGTTGATCCGTTACGGCGTGATTGAACAACAAACATCCAAACATCCTCACAAACTTTGGCATTTATAGTATTAGTAGGATACTTAGGTTTTCTCTGTAACAGCTTGTTTGTTTGTTTTTAGGAAAAGCTCTTGAATACTTGGTGAATCAGATGAAGGAACAGGGAGACGCTCCCCTGGCCCTAATGCAGGGGTATCAACAAACATACAATGATGGTGCTAGGAGGTATTTATTTTTCACATTTTTAATATAAAGTATTTAATGAACTTTATTCTCATATAAACACAGGGCTTACTGAAATGAGATAGTGGGCGCTGGAAACTGCGATACAGTTTTTAAGTTAACTAATGCAGTTTTTCAACGTGTTCCTATTGTTTATAAATTGTAAAATTTGTTTTTTGTCTGTTGTCCCAAATAAAATTCATTTGATTTTTTATTTTATTTTGATATAAGAGCGAATATATCTAGGTTTTACAATATTTAAACTAGCCTCTTGTACCTAACATAAATATAACTAAATATCATCAAAAATGAACTATTATTTAACTAAATAATATGTGATTCATAAATGTATCCCGTAAGGGGCCTATTCTACACCCAATTGGAGAGGTAAAGTCGTGAGACTATTTATTTTTTATTTTTTATTCCTATTCTGCATAGAATCGATTGTGACTTATTTGACTCTAGGATTGAGAACACACCGAGCTTAGCTAACGAGAAGGTTGACAAAGGAACGTACGAAGCGGTGCGGGGAAAGCTTACCGCTTTGACTACCAACAAACCGTCGTCGGAACACGAAAAACACTTGCCTGGTAATAAAACTACCAATCAGCACTAATCATAGGCATCATTTCAGCCGTAAGGCGTCCTATACTGAACATAGGCCTACGACATAGATTTCCAAAGCGATCTATCTCGTGCGGCCTTCACCTGACGGCTCCCAGCAACCTTTGTTAATAAATTATTTCATATTTTTGCCGTGTGGCCCCGGCTGAAGAATAGGCCCTTTAATTTCTACCCGTGGATGTCGTAAGAGGCAACTAAGGGAAACAAAGCTAGGGGATGGGCAGCAGCATTCCCTACCAACAACAAGAGATTAATCTGCCCTCGCCAACCCGCATGCCCAGCGTGGCGAGTATGCGTTAATCTCCCTAAGGATTGTTTCTGGAAATCTATGGGGGATGTTCAGCAGTGGATGCCCTACGGGTGAAATGATGATTATGATATTTTTCAAGTAAATTGGAGTCAGTGGCGGATTTACTTAATCCCCAAGTAAATTTTTAATATATTAAAATATTTTTGCCGCCCTTGTTTTACTATAGAATAAGTACTTATAGAAGTTTGTGGTACCGTTAAATGAAGAATAAATGATATGTGTAAAGAGAAGAGAAGAAGTACAACTTAACCTAAAAAACAAAAAAAAACTGAATTTATCTCGAGATCACCGTGACAGATTTTGATGCCCTTCAGCATACTTGAAGACTAGATTAAACCCTTTAATTTGGCATATGTGTCAATCGTGGCCGCTCGTCGCCCCTAAAATCTGCCGCCCTAGGCTCAAGTCTACTAAGACTGCTGGTTAATCCGCCGCTGGCGTCAATTCACTCAAAGTCAAAAGTCAAGTCAAAAGTCAAAAGGCATTTATTTCAATAAAATCACTAGGATCACTTTGAAACGTCTTAGAAACTAGGTGAAGCTATGCCTGTTCCTCGCGACCAAGCCTAGAAGAATCAGGCAACAAACACGGCTTGATGCCTATCATTTTTTTCGATGATCCTTTTTCACAAAATGGAATTTAAAGCTTCAGTGTGGTGCCGATCGAACTAGGTGAGGCTCAAGAGAAAAGTAATCTAATTATAATCCTTAATAAATAAGAGCTTATAAAAATGTGAAAAAAATGAAGACAAATGTGAGCTTCAACAAATGATCTTGGTAATTCCAGGCGTGATCGACGAGTCTGCGAAGTTCCTAGCTGCGCCGATGCCGGAAAGCGAAGCGGAGAAGCGTCATGTGTTGTCCGATTTGATGGCGCGTAAAGGAGACGAGGTTATTGGACAAGAGGGGCTTTACAAACTCACCTACACCGAAGCTGGCGAAGAGTTAGTAGAATTATAATATTCTTTAAAGCCAAACGGCGTTCGATATGTCTTGTACACCAATGTATTGGTACCATAAACCGTAAACGCTTTCAATTTTTAGGAGGAGGTAGGGCACAGCGAGATTTTCTCGTTCTGAATTGGAGCAGCCCGCCTGGGGAGGTACCTCCGCCTTACAAAAGATCGCAGCCAAATAACATTATTTGTTTCAAATAGTGTTGTGTTCCTGCGATGAGTAAGGTTGCCAGAGCTCTTTAGGGGCGGGGGGGTTCGGGGTTGGCAACGCGTGCTTGATGCCTCTGGTATTGCAAGCGCTCATAGGCTACGGTAACCGCTTACCAACAGGTGGGACGTATGCTTGTTTGCCACTTCAGTAGTATAAAAAAAATAAAAAAAACTGTGATTCGCAGCAGTACAAATATCGTTATATTTCGCAGGATCACTAAAGCTCCAGCCGGAGTCATCACAGCGTACGACGAGACAAAACTGAAAACCAATTTAGATAAAATTAACACTGTTATACCTGATAAAAAAATGCAGGATTTATTAAAAGGTATGATTCTTTCACCGACGGTCATAGGCCCTTTTCAGAGCCACCATACCTCAACCTGGTCACTGACCTGATACAGGATGACCAAGAAAGAATCAGTGACACGATAAGCAAGCAAGCAAGCAAGCAATCATTGACGTCGTTCCCTTCTGTTGGGAATGATGTGTTCATGTCGATCAATCTTTAAATAAATAAATAAATATTCCGGACATACATATCACACACGGTCAACTGATCCCAAACTAGGCATAGCCTGTACTATGGGTACCTGAGACTGATATACATAATGGATTAATATTTAACACCCAGACACAGAACAAACATCTGTGTTAATCACACAAATGTTTGTCCAATGGGGGATCGAACCCGCAACCTCTAGCGCAGAAGGCAGAGTTACTACCAACTGAGCTATGAGGTCAGTCTTTAAATTGTACTATGGCTAACCAGCTTTTCGGGTCGGATTTATAGACAGAAAATGGCAATGCTCTCGGGTCACGCGTCGCTTCGACCTGACGCCCTGATATTGTTTTTAAAACCTGGAGGGCCTCGCTTCCTCATGGACACAGAGTCCCTAAATGATTAATCAAATACTTATGCTCCGTTTTCAGATCCAGCAAACGAAGGAGCTGCCTACATTACAGATTTGATCAAAGGAAGGGGTAAGAACATTTCACACAACTTTTGACGTTAATCGCAAATCAAATCTGTTACTTACCTCTTCTTCTTCTTCCTGCCCTTGTCCCACATTATGTGGGGTCGGCACAACATGTTTTCTTCTTCCACTCTCTTCTGTTAGCCGTCATCTCCACACTCACTTCTTTCTTACTCTTACCATGTTTTGTGTACATACGGGGTTGATAATAACGCCGAAGATGAGACTTTACACGCGTGTAAGTTGTTTTTGTATTTAAATATACATGCATATAAGTATTCTAATTTCGAAGCGGTACTTTGAACCTATTTTAAATCTGTTACTTACCTCATCATCATCATTTCAGCTGTATGACGTCCAATGCTGAACAAGGCCTCCCCCACAGAATTCGAGAGCGAATTCTTATCATGTGGGGGAATTAGCTCACCACGCTGTGCACGCGGGTTTCCATTCTTACGACATCTACGGGTAGATAGATATAACGGCGCCTATTGCTTGCTGCAAATTACCTAATGCATACAATATTTGTACATACAAAGGATAATGCATACAAAGGTTCTCGAGTGGCGACCACGATGCCGATGGACCGACGACATAGTTAAGGTTGCGGGAAGTCGGTGGATGGAAAAGGCTCAAGACCGTTCCTCATGGAACTCTTTGGGGGAGGCCTATGTTTAGCAGTGGACTCCATCAGGCTGATGATGATGATGACAATATTTGTTTGTTGATCAGGTGACGCAATGCAGGTGATTCACGATGGAATGAAGAAGGAAGGAAGCAAGGACTTCCTGAGCGTTGGCAAATTCAAGAAGAGTCACGACGGTGCTGCTGGCATGTAAGATAAACATCTTCAATTCAGCACTCTGAACCACCTACTATAGATCTCCTGATTACCTTAAAGACGTCCACTGCTGTACATATAAATAATAATAAATATTCCGGACATATCACACACGGTCAACTGATCCCAAATTAGGCATAGTCTTTACTATGGGTACCAGAGACTGATATACATAATAGATACATATTTAACATCCAGACACAGAACAAACATCTGTGTTAGTCACAAATGTTTGTCCAGTGCGGGAATCGAACCCGCGACCTCTAGCGCAGAAGGCAGAATTACTACCAACTGAGCTATGAGGCCAGTCAAATATATAACAAAGTTCCACCGCTGCGTCTGTCTGTCTGAACGCGGTCTGAACTCAAAAACTACAAAACGGATTTTCATGCGGTTTTCACCAATCGATGAAGTGATTCATGAGAAAGGTTTAGGTGTATAATTCATTAAGAGTTGGTGTAAATTGGCTGAATTATGACGAAGTTTGTTGAAGATGATGGAAAAATCATGCTGACTGGGAGATTTACTGGCGTGCGCGGCATAAACCAATAAGTTACAAATCCATAATAAATCATAGATGTTTAATTTAAATCCATGTCCACTGTCCACATTCTTTTAGGCTGGAATCTGCATCGCACTTTGGGGGGCAGAACCCCGCACCGGTTCTCTTGGAGAAAGTCACCGACCGTCTCGATTCTATTCCTAAAGTTGGAGGCACGGATATGGGCAGAAAACACATGAGCGGTGTGTTATTACAAAATTTACCATTATTATTGTTTTGCTAAACACAACACCATGTTGCATCGGGTCTATTAGTGTTATTTATTTACTTCATTTATAAATTATGCAAGCTAAGTCTTATAATAATAGTTCTTCTTCTTCTTGTCGTGTCACTGATTCTTTCATGGTCATCCTGTATTATGTTAGTGACCATGTTAAGGTATGGTGGCCTAAGACCGTCGATGAAAGAATCAGTGTTGTGAAAGGATTAAAGTGCGCCTCTTAAGGCTCCTTTCGCGCACAAAAACAAGTATTAAAATGAAAAAAAAAAGTGTTGTGTAATGGTTAGTAGAAGAAGATAGCCCCGCCGGCCGGCTGTCTGCTGTAGCCAGGGTTGGTCTGCGAGGAGTGTACTCCAGAGTTCATCAGCTCATCAATAATAGTTTTTATAGACCGTAGCTATATTTGTAAAATATTTGGTATTTTTTTTACAAATAGCATGAACTGTAGTTGCTTTACCTACTATATATTTTATATAAGGTGGTTCATAATATGTATACTATCCTGAAAGCGGCTTATTCTTCACATAATTGGCTATAAGGTTAGTCTACGACTTTTGAAAATTCGTAATTTTCCACTGTAAATACTCTACGCAAAATCTGCTGTTTTGGGGTCAAATAAGTTCATACTCAGCTTTCATTATTCAACTGATTGGTGTTAAACATCTCGTACGTTTAATAATTAGTTATAAAGCCGATAAAAAAACTCAAAAACATTAGATTTGAAGTATTTAGGGAAGACAATTTTTTTTTTTTTTTTTTTTTTTTTTTAATACGAAATAGGCTAACGTTTGACCACAATCTCACCTGATGTTAAGTAATGATGTGGTCTACGGTGTAGCACGTTTGCCTAGAAGAAACCTATTCACTCTGGTCTTGAAGACAAATTATAGGTATTCGGAAACACAGACGCCGGCAACGAGTTCCACTCTTTGGCTGTCCGCATTATAAAGGTAGACGCAAAGCGCTTGGTGCGGCAAGGTGGTATATCAACCATGAACGGATGTCGCGTGTCCGTGCGTCTGGTTGTCCGATGATGGAATGGGGATGGGGGACTAAATCAAAGAGTTCAATCGCACACTCTCCGAAATGTATCCTATAAAAGACCGATAGGCTGGCTACTCGGCGACGATGATCGAGGCTCAGAAGCTTAGACTCAACTAAGTCATCATTACCTATGAGTCTTTTGGCTCGTCTTTCTATGGTTTCGAGGGCCTCAAGCTGGTATTTGGCTGAACCGTCCCAAAGGTGTGAACAGTACTCCATACACGACCGGACTTGTGCTTGCTACAGATTAAGGAGCTGTCCCGGTGTGAAGTACTGCCTCACCTTCGACAGTATGCCTAGCTTTTTTGCGGCTGTCTTGGCCCTGGACTCAATGAAAGAGCCAAAGTTGAGCTTAGGAGTAAGTGAGAACCCTAGAAGTTCAAGCTGGTTAGATATCGGTATGGATACATCTCGGAAAGTGGGAGTTAGATGGAATTGACTCCTCTTAGCGGAAAATAGACACGCCTGGGTTTTTGAAGGATTGAACTTGACCAAGTTAGCGTCGCCCCAATCGGCAACTGCTTTCAGAGTCAAGTTCATTCTATCAACCATAGCTTCTCTGTGATACTGAATCTGGGATCCACTGTAACGTGCATCGGGTATGTATCTCTCTACAACTGTGCTATCGTCAGCATACCCAATGATACCGGGCTGGAGCAGATCGTTAATATGAAGCAAGAATAGTGTCGCAGAGAGAACTGATCTCTGAGGAACCCCGGCATTAATTGCCATATGATCAGACGAGCAGCCGTCAACAACTACTCGAATTGAACGGTCTCTCAGAAAATCTGATACCCATACGCACAGGTCAGCGGATAAGCCGTAACCCGGAAGCTTACTTAAAAGGCCCTCGTGCCAGACCCTGTCAAAAGCCTTTGAAATATCCAGAGAGACAGCAAGAGCCTCACCGTTCTTCTCAATGGCCTCGCTCCAAAGGTGAGTGGCATACGCAAGAAGGTCCCCTGTGGACCGGTTTCGGTGAAATCCGTATTGCCGGTCACTGAGGAGTTCATTCTGTTCGAGGTATGCCAGGAGCCTATTGTTAAGTACTCGTTCCATACTCTTACATAGTATGGACGTCACTGAGATGGGTCTATAATTGGCAGGGTTAGCACGACTACCCTTCTTGGGCACAGGCTGCACATTGGCAAGCTTCCAGGATTTCGGCACTTGACCCGTATCAAGAGAGAGGCGAAAGAGGCGTGTCAATACAGGAGACAATTCTGGCGCACAAGTCTTTAAAACAATCGCTGGAATACCGTCCGGGCCGCTAGCTTTATTAACGTCCAGATTGCGTAGCGTTTTGCGAACCTCCACCTGCCGGATACGGATGTCTGACATAAAAGTCTCACATCCATTCGAAGGGTTTAGAGGTATTGCGCTACCAGCATCTAGACGCGAAGATTCCGCAAAAAGAGAAGCAAATAAAGGACATTGGGCAAATTTGTATGGAGCCAGGGCCCCGATTTTTTTTAATCCTGCAATAATGAAACTTTCAGTTTTACATTGTGCTAATCGTGTAGATTTCAAATATGTGCGGCTTTTATTGTAAAGCAGCCGGAGTAAAGAGATATAGGTCGTTAAAGTTTATTATAATACCTGGTTGACAGTGTATGAAATGTTATTATTTTGAACATTACAATATTAATTTTCAATTCTATGTTGTTATTAGTTTAAAATACTGACAGATCTACGTGAAAAGGGAGGATATTACTGGATCCTGTACGCCTGGACCTCTTCAGGTCGGAGGATGTCTACCATGTAAAAGTATTTTCATATTCAATATCTACCTACATATATTATGGTTATTAAATAGTACCAAGGATGATACTCTGATATTACCTATTAAACCCAAATAAAAAAAAATGAATAAACATACAATTTTTATTTCAGATTAGCAGTAACCAATGGTATTTAATTAACTGTTATATTATTGATAAACTATGAAATAAAAAAAAATACTACTTGAATAATACACAAAAATCAATCTTTACAAAATGTACCTACAGCATTTAACAACTTTTTCACTATCAATTTTTTTTCATTCACTGTTAGAATTTGATAACCATGATGATAGACTAGCCCCTTCTGGAGTGTTAATAACATGCGATCTTGCTCGTAAGACCTAAGAACCACATCCACAGCACACTCTTCGATGTTCAAACCGTCTAACGGCAGCTTGTTCCGCAGGAACGTTTTGCACCAATGTCATTTTTTAATATCAGTAAAAATAATAGTTATTGTCATTGTAGTTAGGTACCTCATTTAAAATATACCTACGGATAAAAAAGTTACATTACTAGCAACCCCTTTCAGACTTTCGTACGACTAGTTATGCTCATTTTTACGGCTGCCGAATTTTATATGATGCATCTTTAGGAGAATGCATGCACATGATGCACACCAAGCAAGCAGAGACACGGCAGGGCGTTGCGTTGCAATTTAACTTTTAAACAAATAGCGCTGCGCTCTTTTCCTCGTCGTACCGCGTTCGATGTGTGGAGCTCCTGAGGCTTCATCATCAACAACCTGTAGGAGTCCACCGCTGGACATAGGACTCCCCCAAAGAGTTCCACGACGAACGGTCTTGAGCCCTTTCCATCCACCGACTTCCCGCAACCTTTACAATGTCATCGGTCCATCGGGTGGGGGGCCTTCCAACACTGCGTCGCCCGGTTCGTGGTCGCCATTCGAGAACCTTTACTCCCCAACGGTTATCGGTTCTGCGAGGTTTCATAAATCGTAAAATAATATTACTTAGGAAAATGTAGAAACTTACCTGATGTGGTTAACCAAGACGTGACAGTATTAAGGATTACCGGTGGCTGGTCTTGTACCAGGAATCGTCGAAATCTTGAGCCTCAAGCAATAGTGCAATTGGCAATTAAGAATTTCCATTTTTTACTCAAAAACTAAAAACCGGTATATATACAAAAGTACTCTGTGCTAAAAACCGAAACGGAATCTGCAAGTCACAAATGACAATGGTTTATTGTGACAGTCAAAAACAATTGATTGCGGGTAGGGTTTTGTTTCGCTGCACTATACCAATCGAAGAAAAGCGTTCGTAGTAAGAAGGTAGCATAAACATAACACGGAAATGACTATTTTCAGCGTTTAATATAACTCCACTGCTTTAGAGCTTTTCATGACTAAAACTACTACTTTAAATTAACAAAATGAATTAATTAACTCATCAAATAACTGCAGGTTGGGGCCCACGATTACCCATGTCCTTTGCTTTATCTTTAGCGGTGTGAGCTAGCGACCCATCAGGTTTCAACAGCGGAGGCAGTGAGGGACGACAGAAGTTCGATTCAATCGACTTAGCAAGGGACCAAAAAGCTTTGCTTCCTGCAGGGTATGAAGCTAGCTTATTCCCTATTCGGCTAATGTGATCAAATCGAGCTCTTCGTAATGCCTTCTTACAGGACTTGGCAGCTTTGTTAAAGGCTTTCTTCCACTCACGAACATCATTCGACTTCCGGTTTCGGGCGTCAACCCATGCTAAGTAAGCCTCTCGTTTTTGCGCTTCAGCGCGAGAACACTCAGCTCCGAACCATGGGTGAGCTTTACCAGACTGCGGCATATCGGAGAATGGAATAAAATATTCCATTGCTTGACGTATTACGTCTGTTACGGCATCTGCACAAGTCGAAGGATCGTTAGAAGTGAAGTAGACCGGCTGCCAAGGATAGGATGCAAAAAAAGACCGCATCTCATCCCAATCAGCTGACTTGTATCGCCATACTCGCCGGGTACCCTTAAGGCTGGGATCGGGTGGGGAATACGTTGACACAGACTTCACCAGACAATGGTCGGAGCTACCCAATGGCGATGCCACCGACACCGAGTGACGGTCTGGATCTGTTGTCAGTAGAAGGTCCAGACAATTGGCAGTGTGGCCGTCAACATCAGGTATCGGGGTCGCCTCTTGGACAAGCTGGGTAAGATTTAGCGCTAACGCAAGTTTGCGCGTCTCTCTTCCAGCGTGATCGGTAAACTGGTTTGTGTACATTTATGAATCACCTCGTATATAAGTATAAGTAGCAACCTAAAATATTTTTTTAAAGAATTATGTCAAAAAACTATTTATTTTTCAGATACATCAAGTATTACTGCGTCCTATATCGCCGGCGTAGCCACGACGGAGTGTAAGTTTGTTTTTACAATATACGCACAAGATAACGAGCACGGCGGATGATCAAAGAAAACCTTTTTCATTTATTTTATGGTACCAATACCGAAATATACCGTTTCGCATTTCAAACCCCAGCTTAGCGTTATAACTATTATTTTAGGTCTCGAAATATTTTGGTTACCTGAATTTATCGGTATGATGTCATACCGCTTTATAAAGGTATCTTTATTTTCCGGTTATAGAGTAGTAGTTGTTGAAGCTGCTATTATTTTATTCGTTTTAGTTCATCATTAATAAGTTTTTCAATGAAATCGATGGTTT
Organism: Anticlea derivata; assembly: GCA_947579855.1. Lineage (NCBI taxonomy): Eukaryota > Metazoa > Arthropoda > Insecta > Lepidoptera > Geometridae > Anticlea > Anticlea derivata. Next base: position 10,804,539 of record OX388259.1, on the reverse strand, counting down.
TATCTTAATATTTGCATTTTCAGGTGGTTTAGACGCGAAAGCCCTAGCTGCTATGGACGGAAAAGCTGGCGGCCTATCCTCAACCTCCAGTCCTACATCCCTGGGCAAAGGAGGCCCGGGAGGGGTTGGGGGTAGTGGGGGGTCCGGAGCTGGGGGCATTGGGGGGGCCGGAGCGGATAGCGCGGACGCAGAGCGCAGGCGCAAGGAGGAGGAAGCGAGACGGAAGAGGGAAGAGGCAGAGAGAAATAGTAGCGCGGAGGCTGAAAGGAAGAGGTTGGCTAGGCTCTCTGGAGCGTCAGGTAAATTGTATACATATAAAACTTAAGACCGCTCCTGCGGTGTTAACTAAGACGCGAGCCGAGATGCGCGGGTGTAAACGCGAGGAACGAGTGGCCTGACTAACATGGTTAATTTTGAATTTAATTTGAATTATTGTTTAAATTTCTCATTCACTCGTTCGGAACATTATTCCCACGATACAAGGTATCCTATATTGTTGGATCTGCAGGGCTATTTTAAAACATCAGTAAAGTTTCCGATCAGAAACATCAGCTTTTCTCAAACCATTTGGAATGAAAACCAACGAACGGCAGAATACCAGCGCCTAACTACTCCTGAGTGGTAAGGCAATTATGCTGAGTCGAGACCTTTTTGCTGTTGTAGCGCACAATAACATTTCACGTGTTCTTTTTAATAAGTTTTTGTGTGTTACCTCTCTGTCTTTGTTTTATATTTTCGCTCTCTGTGTCTTGCTTCTATTGTGATGTGTATTGTGTGCCAAATTTGTGAATAAATATCTGTCAACGATCTTTTGATATCCGCTTATAGAGCTGGTTTGAGAAAAGCTGGCGTTTCCGATCGGGACTTCTTCCGATGTTTTAAAATAGCCTTTCAGGTAGAACTATCTATTTCGATGAGTTACTAAGTGGCAAACAAGCATTCGGCCCACCTGTTGATAAGTAGCCTATGAACGATATAGCGATAACATAAGATAGTTACTATGGCTAGTTTTCTTTCTAACACCAACAACGACACTGGAATCCTAGTGAGAGGTCAGAACTAACGTATGTATGTGACGGTTGGGTGGTTTTCGTTTATTCACCCAAGTACTGGTAACAAACCAGTTACAAACTGGTTACAAGTAACAATCTGGTTACAGTTAATGAACTGTTTACAAGTAGCATACTGGTTACAAGTAGCATACTGGTTACAAGTAGCATACTGGTTACAAGTAACATACTGGTTACAAGTAACATACTGATTACAAGTAACAAACTGGTTACCAGTCACAAATTGGTTACCAATATCCGTGGTCCCCTGTACCAGGTGCTGAATTCGATCCGGAACGCGAGGCAGCTATTAGCATATTGCACAAACAGCTTCGATCTAAAGGCAGTGAAGTTTTGTACAAGCAGCCGCAGACTGAGCTCACGCATTCTCAGGCCTCCGCTTGGTAAGTCGAATCGCTACTTAGCGTACTTGGTCCTTCCTTGTAACCATTTTACATGGAGACAGCAACTTGCACACTTTGTGGTTTAGGCGGAAAATTACACGGGTCAGGCCCTCTGCCCCTGAGCAGCCTTTATCGTTCACCTAATGGAAACCGATCGTTGCAGTGATGTTTTTTTTTTACAACTTCAACCCCGCTGCACCAGATGTTCTGTGCTGAGTTTCGGAATTCCTTTCTTAATGCACCCTTCTTAATACACAACAAGAAGCTACACTCTAAATTTCGTCCTCCTAGGACTTCTAGTTTAGGCTCTGCATTGACTGTCGGCCAGTTAGTCAGTCAGCAACGTAAGAGTTTTATTTATATTGATTGTGATGATGATCAATCGAGTCAACTGCAAGCTAAAAAAGATTGTGAGAAAGTTGACATGGGTTAGAAAGGATGAGTGCTGACATGATGGCTGAGGGGAAAATGGAAGAAGATTCGACACAACATAATGTGGGAAAAGAAAGATTATGATCTATTTTTCAGGCTCGGTATGAAACCGCCCATGAAGGTGGACAAAACCGTGAAGGAATCTCCGGACACCGCTCGCCTCAGCAAGAAGTTCGAGAGGAAACTCAGCGCGCTCGTCAGCAAATGTACGCCTATCGACATGAATGACACGATGCAAGGTAAAGTTATCTTTATTAACTTAAAAATAAAGCACAATATTCACCGACATAGCTCTTAGAGTTAGCAAGTTGGAGTGGCAGTCGGCAGGCAGTATAGTTCGTAGAACCGTGAATCGTTCAACAAAAAGCTTCTTGAACGGCGAACAAAAATGTCACGATGCAGTGTTTGAAGCCACCCACCCGATGGACCGACGACATTATGATTGTTGTGGGTAGTCGGTGGATGGAGAAGACTCGAGCCCATTCGCGGTGGTATATAATACCTATTTTATTTATTGCAGATGTCATCATCGAAAGCTCCAGAATTTTGGCAGAGGCGTTTGTCTCTAGCAGTAAGTTATTAATCTTTATTTACATGAATAAAACAGCCGTGTACACTGCTAGGAACATGAAGTTCATTCATTCATCAGTTCACCCGTAGGATGTTCACTACCATGTTGAACAAAAGTCCAAAAGTCGTACAACATATTTTATTGCAAGAATCCCCCTTCGAGAAAGTATATCTATATTTTATAAATCACACTGTATTGCTATATATATATTTTTTATATTTCTTCAGATTACAAGGCCCTCGTGAAGGATGCTCTTATATCGGAGATGCAAAAGCGCGGAAACGAAATACTCATTGAAGTTGATGGCGCAGCGGAGTCATTCTTCTTTGCTGCTCAAAGGTATCCAAAATTAGTAAAATATCCCAGCGTCCTTATCTTTCCGAATGTTGTCTGATTTAAATAAAATAAGTATTATAATTTGGTATACGGAAGGAGTCTTGCAAAGCGTACTGTTAATTCACCACACTAGTTCTTTCGTCATCGTTAAATGCGTAGTAAAGATTGATCTTCACATTCTCGTGCGGACCAAAAAACAAAAGTCGCAACACCGAGAATTTATTTTATTTGTATTTTTTATAGTTTTTATTTGTAATAGTTGTTTTGGTAGTGTTTTAATGACTTCTCAATGAATTTGCCACCACCACTAGTTTTAATTTTGTAACTCTTAAGTACCTTTATGATGTTCGATTCTATGCCTACTAATATGCAGAAAAAAATATGAACAGTAACAGTTCATAATTTTTCTACAGATAATAACAATATGATTTGGAGAACCTAATGTCTAGACAAGCACAACATAGATTTTAAGGCATCACTAACTTTCGTTTGTACTAAATAAAAATACAAATATAAATCTATTCAGGTTGAAGAAGGCAAAAACGTTGGAAGTAAAAGAGCCGTGCAATCAAGTGTCATACTATCTGTCAAAGAATTTGGACGACATGATTCGGTGTCGGTCTATGGCACGGAAACTGACTGCTACTATGAAAGGCAAGCCTTTACTTTGTCCTTACTAGCTGGGCCCAAAAGTCTGACGTAACGTTAATGTACGTAAACGTACCGTGCACAAAAGAAGCCTTTAAGAGACGCACTTTAATTCTTCCACTACACTGTAGTGGAAGAATCGCGGCAGAAATAATCAGACTACTTACATAGTCCATTTTGTTATTAGGCATGTAGCTAGGAGTTAGTACTGATTATAAATATGTAAAAGTGATTGAATCCTACAGTGTAGTCACTACTGATTCTTGCACTGACGGTCATAGGCCCTAATCTGCGGGTCCAAATTAACAATGCGTTTAGGTTGCTGTTGCGTCTGCCGCGATTCTGCAGCGCCTTGGGCATAATCGCTGGGGCTCGCACTGACAGATTACGGATACCTTTGATACCTTTGATGCCATCTGGCACTTCTCTCATGTTTAAATCTGTCGAGAGGATTAAATGTTACATATTAACCCCCTCTATATGTCTACTAACAAAATTGACTGATTATTTTTTATGAATTAGTTAATCGTAGACTAATAGGATGCTAGAGCAGCCAGGAACACACTTTTTAACTCAAATCGAAACAAACAAAACAGTTTCGTACTAAAGAGGCGTGTACGAAATCTCACACAAACTACTTGCGTTGAGGAAACGTTTACGTTACCTAGGTACTTTAACAACTTTTTTTCTTCGTAGCTACGTACGTTAAAACTATTTTTTTTTACAGAACATATCAAGGACGCAGCGGATTATTTGTCAGAGCACGTCACGAAGCCAGGTGAGATATTTTTAATTCAAAGTTCGTTGGTGTATTAATTCAATTCAATTCAAGTAGTTTATTTCAGCTTTCACCTACCACAGCTATATAATTTTATTAATAACTAAAAATAATTTAAAAAGGAAAAAAATAAAAAATAACTCCCACTTAACTTAATAACTATCTCTATTATCATCTATTAAACCTCATCCTCATCATCCTTTTTTGTATTATTTTGGTCTGAAACTGCTTTAATGTGTTTGCAAACCAACATTTCAGATGAACAAATCGAGGCTTACGTTGCGCTTCTGGGAGAAATGGAAGCGACCGGTGACACGCTACTTATTGAAGGGGACATTCCGAAATCGTATAAAGACTCCGCGGCGTAGTAAGTAACAGATGTCACCTATACGGCAAAAATCAACACTTTTGTGGTACGCAAAAGGACCAATTTTGAATAAACCATTTTTCCTAGGCTGTAGTGATACTCATACGGTCGACTAGTTTCTTATTATACAAGGTGTTCTGGAATATGTATGAAGCCAAAAAAGGCTTATTCTAAACACTTTAGTTCTAAACTTTTGGAAATTCGATTTCTTTCCAATTGTTCAGTTCAATCAATCCAATTAATCAGCTGTTTTAGGTAGCATCCTGGTTCATAAGTCTTCTCCCTTAGGTTTGTTTGTTAAAGGTAAAAGAGAGGAGAAAATTCATGTTTTCGATATATAACACAAAGTAATCAGTATTGTTTTTTTTGTGTAGTGTCTTTTAAGATAAGCCCCTTTCAGCTGATAATACTAGTTATGTATTCCATGTATTCCACATTGTATTTTACCATGTGATTTTTATCCAACAGCCTGCGCCAGTTAACTTCATTAGAAGATCAAATAAAAAGAGGAAACAGTTCGTTGCAATCGTCGACCGAAGGGAAACTGAAGAGTATAATGGCGAACGTGCCTCCGCGCGGCTATACTAAGTCACATTTAGATGGTTAGCACTATTTTTGAAAATAAAAAAGATATTATAAAATTTTTAGTGCTTATCCGGTGGCATTTTCCAATTTGGGCGCAATTAGTCTTTTCTAATATTTGTGTAATTAAATTACCTACCCAACAACTTTTCTTTATACAGTTAAACGTAAATTTATATTTTATTTTATATTTCAGCTGTAATCAGTACATCTACAAAACTACTGGTATCTTACATCATGCTACAAGGTATGTCTAAAAATATGATTTACATATTCTTTTATTTACATTATATATAAATTTACTTATTTCGTTTTATAAAAATTTTTTTTAGAGTTACAGCGAAAAATTTACAAATTACCAAATAATCCTAATCAAACATAATCTAAATGACTATTTACGTAGGATAAGTTAATATGAACTAATGAGTTTTGTTTTGTATCCGAACATTCTTTTTAATTCAGGCGAAAAGACTGAAGCTCTCAAGATATTAATACAAAGGTTGGAAGAGGCAGGAGAAGGCGTTTTATTGCGGCACGGTACAATCCGCAAGTCGTATGCTGAAGGGGCTGAGATGTTGAAAGGAAAGAACGCTGATCAGCTCAGTGTGATCAGTGTTGACCCCGTAGTCTCCAGGAAAATACAGATCAAGCTGCTCAATCTGATGTACGGACGCACGCCTTCCAAGTACCAGGCTCTCATGGATGGTAAGGAACGCCACGATATCGAATCTACGAATATAATGTTTCGGACTCGTACCATCAACTATGTTTAGGCAGTGACGTATGTTGACAGTCTCATAGATTTATGGTTCAAGTTCGTGTAAATTAGTGCTGACATTTTATGCCAACAAATCTTCATGGTAGGCCATTAGGTTTCGTTGTAGTCATATTTAAGTATCCAGCAGACTAGAAACAAGGCTAAGTTTGAGTAAACAGCGTTTCTTGATAAATCCGTTTGCGTTTTCAGACCCATTTTTTCTCACACGTACCCTTTATCATAGCGCATTTATACTGAATTTCAAACTGTACTACCTACAAAATAAACTTACTAATACTTAGTAAATTGTATTGTTCGTAGATGTCATAGAGGATACTACAATGTATCTGGCCGTCCATTTCCTACAACCACGTAAGTGTTTAATAAGTTTATTCATACACTTTATAAAAAAACTCAATTTATTTTGTAGACTTAAAGTCGCGTTCGATATATTAAATTAAGCGTCTCGGTGCCCATTATGCGATAGGTATTTCCTGTGGAGCACATAAAAGTTGATTTACATTATGTACCTATGCTATCCCGAAAAGGGCTTATTCTACACCCAATTGGCAATAAAGTTATAAAGATGATAAAAAACCAAATTTTTTTTTGAAATAGTTCGGGGAAAAAATAAAAAAAATAAAAAATAAAAATACGCTGATATTTTTTCTTTTTGTTGAATGAATTAGTCCTTTTACTTAGATCTTGGGGTACTAATATTATAAATGATTGATTTACCATATCGATTTTTGAAACATACTGACTATCCGTGTGTTTTTGAAGGTGTGATCCAGGTATGCAAATGCATGAAGAACGTCTTCGTGCAGTGCGAACTGTGGTGCGACGAGATCCTCCGCCGAGTCGCGCGACCTTGCTGCACCTGCTCGCGACACGTTTCAGCGCAAGCCTTAGCCGACCTGGCACCAGCTCAAAGAATCCGCATCAGCCCAGGCTCCTCCAGTGCCTTTGCTCCTGGACTAGAGATCTCCCTAACGCAATGTCCGTCGAGGCAAAGTCGTTACAATAGAAAAGACGGCTCGCCCATCCCCTGCCCCGCGGCCAAGCCGACCCCTGGCTGCGCGGGCCAATCCGCAACAACCCAATACCTCCTATACTCAACCATGTACAACCAACGTTACATCAGCCCGATCCGACTCGAAGCGTCTCCGTCGGACTCTTTGCAAACACCGATAACCCCCAACGCGACACCCGTCAAATCTCCCAACGCTTCTTCGGGCAGATCCTTCGATTTGCATGCAGAAAACGTGCAACTCCTACACAGAAGGGACGGAGACATGGAACATAAGGATTCGAATTCGTCCTCGCCGTGCTCGTTTCACACGCCGGCGTCGACGTCCGGCGCGTCGGAAGCTAAGTCGGCTCCGTACTGGCAGATGCCTACGACGATGTTTGCGAAGATGCACACGCAGGATATAAAAGTGCAGACGAGAGCGAAGGAGCCGCGGCGGGATAGCTCGCCCAAGAGCGGATATAGCAGCACGCGTATGTATCTTACGCGATTTCATTCATCATCATCATTTCAGCCGTACGACGTCCACTGCTGAACATGGCCTCCCCCACAGACAGAGCAAATTCCTATCATATAGGGGGAATTGCCCATACTCACCACGCTGGGCATGCGGGTTGGCGAGCGCAGTTAGAGCAATCTTTGTTAAAATGAGGGACGCTGCTGCCCGTCCCCTAGTTTTTTTCCCCTTAGTCGCCTCTTACGACATTCACAGATAGGTAGATATGGAGGGGCCTATCCTTAAGCCGAGGCCACCACGGCAGTTTTCATTATAAGTGATGAATTTGAGCCATTGTGGTGAAGAGATTAGTCAGCCGTTACCGGATCTAGCTGCTTCCAGGGTACGCCACGTGGAGGATCTCTTGAGGCAACAGATCAGGACCATCGAGGTTCCTACAAATTGGTCGAGTAGAGTTTGAAGTAGTTCTTGACTCGAAAAGCAGAAGAATTTTAGTGATTATTCTATTTCGACGACCTCGGTGGTAGGTATAGGCGTGATTGCGATCATCACAAACTTTTTACCATAACAAGTTGTTTCTCGACAGGCACACCGATAGTTTCAACGGACCAAATGTCAGATTGGCACGCCATGATGGTGAGCCTAATGTGGAACGTGCAGGCGTGGCGCGACTGGATACAAGAGAACATCGACCGAGCGCTGTCTTATCAACGGGAACCTGACATTTCTGCAGGTATGTATACGATCTAGCTAAAAGTATTTTTACCTACTTTTAGCTGAATTATACTTACAACAAGCTGATCCTGCTGTAGGCTCCTAAGTATGACTATCATTCTCGTAAAATCCAGTCCATCCAAAGGTTGTCTGGAAGAGATCACTCTCAGTGATAAGGCCGCCCATTGTATTCCACTATTAGATATCTATATTTTATTGATTCAATTGTTATGTGTTAAGTTTTTGTCAATAAAGAGTTATCCATTTATCTATCTATGTCAATTTTTTAACCGCAAATTTGACCCTTCAATCTTACCAACTTGATTTGAATCATATTTTTACCAGAAAATCTTGATATTACAACCTGTTGACCTACTAAATTCTACGCGGTTCGGATTGATAGTAAGAATATTATGCGCTAACAATTATACATACAAACATACAACGCCGATTCGTCCGATCCGCCGATTTGTTTATTGTTTGAGACCTTCGGTTGCTCGATCAAAAAGACAAGTAGGTTCAACATTCGAAGTAATTTGCATCCCATTTAATCTTTTTAATTCGTAATAAAGTTCAAATTGTACTACCACAGCGGAAGCGGACGAAAAATGGTTGAATTTCCAAAGAAGAGTGGCCACAGAGGCGTTGCAATGGCGGCAGTATAACATTTTCAGTCGCCAGCTAACATTACGTTTGGCTCTACGCTATAGAGATAAACAGGTATATTCAAATGATGGTAAATTTTTTGTTTTATTGCTATTGCCCACGATATAATGGGATAAGATATAAGATTTATAAACTATAATTTAGTCATTGAACACGTTTGGACAACTATAGTTCCCTAGGTACCTAGTTAGTCGGAGCTTCGAGCCGAGCCTAGACGACTATAGTGGCTCAGTTGCGCAGCGGTCAGCGCATCCTCGTATTTAGGGGAAGTCGTGGGTTCAATTCCCGACTGGACCGTAAATATTTATGACATTCATTTTTTTTTTCTTAATATTTTCAGATTGTTTCACCTACGCGAGCGACAGACAAAACTGAGTCCTACATGGAATGCCAACAAGAGATGTTAGAAATTATTGAAATGTTCAACAGATGGACGCAGTGGTTGACTGCTGTAGTAAGTATTGCAAAGCAAGCTATTTCCATTCTTGTTCTTCACTTATTGTCTCATACATACTTTCTTTGAAGGTGAAAGAAACAAATTCGTTGACACAAATCCCGGGGGCGACGGAACCGATGCATGAACTGTATGGATTTTATTCTTTATTTTTGTTGTTTTTTCTACGTATTCTTGTTTTATTTAACAATGGCGATGTTCTGAATAGGCGATGGAACCACTTCAAAGTGAAAGTCCTGGAGTATTCGGAGGACTGGATGAAATACAACATGCATTTGAAGGTCTGTTGGGAGCATAAATACAGAACTCTCATTGCGGGTAAGATCTTACTTATGTATTTGTAAGGTTCATTTTGTTTTGATTCCTTTCGCTTCCTTAAATTTTATGATTTATTTGTAGAGACTTACAAAACTTTGCGTTCTTGATGTTGCGCGTTGATGTCTTTTATAAGGCATATCTCTATCGTGTGCTACGCCGTAGCTTACTTCGTAGATTTGATGTCTTCGCTTGATGTCTTTTAAAAGGCGTATTAGTCATGTGCTACGTCAATACAAATCTTGTTATCTTACTAGTATAGTATTATGTTATCTGTGCTTAAAAGTAGATAAGTAATAAAGTAGTCGCATAAGATTTTGGAGGTTCTGTAGTAAGACTCTGCGAACGGTTGTGTAAATTGAAGCGACGACCATCGGAATGACCAATTGAATTGGAGCAGCCGTCCGCAGACCCTAACTTCTGAGTCACAAACACCCATTATGACTACTGTATGTTCACTTTATAGTTTACTGGCATCCGCCCGCGGCTTCGCTCGCGTGATACTGGGATGAAAGTAGCCTATGTACTTACCCAGGGTTCAAACTATCTCCATACCAAATTTTATGAAAATCTGTTAGCTGCTACGAAGCTGACTATTAACAAACGTAAACGGGAACAAATTTTCGCATTTATAATATTAGTAGCATAGGATACAACAGTTTGAGGACCTTATAACTTATAACCCTGCTGATCTGCGAGTATTTTGTTTATTATCCAGACTGGCTGCCAGCGTGGAAGCAGCCAGGGCCAGTGTGGGTGGTTAGCGCGTGCGGTGCCGTGCCCAGCGGCGCGGTCGCAGCCGGCGTCTACGACAACGAGCTCGTATGGGTAGCTCGCACCACGCACAGGTAGGAAACACAGAGATCGCCCTATAGTAGCTCGTCTCCGTGAAAAGACTGGCTACTATCTAGACTAGCTGCCAAATAGACTGGCTCCTATCTAGATTGTCTGCCATTAAGACTGGCTACCAGCTAGACTGGCTGTCATGTATAGATTGGCTAACAGCTAGGCTCTATTGATATAGTTTCTTGTTTGTTATCTAAAATAAGTGGTTTTGTTCCAGATGTAATGTCCTACCAGCAGCTTTACATCCTTCAAAGCACTGTTGCATAGTTTACGCTGATGGAGGCGTTCATCACTATACGAAGTATCAGGTGAACTTTCGCAGTTTTAAAATTTTATAAGAAGCTAGCATACGTACTCGTTATTTAAGTCATTTTCTGCAATGTCACAATCGAGGCCTATTATACATACAAGGCTCTATCAGACAGGTGCGTATGATCGCGTGATAAATTTCAATACGTTTTTACTATAATTATTTTTAGTAAATTTTGTACCTAGAGGTACAAAATTTCTAAAGAGTCTAGTAGAGTCTAGTATTTATACTAGAGTATTGGCTAAATCTTATTGCATTTAACGCGCGATAGAACGCGCCTGTCTTGAGTTTTTAATAAATACAAATTGTGTTTATTCAGGGAAATCACGGCGATCATTTTGAATTTCCTTACAGTGAACGGATGTTTGCGCTGATGAATAAAATTCCAATCCGACCGCCGCATTGGAATTTTGAAAGACTATTGGGTGTTATGGCCGTGGCCGTGGTGGCCCCAGCTAAAGAATAGGCCTTACCATATCTACCTATCCGCGGATGTCGTAAGAGGCGAGGTGACTAAGGGAAAAAGCTAGGGGATGGGCAGCAGCGTCACTCATTTTAACAACGATAGCTCTAACTGCGCTCGCCATGAACCCGAATGCCCAGCGTGGTGAGTATGGGCAAATCCCCCTACATGATAAGGAGTTCGCTCTGTCTGTGGGGGAGGCGATGTTCAGCAGTGGACGTCGTTGGGCTGAAATAACCATTGGTTTTTTTTTTTTTTATTGGTGATGGTTAGGCCTTTGACCACCATCTCACTTTTGCAAGTGAGATGTGGCCTAACATGGAGCACGCTTTACCAGAAGGAACTTATTCACTCTAGATTTGAAGACTCCTAGATTGTACTCATCTGGGAAAACAGACGCTGGCAGATCGTTCCACTCTTTGCCAGTGCCTATAATAAAGGTGGAGCAGAAACGTTTCGACACTGTGGTATGTCGACCTGGTAAGGGTGGTAATTACCTGTGCGTCTGCTTGTCCGGTGGTGGAAGGTGGGAGGGAGGGATGACGCCGTCTGTGTTCAAGGCTCTGTAGATTGGACCCCACAAGCGAGTCATCTCCTATGAGCCTAACAGCGCGTCGCTCAATTGAATCGAGGGCTTCAAGCTGGTATGTAGCCGAGCCATCCCATAGATGGCAGCAGTACTCCATGCAAGATCGGACCTGTGCTTTGTAGAGATTAAGGCTCGTATTCAGAGACACGACTCAAGCATAGATTTAATCACAGATCAGCTGAACTCTATTTAAGTATTGAATCTCTTCTCAAACATAACTTTTATTCAAGAACGGTACTTAAACTACTCTCCGCTGAATCGAGTCTCAAATCTGTACTCAAATGTTCTCGTTTACATTTTGATTTATTTATAATTTTCGATCCGTTTTACGCAGAGATTCAAACAGCCAGGATGGAAATAGAACAGAACTATAAAGTGAAGTATAAATATGCATCGAAGTACGTGTAACGGAACGAAAATGTCATTTGATTAATGTCTAATCAAATCTAAACTCAAGCACCGATTTCGTCTGATTGACGTTTCAGAATAAGCATTTACTCAGGTGAACTGTGATCATTGAATCTATACATAAGTACTGTTCAAGAATTAGAATCTCGACTCAAATCGAGATTTAAGTACAGATCAATGCTTGAGTCTTGTCTCTGAATACAAGCCTAAGAAGCTGTCCCGGTGAGAAGTACCGCCGAACCTTCGCTAGGATGGCCAGCTGTTAGGGTGTTATTGATGTATTGTTGTGGTTGCGCAGGTGATGTGCAACGCGGAGGCGCGGTGGCTGGCGTGGCGCGCGGGCGGCGTGGGCGCGCGCGCGGTGCGGGCCGCGCCCGGCGTGCACGTGGGCCGCGTGCACTACCGCGGCTCGCACCTCGTGGGCGCCGTGCACGCGCCGCACTACAGGTACCTCATCATCGTCAGCATCAGCCTGATGAAGTCCACTGCTGAACATAGGCCTCCCCCAAAGAGTTCCATGACGAACGGTCTTGAGCCTTTTCCATCCACCGACTTCCCGCAACCTTAACAATGTCGTCGGTCCATCGGGCGGGGGGCCTTCCAACACTGCGTCGTCCGGTTCGTGGTCGCCACTCGAGAACCTTTGTTCCCCAACGGTTGTCGGTTCTGCGAGCTATATGGCCGGCCCACTGCCACTTCAATCAAGCCAAGCTATGTCGGTAACCTTGGTTATTCTACGGATTTCCTCATTTCGGATTTTATCACGCAGCGAAACTCCGAGAATAGCTCTCTCCATAGCCCGTTGGGCGACTTTGACTACAGGTAACCTGATGGTTGAAGAAGTCAACTCACGAAAAGAACAAAATAAAAAAATACCGAATGAGACGTATACAGTAAACCACCGGCAATTCCATTCAATCCGTTGCGTGCCATGCGTACGTTGCTACCGGTGCGGGCCAGGCAACGCGTACCTTTAATCTTATATGTGTACTGACCAAGCCTTTGCTTCTCGATAACGTAGAAAGTAATTTGATTCATTTCTTTCTCACAGGTGTCACGTGGTGATATTTGGTCGACCATTCGCATTCAACTGCTACGAGCTCTTGGTTCTAGGCGAAAAGTTGTAAGCGACGACTTTGGAAAAGCCGTGACAAATTTATTGTTTACGAAGGGTTTTTTGCGATACGAAGGGTTTTTTCAAAATCTTTGCGAAGGAACTTGATTTGGAGAAGCGTATACGCTGTCGTCGAAAGAGCTAATTCTTTATTGGGAATCGACAAATTATGAAATAAATCTCTGTCGTATGGCAAGAATTAATGATAATGCATGTACTACACCAGAAAATGGGGCCCAAGACTAAAAGTTGTAAATTTTTTTGAAATACCGAATTTCCTTTTTTACTGGTTATGCTGGTTCATTTTATCGTAAAGTTATCGACAAATTAAACTAAAACCTTGCTATTTTTCCTAAATTATTTGTTTTTCGAATTCACGATAAGCGTTTGGGCAACATTTTCTGCCGGCAAGTGAAGAAGGAAAATCGTGGACTAAGAAAATCTTTGCAGTGACGAACGTTGAAGAGATTCTTCAAAGCTTTTTCTAAAACGAACGTGATGTAAAGTGTTGGTTATTGTGATGTTTTATTTTTGATGATTTTGTATTGTTCCTTTATTTTAATAATACAATATATTCTAGTTAACTTTTTTTATTAAATCAATACCATAATCTTACAGAATACTGAACGTTTCTTAAATTATCACAAGTTTTCAGGATTTGTTCCGTTTTGTTCAGGCTTTTCTAGCATTACTCTCTCTAACGTGCCGTGGGTGCCTGAGAGTCTAACCATGTCTCCGGTTCTGAAGATGTCAGTGGCATCTGTGGCGCCGACTATGCACGGAAGGCCATACTCACGGGCTATCACCGCACCTGCAGTAAAAAATACAAATAAGTGGGGAATCTGAAAACGTCCCCTTCTGGAAACATCCTGGGGCCGATTGCACTAATTTACAACGTGTAACTTTCTATTAACGGTTCGGGGACGCCAATACGTGTGAGATGCCTCTGGTATTGCTAGCGTTTATAGGCTACGGTAACCGCTTACCAACCGGTGCGCCGTATGCTTGTTTGCCACAATAGTTGTGTATAAAAAAAATTTGAGCGGCAGCTTAAAATGAATTTACTAACATATTATTCAAAGCATGTGTCAATTTTTTTGAGCAATAGAAGCTATCGAACGATTGAATTTGTAGAAACGTAACTGCACTTGGATCGTTATTTAATAGCAGAATACGAAAACACGTATAAACGGATGAAAATCTATCGTCCAGATGCGCTTCGATTGCAATCGATTGAAAATGTTGTTAAATAAATATTCCGGACATATCACACACGGTCAACTGATCCCAAACTAGGCATAGCCTGTGCTATGGGTACTCTAGCGCAGAAGGCAGAGCTACTACCAACCTAAACTTGAATAATTTTTGAGGAGCTTGTAGTTTGTATTTCTTTCTGATTTCTGACCATACTGGCGAGTACTAATTTAGTAGCTGGTTAGTGAACATACCATGAGAAATGAGTCCTCCAAGTTCCGTGACGATTCCCGTGAGCAGCGGGAAGTACGGCGACCAGCCGATGTCCGTCGCGTGCGTTATCAATATGTCCCCTTGCTGGAGTTGGTCGATCTGCATATAATGCATCATTGCAAATAGAGCTCTAGTATCCTCTCTCTCTCGAGAGAGAGAGAGAGAGGATCTCTCTCTCTCTCGAGAGAGAGAGAGAGAGAGAGAGAGAGAGAAAGAGACGTAGCGAGAGATCTCTACGTCTCGGCCCTTCATTATCATTTTAAAATTGCCTGACGGACAATCAACGAACAGCCTAAACCAAAAGTCCTAGAAACTTGGGAGTTGGAAGGGTAGCTTAATTTTGAAGGGAAGAAAGGATTTTCCAAAAAACAACCTCTAAGGGCTGCATCCGTAAGGGCAGTTTTATGAAAACAACTTTACATGGTTCGATGGACCGACTATATTGTGAAGATTGCGGGATGTCGGTGAAAGGAGAACGCTCAAGACCGTTCGCCGTGGCATTCTTTGGGCAAGGCCAATCCAGCTGTGGGCTTGAGGCTGATGGCGCTGAAAAGCCACGAAATTGATGATATTATGATTGAATTATTAGCTAGTCCTATTACTATTAGCTTCGCCGCCATCCTCAGGTTTCCTAATCTGTCCTGTCCATCCAAAAGTTGCCTAGAAGAGATCGCTTTTAGCGATAATGCCGCCCATTATAACCCTTATTTGTAACTGATCTGTAATTTATTGTTTTTTTTTCTTGGTGTTCAATAAAGATATACATATATATCTATCTACTCACCTCGGAGAGATCTTTGACGACGCAAGCCCGAGCCACGACGA
This sequence comes from Anticlea derivata, assembly GCA_947579855.1. Taxonomy (NCBI): domain Eukaryota; kingdom Metazoa; phylum Arthropoda; class Insecta; order Lepidoptera; family Geometridae; genus Anticlea; species Anticlea derivata. The sequence goes on along the minus strand of OX388259.1, from coordinate 10,788,957 downwards.
CTCCGCCGCACACAGTGGCGGCCTCTATCTTGACGTCGCCTGCAGTTACCACGGGAACCTTCGCGGCTAGAGGCGACACCCAGCCTTGGTTGATTTCTGCGAACTTCAGCTTGCACCAGCCGGGGTAGTATTGCTGACGTTGGCTGGCCCTAGAAACCGAGAAAAATTAAAACCGTGATTGCTGATCCGTGGATAGCGGAACGTCACTACACTTACGTCGCAATTCGCTTAGCGATATTTCACACGAGCTATAGCTTATTCCAACTACCGCCTCAACTTGAAAGAGCCAAGCGAAGCCAAGCCTCACCTTCTTTCAAGGTGAGGCACCTTGAAAGAGCTAAGTCAAAAGAGACGTGGGCGTCATTTTTTTTTTATTTTTTTTTCCGGACATATTCACACGGTCAACTGATCCCAAACTAGGCATAACCTGTACTATGGGTACCAGAGACTGATATACATAATAGATATATATTTAACACCCAGACACAGAACAAACATCTGTGTTAGTCACAAATGTTTGTCCAGTGCGGGAATCAAACCCGCGACCTCTAGCGCAGAAGGCAGAGTTACTACCAACTGAGCTATGAGGCCAGTCATTGTGATGAATGGACAAGTGATTTGCTCGAATACAGAGCCAATGCGAAACAAATGCGTATCAGCGTCCACTACTACTGTCGAGTCTTCCCTGCCAGGAAGATAGGTGAGGGCCTCGATTGAAAAACTTTATCCTGGCATCAACTCCAGGAGTTACTATGTTTATTATTTTTTTTATTTTTTATTTATTATTATTATTATTTATTTAATACCAAAAAACACACAAATACCAAATTTTGAAACTTAATCACAATTTGCAATATTCATATTTAATTAAAATTTCGTACTTAGCAGCCGTGCTAGGTCGTACCTGTGTTACGGACTGCTAATTTTTGTTACCTCCTGAACGAATCTATTGTACCTACCTATAATTTTTTTTTAATGTATCATATTCTTTCTATCACAACAATACTACAAGAAACATCGAACAAAATCAATATTCATAAATATGTGGGTATATGTTACACATATTATAAATATATATTTTTTTTAATTTTATATCAGCGTAAATGTGAACGGCGTCAAAGTAAAGCGCGTCACACACGGCAGCTATAATGTAAAAATGTATATTATAGCACGATACATCTCATTACATCTTTCCATAGAAACCGTCAGGAGACCACACACGGCAGCTATAATGTATCTTTTCACATCTTCGTATCTTCTGACAGTTTTTATGGAATGATGTAATGAGATGTATCTAGCTACAATATACATTTTTACATTATAGCTGCCGTGTGTGAAAGAAAGGCTTAAATCGCCGAAAACGCGTCAGAAAGAGACAAAGCTAATAGCGAAACAATTGCGAGTCGGCGTAGATATGAACGGCGTCTAAGTACAGCGCCAAAATCACATGGGAAAAAGACAGAGCTAATGTCCAGTTTCAAGTATTTGGCAAGAGTTTGTCATGATATTAAATTAAACTCACTTTCTCAATAACCCAGGATCTCTGGTCTTCACGTATTCTGTGAGCTCTTGGAATCGGAAGAAGAACACAAGGTCCTCGTTGGGCAGGTACCATTGCCTCACCAGCTGCTTGCCGAGCCGGATGAAAGCCAGCCGTAGCTTGTGGACGGCCAGGATTAAGTGGGCTTTTGTGCCTTCGCGGTGACGGACCGTGCGTCGGCATAGAGGCATCACCCATTTGAGGACTTTTCTGCAAATAATAAAATAACCGTCACATAGCTGACGGTGTGTGATATGTCCGGAATATTTATTTATTTATTTATAGTCCTGACCCCGCACTAGGATTCCCTGTCGTGGCAAACAGAAACTACGAGTACCATGGTACCATAAGACCTGAATCAAATATTTGCCGATCGTGCAAACATTTGTCCCGCAGCGGGAACCTTTCACCACACAGTTTTTTCACCAACGGCCATTGGTTTATTCAACATTAACGCCCTTTTACCTTTTTAAATGTAAGCTATAATACTTAAAATTATACATGTCACTGTGTGTCGTTAGGAAATAGTAAGGGATTGTTTATCTTTTGACAGACTTTTATAAGGCTATTAAAATCCAGTGTTCTTTTACCTTGTGCTGTCCTTTTGTACACTCTTGAGGGAAGCAATAATTTCTGCGTCTGTCTTTGAATGAGTTTTGGTTTCGCTGGTCGACCGTAGATTCTGAAGCATCTTCATCATGTCTTCTGGTACTAGGGCCCAAGGCTTCGTTAATAATTCGAACTGCAAAGTATAAAGTTTGAACTTATAAAATGGTATTGTTTTCTAATCTATACAGGGTTGAACTTTGTAAAGCCACCTGAAGGGAAAGTACTCTTAATACTGTAGTACAAAGATTTTCGAAAATTCGCTTGCCACACCCGAAAATCGAACCGACTAAAATCTGTAAAAAATACATGCTGTACTTTTATTGCATCGATCGTTAGAGTCAATTTTATGGACGAAATCTCTATAACAAACTTGATAAATTAAATAAAAGGAAAACGGACAGACAGGACAAAAAAGTGATACTATAAGGGTTCTGTTTATTCCAAATGCGATACGGATACCCTAAAAAAAGATGGCAAACTGATAACCTCCTCCTATTTGAAGTCGGTTAAAAAGCCTAGTCGAGATTGATGACGTATACCCCACCTCCATTATAGCTCTATGGCCGTGTTGCTGCAGGAACTTAGTGACTTCACTATGAACTTGCGGCAGGCTTGTCTCCAGCCATTGTAGAGCTTCCTTCGGGTCCAGCGCTCGGAACTGGTCGTACAATCCAGAAGCTTCTAGCTTTCTTGCCAGCGAGGCTAGGCCTTGAGGGACTTCAGCAGAAAGTACATCGCCTGAGCTTAGTAGAGCGCCTATCTCGTTGCAGAGTTCTGGTGAAAAATCTGGCAAGAAGAATAGATTACTTTTTGTGTGCAACTTAGGCAGCAACCTAATATCTGATTTATAGTCAATCACTAACTTTATCTGCTGGGTAACACTCACCCTGTCCTTTTCTAACAGTATACAAAAGAAAGAGGAGGACATACTTATAACAAGTGGATAAAGTTGTGAGAGATTATGAATAAGGGGGTTATCTAAATCGACTCTTATTTCTCATCAGCAAAACTTTTCTTAAAGTAACCTAACAGATAAAATCATGAGTTATTGCAAAATTTTCATAACTGGCTGTGGGTACAAGTCATCCGGACTAACCCCAGTGTCGGCTATAGCTTGCAATATCTCAGCTGTTAACCTAAACGTCTTTCCAACAGCACACTCATGGCTATAAGCTGGCTGCACGTACTAGCCGTGCTAGTCATACTGTGGTTTTACGACATTTCAACCATAGCCACGTCAGTGTCGGCTATAGCTTGCAATATCTCAGCGGTACTGACCTAAACGTCCTTCGAACAGCTATAAGCTGGCTGCACGTACTAGCCGTGCTAGTCATACTGTGGTTGTACGACATTTGCATCATAGCCGCGTCAGTGCCGGCTATAGCTTGCAATATCTCAGCGGTACTAACCTGAACGTCCTTCCAACAGCACACTCATGGCTATAAGCTGGCTGCACGTACTAGCCGTGCTAGTCATACTGTGGTTGTACGCCATTTGCATCATAGCCGCTTCAGTGTCGGCTATAGCCTGCAATATCTCCGCGGGTTCCGTGGCGCCTTCACCGATGGACATTGCGTTGGCGCCTTTGATGGATCCGTTCATGGAACGCTTTGAACTTAGGATCGACTGAAAAACGCATTATTGTGATGAAGGTATATAATCTTAAAATAATAACTTCTTAAAATTAATAACTGAAAAATGGGACAAGTCTGTTCCCGTTGTAAAATTATTGGAATTTGTGGGGAAAAAAGCCCTGTTCGCATAGTGAGAGGTTACAGTACTTTCGAAAAATTAAGTGCATATTAGGTAACACATTGCTTAAAACAGTAAAGGAAACCAAGTGAGCCACATAGCGTGGGTTTCATCGGAATCGGTTGAGCCCTTACGGCGTGATTGGACAACAAACATCGAAACATCCTCACAAACTTTCGCATTTATAATGTTAGTAGGAATAGTAGGATATTGAAAACTAACCCTAATAAGCAATCCGATCTGGTTGGCTTTGTCGAGCCAGTGCGGTTGTCGCCTGTGCAGCGCCGAACTCATGATTGCATCGTTCGCAACGTCGTGCCCGTGGATACACATCTCCAGCATACGAATGTTTGTGTCGATTTCGTACGGCACTTTCTGGTAAATCGACTGGAATCAAACAATAGGTAAAGTAGTAGGAATAAAAGTTATGCACCTCGCCAATCTTGATCTTTTATCCTTTAGCTTCGATGCACTATGCACTTGCGCGAACTAGTCGATATGAAAGACTATATGAGCGTATATATTTCATAGTAGTACCTACCTACCTATTTAAAGGCTTTATAAAATTATTTGTGATCTGCGATTTATATTGGTAATATTTTAAGCGAATATAACAACATTATTAAATATTCTTTTTCATTATTATGATTTAGAAATTTTGCATCCATACACTAATCATGAAATCTCCAGCGCCAGAGCATAGATATTTGAAAATTAGCAGTGTCTCCTTTAGCGCTCCCAAAGTGTTTTTTTTTTATTCTCGTCATTCATTAAAGAAATTCACTTCCTACAGAAGCGGTATTAAAATTTGGCCTTGGAAGTTAAGCCAGGGCTAGCCAACTACTCTTATAAATAGATAAATAAGTACTGGAAAGGATATACTAACATTAAACAAAAGCAGGGCACATCTGTAATGCGTAGTCACCACACTCGGATCGAAGGATTCCGGGGTCTTACCGACTATAGAGTCGATGCCTTTCGTGAGCGGCTCCTTCATGACGTCATACGTCATCGGCGTCATTGGACGGGGTAGCACCTGTATGAAGACAAACTCTTGAATTTAACATTGGTTTGAATATTGTACGTTAAGACTTTAGGCCCATGGGTATTAGGGGCACACAAAACAAGTACCTTGCAGTCAGCAGCCAGCATAAAGGTAAAGACCACGCGTGTCCAGAATGCTGGCTTTTTTTTCGGCTAGCGAATAAACATTGCCATACAACGTGGCAATGCATGAACATGCCCGCACTATCGACTTTGCCATTTTATTTAGGCGGTGACGTAAGTTGACAGTCTCAAAGACGAATGGTTCAAATTCATGTAAATTTGCGCTGACAAGCTCGCATTTGATGGCAATAACTTATAAAAATGTTTCAAAAGTTAAACAATGCATAAAATTGACAGCTATTACCAGTGATAGGGATAATTATAAAGAATGCTTAAATTTAACTAGCTTTTATAAGTAAAGGGATAAGACGTAGGTCATACCTCTCCCGTGTTTCCGAACGAGATGAGTTCGTCGTCCGCCATGATGGGACAGTCGAGTTCATGCAATAACTCCTCTTCGGTCCATCGCTCTAAAGACGTTATTGGCCGAGCTTGCAGAAGATAGAATTCATCCTGAAAAACATGATACTGTTATTGCTGAAGTCAATACTGATTATGCCCTGCCATATTAAAAACTAGCTTACACCCGCGACTTCGCTAGCGTGGCACCTACATAAAAAGTAGCTATATGATATTCCAGGTTGTTCTTTGTATTCCAAGTTTCAACGAAATCGGTTGAGCCGTTACGGCGTGATTGAACAACAAACAGCCAAACATCCTCACAAACTTTCGCATTTATAATATTACTAGCTTCCGTTCGCGGCTTCGCTTGCGTGGTACCTAGATAAAAAGTTGCCTTTATGCTATTCCAGACTATAATCTATCTCTATGCCAAATTTCATCCAAATCCGTTCGGCCGTTTAGGCGTGATTGAACAACAAACACTCAAACATCTAAACATCCAAACATACTCACAAACTTTCGCATTTATAATATTAGTAGGATATGTTTTGTGGTCTCACTCACCCCAGATATAGCCCACTCGATATCCCTAGGTGCGGCCCAAAGCTGCTCCTGCGCCACCCCGAGCCGCGCGAGCGTCATCACCTCTCGCTCTGATAGGCATGCCGTCTCCCTCGCACTCGCAGGCACCTCCTCCGTGCGCACGCCCCCTTCAGTGCTAACGATGCGCTGAGATTTTGTACCGAGGATGGTTTTGGATATGAGGAGATTTTCCCCTCGTTTTATGATGAATGTATCGGGTTCCACTGCCCCGGAGACTACGCTCTGGAATTAAATACATTTTTTAAATTTAATTTTAAGTTTAACGCAAGGTTCAGTTCCCGCTGCGGGACAAATGTTTGCATATCTGCAAAATGTTTCAGGTCTGTTGTGTGGCACCATGGTACTCGTAGTTTCTGTTATCCACGACACAGGGAACACGTGTGAGTGTTAGGTATTATTTTGATTATTTAAGTACAAATATAGATAACAAACAGTCACTCTAAAGGATGGAGCAAAATAATGGGACATAAAGTTTTGTTCTGGTACCTCCTGTTTTATTGTTAGAAGGTTTTTCGGAAACATGTGATCAATTTTGAAGAAAAGAAGAACTGCATTTACAGTACTGCAAAACAGTCAGCCTTAACTGAACGTATGTCCCAGAATTACTCCGGTCCTTTTTTTATGTATTATAATAATCTAGTTCTAATTCTGATCGGGGGTGGTTAGACCTGCACTGACTTCCCGCTGTGGGGTGTTTTGTGCATTTTCCCCCTATGCTAACCCTACCCCAGCCAGCCCAGCTCCTTAAAATAGCGAAGCAGGACTTATGTATCATAATAGTAATACTATATTTTTTAAGGCTGAAGTTGGCAGTGCCAAGGATATACTCGTAGTTACCTCGCCCAGGCCGAAGTTGGCAGTGATAAGGAGCCGCCTAGGGTCGCCTTGCGCCGGGTGCCGCGTGAACAGGACTCCGGCCGCGCGTGGGGAAACCAATGCTTGCACCACTACTCCGCCGCCGCAGAGACATGGCTGTCCGTTTTGCCTAAAAAAACAAGCATTATGACAAATAAAAACAAATCAAAAGGTGTTTATTACAATAAATTTACAGGCCTCATAGCTCAGTTGGTAGTAACTCTGCCTTCTGCGCTAGCGGTCGCGGGTTCGATTCCCGCATTGGACAAACATTTTTGTGATTAACACAGATGTTTGTTCTGTGTCTGGGTGTTAAATTGATATCTATTATGTATATCAGTCTCTGGAACCCATAGTACAGGCTATGCCTAGTTTGGGATCAGCTGACCGTGTGTGGTGTGTGATATGTCCGGAATATTTATTTATTTATTAAAACAACTAGGATCACTTTGAAACGTCTTAGAAACTAGGTGAAGAATCAGGCAGTAAAACGGCTTGGTGCCTATCATTTTCTTCGATGATCCTTTTTCACAAAATGGAATGAAGAGAGAAAAAAAATGTGTGTTACAACATGTGTCAACAACTTGGGACTGCATCGCGTTTACTGCGCGGCTTATTTGCGTTCGACACGCGTCGTCAGCGCGTTTGGAAGTCGTCGTGTGCATTGTCACTAATACAGGACAATAACAAAGGTCAGCGTCGACTGAAAGAGTGGCGATTAGGCGACTGATTCACGAAATTCAACCCTATTTAGTACAGTATAAGGCTTAAATCCAGTTAACACATACTATACAAACCGACACATCATTCATGAACTAAACCAAATAACAATAATACTATACCTGCGGTAATAAGCACTGGTGAACGCGAACATGGAGCCCCAGCATTTGAGGACGCCGCGCAATATGTCGGCGTCACTCACGCAGCCGAGAATCGTCTCATTCTGTCCCGCCGCCGACAACACTTCACTGTCCTCTCCCACCGCTGCAAAACATTATTTAATTTTTTTTTTTTTAATTTAAATTATCCTTGAAGATGTCTCAGCAGGGTGGTCAGAGGCACGTCGAGACATTTTAGGCACATGCCCACATGTTGCAGTAGTGTCTATCACGTATGGAACACTGTAAAATGTAGGCACGTGCCGAAATGTTAGGACGCACCTCTGACTACCCGCCTTAGATATCTTCTAGGATCTGATCGCCTGGAGCTCTGAGAGGTTGCCTACCATGCTTCTTTTATTTTTCTTTTTTAATTAGTTAAGTTAGGTACCTGAAGATCTAACAGCGAACCGTAGTTCCGGGCCAAGATTCTGCTGTGAAGATATCCTTAGCTCTGCTATATTGGCTAGGATTTCCTCTTTCACGTCTCCTGATACTTCGGATGCTGCAAATAATGCAGATGCCCTGCAAAAATAATAGTTTATAATTAAGGTAAACATTTCTCACGCACATAATTAGGTTAGACGGAGGCCTCTCATTGTTTGGAGATGCCACGTCGAATGGTCCTTTCCGTCCACCGACTTCCCGCAACCCAATGCCGTCGGTCCATCGGGTGGGAGGCCTTCCTTGCGTCGTCCGGTGTCGGGTGTGCAAGCTATATGGCCTGCCCACTGCCACTTCTACTTGCAATTCTAAGACCTATGTCGGTGACGTTGGTTTCTCTACATATTTATTCCACGAAGCCCACATTTTTATACATTCAGGTTTAAAAATGTGGTCTTCGTGGACACGAATCCCGATCATGCACCAATGAATTTTGGACGAGACGTAATTCAAGGCGATACTCGCTCCGAGTTTTGTTTACTTCCAATAATCACGCTATTACGATTCAATGATATTTTCGAAGGTATAGTAAAACGATTCACTTAAAAAAAAATGGAATAAACACTCAACAACACCCATGCAAAGCAACACATCCGTGATTGAGTTTATAAGAACAAACTTACGCCTCGCACTTCTGCTTGAAATGACTTTCTTCATAGTTCTCGTTGGCGGCTTCTATCTCCAGGATAGCTGCTGTGATGGCAGGGTTTTGCTCCAGATGTTTGTTGAGTGCGTTGATTGTCAGACAGAACCCTGGCGGTACTTTGTAGCCCTAGAATAATAGCAAAAATAATGAAAATAAAAAGAATAATTTTGCCATACCGCAGCCAAATTCGATGTGAAATGTTTGTAATCATTGAGTATGTTATGTTTATGTTTACCTACTCGTATAATCATCTTTATATATCAATCTTTATTATATCGTATAATTATCTTTACAGGAATTGTTATTTTTTTCTGAATTCATATCAACTTGTATTGAAGGACTTATCATAAATCTACAACAAATACATATTTAGTCCAAAAACCAACACCAAGCAAGAGAATTTAAGGTTAAGTATGGGCGGTTTGTTGTCGAATATATCACATCGATTTTGTCTGTTCTATAGAACAAGTTTTTTTACTAAACCCATGTATTATAAAAAGAGCCATACACGCTTCAAATGGCACCGCTAACAATGTTGCCGTCCCTTTCTTTTAGATCGAAATAACAAGGACGGCAATAGTTTTAGCGCTGTCACAATTAAGTTCGTTTAGGAAAATGCAACAACAGAATCAACACCAATACCTATAGATAAAAAAAGATGTACACATATCAAGCGCTAGAGGTCGCGGGTTCAATTCCCGCACTGGACAAACGGTCGCGGGAACGGGTTCTGTGTCTGGGTGTTAAATATTCATCTATTATGTCTCTGGTACCCATAGTACAGGCTATGCCAAGTTTGGGATCAGTTGATCGTGTGTGATATGTCCGGAAGAATTAAAATAATTAATTAATTCAATATCATCATTTCAGCTGTACAACGTTCACTGCTGAACATGACCTCCCCCACAGACAGAGCGAATTCCTTATCATGTGGGGGGTTTTGCCCATACTCACCACGCTGGGCATGCGGGTTGGTGAGCGCAGTTAGAGCTATCGTTTTTAAAATGAGGGACGCTGCTGCCCATCACCTAGCTTTTTTCCCTTACTCGCCTCTTACGACATCCGCGGATAGAGATATGGAGGGGCCTATTCTTTTGCCGGGGCCACCACGGCCTTAAATATAATCAAGCTCATACCTCTTCAGTCTGCATAGAAGCCAGCAACGCTAGCGAGGCACCTTTGCCACCGACTAAGTCTGAGCAAGTGGCACGTCGGTCTTCGAAACTCAGGCAATAGTCCACTTCACCTGCTTCCATCTTGGAGATATGCTTGAGGATACGAGGTCGGCTGAGCTGGACGGCTGGTTCTTTGAACACTGGAATTTAAAAGATTGGTAAAGACCTAGATTGACTTAGATCATGCATTCTTACTTAACTACGTTGTCACGTCACGTCGCCTAGGCCTCGTCAGAAAACCAGAGCCGCACTGTACATATTTTGTACGGTGCAGCTTTATACTGAGACGGGACCCATTGGGGGCGACTGGCCTCATAGCTCAGTTAGTAGTAACTCTGCCTTCTGCGCTAGAAGCCGCGGGTTCGATCCCCGCACTGGACAAACATTTGTGTGATAAACACAGATGTTTGTTCTGTGTCTGGGTGTTAAATATTTATCTATTATGTTTATCAGTCTCTGGTACCCATAGTACAGGCTATGCCTAGTTTGGGATCAGTTGACCGTGTGAATATGTCCGTAATATTTATTTATTTACCCCACACAACGCATACTTAGCCTACCTACCACCTCACGTACCTACATGTTTTTGTTTTCCTATGTGTGTTTTTGTATTACTTATTAGTATTTTTCTTTGTACCTACCTACTTACTGCGTTGTGGATCAAATAAACAAATTATCTTTCTTCTTCTTTTCAAGGTCAATATTTTGAATTGAAGAATCGATTGGTGTAAGACCGGGAATTTTAACTACGGCCTGAAAGTGCGTTGTGCGTAAGAAGTCTAGATGAGTGAATAAATGCCCTGTTAGAATATTTTATTTTAATCTTTTATATTTTGTTACCTGGGAGTTTATAGCCGAGTTCTAGTACCCCCGAGCCGGCGAACCCGTCGATATCCGCCACCAGCGTGCGGTGATGCACCCCGAGCTGATGCGACACGCCACTCGTGAACCGTCCGCCATCGCTGTTGATCCGGATAACAACTTTCAGGTCGCGCTTTTTGCCTGGAAATTATTGAACATAGCTTCCACTAGCGGCTTCGCTCGTGGATAAAACCCGGATAAAAAGTAGCATATTATACAAGGTGATGAATAAAATATTTATATCAACAAAAATAAAGAAAATTAGCGAAAAAAATAATAATGTTACAAATATTTTTTTACCATTTTTTTAAGCACTTTTTAATGAGCTGTTTTTGGTCTTTTGGTCATTATTAAAGGTACCCAATTATTAACCGCATGAGAATTTTTCATCAAGATTGCTACTTAAACTAGCTGAATAATTGAATTTTAACTTATTCGACCTCAAAAAAGCTGGAAAAAAACAGCTGTTTTTCAATGAAAAATTGCGAATTTTCCAAAAGTGTAGTACTAACTTTATTGCCAATTTGGTGTTAGAGTAAGCCCCTTTCGGAATAGATATTTTAACCACCTTGTACATATGTTATTCCACGCTATTTAGTACATACATGCCAAATTTCATACCACGTTTCCATTTACAAAAGCTTCGCTCGCTCAATCAATTAGATGGTTTCAAATGTAGTTCACACTGTTAAGTAAGCTCAATCTATTATATCATATTGGGAATTAACTTACTGCTCACATTTATAGAGTAGACCTTCGGAATCTCTGCCGCCGTCTCGCAGAAGTTGGACATGATCAGGTCTGTGGACGTGATGCTTTGCACTGAGAAGTTGGGGTACCTGATGGCTCCCGAAATGCAACTGCAAAACACAAAGTGTACATTGAAAAGTGTTGGGTAGAAACAAGGTGAGTGGCTGCCATCATCCAGCCACATTCGTATTTTTTTTTCAATAAACAATGTGACTTTAGTCACTTTACGTTTCACTTGTCTTGAAGAATACCCAACATTGGCGCAGCCGACATAATATTAACCTACTTCCTTACTTCTAATTTTATAAATGCGAAAGTTTGCGAGGATGTTTGGATGTATGTTATTCAATCACGCCGTAACGGCTCAATCGATTTCGTTGAAAATTGGAATATAAATAGTTCTTAACCTAGAATAGCTATAGGCTACTTTTTATGTAGGTCGACCACGCGACCAGGGCCGCGGGAAGAAGCTGGTGCTTAATAAAAATAGCTCCGGTATCTGTGTATTAATTATACAAAAATACTTCATCAATTCAGCCGTTCGACGACCACTGCTGAACATGGCCTCCCCCACAGACAGAGCAAATTCCTTATCATGTGGGGGGATTTTCCCATACTCACCACGCTGGGCATGCGGGTTGGCGAGCGCAGTTAGAGCTATCGTTGTTAAAATGAGGGACGCTGCTGCCCATCCCCTAGCATTACCTTAGTCGCCTCTTACGACATCCGCGGACAGGTAGATATGGAGGGGCCTATTCTTCAGCCGGGGCCACCACGGCCACAAAAATACTTACTGAGTCAAAACATTATTGTAGGAAAGACATCTCAAATGTATCACCGTCCCATCCACACTAGCAACCGTGAGCCGAACGGATCGCCTCAGTTCTTTGTACCCTTGGGGGGTCCAACTCCTTTCCTTCAGCCCTCTGATTTGGAGGTAAACGCTCTTGTCTGCAGCACCTTCTTCATCGTATGATTCGAAACGACCTTGCATTGAGCCGAATTGCATCCAGCCGCCTTCTTTGTTTTTACTTCTGAAAAATGTTCAGTGGCATTGAGTCATTGAGCACCAGTCTACGACCAGATCACAGTATAATCTTACTCCGATACGCATGGCATTTGGTTTGGTCGAAAGGTTGATCGAGATAACGACCACGTTATCCCCAATGACTAGGTAAGCAAAACCACTGATCTGATAATGCCCTCTATATAGATGTCATGAATGGATATTATAAAATGAAACATAAAACTGCAATTCTGTAAATGAAATGAAACCACGAGTACAGAGTAGCGAGTCCGCATCGAAATGAGCCGCCTCAATAGTCACCGGTGAGTGGTGAAAAGTTAATACCTTGCCGGTTTTTGTAGGGGCGCTTTACGTGACACCATACAAAAACGGTAAGCTATTCACTTTTCAAGTCCGCGGTGGCAATTAGTAACTCACGAATATTGAGGACCATCGGACATCAGTACAGTACGCTTCGGAAATCTTTTTAAAAATTGCTCTTTTGATTATTTATAAATTTTGTATCTATCTATCTACCTAAATCTCGTCTTTCATATTGTCATCTCGTTCTCGCAAGTGCATACAGAGGATAAAACGAAGATTGCCGAAGCGCATAACTTAAATCTTACGAGTAGTACTGTACCAACTGCTATCTATTAAGGGTGGATTCACCAAACTAGTATAAGTCTTATCCATAGAATAAAATGACTTATTACTCTAGAGTAAGCCTGTTTTTCAGGGAGTTATCCCAGGGATTGTTACTCTTGCCATTTAGTCATTTATTTAATTTAATTAGAACGGCGATTGCCATATATACTAGTTATTAATAATTTATAAACATAAAATTAAACAACATAAAACAAAACAAACATAAAATTAAATTAAATTAGAAATCACAATTTGAATAAAAGAAAGTCAAAATAAAATTATACATTAGAATTATTATCATTCATTCATCCCTCTCACAATACAGCAGACAAACTGGCATAACATAGCGTTTGGTCGAATCCACCCTAAGTCTACTTACAGCATAGATGTCCAATCGCTGTCACGCCAGGGCTCGTGCGCTAACGCTTGTGCTGCCAGCTCGCTGCTCCAGTCATCCGGCTGCCGAACCGGGGCAGTTGCGGCTGTCCAGCTGCAGAACAAAATAAAAGTACATTATGGTATAAGTGTTATGTTGGTGATTACCGCTGAGGCGTCATTGAGGCCCCAGCCGTTAGGCGAGGGTCTTAAGAGAGCCGAGGACGGTAATCATCAATACACACGTGTATCATACGTTTTTCAACACACTTGAGAATAAAATAATACTAAAAATAACTGTAAAAACGAGTTGTGAATTTTATTTCGCAATGGCGGGAGAAAATATTTAGTTTTCCTATGCGCGCGCATCTTACAATGGCGATCGGCCATAGACTAAAAGAATGAGTTTTTTTTAACTTTTGCGCACGATTTTTTGTATCGAAACTTTTTTAAGAACAAAGCAACTCAACCAATAAAAAAACTCACGTTTGTGAATAATAGCAATGAAAAAGCTACTGCTACTAAAAAGCACAGTTTGATTACATGTATCATTATGTGCCTAATTGCGGTGAAATTAGAGCCACTTTATGAGCAAGTGTGTTGAAAAATAATGTAACAGCATTTCAGCATTTAAAGTCACATAAATAGTCTTGACCCCACACTAGGATTCCCTAAAAATTACGAGTACCATGGTACCACAACACCCAAACCCGGATCATACAAACATTTGTCCCACAGCGGGAATCGAAGCACTGCACTTCGCCACAACCCACTGTCTTATGTTTGAAGGGAATCCTAGGTCCATATTCTGATAGAATAGAATAGAAACTCTTTATTGTACACCACAAGGACATATTAAAAATTAAACAAAAAAAAAAAAAAAATTATTCCGGACATATTCACACGGTCAACTGATCCCAAAATAGGCATAGCCTGTACTATGGGTACCAGAGACTGATATACATAATAGATAAATATTTAACACCCAGACACAGAACAAACATCTGTGTTTATCATACAAATGTTTGTCCAGTTCGGGGATCGAACCCGCGACCTCTAGCGCAGAAGGCAGAGTTACTACTAACTGAGCTATCAGGCCAGTCAAAAATACACAGGTACAAACATTCAATTAATATTGAGATCTGATATTGAGTTCAAGCTCATTTAATATCATCAAACATTAGTTACATCAGTTAGATAAATAAATACATAAAAATCTATGTCATTAGTTATATCAGTTAGATAAATAAATACATAAAAAACTTACATCAGGTTGAGTCTGACGTGCTGGGTGGTATTATCATCTCTAGTGAGGAGACCGTTGTACGTGATTCTCATTCGAAGTTCCGGTTCTAACACATGGAATTTCAAACCGTTAGAGCACCAGCCGTGTTGGTAGTACTCCCATGCAGCGACTGATGAGTCTGGGTGTTCTGAAAACAAAACGTAACCAAAGTTATGACAAGGAATCTGGTTTGAAAAGATAGAATAAAATTATGCAAAAGTACTAGGTTTCCACAGAGGGCCTAGTTCAGTACACACGGCACCTTGTATCACGGGTTGATCAGTGGAATTTGGTTCCTTCAACGGACATAGCACTTTTCAGAGCTGCCATACCTCGTCACTGACCTAATGTAGGACGACCAAGAAACAACCGGTGATACAAGCAAGCCTGTGAAAAACGAACAGCGCGTCCGTTTCTGCAACTAATTTTATGCAAACAAAAAACCCGTGTTACCCGAGTTTATACATTTGATATGATCAAACGAAACCATTGCGATGTAGTGTTGGAAGCCACCCACCCGATGGACCGACGACATTTGAAAGTTGCGGGAGGTCAGTGGATGGAAGAGGCTAAGACCGTTCGTCATGGAACTCTTTGGGGGAGGCCTATGCCCAGCAGTGAACTTCTACTGGCTATAAGAAGATGATGATTTAAATTCAGTTGGATAGAAATAGTCAGAACACTTACGGGGCAATATATAGCTGGTCCCATCAGGTAGTTTCACATGCACATTGATTTCCGAAAACAGTTGACGTCCGTACAACATCCGGACGCCTAGCAACACTACTGCGCCGTCCGGCGCTGTGGCCCGGACAGTCAAACCGTCCCACCCCTCGTGGTTTTGGATTGGCACTTGATTGGGAAATTCGTTAGCTTCGGTTCGACGTAGCTTCTTCTTCCATTGGGACACTATGTATCGTGCATAGAGTAACTTTAGTGGGTAGTTCCATTCTGAAATCAAACCAGTAGAACGGTTATCAATTTCTTCCTCACAAAAATCAATTTTTCATCAATTCTTCTTCACAAATAAATAGTCTACACCGACCCCACACTATAAACTAGCCGCTTCGTAGGAATGAGAAATTATGAGTATCACAATAATATCTGGGAAAAAATACATGCGCAGTATACAAAGTCTTAGAACTTTATTGCCAATTGGGTGTAGAATAAGCCCCTTTCCTATACCATGCCATCTCTAAATAATATAATTTCTAGCATCTCGATTATGAACGAAGCAAATATTTACTCACCAGGCTTTTTATAGTTTCCATGTTTTGGCGGATCCCTTCTAAAAATCAGTAGATAGACGACAATCGCCGCGGTTATCAACCCGACTTGAAGCAAGACATCGAACACATCCATAGCTTTCGTCGCTATCGAGTCACGGGTTCCTTTTTGGCCACCCCGGTCGGTGATCTATGTAGGAAGCTGGCACGACTATGCAGCGGCGCAGGCGTGATTAAAATGTTCACATGATTACTTGAACAATCAATTATCGTCGATTTTATCGAGCACCTGCGCTTGAATTGATAACTTATCAAAAATTAAAGAAGAGTACATTATCTGTGCTAGAAGATACTATTTAAATAAGTTGTATGGTTACAGCGAGCTGATAAAACTAAACCTAAACACAGCGGTTCTTTTATCCATTTTCCAACAAGAACTTCTGCCTCCATCATCAATTAGCTTTCTTTACTATAATATTGTACTGTCATCGGAACTTGACGGGTATGCAAAGTTTTAACTCAATCAGAAAACGTAAAGCGTGTAAAAATGACTTGAAAAATGAGATTGCTACCACACAACCAAACATCCAAGACAAATAAAAACTTGTAATATACAGACAATCAACAACAAACTATGTCTAAGAAAACACATTGAGTAATTTGTTGGACTTCGATAAATGATAACAAACACTGTGATCATTCCGAGCGTCAAACTCGTTGTGCGAGGTGCAAATGCGAGCGTTTCAGCACTACTTTATAAGAATTTGAACCATCAACCTTTGGAGACTTTCAACTTACGTCAAAACTAAATCGCAAAGTTGATGGTACGGGGATAGGACATGAATAAGATGATGATACAAGATGTTAATTATAATTACCTAATACTGGTTGATAGTTACGTCACTTCAAATAACATTTACATAATGTGACTTTATCTATAGGTGTCTTTATATGTACCTATGCCCAGTATCTTTAGAACACACAGAACGACGCGTGTTGCGAGTCGCGATACACTTATAAACATATTTACACTGCACTCTCAAGCATCACTGCAGCATATTATAATCAAATAGCAGCAAGTGGGTACTCCAGTATTAGACGAAGCTACATCACAATACAACTCTGTCTGTGAATTAGTAAGTACAATTGCTATTCTGTGCACTGGTAGGGTGACAAGTCCATGGGCACATCGATTAATGTTGATTGTAGCAATTCAAACGACAATGTTTTACAAGGTGATTCATAACATGTACACTATCCCGAAAGAAGCTGATTCTACGCACAATTAGCAAAAAAGTTTGTCTACGACTTTTGAAAATTCGCCTATTTTGTTGAAAAAAATACTATGCAAAAATTAGGTCAAATCAGTTCAAACTCAATTATTCCTGTTTTGAGTCTTGATGTCTAACTTCTCGTACGTTTTATAGTTAGTTATAAGCATAATAAAAATACACAAAAAAAGCTAATTAGAAAAAGGTCGGGAAAAATACAAATTTGAAAATTTTGTTTTGTTTCAGCTATTCAATATTCTTTCTTTTTGGTGATAGAATAAGCCCCTTTCGTGATAGTACACATTATATGAATCACCTTGTAGAAGCAGGTGCGTATCTTCTGCACTCTATAAACAACGCATTTCTGTAATTAGAAAATAACTGTTCTTAAGAAGGAATTTATTGAAAACTATTGGTACTTACCTAAACATAACTTTACGAATATAATTACCTACTAATTTATTTGGTTATTTGAAATTTACAAAAAAAAAACAAATACGACATCATGAATTTTTGAAACATTTTTATTTGATAACTTTATTGTTTTAAAAAAATACAAATAAAATAGCCTTTTAATTCAAAATATACATAAACATAATTTAATACTGCCTATATAACAAGGCCGTCCCTATTTTTGATAAATATATTCGTGTAAATAAACACCTAATTCTAACGAAATCTATTGCGCAAGCTTCGTGGCGACCTTTATATACCTATAGAACTGAAAGAAGAATAGACTCCTATAAAAGTTCTTTATGGAAAGCTAAAGGTAGACGCACACATAACTCACATAAGTCCATCACCAGATCGGCATCATCGCCTCGCCCCGAAACAAATGCCGTCTACGAACATATCGCGAGAGGGAAAGAATTATAAACGACTCAAGCTGAGACGATGCTGATCTGGTGCAATGCAATACCGGTGCAATGGGGTATGTATGCGTCATGCTTTAGACTGGAATTTGGCCTTTAGAATTAATATAAGGAGATTATAGCCGACAGACACAAAATCCTTTGCTTGGCACAATACCCTCTTTATTATCCATATAATCGTCCAAAATGTTCTGGAAATTTTATGCCTCTCTGCTAATAAAATAATACTTATTTACATAGCTGTTCGTTTGAGAATATGGCTATAAAAGTTACAATTTTTAGCAGGGCTAAATATGATTTATAGATTTACTAATGCATAACTGGTTAATTTTGCCTACTTTTATGAAGCGCTCAGGCACTGACTTACCCTAATTTATATTATTGTAAAGGTGGTAAACACACAACCAAAATGTCTTTTCTATTTTTCTATAAATATAAATAAAGGCAATTTTGTAACAATGGTTTATCACGAGTATTACTATTCGTTAGACATCTTTACAATATCAGTCACAGTTACACAAATCTACACTAATTTTCTTAACAATTTCCTATATTGACTGACGTTTTTTAATTCTTTCTAGACAAAGCTCAATGTTATAGTAAATAAATTAAAATATAAGCCTCTATTTTAACCTCATACATAAGATTTTAATTTAACACAAATTGATTAACGATTTTCTCAAACGTATAATCATTTATA
The DNA here is from genome assembly GCA_947579855.1 of Anticlea derivata. Classification (NCBI taxonomy): domain Eukaryota; kingdom Metazoa; phylum Arthropoda; class Insecta; order Lepidoptera; family Geometridae; genus Anticlea; species Anticlea derivata. The sequence continues at coordinate 10,769,952 of OX388259.1, read as the reverse complement.
CATATAAATAAAAACTTAGTTACGTTTCAGACACAAGCTCTGAATACTTAAGTATAATTAAAATAACCGAGCACCTGTATTTCATTTATAACTAAAATATTGAACTAGCTAGCTATAAACTGCAATATAATATTTGAATATAATAATTATTAAATTAATTAATAAAAATAGTAATGTCAAAAAATAGAGCTAACAATTTAAGTATTAACTATTATTATTTCATTAATAACTAAAATGTAGAACTCGCTAGCTATAAATTGAATTACAAGATTTGAATGTTTATTGTGAAATCAATGAATAAAAATAGTAATGTCATTATACAAATAACAATTTAAGTAATAACTATTATTTATTTCATGTGATGTCGATCTAACTGGAGGATACAATAGGCAAAAATGTTCCATGGCCTCGATAGAGTTTCCCAACAGGTGGGCCTGAAAACGATACTTAAACAAAATGAAAAGTATGTTGAATGTCCAGTGTTGCCCACCCAGTATCAGTTGGTAACTAATATTACCTAGAAGTTGTTGAAGAGTACATCTATCTGGGATAAACAGTCTAGTTAGGAACTTCCTACTTCAAGAAAGAGGTTATTTGACGAATCCAAAAGGTTTTAGAGTGGAGATCACGCAGCGAGATAAAGCGCATCGTAGGACGCCCACTAAATGGAAAGACGACCTAATAAAGGTGGCTGGTAGCCGTTGGGGGCAGAACACACAAGATCGGTAGCTACAGAAATATATGGCGGAGGCCCAGGATTTTAGCAGTGGACATCCTACGGCTGAAATAATGATGATGAGGTAAGACTTAGCCAACCTGGCGCATTAATTTTTGACCTAAATAATTTACTACACTTATTTTAAATATTATGACCAGTTATTTTTAGATTTTTTTGGAGTTTTACATAGAAATCTTATTTAAGAAACTTGCAACGCGCAAGGCAGTCCATTTTAAATACAATAAATAAATAGTCTCTCACTATTTATGATTTTCTGTTCATTTGTAGGTCATGTCTTATTCTAAAGAGTAATTTCGAAAATTCGATCCAAATGCTACAATTGTAGTGAAAAATCTTTCTAAGTGCTTCGTTATTTTTACTGGGTTTGGGTCTAGTCAAAATCAGTCTATATTTTAGTAAGTATATTTGTTTTAGTTTTCCAGCATAAAAATTACAAATAATTTAGCCTCAATGCTCAAAGGACAGATCCGACGCTTATTAGTTAATACCTGGCAGATCAGATTACCTTAATTTAAATTAGACTGGTTGCATTGTATGAAGTATACCTGCCCTTTCTATGTATAGGTACAGATACTGCATTTTCTTTTCACAGAACCGCACATTTAATTAACCACACAGGCACAAATACTATGTATACAACGTGTTCTATAAATAGTATACTATCCCGAAAGGGACTTATTCGACTAACAAAAAGAAAACGACATTGTTTTTTAATTTTAAAATTTTGGTATTTTTTAATTATTGTAATCCTACTATACTAAATAAAACATTTGCATGCTTGTGTAGCAAAAACATGTGCGCCCGCTTACTGCATAAGAACAGCGATTATATTCAACTACCATGTTTTAGCAAATAAACTGATTTCATTTCATTTCAAAAAATATAAGCAAAACAAAAACTCATTTTTTTCCGAGATGTTTTCCCAAACTTTCTCAAATCAGCTGTTTTTGGTATTTTCGCCATCTTTATAACAAATTATAAAGTACATGTAAGTTCAACATCATTATTTATCTCTAAAACAGCTGAATAATGGACTTCGAACTGATTTGACCCCATTATATCAGTTTATTGCATAATGTTTTTATTTTAATGAAAAATTATGAATTTTGAATGGCTTACAACAAACGTTATTGTGTGTAGAATAAACGTCTTTCGGGATAATAATCATTTTAAATCATCTTGTATAAATACACAAGTCATAGTTAGATAGTAAACGTGCTAAACTAAAACAAAGTTTCAAAAGTTATTTTATCTTTCAGTGGCGTACGTAACCGGGTTTCGTAGGAAGCTTTTTTGTAATAAGGTTGCAATAAGGTAAGTAAAATCAGAACTTTGTGTATCTTGTCTTATTTCGAAACCAGATTTTAAGCAAGTATATTAACTTATTTAGGAACCCTGTTATATAATAATAATTAATTATTTGAATTAGATGATAATAAAATGTATTTCTTGCTAAGTAGATTTAGAAACAATAAAAGTCTTCATACGTAACTGGTAACTAAACTCAGTTACGTGCGCGCACTAAAGGTCGTTTAATATATACAAATTAGCTGAATACCTCAATTTAATGTTAAGTACCTGGGTATAGCAGCCTAATTTTGTGTAGCATCTATTCTTCTTTCTGTTTGACTGGCTCTAGCTCCTCAGGATTTTCGTCCATGCTCCCGGCTGTGTCGGTACGAGATTTGTCAACTGGGTAAAGCCTAGAAATTACGGAAAATTTAAGATTAAATTTATATTTAAGGCTGCATACAAACGGTTAAAGTTCGACGGAAGATTATTTTTCTAACCGTAGTTTCATAATTTTTTTTTTACAAAAAAGCATACGTGATTGGGCGGAAAAAAGTATAGCCATCAAGCCAAAAGAATTATGGAAAATTAAAAATGTGTATCACATCCAGCTGTTCACAACACTAGTACGTTAGTTTCAAATCGTTCCAATGGTTTTTCTTCGTTGGTCAGTGACCCAGTTCAGATGTCAGGTCACCATTTAAGCGCCTTTGTTGAAAGTTGTAAAACAGCCAGTGTGATTAAGATTATGTATGTCAGGCTCCGTGTAATCTCATCATCTTCCTGTTCCTTACAATTTGAGGCCGGCAGATGTAACCTATTAAAACCTTAGGATCATTTAGGAATGAAAAAGGTTGTCGCAGATATATCGCTCCGGCACCGTCGTCTCGAGCCGTTCAGCATTCTTTGTATGAAACTTCATACTGCATCAGTCTGCATCCCTCACTAAACAAATGCTGTTCACTATAAGGTAAATCATAATATTTATACTATCCCAAAAGATGCTAAGTCTGTTAATAAAAATAAACAACATTTAAAAAAAACCCGAACTTTCAAAATGAGTTTTTTTTTGTCTAATTATCATCCTTCTAACTAATTATTAAAAGTACGAGAAGTTTGATATCAAGATTGCTACCTAAAACAGATGAATAATTGAGTCTGAACTGATTGGACCCAAAACAACAGATTTTTTCAGTATTTTTTTCTACGAATAAAAGTATTTCCAAAAGTCGTAGAACTAACTTTATTGCCTATTGGGTGTATACATAATAAGCCCCTACCGGGTGAGCAAACTTAATTTATATCACCTTGTAATAGTAGACGGTATTTGTTCGGGACGAGGCAAGGCCGATCTGGTGCCGGGTTGATATGTGTGCGTCTACCTTTATAACTATCCACTCACCATCTCTGATACAAATAAACCAGGAACACAAGGTCGTCCCTGAAGCAAGCCACGCGATGCGCCGTCGGCATCGTTATTATGAACGCGAACACATCATCTATGAACGTGTTGAACGCCTTGTACATGAACGCACGCCACGGCAGCGCGGCCACTGAGCGCAGCCGGTAGTTCACGAACAGCTGCGGCAGCATGAACAGGAAGCCGAACGCGTACACGCCGTTCACGATGCTGTGTAACGCCCATGAGTACCAACTGGAAGAGATAAATATTCGAAATCATTATTCATTCATTCATTATTCATTGATTCTTCTAGGCTTGGTAGCGAGGAACAGGCATAGCTTCACCTAGTTTCTAAGACGTTTCAAAGTGATCCTAGTGATTTTATTGAAATAAATGCCTTTTGACTTTGACTTTGACGTTGACATTTCATATTGTGAAATGGCGCATTCAAGGGTTACGTTACTCATTTGAGCATGTTTCTCCTCTTATGTGCTCCCGATGAATCCTCCTCGAATGATGAATGTGAGATGGGCCGCCGACTACGGAGGAGCATCTTAACGAAGCCACGCGACCTAGAAGTAGTCTTCTTCTTCTTGTCGTTTCACTGATTCTTTCTTGGTCATCCAATCGCGCAAGCCAGAGACCCTTACCCGCAGCTTTGAGGACAGTTTGCAGATGACCCGATTGATTGATTGATGCATGTTTTTTTTTTTTATAATCAATCAAATCAGTCCCAATTGCCAACTTTAAGAGATAAACATATTAGTGTATAAAGCAAGTTTAGTCTATTTATCTACGCTTATCCGTTAAGCACGCATAGATAATGCATAATGACCCTCATTGTTCGCTGTTACGCATTCAAGATACATATCAAAGGCGGCAAAGCAGAGATTTGGCACGCGCCATGTTTTTAGTTGACCTACATTACACTTACATATAGCTAAGGAGGAGTTATGCCCGAGCTCAAAAACGTAGACAAACTAAAGTCACCGACTAATCCAGAGAATTTGCATATTGAAGTTGCATTGAGAGGGGCGCACAGTTCGGGGCATCAATGGCCGTTGGGGCAGCTTAGGACGGCCCCAAGGTCGACCTGATAAAGGTTGATGGGTGACGTTGACTGCAGGCCATACAAGATCGGTCGCTCTAGAGATCTATGAATGAGGCATATGTTCGTTTGTGGTCTTCCTACGGCTAAAGTGATGATTATTGACTTTGAAACGTCGAAGGAACTAGGTGAAGCTAAGCCTGTTCCTAGAGTACAAACCTAGAAGAATCAGGCAACAAATACGCGTAGGCCTAGTATTATTTTGTGCCTAGAATAATTTCCGATGAGCTTTTCCTCCTCTGACTACCCCCTTGGACATCTTCAAGAATCTGATCGCCTGAAGATCTGAGAGGTTATCTAGCACGCTTGGGTATAAAAGTCGTGGCCTATTTTTTGTATCCTATCCACAGTTAGAATGATGATCTTCAGTGTGGTACTAACCTAACCAGCGTACCGGCAGCGGCGGCAACCAGCTTAAGGTAGCCTGGAAGAAATCGCTTTCAGCGATAAGGCCGCCCATTGTACTACATTAAGTTTTAATATGTATTCCTTGTCCTACTAATATTATAAATGCGAAAATTTGTGAGGATGTTTGGATGTTTGTTATTCAATCACGTTGTAACGTCTCAACCGATTTCGTTGAAACTTTGTATACAAATAGTTCTTTACCGAGAATAGCATAAAGGCGGGCGGAAGCTAGTGTACAATAAAGTGTTAATCTATCTATCTAACCTCTTATGCGGCTCGTAGATCAGCGAGTAAATAGCTCCGGCGAAGCAAAGCGGGTACAGAAGCATTGAGAGGTATCGCATTGCTTCAGCGTCCGCTTTGGCAGTAGACTTCTCGCCCGCATCAGCGCTCGAGTCTCGCCAGATCTTGACCTTCCAGCCCGTGAACGAAATCCGCAGGTGGAGGACTTTCTTCACTTTCCACAGCTGAAATCAAGTAAAACATCTTGAGAAAATGCTCCAAAAAATTAGGAAATTTGGATGTTATGTCATCTTTAGCGAAAATACTTGAAACTGTGAAAATATTATGATATTTAGCGGTTTTCAAAGTTATTTTTTTTTTTATATATTTTATATATACAACTGAGGTGGAAAACAAGCATACGGCCCACCTGTTGGTAAGCGGTTACCGTAGCCTATGAGCGCTTGCAATACCAGAGGCATCACTCACGCGTTGCCGACCACGAACCCCCTCACCCCTAAAGAGCTCTGGCAACCGAACTCATCACAGGAACACAACACTATTTAAAAAAAAAATGTTATTTGGCTGCGATCTTCTGTAAGGCGGAGGTACCTCCCCAGGAGGGCTGCTCTAATTCAGAACGAGAAAATATCGCTGTGCCCTACCTCCTCCTAAAAGTCTCTTTCGTCCTTCTTCTTCTTGTCGTGTCACTGATTCTTTCATGGTCATCCTGTATTAGGTCAGTGACGAGGTCAGAGGTTGAGGTATGGTGGCACTGAAAAGGACCTATGACCGTACCTTTCGTTTGAAAGGTATTATACTCTATATAAAAGTGTATCTCCTTGCCAGCTGCGCTATTAATTTACACGATTTTTGTTCTAGTATGCGAGCTACTAGGAGAACCTCATTATACGTGCTAGTAGCTCGCACTTCACCGGTGTATCACTGGCTGTTTAGTTTTGTAATACCATAAGAACTATAAGGGGGTAACATTTGGACATTGGCATCAAACTTTGATCGTTTCCGCACTTCAAAAGTATTACCTCAATAACAGCGCTGATCCCAGCTGGTACCAGCACCAGCATAGAAGTCTGCTCGTCCACCAGGTAGAAGAATATCACGAACTGGGAGAACGCCCGCCAGAACACAGTGCGAGCGGACAGGCCCGCGAGGGAACGCTTCCTGCGCCAGAAGGCTACGTCGTTCTTGAACGCGAGAAAGTCGAATAGCAGCTAAAAACAACAACAGGTTTTAATTTTTTGCTAATCAACCAACTAACCCAAGAGTCACATGGTACATACATGGTCCTGACTCCACACTAGGATTCCCTGTGCCGCAAGCATCAGAAATTAAGAGTTCCATGGTACCGCATCACCCAGACCTGGGACTTAGATTTGCAGATTGCAAACATTTGGCCTGCCGGTGTTGGTAATGCGTTTAGTTTGCATGCATTTGGAATACATATACATAGTTTCTGATCAAGAATCCTTAAATTGAAATGATACCCAAAATTTTCGAACCCGCGGTACTCGAACCGGCATCTTTGCCTTGAATCGGCAATTCGATAACTAACTACGCCGTGGTACGAATGACGCTGGTGACAAAAATCTTGGATAGATGAAATATTTTTATCGGTTAAATACCGCTCCACCTACAGAAGTTAGAAACATTCCTGCTCAAAGTCTACTACCAAGATATCATTGACGAGAGGTGGCGCTTTTTGCTATTTTTCAAGAATCCTTACTAATATTATGTGTTTGTTTGTTATTTGGTTTGTGCATATTTCACGCATCAACAGAGCAATGGATTAAAGTTACTTTTAGCATGGATATATTTAAAGGGCCGGAGGTAGGCTACTTCTTTTCCAGATCCGCGAGAGTGAAGCCGTGGGCGGAAGCTAGTATAATACAAGCTGAAACAGAACGATGTCGCAGGCTGAAGGTTCAATTGACGACGCCTCAGTGGCGTAGTGGTTGTACCAATGATACTCAAAGTTTCTGATACTCACAACACAAGGAATGTGTCGGGTCAGGACTATGTATGTGACTGTTATTTATTTAATTCAAAGATACCATGTGAACTTACATGAAAACTGGCAATCAAAACAGTTGCAGAGAGCAAATATAAATTTGTATCAGCAAATATTCCCTTCACATCATCCACATCCTTGTCACTAAAACCGAGACTATGCAGTTGGTCAAGTGCTAGTCTCACATGCATAGCCAGTCTCATGGAGCCATACGATGCAGGTGATACATTGATTGTGATGTTGACTGTAGAAGAGCTACCGTTTAGGAGTTGTAACTGTGACATTCGAGATTTGAGCACATTATGCTGAATTATCGGCAGGAATTTGCCATTTCTGATCCTGTAAAAATAAATAATAATATTATTGGATTTGTGTTTTTGACATGAATTTTTGAAACCCCTTGTCTGCATAGCACAAATCTATAGATTTTCTATTGTGTTTGGAAATCACAGCAGTCTTATTCTAATATTTACCTCAGATAGGGATAAAATTCACCAGGAATTTTATTGGCAGGAAGGTTCAGCTCATCAATTAAAATTGAAATGGGTGCCACTGTGCTAATGTGAGAAAATGGTAGTATGCCTTTATTTTTGCTTTTCTTTTTATCATTCTGAAACAAGAAGGGATTATATCTATAGATATGGGTCTTGAAGTCCATACTGACTGGCCCTGGCCCTTTGCTGAAGAACCGGTCATGGGATGCAACATTCAGTGTAGGTATTTCACTTCCGGCCAGTGTAACTCATTAATAAAAAAAGTGACAAGTATAGGAATTAGGCATCTGTACAATTCACATAGAAGGACACAAAAAGTATTTTGTTTTTAGTTGTATATCTTATATTACAAATCCTGCAGTAAAAAATATTGTTTACTTACATTGTTCTGAAGCAGGTTGAAAGTTTCAGCTCGTGGTTCAGTATAGGTCACCAATGGAAGTGTATTAATAGCTTCTGTCCGGTATATTTCATCAAAATGCTTGTAAAGACGTGCATCGTCCAATAACGCCGCATGCATGTATAATGTACCATTATTTCGCGTTCGAAGAGGCACTTTCAATACGATATCACTATATATAAGAGGTCATGTGATTATTAAGGTTTATCTTCAATTAAGAAATAATTTTATGAAGAAATAGAACTGTTTTATCTTGTTCATCATTTCAGCCATAACATAGTACGTCCACTGCTGAACATAAGCCTCCCAAAGATTACCAGAAACAATCATTTGGGGGGATTTGCCCATACTCGCCACGCTAGGCATGCGGGTTGGCGAGCGCCGATAAAGCTCTTGTTGATGGTATGCTGCCCATCCCCTAGCTTTGTTTCCCTTAGTCGCCTCTTACGACATCCACGGGTAGAAATGAAGGGGCCTATTCTACAGCCGGGGCCACCACGGATATCATGTTACTTCAAGTATTTAGACTCACAAGGAGGCAGGTTTCCGATAGTCGAAATTCATTGAAGTATGAATTTTTGTGACTGCTTCGGAAGACGAGCCATCGAAGTACGGCTGCTGCTTTACAGAAGTGAAGATAACGAGGTGCAGGACTGGGTCTGAAGCTAAAAAAGAAGTGTAACATCTCTCGCCACGACTGCATACGGGTGGTATGAATATTTCAGCTAAAGTCCATATTGTGTTTACGATATAAACGCCAAATATTAGAGAAACAACCAAACTAAATGATATATATTTCATGACTACGCCACACTTTTTTTCCAAATCTATTTTTTTGCTACTAGATTTTCTTTCACTTTTATTTCAAATTTTCAATAGATATTTTCATTCAAGTCAAGTCACTCACACATACACATACACAGCACATCACAACAACGTCAACAACCCTCGTGAAAGTAATGTCAATGTCGAAAGTGACATTGACAATTTTATTTTTTATTTTTAATCCAAACCCATGAAACCCTAGCATGAAGCTCGCCATAGTACACTACAGTATGTAATGTAATCCTAACGTAGTACGATAATCATACATAACCTAAGACATCAACTACACGTTACAGTATGTTACGTTTTAGTTAGATAGATAAGGAGGCGTAAAATGCTTACAAAATAAAAAGCAGTTAGATTAATTTAGTACTCCCAAGTACTTACAAAAGTATGGCTGCAAAGTCTGCACACAGTATGGAACTTTTGTAATAAGCATACATACAATGGTTATTTTAAAAGTATTGAAGTATGTAGTAGGTATGTAGAATTTAAACAATACCTAATCTACGACGTGTTTATCGTGATTCACCAAGTTTATTTAATTTCGAAAAAATAAATTACCAAAAGCCCTTCTTTCTATCTTAGAATGTACAATGGAAATAATTGGGCGATTTTATAAATTGTATTTGTTTTTATGGCAACATTATCACCTAATGGACGACAGCGTAGGGGAAACGTATTAGATCGTTGTTTCCTTGGAAATAATATTGATGTTTTGTGGAATTTTGGAAAACCAAAGGTAACTAGCTTCTCGTAATCGTGATTATTCAGTTTTACGTAAAATTTTATAGTAGAAACCGTAGGCTTATGTGGCAGTGCTTTGACAGATAAGTTGACATTGCCCCTCTTGATATTTGTTTATAATTTCAGTTCAGCATGGATAATGTTATTTGGCACCACAAGATCTAGTGTGCCCAGAAAAGTTGGGTATAAAATGAGTACAAAAATCGAGAACATGCGTCGAAGATTCGGTGGCAATGGACGCTAAAGATTTGAGAATAGAAACTGCTCTGGGTGAACGCAATGATGGCAGTAAGTACTCTCAGAGCGGGGTCGCACGACAGTGTAACAGAAATAAATCGTATCAAGATATCGGATCTAATCCATTGGTTAAAGCGGAGGTGGCGGTGCGGCCCTGCGCCGTCATCGGGCCCGACCGGGTGGTGCCGCCCGCTTCTAATGATCCTTATCTAAAAAAAGCATCCGTCGATCTATGGTCATGTACAGATACCATGTACCCTCGTCCACCTGACTATCCACACAAGCCTTTAAACAATGTGAACCCATCAAGAAACATATCACCGAGACAAACATTCCAAGAGAACATGCAGCGTATTATGGTTCCCCCCACATACAGCGCTGTCAATCATGCTGATGAACCTAATTTGAATCATATCCAAGATAGAAATGCTGCGCTCATCAAAAATACCAAACAAACCATGGCTCCTGAGGCCAAGTACTGTGATGTGCCTTATTCTGTGAACTTGTTAACCAATGAACATAAAAATGTTAGGGAAACGGATATGTGTATGCCTAGTGTAAACTCTCCCCTAGCAAGAACTGCTTCACATGGATGGCCTCCTAGTGGAGTTAATTTGCATGCTCCAAGAAGTTACGGTGCTCAAGATGTTTATCAGTATCCGCAGTTCCCTAGTTGTGCTGGTCCAAGGCCGCCAATCATGCCTATGGCCAGACCCCATCGGACATTCCAGGAAGATGGAAGCTATGTTTATCCTGATCCCTACTATCAAGATGCAAGTGTTCGTTTCAAGCCATATCCATCAGTGAAAGAGAGGTATCCACATGCAAGGTATGATTACATTAGTAACTACCCAAATCCATTCCATCCACCGCCTGCCTATGCTTCACATAAATATGACATTCCAAACACACGACCTCCTCACCCATATCCAGTATATCCACACTTGAAGTATCTGGATAACAGAGTACCTGATCCCAATATTGAAGGATATCAAAGACCAAACCAACAGTCTATAAATTATAATATGCCATTCCGTAACCAAGTAATCCACCCAAACTATGCGCCAGTAATAGGGAATACACAAAACAAGTTGCCCTTGTATCCACCAGATAAATCCTCAAACAAACTTCCCTTGGATAACAGTAAAGCTTATATTGATTATGAAAACTCCAAAGCAAAATATTCATTGCCAGATAGTTTTTTTGTGAATGAAATGTCTAGGGTTCACCAGGTTCAAAAACCTATAGCTTTGCCCAACTACACATCCTCTGGGATACATCCAGTCCCTTTGCAGCAGTACCATAGAAAAGATAATATGCCTATGAAAACCTATGAATATATGCCACATTATAGGCATTTTGAACATCCACTAGGCTTTAATCATCCACCTCAATTCTCCCCAAGTACATTGGCTATATCTCCAACTGATTCTAACACCAGTAATGACACATCCCAAACACAGGGAACTTCTCAAGAAGACTGTGGTTATGTGAGTCAGTCATCTACTACAAGTGCAAGAAGTTTTGACTCTAACATGAATAGGCTACATAATGAATATTATAGGCGATATGACTATAGGTACCGACCGATTATCGGAAATTCGCATATGTTGGCCAAGTCTGATTTGACTCCAGCAAATTCTAAAGAAAACAATAAAATTGATGTTCGTCAATTTTTATCAATGTGGAATGAAGGGGATGAGGATAGCAGTAATAACAATACCAAAGAAATTTCTGCACCAAATAACTATAGGCGTCAAGAAAGCGCCAAGAGTCAGGATCAACTTTATGTACTTGGTCTAGTAAATGTTCCCAGCGAAGAACTTGCTAAGTATGAACACATACAGAAAGTATCAAAACTACCAGAAAATATAAAAGGCTACAATAGCATTGAGCTTTTAAATCAGTTCGAAGAAGTAATTGAGTCTTCAAATATGAACAGCTTCAAATCTTCAACTTCTAAGGAGTTCATGTCAATGAAAGATCGCAAAAATGCTATAAAGCAAATAGTGGAAGTCTTGCCTAGGCCAGTGTCACCGCTGGATGTAGAAGCAAAGATAAGTCAATCTGTTATCCATAAAGAGGTGGGCTGTAACTTTGAAATCAAACCATGTAGTCCCAAAATGATGAATGTAGAAATTGCAGCACCAATTCAAAATATTTTGGGTGAAAGAGCTATTGAAAAAGTGTCCAATCCTCTTTCTAATAATGCTAAATCGCCATTAACGATGAGATTAGATGGAAACGGCACAGTTTATAATAACATGCAAAGGCAAGAAAGTACACACACAACTTTCGGAAATGTAAGTTGTAAAATGATTGGCAGTCCATGTACTGCAAATAATATGGAATCTGTTAAAACAAACTATAGTTTACATGATTTGGAAACTAGCTCTGGAGTATGTTTAGCTTCATTGCCCAGGCTAGACAACGAAATCGAACTAAGCTTCCCTGAAGTTAATCAACAGTTTATAAATGCAAATAAAGGATCTCACAATATGCATGAGAAGCATCCCGAAGATTTTGGAGAAGATAACTTGAAGTCGACTACATCAACTGATAATGATAGAACAGGTAATGATTCTGAAAAATACACTAATATATCTGTGGATAATTTATGCACAGAACTTACTAAATTAAGTCAATATCGAAAAGCTAAAGTTAACATTTTAGAGCATCCAGAAGACGAATCAAATGCAAACGCTATTAGAACCGATAGCGTAATTATAGAAAACCCAGAAAATGTCAGGAAAATGGAAGAAAATAGAGAAAAGATCTCTCCACACACAAATGCTGATGAAGATGAGAATACTCCAATGAATTTAACTTCGCAAAATAGTTTACATAAAGAAATTGAATCAGATACCTCAAAAAGTTCAAAAACTGAAACGCATGCAATGGAGTGCGCTCTCGATTTCAGCCTGAACAAATCTGAAAATGGTCTACCTTTAATAGACGCCAATGATGGCGAACTGATAAATACTGCACAAAAGGACATGCACATGGGTAATGGCGCTTCTGGTTTTAATGTTGGTAGGGATCATATCAAACCAAATTTTACAGAAGGCGCACAGCCATTCAAATCTTCTCCTGAATTTGCCTCCTATGAATCAAACACGAAAAGTATTATTGTAAGAAATAAACAAAGTGCGAGAAGTGATCATAAAATAAATTATAAAGAAGATATTCAACCTGGACCAAATTACCCCTCTCTTAAAATTCCTAAGAAATCAGATGAATATGTCGTGAATCAAGTAGAATCAAAGATTTTATGTGACATTGACGATAAAAGAATCGGCGGAATTAAATTCGATGACAACAAAACACGAACTAAAGATAAAGCAAGTTTTAAAAAAGCTATTGTGAGCCATAAACATAAAACTAAGTCTAAAATATCCAAAACCAAAGTTAAAGATATAATGCCACGCAGTTTTGACCAAAATCAGCGAAAAAATGAAAAAGAAAGTTCAATTCTTGATATACATGATAATGAAAATCATGTGGTTGATTCTAAGCGCTTTGAGCGGAAATCAAACGATTCAAAATCTGTTATACAAAATAAAACAATATTTGATAAAAATACTGGACTGGAAGTGTTTGTTTCAGATATTTGCAAAGATGATGTGACTAAACCAGACTCTGCTCCCAACGACCTAGATGAATGTCATAAATGTATAATTTCAGAAAATGTAGTCCAAATCGTAGAAAAGAAATGTATAAATGATGCCCAGCCTAACTCAGATTTGTCAGTAAACGAAGAAGCGGTTAATAATTATACAAAAGTAATAACCACTTCTTCTGAAACAAATGATGATACTAAGATTAATTCAAACAGTCTTATCACAGACATAAATCTTGAAATAAATGATACAACTCCTTTCATTTGTAACAAAGGTGAAGTTTTTGAGTCCAACACTGAAATAAGTAAAACCAATAAATATTATCATGATTTAATAGCTGAAAGTGAACTTTTTGTGGATAAAACATATTGTATGGATGCAGTAAGCACGTCTTGTAGTAATTCAATTAATAATGAATTAAATGCATCTATTGATGTTTTGAAGATACTTGATGATTCAACAAAACTTAATACAGGCGACTTTGTTGAACAAAATCATGACCCTACTGATGCTCAAGTTTCCGATAATCATGAAATTATAAAATATGGCGCTTCAGCCACCAAAGAAGATATTATATGCCATAAAGTATCTCCCAGCGAGCTGTCAGAGAATAAAATATGTTATATTGAAAATAATAAGCCTAATGTTTCATTTGATGACGAAGTTTTTAATAAGTCCGTTGAAAAAACTACTTCTAAATTTGTCAAAGAAAAGAAAACAGAAAAAAATGAAAGCATGAGTGAAAGCGGTTGTGATAAGAATTTGATAGATGCCTTATCCGAAGAAATCAAAATTGAAGATGCAATGACCACGACTGTCGACAACAGTGCACACAATTGCGCGGTGACACTAGATGCTAAGCTAAAAAAATATAGCATTGATTCGGGGTTTCAGTCTAGCAAGAATTCATTTGTAGAAAATGATGATGGAATCATAGTATTTCCTGGCAATTCAAGTGAAGATTCTGTTTTTGTCGAACAAGGATCTGGGACCAATAAAATCACTCCAAATGGCTACGGCGATAACAATTGCGATAACAAAGACATACTTCAACTTTTTTCTGATGAATCCACCTCAACAAGGACCCCTAGCAATTTTGTTGGGACTTTAATGGTTGAAAATAAAACTTCTGAACATTCAAATCAGAATAACAAAATGGAAATACAATCAAATACTTTACAATCAAGTACGGTTTTTGATAATGTCGACGCTAATATGGAAATTCTATTTGCGCAGCAAAACGAAGAAATAATTTCAGAAAATAGCGTTGATAAGATTGACTACCAGCTTCAATCTGATGAAGATTTGGTTATGGCATTAAAAACTTCGATATCGAAAAATAAATGTATTGATGTAGCCAGAGACCAAACACTAGAAGATACTGGAAATGAATCTTATACAAATGAACATAGTATTAACGCCAATAAGACTATGGAAATGGAAGATTATAGCTCTGTAATGCAATATAAATACCAAAATAATGTTACGTCTAATCCTCTAGAAAATATAGATATTATGGACATCGATGAATCTTGCGAAAAAAGTTTCAATAAAGACGAAGAGGACACCAATGTCCCCGATACTTCGTTTGTTAAAAAACATTCTGGCTACCATGGCAAAGAACTTTATTCCCCTAGTATACAAAAACTAATCATGTTCAGTGAAGGTAAAACCAATATCCAAATCGTCAAAGGTACAGATGCAATTAATTTGCAAAATGATGAATTTGAGTTGAACTCCCTTAAAACTACAATCATTGATCGCGAAAATGACGACGTAAAGAACAAGTCACTTGAGAAATCAGACATTGATAGCATTATACAAAATAATGGCGTGGAAGCCAAATCGTTTGATAAACGAAACATAGAGAGCGTTATGCAAAATAGCAATGTCGAAGTCAAGTCATCTAAAAAATTAATCATTGTTAGCGCTATACAAAATGATGGTATTGAAGCTAATTCTATTGAAGAACCAAATATTGAAAGTACTTTACAAAATGATGATGTTGACGAATTACCTGAATTACCAAATATTGTTAACGTTCTAGAAAATGATGATATCGAAGAAAAGTATATAGAACCAATTATGAAAAGCGTTATTCAAAATGACAAAGTTGAAGTCAAGTTATTTGAAATACCAATAAATGAGAGCGTTTTACATAATACTCATGTTGAAGTCAAGTCACTTCAAAACCAAATAATTGATAGTGTCATGCAAAATGATAACGTTGAGGTAAAGTTGCTTGAACCAGTAAATTTTGGTAGTGTTATACAAAATGACGGCGTTGAGGACAAGTCACTAGCAAATTGCGTTGTTAGCGTTTTACAAAATAACGTCAAGTCAACTCAAGAACCAAATATTGAGAGCTATGATCCAGTTAGTGATGTTTGTCCACAAAGTGAAAGCGCATTGATTCAGGGCGTGTATATAAACGTCGATGTCGAATTTGAGAAAAGAAAATCTGTAACAAATACAAACAACTCCAAAGACTTGAATGAATCAAGCTTTGCTTCCAGTATATCAATAGATTCCATACATGAAATGCCTTATGAAGAAAAAACTGGTAAAGTGAATGTAGTCGAAAGTATTTTAACGGAGCGAGAAAATAATTCAGACTTTGAAAACGATTGTGACTGTGATGTTCAAAATGACTTGATTGATACACAAGAGATTTCATTCAATTACCCTAATAATTCAATCATATCCCAGGTTACTGGAAATATCTTTCATACAAATGACAACACGTTAGAATTGAAATGCCAAAACAACCATGAGAAATATGACGTAAAATTTGAAGATACAAATACACATTGTTCACCAATAAATCATCGTCAATCTCTAAAAAGATCATTTTCAGATTCTGATTTGAATGCTAATGTAGGTCGTAATGACCATACTGAAGGTGTTGGAAATTTGAACTATTCTTGGGCTCCAAAGCGCAATAAAATAAATGATTTTGACAATTATTTACCCAACAACCGTAGAAATTCTGTTAATGTTGAAGAAAATGTTGCGTTCTGTATTTTGATAGACGATAATTGTATAATAACTGAAGAAAATGAAGAAAAAATATGTATAGCAGAGCTGCATGAAGATTATATGACTGAAATAGTAGAAGGGAACGATTCTGATAACACTGACTCAATGAAAGAATTTCATTCCAGCCCTCATGAAACAGACATTGACTTAACAGATTCCGCAATTTTAGAATGTGAGGAAGAAAATCCCATCCAAGGTACATGGGTTGAAGACATCACGTGTGCTGAAGATGTTTTCAGCGATGAAGTAGCAGAAAACGTAGTTATTAGTGCCCCTTCATCGCCAATAGATTCTGCATCAGAATTTGAATATGATGAGTCAGGTATTTATGGCAGCACCTCTTCTTGTAGCCACACAGATAAAGTAAAATTCATTCATGGTGAAAAAATGTCTGGAGCTGATGCTCAAATTGTAGAGGCACTGTATAGAACTCCTCATATGAATATAATGAATAAAACTCTATTATATGGAGACAAAAGTGTTGAATCAGATAATGATCAAGAAAATATTATATTAGAATCTGATGACTACCAACCTACACAACCTTCACCAATAGAATCCCCAGATTACACCGACCCTACACATGCATCAAACGATTTTCGCTTGGAAACTCCAGAAAACAAAGAAAACGTATTCGTAAAAGAGCTTTCACCTTTGAGAAGAATAGATGACTACCTAGATGTAAGTAGTGCTGAAAATGAAACTGATGAACATTGCATTTTACCGAATCATGTTACCGAATGCAATAAAACAACACAAGATGGCATTGTTTATGTATGCGAGTCAAGTTTAGATACAGTTTTTGATTATAAAATAAAAAACGAATCAGTAATCAGCACTACTACACCTTCGTCGTCTAGTTCACCAGAAGTATCGTCGACTACGTCCGAAGAAAAGAACTCTGGCATATTATTAAAAATAACTAACTTGAATGGATCCCGAGTATCCCAAATAAATGAAATCGAAACGAATAATAGACCTCGTTGTAAATTTACCGAGAAAAAAGATTATTCAGCTTCTAATTTGAATTTTCCAAACGGTCCACTTATCACTAAGGCTGCTCAAAAATACATTCCACCAATTAAGGAGTCTGTTCGTGATCTGAAAGTTAAAATTACATTGCCCCAACAAAGCTTGTTGAAATTAAAGCGATTAAAATTATCGAAACGAAACGAGCCAAAAGTACATAAACAGGATAAAATTGCTCCTAGAATTGCTAAGAAGCCAAAACCAAACTTTGATGATGTCCTAAAAAGTATAGATGAACTACAAATAAAAAGGCATAAAGAAAAGAGTAAAAAGACAAAAACTGTTGTCCCAAAGGTCTTAATAAAGAAAAACGAAAATGGATCCCACTATGCTAGTACACCAAAAAGAGAAACATTTAGTCCTGATCTTACTGGCAGGAAATGGCAGCCATGGGTATTCTTGGAGAAAAATCATTTTATAGACAAAATGGCTATCAAGAATAAAACCAGAGCAATTTTTAGTCACCGAAAAAAGACCTATGTGTTAGCAGAAAAATTCAAAAAATACAAATCTGTCGGTAGCGCAAAGTTTGTTATTTCACAGCCTAAAACCCCTGGACAATTAAAATATACAATTCGATTAAAACATAGTTTTTGAATATGTCAAGGTCTCTGCTGATATCAATGGCTGATTACTATCTATAATCCCACCCCATAAAGGTCTTGTCCTGTCTGATCCATATCTTTATCACTCCTATGTTCCTTATGTTTTTACTTAGTTACCTTTTAGTTGAGTATCTAGTTGGCGCCAAATTCGTGACTAATAAAATTGTGTGATAATAACAAAGATAAAGAATTTAGGCATTGCATAGTAGTGCATTATGATCTGATTTGTTTATTTAAAAGTTTATTATATTGTTTTAACTACCTTTCATTCCATTTAATTATTATTTTGTTATATACAATGTTATAAGGAATTTACTCGTAAATGTATAATATTTATTATAACCCGCCACGATTTTAAATTTTATGAATTGTGGCTAGTCTTTATAATAAGTTTATTGTGTAACTAGATGAAATAGATTGTTCCACCCCTTCTAGTAAGCTAGAATAGAAGATAAATACATATAGGTGAATAAATAAATACTATTTGTTGCTGTTAGGCTATTACCAAATTGTAGATGTTGAGTGAATCACAATATTTTTTTGAATAAAAATTTCACATAATTATTGTGATTAATTCAAGATAATAAATAATTAACTTTGCTCATTTATATAATAAAGCAAATAACTAAATATTATATTAATTAACGTTATAATTATATTAGAACATAATGTCATTTAATGAATTCATAGAGTTATTGAAGTTTATTCTGAATGGGTTGAAGTACAAAATAATATATTATGTATTATCAAATTATCATAATAAACACTGTAACATATTTTAGACAACCAAATACTTTATGTAATGTTTGAATGTTATCGATTTCGTGTCTATTCCTTTGTGTAGGTAGTTGTGGTCGAAACAACGCGTTTTAGGGTTGGTAATAAAATTATAGCGTGAAATAACCAAAGCCAATACTCAGAAACAATATTTTATTGTTGAGTATGTACTATAACTATAACCTAGGTAAATCATTCTTATCGATGGGGATAACTATTATGCTACAATTTTTGTGACAAAAAAGAAAGAGTTGACTAAGGAACAATAAATGTATAAATTGCCTAAAAGGCATATTATTCTAAATAGGTACATACTATGTTGATGAAACTATTGAGGTTATAAAGTGATTGTTCTCTCGATCTTTACATTTTATGCGCATGAAATAAAGCGAATTGTATGCGCTTACAGTGCCTTTCATATCAAGCTGATATTATATACTGCACCAAATATATAGGTACTTTTAATATGGATTGTATGAACTAAATAATAACTTAGTATTTATATACCTACCTAGTTATTTGTATGAATGTCGGGACATTAAAAATATTTTGAGAGTTTATATTTATTGATCTCATAATCAAGGCACTTCCGATTTCATATAATTGCCTGTTCGTGCCTATAATAAATAAATTACACTATTTTGATATCGTGTACAGGGTGTTCATAAAAAAATACCAAATATATGCTTTTATGTCCTGCATGAAAATGCAGACACTACGTATTGCAACTGTTGCCTTTGTAGTTAGTAAAATAAATGTTAGTGTGTATAATGCTGTAAATATATAGACGATACTTTTAAACTTTCTGTATGTGGCTCTGGGTATTCCGGACCCTTTTATTTATTGGTAAGAGTAAGATTATTTGTAACGTTATGAAATGGTGGTATATGTTATGTATATTATGGTTATGGTGTTGAAGGTACAAAGGAATGAAAGTCCAGTGAATTTTGGACCCTTTACACATTTTTATCGTATTTTTAACTAGGCACAGAGTTTATATTGTTTAAAAACATTTTATTCTTGTTATAAGGAAGCAGTTTATTCCACAATAATAACTCTATAATATAATTAGGTACCTACCTACTACCTAATGTAAGTTTAGTGAATGTATGACGTGCGTTTCCGGGAGATTTTATCGCGCGCGATACTACCTACCAACATAGATAGCCCGATGACTGAAATCATAAATTACGATGATAATGATAATTATTTATATATTTTGTTTATTTTTCTTTATAGTTATTGGATAAATTGTAGTCCTGTATGTTTGTTATGCACTATTGAGTGAGTTTTGTTGAATTTTTCGTGCACCTAGATGGGCATTGTTACGACTTTTAAGTGATTTTAGTAAGTTTATGTAGAAGGTTAAAATATTTATAAGGGTTATGGAAATTCGTATATAGATATAACTTTAATTGCGTTGATTTTAACTTTATAGCATAATACGTTATGCCAGTAACTCACGTGATTATAGTTTGGTGATAGAATTTAAATAAAACGTTACAAATTGAAACAGAGTGTTGAATGTGCCGTGACCACGCCTAATTGTTAGTGGGTAAAATGTTTTGTTTTCGAGTGGTACCTAGTTTAAAATATTGTTTTCAAATTGACCAAATAAATGTGTTCTAAATAAAAAAAGTTTGTTTGAATTTATTAAATCAAGTTTATTTCTATACAGGTATGTTAACCTTTACAGCTTCTTGTCGAATAGCGCTTATAAGTTCCTGGTTCACAAGGAAAATGAAGCGAAGGCCGGCTATCTGTAACAAACAAATAGGTACATTGTATGGAAATACCATAATGCAGGAACAATTCCATGAAACATTCCAGAAATGGGGATTATGGTAAACTCCAAGACCATTTAGCGGATTGTAGTGCAGATCTTCTAGACTTAAAATAAATCTAGGCGAAGGGGGGGGTTATATGTGTCAGCCAACAGTAACGCTATACCTACACCGTTTTCCGTAACTACTACTATGCCGAAAGGAGTTTATTCTATCAAAAAAAATAAGGACATACGGATTGAGAAACAGCAGATTTTTAGTGGTTTTTTTTTCAATACTTAGAAAAATTTGAACAAACCTGATTGCCAATTGGGTGTCGAATAAGCCCCTTTCGTGATAGTATTTTACATTATGAACCACCTTGTACCTACAACTAGTTCATCATTCAGGTTAACTTAACGGGCGGCTAAACAAATTATTTGGACAGTGTTCAGGGTTTCATCCCCCCTGCACTGACTGTGACTGTAAAGAGATTAGATTGAATTTATACATGAATTGGCCCCACAGATCATACATAATCATGGTTACCGGACTTCAATTTAAGGGTCAATTATAATTTACACTGAGGCAGCGGCTAGCTCGGCACCGCTGCCACTTCAGGATTTACAAAATAATCATGCGTGTTCAGTGTTTTTTACTTATTCGGAAAATGAGGCAGTGAAATATACCTATGTAGTTATTTCTAACTAACTCAACGACACGAGTCGCAACCGCAGCTAGATAGTTGCCTGACGCCTGACTGAATATTTATGTCGAACGGGAAAATACATGGCGTGATTAGATGTAAAAGTCCTATTTAGGCTCGCAAATCATTCTAAACGTATTTACAAAGATCCTCTAATTAGCTAATGCGCCTAATGTCTTTTAATGACTATTATTTGATAATAAGGTGTAGGTATATTTCGATTTGTGTGTAATTATAACTTTGTTTATTTACCTCTATCACGCTATTGTGGTTGAGTTTTACTTTGTTCCCTTGAAGTATTGGGCGTCCGTCGACGAATATCGGCCGCTTGCCTTCAGAAGACATGAAGAAATCGCCCGTGTTTCGAAGACGTATAGTGGCTTGTTTGCGGGAGACCTTAGCGGCTGGCCCTTCGAGGCTTAGGTCCACATCTATGGAATGGTCACGCGTGCTTCTGCCGACCGCAATCTGGGGAAATAGAGCATACTTTAATATTTAAAGACAAATGTTTAAAATCATTGTTATAGCAAACAATGCGAGTTAGATGTTAACAGATATCATTTGAATCTACGCGTACGTTCAAATGTGGATTTGTTTGAAGAGTGGTTCAATTATGGCCCTGGATTGCCAAATATTTAAACAGGCTATATACTTCTGCCGATAAGAAACTGAAGGACAATGCGCAGTGCGATGCTCGTCTTTAGGTATTTCCACGTCCTATTGTGGGCAGCACTGAACTAATTTAAGTCTCTAGCCGTATGGTAGGTAACAGCTGTTAATTGGTGCGTTTAATTAAACCTGAATGGTGGTACGTAGCGGACATTCATCATAGCCTTGGTATAATTCATCCAACCACACGCCTCCGCTTCAATACTCCGTTTCGAAGCCTCGCTTTCTACTCGCTACGACAAAATCGCAGGAAAAATCGTAAATTATATCCACGTTTTTCTCATAAATTGGTATTGCTACCTACTCACTATTAATCACTGTTGTATCAAGTGCCTGTGTATACGTATAATTGCAATTTTAACCGCACAATTCACGTTGAAACCTTAGGTAACCAACCAAACCCAGTAGGTAAGTGCGTATTTCTTTTTCCAACAAAAATTTAACAATCACGCCGTAATTAAAACATGTTTAAATCGTCTACTTACTTAAATTAATTATACGCGCATAAAATTAACATTTATTATTGGTGATGTTAAGGTACATAGGTAGTACCTAAATACCCATTATAATTCTCTTTATACTTATAGGTAGGTACTTACTTACCTACCTATAAGTATAAAGATAACTAAATCGCGGGGCAGCGCCCACGAAGCGAATAAATCTAGAAAGAAAAGAATTTGTAATTTTATGATTTCAACCGGCACGTAAATAAGTTTGAGTTTCAATTGTTTAGCAAATTAGTCGCTTCATCGCCACTCTGTCAGTCGGCAGCGGCACTGGCCCAACGCGCTGACCCTAGGACATCCCGTTACGCATACTACTTTAAGAGTAATCGTTCGATTGGTTTCTCCTGCATATCACATGGGTACCGGAGCGGAGGTTACATTAACCTTCACTTATCTTGTCACTTGAGTAATATAGCTGGGTCGAAAAAGCATAAAGCAACAAACAATTCGACACTGGAGACAAGAAAATATGGGGAAACACCGGTGATAAACTTAGCTGAATTATTCGTGGCGACGAGGTAAAACTCAAATCCATTTTGTCCCGCATTACTCATATTTTAGTAACTATTACGTATATAATAAGATTTCAGCAATATTGACCGTTGACTCGAAACAATAGTCACAACGAACTAGGTAGGTAAGTAAAAATATCGAAGTTCCACACTATCTCTCCCGGAGACGTGTGTAGGTATATTTGCCAGCTAGTAGGTATGTATAGTAACATTAACCAGATAGAGTTGTTGACACATTAATTGAACAGATATGGTTTATCAGCAAACTATAGTGTACATAGCTCGGTATTTGTAGCGAAATGCACACATTCTACTCAGTTTGTCGACAGTCGCTGATGTTGACACATTCATAATTTCTATTATTGTAACCTTGCAATGAAAGTAGAGGGAGAAACATTTTATTGTGGTGCGGAGTTTTGTGACGCGCCTGATAGGTATCAGATCTACAACGTGTTCCGCAACTAGTATATTATCCCTAAAGTAATGAAATCATTATCAATCAATATAAAGAAAAAATATTAGCGGAAAAGAAATCAATCATGTTTTTTCAAACTTTTTTTAACCGAACTTTTTAAAACAGCTTTTTTAGTCTTTCATCATCATCTTTAAAACTACTGACCCGCCCGCATCTTTGTCCGCGTGTTCAAGAATGGTTTGCAGTAGCACAAATTTTGATGCCCGGTCACCGCGGCCTACCTAAAATAACGCGACGAACGTAGCGCCATCTGCGCCATCGAGTAGTTAAGCCTTGGATACACTTGGGGACTAATGGAGCGACATGCTGCGCAACATGGCGTTAAACAACTACGTGAAATGTCTCGGGGTCAATGTTGCGGAACTTTTTACAGGCCACACTACTCAGTGCGGGGGCAAGCAACATGTCCCGCGTAACGTAGAATGTTGCGGGACACTGTGCAACGTTGCAGCGTCACGTAGATTTGAGTTTGTCATGTTGCGGGACAAAATATCCCCTAGTTTATCCGGGGCTTTAAAATAACAATCAACATTTTGCATCTTGAACGATTCCTAGTTTTGTGGTTAGTTTTTAGTGTATCTAACTAATTTTAGTGTAATTATATGTACTGTACATAGATTACATATCGCACAAGTAACTAACTTTACATTCCAACCACAGCAGTTACCATCGCGCTTATGAAACCAAATTCTAGGTATCTACATTCGGTTGAAGTTAGGTATATCGTTACTTTTCATGGTAAGCGACCTTGTTTTATGAA
The DNA here is from genome assembly GCA_947579855.1 of Anticlea derivata. Classification (NCBI taxonomy): domain Eukaryota; kingdom Metazoa; phylum Arthropoda; class Insecta; order Lepidoptera; family Geometridae; genus Anticlea; species Anticlea derivata. Next base: position 10,745,590 of record OX388259.1, on the reverse strand, counting down.
TGCAAAGAATGCATTATTTTATATCACTAATTTTAACTAATGAATGAATAATAATATAATTTTTGTTTTTAATTCTTTGCCATCTAGGTAGGTACCTCGGTCCAAAAGTCCTTAAAAATATCGAATGTTTCAGTAACATTTGAGGTAAGTACTTACCTACTATCATTTATTATCTATACAATCGTGGCTGATTAAAAAAACACAGATAAAATGACAAAATATTACTAACTATCTTACGTTATAATAAAAATGTTGGTAGTAGAGTAGGTAGGTCTACTAGATACATAAAGATAAAGGGACCTATCATGAAGTCTTATTGACATTCAAATACAATCGTGTCAGCACTATTTTACACGAATGTATTATTATAAATATAATAAATGCGAAAGCGAAAGTAAGATAAATTAAGAAGTTCAGAGAGTTTCCGAGTCCAAAATTATAATACCTATTGTATTTTGTCAATGGACTTACAAAAGATTGCAAAGTTCCAGCCTGTTATGATGTAATTAGTTCTATCTCTTTACCAAAGGAGCCATTTTATTCTGGGCCTGGTCCATGTACACTACATAGAAAAATTAAGAAAAAATAGGAGATAACAAGAAAAATACAATTTCATTAATTTGAAGACAAATGCGATGGTACAAGAATAGTTCTTCTGGTTAGTTTTTTACTATGTGAAAATATATTTGAAGGCCGCCATGTTGGTTTATAATTGGCGTTTGACATGACATTGACATATTTTTCATGTCATGTTGTTGATGTTTTTGTTTTGTCAGATAAATGTAGGTTGTCAAAATGACATTTCACGCACGTCCATCCGCCATATTTTTGTAGCGTTGTGTGTTGCTCTCTTTGTCGAAGGAAATCTTAATGTACCTTCGAACGAAGTCAATTTAAATAAAATAACCAATTAAATACGTTTACTTTATTGTTTAGCCATATTTTAGAGTAGTGTACACAGTGCAGGCCCAGGCTCCATATATTGATGAAACGTCTCTTTTCATCCAAATCAGTTCGGCCGTTTAGCCGTTATTGAACTACAAACATACAAAAATCCAAACATCCTCACCAGCTTTCGCATTTATAATTTTAGTAGGATAATAACTATTTTCTAAAGCTTATTATTTGGGGCCACTTGATAACGTATACCCAGTTATTTCAAAATACTGCGATACATAGAAAGCCAATTCGATTTTATACCTTTTACGAATCTTCGAGGCCATAAAATCGATAAGATGCAGTAGGCATTTCATTATACTGCGCGGTGCTTTAAAACTTACTACCTATAACGTACACAGATGGTGTTTGCGAACTAAAATGATGTCTAGAAATGATTTCATCTAAATAAGTACTAGCAACCCAATGGGCCGGTAGTTCGTCAATAAGGTTTTAAAACCTTTCTCGAAGAACAAAACTACCTAGCTTCCGTTTCGTTAAAGGCCTATTGTTGCGTGCGGCGCGTTGATAAACTTAGAACCAACCGCATGGGCAGATTTTACCAGTCTTTTATATCTTCTACATGAAACGCAGCTGTCTGTCAATTGAATTGGTGGTGAACTATACCATACCCAAACTACCTTGACATGTCACTTACAGACAGGTGACGGGCAACACTGAGCGGTCGTTGTTAAACTGAAGCCGTAAAGACAATTTGGTTTTGTAAATCAGATTCGAAATACAACACGAGAATCTGATAGATACAAGTAAACGTTTAAAATCTAAGCGGTCCTGCCGTCATACCGGGAACCAAGCTAACTCGATTAGCACCGTTCAGCAAACAGCTTCAGAGTGTACTAAACACGGAACCGTTACCCCGTGACAGAAATTATTTACTCCGTCAGTTAATGCTCGAGGGCTATGAACTCGATACTCTATGTCAATTTCGTTACTTCGACGAACAGACATATATATTCTATTATGGGGATGGAAATTTAGCACAGAGATAGATTATAGTGTAGAATATAAGGGAAACAAGTCTTTAAAGCTTTGTTTCTGTGCTTCTACCATCTTCAACCTTGTTGAGGTTTTGGTATCGCAATTCTTTTTCCGGTTGCAATTTTGCAATTCATCTACAAAGAATGTCAGACAATTGCGTACGTGTCGAAGTTGAACCTATTAGGTACATGTTTAACGAACAGAATAGCAATTTATCAACTTTTTACTAGGAAGTTGGTACCTTCCTAGTAAATAGTTGATAAATTATTATTTCATATTAATTATTAATCGCTAATGAAATATTATAAATGACAGAGATGATTAAATACTAAACTTGTAAAAGACATACACTTGAGGAAACAGGCAATGTTATTTAAGATGTTATTAATAGTTCTGCTTCAATAATAAATCATATTTTCCCTTGTGATAAAATTGTGCAAACATTACCAATTTATTTATTCAGAACAATATACATGTGCAAATTATAAAATTATTTATTACCAATAACATTATATTAGTTGTCATATAACCGTTAGTTGTAACCAGTATCTATGTTCGTGAGTAGTGCCATAAATTGTTCAGTATCTAAATAACTACCGATAACCAGCCCTTGCTAAAGTAAAACATACTAGTGATTTTATATTGAATAAATACGGTCAAGTGCGAGTAGAGGATCAATTAGAGTATACGCTTTTTTCACAGAAGTTGAGGTCAGAGACCTTAGTATTCTACATCAATTTCAACTTGATACCTCAAGCCGTTTCTGAGAAAAAGCGTCTTAACATAGAACACCCAGAACACTGAGAACAATGTGATCTTATAAGGGTTTCGTTTTATCAAATGATGTACAGAACCCTTGCTGCTTATTTGTGCCACCTATTCTTTCTTGGTCATCCTGTATTAGGTCAGTGACCAGGTTAACGTATGGTGGGTGGCCCTGAAAAGGGTCTATGATAATCGGTGAAAGAATCAGTGTAAAAGGTTTAACCTAAATATCCTGGGAAGGTACGATACATGTACACAAATAAAAAAAACTATAGATTATAAAAAAAAGATTATAGACGAAATTGAAAAACTACTCTTAAATGATATTATTCTTTGGTAGAACAGGTAAATGTTGGAATAACAAAACGACGCATGCATGACCTCTAAAATACACTCGAGAGCATAGAAATCGCACATAGCGGAATTTTGCTACATTTTAATTTCGACCCTTATTTTTTTTTAAATTAATGTGATGTTGCAAATATAACTTAAATTAAATTGAAGTACACACTGTTAGCTTCCTAAAAACACAAAATGTCTAGCCTTGACCTTCGAAATCATAACAGTGGCAACTAAACAATAGAATGGCCTAAATTAGCTCGTTTCAGGTAGCTCGGTTTGTGGGACTTTAAGCAGGTATAAAACGATAAGGGATGATTGAAATTACATCATTTGCATACCAACTCCCAGGCAGAAAGGTCCTTTAACGAATACGTCATCTCTCTAAACAAGAAAATGGATACCACACCAGAAGCAGCGTCTCAAGTGGTTGCACTTATCGAAGCTGGACAGAACCAAAGTCAAGTGGCTCGTCAATTAAATTTGAGCAGATATGCTGTTCGACGTGTATACCAGCGATATCAGCAAACTGGTGGCTATACCAGGCGACCAGGAACAGGCCGAAAACGTGCGACAACACAGCGCGATGACCGTTTCCTTGTGAATACATCACTACGAAATCGCCGGTTGAATGCAGTTCAACTCGGACAGCAGCTCCAGGAAGTTAGAGAAGTGGAAGTCAGTCGGTGGACCGTTAGAAGAAGACTAGCCGAAGGAGGTCTGACAGCGCACAGACCAGCAACTGGCCCAAAATTGACCCCAGCGCACAGACAAGCACGCCTTCAGTTTGCTCGAAATCACGTTAATTGGACTATGGATCAATGGCAGGCAGTCCTCTTCTCCGACGAGTGCAGGATGTGCCTTCATGGTAACGACGGACGAGGTAGAGTCTACCGAAGATCTGGTGAGCGTTTTGCTCAATGTTGCATCTCCGAACGGGTCGCATACGGCGGTGGTTCGTGTATGTTCTGGGGAGGCATTTCTCTGGAAGCGAAAACCGAACTTGTCTTCATCACAGGGCCCGATACCGACCGTCGATCGGGTGGATTGACTTCCCAACGTTACGTTGAGGAGATCCTGGAAGAACATGTTGTGCCCTTTTCTGGATTTATCGGCGAAAACTTCGTTTTTATGCAGGATAACGCTAGACCACACACCGCTGCTATAGTACGCCAGTACTTGGAGGAGGTTGAACTACTCGTTATGGCGTGGCCTGCTCGAAGCCCAGATCTCAATCCCATTGAGCACTTATGGGACGAACTAAAGAAACGAGTAAGAGCTAGAAACGCAGCGCCTACGAGTCTCAGAGAGCTCCAAACCGCGATCAAGGAAGAATGGGACAGCATACCGCAGGATTTCGTAAAAAAATTGATTTCTTCAATGAAACAGCGAATGGAAGCTGTTATTCAGGCTAGGGGAGGCAATACCTCGTATTAATAAATCGATACATTCACAAATTTATTGTTTTTTTAACCTTTTATACCTGCTCAAAGTCCCACAAACAGCGCTACTTGAAACGAGCTAATTTAGGCCATTCTATTGTTTAGTTGCCACTGTTATGATTTCGAAGGTCAAGGCTAGACATTTTGTGTTTTTAGGAAGCTAACAGTGTGTACTTCAATTTAATTTAAGTTATTTTTGCAACATCACATTAATTTAAAAAATAATAAGCGTCGAAATTAAAATGTTGGAAAATTCCGCTATGTGCGATTTCTATGCTCTCGAGTGTAGATAAGTAGCATATTCATTTCAATTTTATATATTCGACTGTTTAAACTGTTCTGTGACATTTTTTATTTAACTAGCTGTACCCGCGCGGTTTCAATCGCGTGGAAGTTTTACTACGCAGGTTTATCTACAACAATGTCTTATAATAATGAACTTAGTTATTAGGTCTGATGCTACTTATCAAATTGGGTCTATTGATACTTGACAAATTTGGCCCACTTTTTTTACCCCTTTTGAACATTGAATGTAATAATTAATCACTGAAACAGGTGTCTAATCAACATCAGCCTGTAGAAGTCCACTGCTGGACATAATTATGCCTCCCCCAAAGAATCCCATGACCAACGGGTCGTCGGTCTATCGAGGGGCCTTCCAACACTGCGTCGCCCGGTTCGTGGTCACCATTCGAGAACCTTTACTCTCCAACGGTTGTCGGCTCTGCGAACTATATGGCCAGCCCACTGCCACTTCATCTTGCTAAAATTCTGAGAGCTATTTCGGCGACCTTGGTTCTTCTACAGATTTTATCTTATTCTTATATTAGAAACCAGCTGACCCGACAGGCCGACAGACGTTGTCCTGTCCAAACAATAAACTTATTTTTATCGTTTTGTGAATTTTTAACAACCAAAGTTGAGGAAAAATAAATTTGTTTAATGTTAATTACATATCAAAATTTACCACGATAATTTTGTTTTATATTTGTAATGGCAGAGTAGAGTCCTCTAGAATTCGATTTGTGCGTTATATTCCCTATGTATTCTCCCGATTTTTTTCCTGATAACTTATAATGACTATAAACAAAACAATTACGCATATCCATCGACTGAATTGTGAGTTATGTTGAATCTTGAGTTCATAAATTCCATAGAATAAAGGCCGTTCAGGTTTTCCCGAATTTGAAAAGTTTTCCGGGAAACATTTCCAATTTTTCTATCCATATAAACCCATCCACTTACACAGAAAAACATTACAGTCAGGGAAGACAGGACATTTGGTTACAATTTGCAATCATTATGTACAGATTTAAATTACAAATGACTTGATGGTATCAGTCCCAATCATTAGCTTATCATTGTAATAGTCAACATTTCAAATAATAACCGTTCGAACAAAGTCCATGAATATTAGAATCAATTTGATTTTAAAAATATATACTTATATGTAGAGTAAAACAGTAAATCCCAAAATTCTGTACATGTTTTTTTATTAAAAACGTGTTCAGGATCATAAATAAAATAAATGATTATAATAATTTACTAGACGACTATCTTCTCTCACCAATACAATATTGCTTTAGAATTTTTTAAGAAATAATTTCGATTATTACTATTTATTACACACCTGCTTCAAGTTTCAGAAAATCTGTACAAGCTAACATTATTTCTACTAAGCAATATATTTAATTATTAAATTAAATAAATTCCTTTCTAATAAATTGTATCAAACGGAATAAAAGACAAACAATCATTGTCATCATTCAAAGTACCTATCAAAGTCTTTAGTTATTTATTTGCAACAAACTGTACATATTCAATAACGCAATTGTATTCTTTCTACGGACCTTTTATTTTCATAAAAAGGAGGAGGTTCGCTATTCGTAAATTTTTTTATACGTTTTCACTTGCCGTGGTAGCAGACACCGTAGAAATAGGGACAAATATGAACTTAGCCACTAAGTATGTGGTTGTAGAACTAAACAATTTTTTTTATAATATTGTTAATGATATTGAAAAACCCTGTCTTCACCGAAGAGCCAAACGAGCTATAGATCCGGACATTAACAAATTCCGTTCAATAATTGCACTGATGATGTTTGTTTGAATATCAATTTCGCCTGAAGTCAAACAATGGCTTGTAACATGTGTGTTGTGTAAACACGAGGACGTTACAGTCGCCTAACAATAACACACGATACAGTGTACATTGGTGATGTGACTAAAAGTAAAGTTGTATTACTTAAATGATTTGCCTTTCGTACTACGGATTATTTGAATTCTCTAACAATTTTATAAAACGAGCCACTGCATTGGGATTTTAATCGCACAATTTATCAACCACTTACGTTTTAAAAGTTAGCTCACTAGCGATAAAGGGTTATTTTTATGGTATTGTTTTGTTTTCAAGGAGTGTTTTTAATTTTGACTGTGAGGGCGAATCCTCAGTACATTGGATTAATTACGATTTTATAAAATGGGCATCAGCATTCGGATTTGAATCGCACAATTTATCAACCACTTACGTTTCAAAAGTTAGCTCACTAGCGATAAAAAGTTATTTTTAGAGCACTGTTTTGTTTTCACGGAGTGATTTTTTATTTTGACAGCGCGGCCGAAACCTCATTACAACGGATTAATAAATTGTCTTGAGAATTTTTTAATAATTTTATTATTAATACCCATTGTATGCTAATACACACAGTCACTACTTTAGGCTAAAATAAAATAAAATAAATAATTTAAGTTAATTATTGCTTCATTGTTCTACTTGCGGATTATGCAGATATAATTCGCAGGTGAGGCAAGCCCAGGAGGGTCAACTAATGAATCGGCATTCTAACATAACCAACATACACCATATTTTGGTAAGCATGATTTTCTTGAAATATTTTTTTTAAATGAGCCTTTGTAAGACTTGTTTCCTAGCTAAGGTTTCAAATAATTCAAAGGAAACTGGGGAAGATGAAGTTTTTACGCTCAAAACAGCTTCAAGTAATATCTATCTCTCTGCCTCGCAAAACATGAAGTTTTCAAACACTATGAAAACTAATTAATTTCATAGCATTATTTTCGCAATTCCAAAATATTCTCGTAGCTAGGAGATAGCATCCGAATGACAGCATTGCTCGGAGTATATATATATATATATGTGTGTACGTATACAAGGTGATTCATAATGTAGGTATGCCATCCCGAAAGGGGCTTATTCTACAACCAATTGGCAATAAAGTTTGTTTAATGTATGTAAATTCGACGTATTTCATTGAAAAAATTATATTCAAAAATCAGCTGTTTTGGGCTCAAACTCAATGAATCAGCTGTTTTAGGTAGCAATCTTGATTCTGAACCTCCCGTAAGTTTAGTAATTAGTTATAAAGATGGCAGAAATACCAAAAATAGCTAATATGAGAAAGTTTGTGAAAAAAAAAATCAAATGAAGAGTTTTTTTCGCTAATATTATTACTTTTTGTTGATAGAATAACACCCATTCAGGATGGTATACATGCTATGAATCACCTTGTATATCGCGATTATCAGTAACCTAGGTTCTGTTGGTGAACAGCTAACAACCCTTGCGGGCAAACCGCCGCCACTATCTATATCGTGTGTTCTAAACCATGTGACGTGTCAAATGACAGCATCGAGGCCGATCGATCAATGTGAAGGATATTATAAATGCTGTATGGAATCAGGTCGATCGACGACCAGCCATTATGCCCCATTAAACGTACTATAGGTAAGGTAATCGTCGCATTCACGTAAAAAACAGGTTGTCGCTGACCTTCACCAGCAGTCAACACTTACCCTTAGAGTCTGCGAGGCGTATCTACTGAACCCTATCAAAGTTCTTTAACTATTTAGAAAAAAGGATCCTTGGAAATTCATTGGAAACAAACTTAGAGGTGATTTTACCTACGCTTAGTAGAGTCCTTTCAGTGACGAGGGAGCGAAACGTAAAGTCCTTGACCAAGAAATAAACATTAAAATAACGAGCCGAGCAGTGGTGGCCCAGTGGAACCTACCTTGTTTTCGTACTTCTAAACCCAAAAGCCGTAAGATACGTGTAAAGCTCACTAACTAAATCAAACTGGCTAAATCAAAGACTTAGCCAGTCGTCTTTTCTTGTCGTGTGACTGAATCTTTCTTGGTCATCCTGTATTAGGTCAGTGACCAGGTTGAGGTATCGCGGCCCTGAAAAGGGCCTCGATGAAAGAATCAGTGCAGTAAAAGAATTAAAGTGCGCCTCTTAGAGGCTCATTTCGTGCACATGTCACATCTCTTCGAAAAGTTAGGTTCTAGGGCATGCCGGTTTTCTCACGATGTTTTCCTTCACCATTTGAGAGCGCTAGCATAGCGTACATAATTTTCTCCGTATGGAAAATCCATTGGTGCACGACAGGTTTCGAACCCACGACCTGTGGATCGGAAGGCCACTACCACCCCTCCACCAGTGGTCTCAAGCCAGTAGTCCGAGCAGATTCAGGTAAACGCCTAAGTAGTCAGCGACACCCGAGAATGAGGGTTATCGTAGAGTAGGTACCGAGGTAATAGTCGCCCTTGGCTCTTCATGTCACGGGCTGACACCAATACCTACCTAGTTTTAGTGCTTTCAGTTTCATTGGTCAGCAATGTATATTTCCTGACTGCACGTTACGTTATTGTTGTTTGTGAAACACGATGTAGGCGTTTTTTGTGTTACAGAAATATTCCAATGTCAAGTAAGTAAAGTAGTTTATTTGTTTGGGAAAAATAAGCAAAAAACTCTTGTTAGGGTTAAGCTCGCCTATACATATGACTGTACATATGACTTTTGACTTTTGAAATAACTGTATAGTAATGTTTGAATGTAATGATTCTGTCGTCAACTGTCATAGGCCCTTTTCAGGGCCACCATACCTCAACCTGATCACTGACCTAATACAGGATGACCAAGAAAGAATCAGTGACACGACAATAAAGTAATACAAATATATATAATATTTATAATTTATATAATTATTTATAATTTATTAAATATATATAATAAAGAAGAATACAATACAATAACTTTATTTCAGGCCACAATAGAATAAAAACAGATGGAATTTTTCTTACACTACGGCCCATATAGAAGAAGAAGTAATGTTTAGCTCTTTGGGGGGGGGGGGGGGGGGGTGAGGGATTTGGCAGGCAACGCATTAGCAATGCTCCAGGTGTTGCTGATGTCAATAGGCGACGGTAACCACTTACCATCAGGAGGGCCGTAAGCCTGTTTGCCTTCGTATAACATAAAAAAAGTTTCAGTGTGCAATAAAGAATTGCAGAAAAATGTATTAATAATCGCTACAAAGCAAAAAGCACTAATTAGTAATTACAGTTCCGCTGAACATAATTCAAAATTTAGCTTAGAACTTAAAAATAACGCAAGAAAATAGGAACAGTAGAATTAACCTTTGGTCATCTTGTTATACTCAAAGAACAGGTGAAGAACGAACGAAATGGACTTCAGAGCAGCCTAGATAGACATATCTATACATTGTTTATAGGAATCCTTTCATTGAATATTGAAACTTATGATGTACCTCCCTATATGTTTGTACAGTAGGTATCCACAGTACGAGTATCATAATAAAATTAAGGTCGCGTGCTGAGGAAAATTCAGCTATAAACTGAAGAACCTAGAATTCCACTTTCGCCGACAATATATTTGTTGCCGTCGAAACAATAACAATGTTTTTTACAACATAGGTTACAATTTCATTGTATTAGAAACGAACAGATAGGAGTATTGATAATTCTGAATTTAACATCACCATGGGGATGAAATCGACAACAAACTGTACCTACTCAGACAATTAAAACAACAGGAAACAACTCATTATGATTATTGACATTATTTTTTCATCGACAAGGGCGATCGGTTTTTGTTGATTTGCTGTAAATAGACTATGACCTGTTATTGATGATCTTGTCTAGATAGGTTTTCCGATCTGGCAACCCTACTTCTATCACTAGATGAGTAAGCTTTAGATTGATTTAAAAGCTAAGTTTAGAAAGTCAGCCAACTTCAGGGTAGTATTTAAGAGATGGCAAAAGAGTACTTATTGCTGTAGGTACAGGTGTTGTGCCCTAACTTACGGGACGCTCAGACCAATAATGGATAACACAACGAATTTGATCCTTTCACCACACTGGTTCTCTCACCAACGGTAATTGGCCCTTTTCAGGGATTCCATACTAATGCACTAAAGACCCAATGACACGAAAAGCAAGCATTGGCGGGTCATGTATTACAGAAGTAAAAACTTAAGATTTTCCAGAGGGAGCCTTTAGAAGTCCACTGCTGGACATTAGGCCTTCCCCAAAGTGTGTCATGACGAACGGCCTTTTGCCATCCACCGACTTCGTGCAACTTTAACAATGTCGTCGGGTCGTCGGTCCATCGGGTGGGGGGCCTTCCAATACTGCGTCGACGAATCGGGCGACGCAGTATTCTAGAACCTTTACTCACCAAAGGTTGTCCGTTCTGCGAACAATATGGCCTGCCTATTGTCATTTCAACTTGCTAATTCTGAGAGCTACGTCGGTGACCCTGGTTCTCCAGATTTACTCAAATCGGATTTTATCACGTTGTGAAACATATCTCTCCATAACCCGTAGCACTTGGGCATGAGGCCAATAGTTAGCGACCAAGTCTCAAATTATGTCATCACTGGCAACACGCACTGATTGCAGACTTTCGTCTCACGGTGACAAGTGACTATCTCACGAACATTACTGACTTGGGCCTCATTAGTTGCCAGCACGTTAGAGTTCTAGAGAACTCTAACGTGCATTCAGTTAGAACTGAATGTCTTGCTTCTACCTATGAAATGTACTGTATTGTACAAAGATAAAGATAAAGATAAATTTATTTGCTTGAATATAATGTAGGACAAGGCAATAATATGTATGCTATCCAGAAAGGGGCTTATTCCACATCCAAAGCGATAAAGGTTGTCCTATGACTTTTGAAAACTGAATATTTTTCATTTAAAAAACTCTATGCGAATATCAGCTGTTTTAGGCAGCAATCTTGATTCCGAACTTCTTGTACGTTTAGTTATTAGTTCTAACTACTATCAAGCGTATGAAACGTTTGATGTGTGACTTATTTTTTTAATTAGTAGGTAGCTTTGCTTTTTTTTTTAACTATATATATATATATATATATATTTTCTCTTTGTGGTACGTGCGGTGCCGTTTACCTTTATACTGTTTCGTTTTAATTTAGTTACTTTCACCTATATGTGGAAACTTGTAATTAGCCTTTAAGTACTCATTGTTTTCATTACTATCATATTAGCCGTAAGTTTTCCTAAAATTATAAAAATAAAATAAAATAAAATAAATAAAGATGCTAAAAATACCAAAAATTGCTAATTAGAGAAAGTATGCGAAAAAAAAATCAAAAAAAGAAGAAAACTTTACTGCCGAATTGGTTGTAGAATAAGCTCCTTTCGGGATCATTATTATGAATCACCTTGTATAGTGGGATATAAGCCTACCTCGCGAGATCTCATCAGATAGCGCACGAGCCGCCCTCGTAGCACTGCGAGCGTGTTCTTGTCCAACTCCACGTTACCGCCGGCCACCGACTGCACCAGCACCTGCCAGCGCGTCAGGCAGTTCTCCAGCAGACGGATGTCCTGCTTTTCGATCCTGTACAAAAACAAATGAAACTTAAAAAAAAAAGCAATACCATACTAACATTAGCAAGATGCTGTATACGGTAGATACGGTAAAAAAAAATATTAGGCCCACCTCGGTGCGCTCCCGAGGTCGTCCTTTACGCAAAATAACCGTAAAATGACGGATATAGTCAAAGAAATGAAATGATTTATTTTGCTAGAAGCATGGTCTTAACAATAAGCTGTTTCACATACTTCACCGTTAATACGGCGTGCAAATAACAATAGTATTTATTAATTTATCTAGTCAAACAAAATAAAATTAAAATAAGACATACATTTTTAAGAATTTATAATGTCATAATGGCTTAATAAACGTATAAGGTCAGTAGCAGAAAGAGCTGAGCAGAGTAGAAAGAGCTGAAGAGTGACGTAAGACCCTACCATTTCGTCTTATTGCCATTCAAATGCGAGCGTGACAGTGCTATTTTATACGGATTTGAACCATATCTTTGCCTCCTTAATGGGCTCTGGCATACCGTAGGTACTCACCCCAGGAACACAACACTATTTGAAACAAATAATGTTATTTGGTTGGCTATAGTCTATAATCCGGGGAGGTATCTCTCAGACGGGCTGCACAGATTTAGAGCGAGAAAATCTCACTGTGCCCTCCGTCCTCCAAAAACAGTTAGTAATTTCTTATTTTTTTTATTCAAAAAACAATTATACACAGTCACCTTCTCCGTTAATTGAAGGAGTTGGGTCGGCTGTGGTGAAGTCAGCACGGGGACAATGCACAATACACCCCAACGCGAGACGTCAGTGCAGACCTTATTCCCCCACTTCGAATTAGAAGTATACATTTACAAGTGAGTGATAAATAAAAAAGATAAAGAGACGTATGATTACCTGTCAGCTAACTGCATCTCAACATCAATGCCATCTTCCTTGTAATCTGGCAGTTCTGCATCGTTCATGGTCTCCTCGGCGTCGGAGAACGTGGTGATATTGTCATTGTGATCTGGAAACAAAACAATTTTCAATAACCTCGTGGGCAACAGGCGACAACATGGAATGGTGCAAGTTCAGCAGCCAGTCCTAAGCAAGTGCATAATTTAGTCAAGTTGGAGGAATCAGTATGTACTCGTATTATGCATGTATGTTTGTATAACAATAACATTTGAATGGTTAATCCTATCTTTTTGAAAATAACTTTACATAATTGTGTTACGATTGGTCATAGCAACCTATCGATTTCCTTCAAATCGCTGCAGCTTTTAAAACATATTTATCGTTGCAGATTTCGAGGAATAGTACAGATTAAAAAAAACCATTTTTTTTTAATCTGTACTATTCCTGTACAAAACCCTTAAATAATAATTATGGTTAAATAATTCACCGCGTTTTAAAACAAATAAATACGAGATTTGTTAGATTCGCGTTGTTGATCGGTTGCAAATAGCTACGACCCATAGTAGATTGTAAGTCCTTTAAGTTTAAAATGTATGGCTCCAAGGGGGATGTAAAAACAGTTACTAAAAAAAATTGTCACCAATACGTATAATATTTTGTACCTACCTACCTAAAGTGCAGAGTACCACAGGCCTCCTCCAAGGAGTGCAGGATGTCTAGATATTGTATAATCCAGGGACTAAAAGCGGTAGAGTTTATAGGTACTGGTACCGTTAAAACATTTCGGTACCATTATGCTATAACGGTAGGGCATTACGGTACCGTTATTTCATACCGGTAGATTTCGGTACCGAAATTTTGAGCCGCGTCTAGTTCGCTAGGACAGTCGCGCCGTGGTGGCTGGGTGGTGGCGTTTCATCAAAGAAAACCTTTATAAACCTTTATTTATTTCGGTTATAGGTACTGGTAGCGAAATAAACCGAAATGAACTGCGAAGCCAGATTTTCCGGTACCGTCATATATTCGGGTGACCGGAATTGATCGGTTGACGTCATATCGTTATTTAAAGGAACCTTTATATTCCGGTTATTCAGTCCCTGGTATAATCTTAGATCTTTAGGGGACTGACACACCTAGTTGTTATGCGACTCAAAAAGCAGGAATAAAAAGGAGTGCCACAATAAATGGTCTTGTGCTTTCTCACCCACCTTCCCGCAACCTGCACAATGTCGTCGGTCCATTGGGTGGGCGGTCTAAGTACTTACTTTTCGGCAATGGCTGAACAGTCTGATCGGGCAGCAGTTGGTATTGCTTCATGAGTTGCCAGTGAGCCTGCAGCGATTTAGCTGTGCGCGATGGATAGAAAACGTGAGGGTTGGCTTCCAGTAACTCTTGGAATTGCTCGATTGTTGGATGAGGGCTCTGAAAAATGAGTAAAACTCAATTGTTTATCACACTTTTTTTAAACAACTTCAGTACCTACTTACAGTAAGTCCCACTTCTCACTAATATTATAAATGCAAAAGGATGCGAAGATGTGATATATGAGGATGTGAAGATGTTTGTTACTCTTTCACCTTGCAATCCAAACAAATGCAATCTTAACAGATTGAAATTAAATTAGGCACATATTTAGTAAATAGCCATGAATAACATAATGTTATTCACCTACACCACTTTTTACCACGGGAAAGAAACATTTGTTCGGCCCCAGGGATTGAACTTGCAGTCATCTAAACAACATCGTACAACTAGAGAATTTTAGATGAAACATAGGCAGTTTGTTTAAAACCTTTTCACATCCAATTTGGCTGCAGTATATGCTGAAATATAGGAAGTCACTCTGAAAATCTGTGAGGGATGCCTATGTTCAGCAGTGGACATCCTACAGTTGGAATGATGATGATGACATGCTGAAATTTTACTCTACATTTTTATAGACTAGGTATTCTTCTAGGCCTGATTCTTCTAGGCTTGGTCGTGAGGAACAGGCATAGTTCACCTAGTTTCTAAAACGTTTCAAAGATGATCCTAGTGATTTTATTGAAATAAATGCCTTTTGACTTTGACTTTGACTATTGGTATAGGTATATCTTACACTCTTTAAAGTCCCAAGAAGATCCTCTTCAGCAGTAGAATACAATGCTTGTTGTTGCACAGCTGCTACTAGATCCGGGTGCAAATTGCTCATAGCAGCCACGGCCACCCGAGACACTTCCGTGTTGTAAAGCAGCGAGTACCAGCGACTCTGAAGCTCACTGACAGTGAAACGACAGGAGAACTTCACTCCGCGGTGCACTGTTCGGAGATCATTTGTCTGGAATTTTATAAGTTAAGACTGATGTAATGTTAATGTGTAATTAATGTTGGTTGGTTGTAGTCATTGTATTTTTTTTTTATATTAACCGATATCATCCCACTGTATTTTTTTTTTCTTAATTTGGCTATGATGTCACTACAGCCACAACTGGCTTATTGTAATCACCACTTGTTACTTGTTTAGACCCTTTACAGGCCTCTATACTAGAGCAAAGGCCTCCCCCAAATTCACTTATGCCTATTCTTGGCAGTTTCCCACCATTCCCTCTCAAACATATGATCAAGGTCATCCTACCATCACTTTTTCCCCTGACCCCTACACTGCTGTCCCTCATGTATAAAGGTGTAGTATGTTTGCCCACCAATTGGGCAGCATCTGACTGACATGCTCCTGCTCTCCCACATTGGTAGTTAAAGGCAATTTGGGAGATTGCACAATTGATGGCATCAAGGAATAAAACATGGTGTCTGATATAGGCTACTTAATATCTCAGTATTATGCGAATTAAGGCGCAAATTTGTAATACCATAACAATAACCAACCTGCTGTACTCCCAATATTAGTGCCAGATCATCTGTAGGCTTCCACCGACCCAAATCCTTTGTAGATAACTGACTAAGCTGTCCTTTACGACGGGTTTTGCGGCCTATGCTTCCAAGCGAAGGCAGCTTTGTGGCCGCCCTCCTCCGCTCTGGCGGTGGCAACGGTGCTGGGTTCGATGTCGGGGAACTGTTCACTATCGGGAATTCAGGGACGGTGCTCGTGTAAGACTGTGTACGTATTCTCTTCTCCCCTTTGCCAATTGAACCCCCGGGTTGAAGACTGTATTCGACTAGCTCATCGTCAAAACGCCTCCGTTTTATTGACCGTGAAGAACTGAAACAGCAAGGCGAACGTGAAACAGCTTGGTTGATATTTGTATGCAATCAGGAATGGAATACTTACAACCTGCGTCGTTTGTTGTCTTCATTCGAATTCAGGAATGGAGAGGGCGAAGCTCCTGTGTAATCGACGTTGTCTAAAGCATTAGAGGGCGTTGCAGGGAATTCCATAACGCTATATAATTTCTGCGTCCAGTTCCAAACAGGAACACATTAACTGTCACTCTGATTTTGTTCTGTCCAAAATAATTTAATAATCTAGACAAAAACAGCAACAAACGATGAAAAATCGAAAACACTTATTCCTTCTTCTTCTTTTAAAAAGCTTTTGCCGTATTACAGTCAATATTGCTAATGTCAAGTAATTATGAATGTCAAGTAGGTATTCTTCAAACCTTCAAACCGCTTATGTGCTCAAATCACACCGTTCTATTTGCCTACACTAGTGCTAAGATCAAACCGACTTAGATTAAACACCAAAACTCTACAGGGCACGAGAAAAGAAAAAAACGATAGAGCTATCCTTCATCCCAAAATGACACAGACCAGACCAATAGGAAAATAATTTGAATGAAAGAATGAATCAAATTTTGTAAAGCTCGTATACACGAGCGAGAAATCAAACGGAAGTTCTCGTACTTCTTGGTTTGCTTCAGTAATCATTACATTGAATTGAACGTACGCGTACGTTAGGTTCATCACTAGTTTAGTTTGATTGATGTTGATGTAATGTAATTGTCACTTGAAGTCTATGTCAGTCAGTGTCAAATGCCGAAGTAAAAATAAAAAACGAGTTACGACAGATAGACAGCTCCCGAATTTTCTGGCTAGAATTATTTTCATAAATTCAGATTAACAATGGCGCATGTAGCTCGCCTTATCAACTTTAGACCGAGAGAGATACTTACAAGATGCTACAATAAGATAGTTATCACTGACGATGGTTCTACAATAGTCGCTCTGCATCGGGACCAAGGTTTCCCGTACGAGCATTCCAGGCCTCTTCCAGAGAAAGAAAAGGAAAGCGCTGGTATCCTTCGGATGGAGAATATCGACGAGGTGCGAAAAGTGTTCGTGGAAACTAAACCGGAGATAGCAAGGAAACAACTCGCTGTGCTTACTCAAACCACGGTACACCGCTGGTTTCCCAGGGCTCGTGACAAGAAAGCCAAGAAAACCGAGATGAACAGACCTTACTTGTAATACCTACTCATTAATTTAGTACCTATATAAACTTAGGGTTTCTTTAGTCTAGCAATAATAAAATACTGTGTTACTGTTTAGTATATATTTTTATTAACCTAGTTAGACTACACATTTCCCGTTCATTTTGCGGCTTACCTGTGTCTTGGAATTCCGTTCGCAATAGATAGGTAGATTTAACAAGAAGACTTAAATACAATGATGTCAATTTAGGGTCTAAAATAAACATGAACTGATTGTGACTGATGTGATGAGTCTGGATTAATCAGTGAAAATTGTTGAAATACCCATTTTTACAAAATGAGGTGTGCTGGCAAAGCTTAAAGTAAAGCTAAATATGTACCAATGTAGGTTTTTTAATCACATACTTTAAAATGCAAAAGAGATATTACTTTTTGTACAGTCAGCTCCAAAATGTAAAAATAATCACTCAACAATTTTATTTTTAAAACATTCATTATTTTTAGATAAATAGGTACCTTTATTTTACAGTCCCTCAATAATTTATGATTTTAAATTATGTGGGTTTACCTACTTAGTAACTTTATTTAATATAAATGGCACACAAATTCAGAAAGTTACTTATGTATTACGCTACAAAGGCTACGATTTTATTTATTATCTTAAACATTTTGTAATAAGGATTAAATTTATAAAGCTATGAATCATTAAATGAAAAATATAATCTCTTTTTTTTACATACAATATCACAATGTTTGCCTTTGGTACTGTTTAAATTCCATCTACAAACAGAGACTAGTATTCAGCACATCAGCTGTTTCATTCATAAATACCTAGGTACTACAATTTTTAATTAATAAAAAAATATAATAAGCACAATGTGTTCCGTAACTAGTATAGCTATACACAAAAAGAAATTGTTTAGATCTTTTAAAGTTTTTTTTGTGCTATTTTCAATCAGCTATTTTTGTCTTGGTACCTACCTTATATTATACTTAAGTAATTCATAGGTACACATAGGTACAATAAGTTTAGTATAACAGCAAGAGTACATAACATGATTTGAATAGTGTCACAGACGTGTAGCTGAATGCCAGTTGTTGGCAACTAGTGCAAATCTTTAACAATGAGTGCTCAACCGCTGTGACACTGGCGGGAATTCGGCATTGACACACATGCTAAAGCTAAACACAGCTACTAGTGAAAAGCCATCACTCAAGTGTTACATTCAACAGTCTTGAAGATTAAACTTAACTTTACAACTTAATATACACCCAGGAATATAATAGTCATTACATGACTGTAAGGCTAGAAAGTTGTACTATAGTCAAAATTCTAATTACATAGTACTACACTATCTTAGAGAAGCTTTTAACATTTCTTAAAACTTGATATTTATGCCTA
Source organism: Anticlea derivata (assembly GCA_947579855.1). NCBI lineage: Eukaryota > Metazoa > Arthropoda > Insecta > Lepidoptera > Geometridae > Anticlea > Anticlea derivata. The sequence continues at coordinate 10,726,770 of OX388259.1, read as the reverse complement.
TTTTTTTTTAAATGTTATGTTTATTTATTTAATATAATGTCGCATAATAATTCTATATGTGTAAAACGAAATGGCACATTGTATGTGAAAAAACCTTACTGTATAAAAATATATTTTTCCAATTAATAGAACAGGTACTTTATGAGACTTAATAATCGTAATATAAAAGAGCTTCTATATTTTTTTCATAAAGATAAAGACTGACCAGCCTGCTGTAACATGAATATAATATTTATATAACACATTGTAAATAAGTAATGTAAAAATTAACACTATGTAGGTAAATTAATAATATCTACCTACATAATATAGAAAAATAAAAAATCCATTAGATTTGTTGATGATATACAGCATTTACTTTTTCAAATCAATGCTTTATATCATCGGTCTTCAACCTTTTTTTAAAATTTTGTAGTGCAAAAAATTCAATGAAGCGTTATTTATAGTAATTTTTCAAAAACTGAATCAAAGCAAGCTTATACTCTTTCAAATGAACCTCAATAGTTTGGTCCAGAATGTATACACTTTCAAACCATAAATTGGCCCATGCTGAGTACCTAATCGCAAAAACTATAAATGACGTATTGTTATATTTTCTGTTCCATACTAAATTATGACATGCCCTCCGCCGATTGAAGACCTGATTATAATGCATTTAAATACAAAATTATAATACAAAAAATAAATATTTTGTAGAAAAATATTATGATCCAATTTCTGTTAAAAAACTTGATTGATAAAATATCTACAGGTTACATTATCTCTGGAATAAATATTACCTATTTTAACACTTATCTATTAATTATTAACTCAAGATTAAATTTTCATATTAAGTTTACATACATATGTAGGTATTCGTTTCTGTGTATAGTAGAGTAATTTATGACATGAATAAAAAAAACAATGCACTATCACTAGTAAAATGTTTTAACATATGTATATGCACAGTGGATATTATTGCACTTCAGTTTATTGCCGATTTTATTTGAGCGCAGAAGATTATTTTGAGAAACTTTAAAATGTCAATTTATTCTCTCTTACAATTGGAAGAAGCGGTCTGATTCATCAAAAAAATTACATGTTTAGTCCATCATTGATTAAAATATTTTAATCATAAGAGCAGCCTTTCAAACCACTAAAATCTTCATACCAGAGTATTGAATTGGCATCTTAAAATTACTATTTTTCTAATCTTTTGCGATTATAAATACCGATGGCTGAGCGTCCTATCGAGGCTTCGCACACGGCGATTATCGACTCTTGATGACAAACCGAAGTGCGAGATGGGGGTGTAGGGTCAGCGGACGCGAGAGATGCGCAGTTCTCTGTCCAGAAGTTGCAACTGGCGGATGAAGCCCTCGTTCGGGTGGATGTCACGACGGGCGCGGACGGTCGCGAGTGCCTCCGTGAGGGTCATCCCACGCTTGATCATGAGAAAGGCGAGAGCGCATGTCGCGGAGCGGGATACACCCATCATACAGTGGACGAGAACGCGACCTGGGGATGAAATTACTTACTTGAACGATTTGCCAAACCACGGAGTCCAAAGTGCTTACGAAGGCGCGAAATAATTACAGGTCTTTCAGTTGACTGAGTGTGGTAGATACAATAGATACTACCGTCTGCATTATGAACCTATAACTCAGAAATATAACTGCGTAATTGGAATGTGGGTGGACATAGATGAAGCTATTTGTAGCTTGGTAATTAATTATTACCTACTACCTACCTATACTAAGAGTTACTAAGCGCTTATGCCGTTCTTTTATAGTATCTCATCAAAAGGTACTTAAAGTACACAGAAACCGAATCAATGGACATGAATGGCCTCCAGGAGCTTCATTCGTTAAGATAGGTAAGTACCTAGACCTAACTACCATACTAAGCAAGTTATTGATAAATTACCTCCAGTAGAAACTCCTTCATCGATAAAATTGGCAGCAATATGGAAGTACTTCGATATATCAGTGGTTGGCAGATCCATCATCGGGAAGCCTTTGTATCGAAGTCCTGGGCAGTCACGGTAGTACAGGTGATCTGTGTCCACTTGTGTGTACCGTTTGCCTTCGGCCGTGTTCAGGACGTAGTTGATCCTCATACGACGCAGGAAGTTCTTATCCTTTGCCGCTACGCTGTATAAATACATCAGGGAGTTTGAAAGTAGCGCCAGTGACTGATTTGAGGAGTAATAGGCTAACGTGGTATGGGCATGTCAATGCGGAGGGATGAAAATTAAGTTTTGAGAAGAATGTTAGATATGAATGTGGATGGATATAAGAGAAGAGGAAGTCCAAAGAAAAGATTAGTATAATTATGAGAAATTACCTAAAGTAGTGTGCAAGTACAGAGATGAAGGCTGTCGAGTGGAAGAAAACGTGTTATGCCCACCGACCCCACACAATGTGGAACAAAGGAGAGGAAGATTATATGATATCAAAGAAGAGGAAGATTTTATTATACTAGCGTACGCCCGCGGCTTTCCTCGCGTGATATCCTCAAAAACCCTAAAGTCCGTATTTATTTGACTTTATGAGTACCAAGTTTCAGATAAATCTCTCGTTGCGTTTAGATTTTCCAATACAAACTTTGACATCTCATTACACCAACTTAAGGGGTAGTTTTTAAATTCTAAAAATACAGTTTTTCCTTATATCTATTATTATTAATTTCAGCTTTATAGCTTCAGCGGTTTGGGTTGTGCGTTGATCGCACGTTGAGTCCTTGTTCTTTTATATATACAGATTGCAGACAAATAAGTACTACCTAGGTAAGGTAGGCTTAATTTAAGGTTTCTTCATACTACCAAATCTAACTTTTACTACTACTTCTCCCTGTTTTTACACTACCCGTGTACCTACTTTTTAACCCTGGGCAAGGAGATAGTTTGAAAATTAGAGCATCTAAACTTTCAAGCAATGTTACTTACGCATCTCCGACGTACAATCCTGGATAGACTTCATTGAGGTCAGGTGTTGGACTGTATGCTACTTCCGCAAGCGGATGCGAACGGAATGTCGACAGCGAACTCAGGACCGAAGACGGGGAGGACCCGAAACTCTGCACACGAAATTTATGCGTAAAACAACTGTTCAATAACTGCCCCATTTTATAAAATGCTCAAAACACACCCATGATGAGGCAACTCTTTTAAAACCGTGCACAAAACGTTAGTCTGACTAATATACTGATATTCCTACGATAATAGAGGTATGTTATTATAATAAATGTCATGTTGTCATAAACTCGTCGGAAATTGATAACAAGGGAAGATAAGGATGAAAGTAAACATTTAGTGGTGAAGGAGGCCTCTGAACATTTTTTTTTACATTCATACTCTTAACTCGTTATGGTTATTTAGTTGTTTGCTGTGAAGGTGGATCTATTATTTGGCTATGTTGACTTAATAAAATTATTAAAACAATGTCTTACAAAAATATAGGGGCAGCTTTGAAGTTTCAAAGTTGAAAGTTCTTTGTATTGTTCAAATCTGCCCCAATTGGTACTTTGATAATATCAACCACCAGATATCATATCACTCAATGGTCTTAGTAAATATCATTGACCAGTGTATAACCCTTACTTATCTTTTCATCAAATATTTCGGGGCACTATCTAAATATTGCTTATTTTTTTATATGGTGTTAAAATTAAAGGTGCTAGCGAGTAATAGATGACAGAAAGATTATTGCCAAGTTTTTAAACGAATATCTACCAAAATAGTAATAAAAAATCAAACATGTTATCGTTATTATTCAAATGTGCCACCATTCAAAGCTGCCTCCTTCTCCCCTACTACTGTACTGATTGCTTTATAACTTTAAATCAATGTACTTTTTAAGTAACCTAGGTCGATATACGTAATATAATAAGGTTAATTACAATGCAGATAACTATCAACTCACATTCCTTCAACTATATCAATTAAATTAAGATTTACAAGGTTTCCAAGTACTACAAAACAAAACCTCCTTGCACTAGGTACTATGTTACCTACATGCTATATAATAGTTGTAAATCTACTCCAAGTGCTCATTAGATATATTATCACCAACATCCAACCATAAGAACCAAGACTGTTCCACAAATGTAAGTATTCCTACGTCACAAATAACTTACAGGCAATATAAGTTCAAATACCCAAAAAACACATTTAATACCAGGGATTCAGAGAATAAGAAGGATGTTACAAATATATACATTTTATAAATACCATGAGAGTCCTCAAATAGGATCCCACTCGCTGCTCATTAGCTGCGCAGTACGAATGAGACCTCGGAAATAGTGAGTACTGTTGATAACAGACAACTATTATCTATGAGGTTATTTGCAGTCATGCAGTTTGGTCAATAATAAGCATAATGATCATTTATATTTTAATGTGTTAACCCACTCTAAGGAAAATACTCAGATTTTAAAATATCCCCAAAAACATATTTTTAATATCAGCGGTTCATCCCGTTAAACATCCCAATTAATTTGGGCAGACCAAGGAGGCGACTCGGTGATGTCTGGATATACATAGAATTGGATAGCGCGTATCTTGAGGAAGGTTGTGGGTTCAATTCCTACCTGACAGGATTTTTTTGAGGATATTTTAAAAATATTTAAATAAGCTTATATTAAATAAAAAATATTAAAATAAATATTTAATTAGGATGCACTTTGTTACACTTCGTTAATGCTAAGTTATAAATAAGCAACAAAATCGGACTATGTAGGCTCAGTCAGCATCAGAATTACATTTAGAAAATTATTTACTAAAGGAGCTGATGGTAGTTTTGAATTCACTTTAATATTAATCTTTAAAGTATTGACAACACTATTATATATGTTATTTATATATTATATTATGTTAATACAGTTATAGTATTATACTGTTATGATGATGATTATACTGTTTAGAAATTGATTTTCATTGATCCATCATATAAAAGCATACATACATACTAAATAATTTATAAATATAACTTGCATTAAAAAAAGAGTTAAAAATTCAGTAATGTTTGCAAATATAATACTTGTAATTACACCCTTCATTTAAACAAGTAAAATTACTAGGTATCTAATACAGCTCTACCAACTTTTGATAGTGACTGTACTGGCTGAACATATTCCTATCTATAAATATTTGTAAGATTGTCATAGATCTTGAAGCAATACTAAAATAAAATTATTAATTTTCTATTTTATACCTAAATATATTGTTCCTACAAGTACTTTGAAGATTTTATATAATATGAAGCTTTAATAAAATAAATAAGTAATTAAATAATAATAAAAATAAAAAAAATTCAAATCTTTGTTTCATTCCTTCATTTGAATTAGAATAAAACGAAGCACCTTTTCATAATCACTCAATAATTTTATCTACTTGATATAACAATGTCTGCCTCTTGAAAAGGACAGGATGAGAGTTATCAAGCCAATAACATTATTGACTGATTATGAATAAGCACTAAACATATTGAGTATTGAGGGTAAGTAGGTAGGCGCCTAGTTAGGACATAGGTCTATATGGCTACAAAGGGTAGAAAAATTTAATAAAGGATGCTGTTAGTGCACACAAGTACATACATCATAGTAAGATAGGTGGCGTCGGGAACACCGGGGGTACAAATACTGTGGAAAATACAACTTTAGGTTTTATACCTATAGGTACACTCAATGAAACATTAGACATTATTCATAATCTTAAGATTTTATGAGTAGGTTAGTCAGGTAAATCAGGAGTGCAGGATTCCCCATCTCCAAAATTATGAATAATTCTATTCTTAGCAGCACAATAAGAAAATTGATACGCCTCCCATTGCTTAGCAGCCTTGAGTCTGTGAGTATGAATACAGAAATAGAACTAGTAGATGAAATTCTGCTCTATTTTTGACTTGGTAACTAGTAACGATAATTTGTAGACTCGGGGTGCCTATGGGAAATTATTACAAATTGCTTGGATTCTAACATAAAAAAATCAGTGATACTTACAGAATCTCTGTAACTCATATTGATTCCCTCCCACACAGGGACTAATTTAAACGCTTTCAACCACAAGCACTGACTGACTGCTGTAGGTAATAGCTATTCGTAAATTAACCAAAAAAATTAATTCTGCGCACTCAACCTCCGATGTAAAATTATAATTACAAAAGTACTCTGCGATTATAATCGAAAATGTGTCAAAAAGGAATTTGAAAATTTTGAAATGAATCTCCACAGACTAGGAAGGAAGATACTACGTGTGGTGTGCCTTGAGCGAGTTGAACTGCCTGGTGTGGTGACTGACTATACTGATCTGACTTGACTGACTGTACTAGAATATCGATTTATTCGTTTCACTTCCCTAGTTTAGCAAGCAAGTCGTGCTCGTTTCTCTCGGGCGTTTGATTCAACAATTTCAGTCACTCATTCATTCAAGTTTTCTAGAATGACTGAGATTACAGAAGTGAATGAACTCCAATTTATTCATTCATTCATTCTTCTACATTGTCGAATCTGCGTGAGATTGTTTGTTGTAAATTTTATTTACTATTCTTTCTGCGTTAATTTAGTACGATTAGAGTTACGTACTATTCAAAATAAATGAGAATGTTCAGCTAAGTTATCGTAGTAAAGTTTTCGTAGGTACAGGAAAAATGGATGAAAAAGAAGAGCTTCATCTAACCTCTCCGGAATTGCAAGTTTTGTCGGAGCTTGACAGGTAAATAATCCAATATGATGTTATATGTAGGTACTGCTGTTGTCTCGAAATTCTGTTTCAAACTATCACATATTTTTACTTGCCTTGTCTGATAAAAAAATATAACAGTAAGTTCATTGTCGCATTAAAGCTTAGTTGTTTCAAAGTCAGCTGGATAGGTTTGTTTGAGAAAAACTTTTGCTAACAAATGCATAACCGAACAGCTTGCTTACCTACTAAATTCAATTATTATATCAGTCAAATACATAAAGGTATAAATAAGTTGTATGTAGATGGTGTTGTGAATGAAAATGGAAGAAGAATACATGTTGTGCTGACCCCATATGATGTGGGATAAGAGCAGGAAGATGATGAATAGAAGATGGTGTTTATGTCATAGCTACTACTTTATGTGATGTGCTAGTTGTTTACGAAAATAAATAAAATAATCATCTACTCCACATCATTGTGATCTCAGCCTGGTATCACCCACTTCAGAGCAAAGGCCTTCTCTCTCTTCTGCCAGCCATCTGCAGTGCTTTCACAATTTACTACTTGCCCTGGTGGCCCTAGCTGAAGATTAATAGGCCACTCCAGTACTACCTGTGAAAATCATAAGAGGGAAAAAAGTTGCAGCATTCCCTATCAACAATAGCTTTATCTGCGCTCACCAACCTGCATGCCCAACATGGTGAGTATAGGCAAATCCTCCCAAATGATTGTTGGGGTGCAGGTCTATATAAGGTTGGTCAAATTGGAAATCAACAGGGCACGCATACGTTCAACAAAGGATGTCCTATGGCTGAAATGATGATGATGACTGCTAACCACAATTAAATGTAACTCTAACTTAATCCTAAAAATATTATTTGCAGCCGAAAATTTGGTTTCCTGAAATTACGAGGCACTGAACATGGGCGGACACGAGCACTTGTTCTCAAAGCGGTCAAATACTTGGAGGGGATGCTAGTGCAAGTCAAGGTAAACTTTTACTGTGAATACTTAACCCCTTACGCATAATCATAACTTTATTGGTTCAATAAAAGTATGTCCGCCTCAATAAATGTATATCTATTGTTTACAGTAAGGAAAGGACAGGAGGAGAGTAATGAGCCGATAAAGTTCATGAATGATTAAGAGGATTAAACTTTTATGACTGACTTTCAATTTGATTTAATAAAGTGTTTACTTTAATAATATCACAAAAATCACTTAAAATCGCCTTAGAAACTAGGTGAAGCTAAGCCTGTTCCTCATGGCCAAGTCTAGCAGAACCAGGCTTGGTGCCAGTGATGTTTTTAGGCCAACGGCCAACAATGCATAGGCCATACCAAGAGTCCTAGTAGGATAAAATTTGGATTGCACTAAGAAAGGAATTCCTGTAACTCTGGTTGAGTTACAGGAATTGCAGTTGGATGATTGTTATGAATTTATTCACTACATATTATAATAACTTCACCTGAATGAAGTTGTTCACGTTTTTACTAGCTACTTACAAGAAAGCTGAACTACAACTACTAACAACCCATGCTTGAAACAGTTCTCAAAAATGTTTTTTTTTTGTTTTAAGTTTTATCAGCGATCAGTTTTTTAACTAAGAATGAATTGAAACTCATAAAGTTTTGATATTCGTTTTAAAGTGCTGTGGATTTTGTTCAATAAATAAATAAAATAAAAATAAACTCAGGACACTGATTTTAATATTTTTTTTACTAGATACTGTTTCATCTATTTCAGGAAGAAGACAGAGCCAGCTCCCCAGATGCAAGGAGGGAAATTTGCATTGATCCTAAGACTTACTGCAAGCTGGGGCATTTTCATCTGCTGCTTGAAGATTATGCTAAAGGTTAGATTTTCATAGGATTTGTTAAAATCTATTATTCAAAGGGTTTCTTCCTATTAGAACTAGCCACCCTTAGAGGTACACAAAATCATCGGTTTGATGCTTAATCATACTTTAACAAAAGGAATACAATTTACATACATACATAAAATTACGCCTATATCTCAGAGGAGTAGGCAGAGAACACGGCTTTCCACTTGCTACGTCTTTGCACTTGCACGTCGTATGAACACGGCGTAAGCGAATGACACTGGGCAGAGTGGGCAGGCCATATAGCTAGAACTGACAACCGTTGGGGAATAAAGGTTCTCGAATGGCGACCATGAAGGTATTATGCAGTGTTAAAAGGCCCCCCCCCACCCGATATACCGACGATATTGTGAAGGTTGGTAGAGAAGGCTCAAGACCGTTCGTCGTGGCATTCTTAGGGGGAGACCTATGTTCAGCAGTTTCAGACTTATTTTATTAATGAAAACAAAATCACAACTCTTAGGTTTAAGGTACAACTTAACTAATTCATTTTTCTTCAAGCCTAGGATTTAATTATTGAGGATTACACTTTTCCTTTTTTATATAATTTTTACATTTGTCTTCATCAGGTTGATGGATGTCTATTTTGTTTTAGCAATGTCTGCATACCAAAAGTTCTTTGCACTTGAACCTGAGAATTGGAAGGATCCACTCTTCCTGTATGGACTTGGGCTCTGCTATTACCACTACAACGCTTTTGAATGGTAATTTTATTATATTAATTAAAAATAGGCGCATGGAGGCTTGGTGGCCCCAGTTTTATTTTATTAATGAAAAATAGACGCATGGCGGCTTGGTGGCCCCGGCTCAATAAAATATCACTCCATATCTACCTACCCGTGGATGTCGTAGGAGGCGACTAAGGGGAAAAAGGTAGGGGATGGGCAGCAGCGTCCCCTATTTTCACAGGAAGCTCTTACTGCGCTTACCAACCTGCGTGCCGTGTTGAGTATGGGCAAATCCCCACATGATAGGATTTTGCTTTGTAAATCTGTGGGGGAGGCCATGTTCAGCAGTGGAAGTCCTAGTCTGAAATGATAATGATCTGAGGCGCATGGCGCTCGCGGCCTATAAGTCTCTGAAGCACGGAAGCTCATCTAACAACGCATTAGCGGTCATCCATCCATTAGGTGAAAACGCTGAAGGTTTATAGAAGCTGATTTATTGAAAACGAATAAGCAAGCAACAATTTTGAGGTACCTACTGACAATTGTGTAGGTTGATGGAAACCCTTTCTAAATGAGTCACAATCTCACAAAGTCCCATATTGTTCCTTGAGTGGTAAGTAGGCGAGTGCTAAGAAGACCTAAGGTAAGGCATGAGGGCATGAGTTGCGATTGACAGCTGAATATAATCGTGCATACTACGGACCTTATGAAAGCACATACCAGCGCAGCGGCCTCAAACGGTGAAGGAAAACAGGGTGGGGAAACCGGCATGTCCATCTTAAAATTTTGTCAGGTGACGTGCGCTCGAAATGAGACTCAAAGAACCACTAGTTTTTTCATCAAAGGTCATAGGCCGTTTTCAGGGCCACCATACCTTAACCAAGTCACTAGTCTAATGCAGGATGACCAAGAAAGAACCCTTGTAGACAAACATGCGGAACCCTATCAAATTATGTTTGATCAGAATGTAGTACGTATTAGCTGAATAACGCTGTAGGTTCCTAGGTAAGTGTAGTTATTCCACGGATAAACTTTTTTTGTTGGTTAGTTCGCTGATAAGAATTATCAGCATCGTGAATGTGGTCATACAGGCAGGATAACGATGTACGAACTACATAATATTGATTCTGGGTCGCAATTTTGCGGATACCTACTCCGATACAAAAGGAAATTATTCATAGTTTAGGAAAAAAAAACGTAATTTCGTTGTTTCTTCTAACCTGTATTTTAAGCATTATAACATTCCAAATTAATACAAAAATGCGAAAGTAAATCTGTCTGTTAAATTATCACGCCTAAACTACTGAACCGATTAAATTAAATTTGGTATATGGATATAGCTTTAACTCTGAGGAATTGTCTTAGACTTAACAGTCCAAATCATATGAGGCGCAGGTGATGGATACTTTTTCTCAAGCAGCTCAGACAATTTTAAGACACCTATAACTTCGTTTTGGATTGAAATAAGATATTTTTTACAAAAACAAAAAACCGACTTTAAATTCCTGAATATTTACAAGATTAATAACCAACCTCTTTTTTTTGTTATCAACCTCTTTGCGTTTTGATTGCCTACTGAGGATGACACTGGCCACCAACACTTTCGAACAAAAACCAAAGTAAGTATGACATTCATTCATCATAAATAATAACTCATATGGTACTGACTGACTGACAGACAATAAAACGTGGTGGTTTTATTATCTTTGACAATCAACGCAGAGCCTAACCAAAAGTCCTAAGAGTATGAAATTTGCAGGGTAGCTTCCTGTTGTAACGTATGGGTGCATAGAAAGGAATTCCCGACACACAACCCGTAAGGTTAAAGTTTATGTAAAAATTGCAGCAACCGAACGAAGTCGCGGGGATAACCATACCATAACATAGTAGACAAAAAAAATATTCGGGAAGTCGTGATTACAAGAGATGATGACGTTTTTTAAAGTTTTACGGGACAAGTAGCAATCACTCAGGAATTAAATGAATACGGGACCACCCCGGGATCATACTCTATACACCAGCGAATTATCAAAATCGGTATAGTATTGGCGGGGATATCGAGTAACATACACACAAAAAAAAAACAGCCGACTTGAGAACCTCCTCCCTTTTGAAGTCGGTTAAAAATATGCTGAAAATTATGCCATTATTAGACTTCATAATGTCCGTAACCAAATTTTACCAGATTTCATGTTTGTAATTGTAATAGTTTTCATGATATTGCTATCAAAGTTACATTGTTATGCCACTCACTCGCTCACTAAGGATCAGAGTGAGTGACCCACATGCGAGGCTTAAGGTGTTCATGGCCATAAATGCAATTTTGTTTGCTATTTGATTGATTTGTACTGAACCTGAACTAGTAGTTAAATATTCTACCTACTGCTGCTGAAATGATCATGATACGCGGCGCGTATGTAGGTGTAGTAACAATTTCAACTCATATTTCGATCAATCATTCATGTGAAACTTTCATGTTACATATTTAATGGTAAAGGCATTCTCAAAGAACCTTCATTTTGTTATCATCTTGCTTAGATAATATACTACCTAGATGGAGCGCCTTCCTGCAACGCGTACCTAAATTTGTCACTGTGTGCGTGCGTTACAATACCAGCTGACAACGTGTTTCCCAGTTTATGGGGTAAATAGATCAATTGGGGTTCCACTTTTTTGGAAAGATGTGACTCCATTTTTTCGCACGAAAAGGTTTCAGACTTATAAAATTGGTCAAGTGCGGGCCGGGCATGAATAGATATTTTTGAAATGCGAATGAGGTTTTTTCTTTAAATGCTGAAATCACAATTGAATCTTGAATTTCAGAATTAATTTATTATTCTTAATCAGCGTTTCATTATTAGTCTAAATAGATAAATATTCAGAACCTTCTCGGACTATACCTTTTTCTGACAAAATCCTTCTGGGTGCATGGACAGCAACTTACTAAAGTTTTGTACTAGGTACCCAATCTAATCGAAAGAACAGTAAAATGCAAAGAAGAAAAGCCACCAAACAATATTGAGGTCTAGTCGCACTTGGCCATTTTTTCATAAAACATGGTCAAGTGTCCATGGTACTAGGCCTAGGTACCTACAAATGCATATCCAGAACGGTACTAAAAAAAATGAACAGTCGAATAATGCAAAGAAGAAAAAGACAGGCCTACTCGCACTTGGCTGATTTCTGGGCATGAACAAAATTACCAGTGCCGCGCTTTTTCCATATTTGTGGAGTGCACACAGTTCTGCAGTAAACTTTTTTGAGATGTACCTGATGATGATGATTTATGTTAATCATGTTTCCTATTCAACTTTACTCACCTGTTTATACAATGATCGCGCACTCACATGGGAAATTTTACATAATAAAAACCTGGCAACACTAACAAACAAGTCAAGTGCGAGTTGAAATACCACGCGCAAAAGTAATGATTTTTTTTATGAAATAACTTGGAATAAACCTTGAAATTTAGATAATTACTTATGGAAGGTGACTTCCCTCGACATTCTTAGACGTTCTTTGTAGTTTCTGTTAAAATTTTATTGCGCAACTCGCCATTGCAGACACAAAATCTTAGTTAGCAATGCGACCGTCCGCCACGATAGTTCAATTGACAATTTGACACTGAGAGGTCACCAGAATACTGTATACTGCTACTTTTTCTACTCGTTGGTGCGATTCAAACACAATCTAGTAGTATATTATCTAAGTCATCTTGCATCGATGAATTTTATCGAAGCTTATGAACCTTTTTTTGGCTAATAGTCGGATACCTGAGGAACAACGGCGTGGCGGGCGGCGGCGCGCCGGCGGCGTCGGGATAGGCCGAGAAAGCTTGACGGGGACATTGATGTGTTAAAAATGATGGAAAACGGCTAAGGATTATAACCTAGTAGTGTGTTGAAAGTCCAAACAGGCTATGAAAAAATTGTACGTCATTCATTACTCAAAGATGGTAACATTTTATTACACAACATCCAGAACAGAGATGAATTTATGTCAATAAAAAAAACCTTACTATAAAGCATCGATCGTTTTTTAAAAGACAAAAAAAAACACGGTGCTCAAATGGAAATGGAATACACCGTGTCCGGAATCCGCGCTCATCGTTCGTGTCGACATCGCGGTTCACCGGACGCAGACGTATAGGACGGATGATAGGACAAGAGGAGCGCGCGGTAGGGCTCGCGGGGCGAGGGGGCGCGGTGCGGTGCGGGAAGGGCGTGGAGTGGCGCGGCGTGAGGTGCGCGGGACGGTGCACGCTGCAACGCGAGGTCGTCGCTCGCGCGCCGCGCCGCACACCGTCAGTCGGGAGCGGGATGCGGTGACGTAAACTGCAACGGCGCGGGCCGCTAACGTAGTGTAGGACGGGACGTCTTCGTGTTTATTTATTTATTGTGACGAGTGTATGAACATAGCCATCCTGTGCGAACGAGTGATTGAGCTGCTATTGCTACAGACGTACCTGCTCTTCACTACGTAGGCCCCTGCGGCCGCACACCGGATTTGATGGTCCCCAAAATGGTGAGTGCGGTCGAAGATCCCGCTCGTGGTTTGTTTACGTCGGCCCTACTGTCGACTCCCTCTCTCAACCTGCCGCCTGTATCCCTGCATCGCGTTCGCACGCGAGTCTTTCTATTGTGTTTTGTTTCCAAAATGCAGACACCTACGTCGACGGTTCCGAAGCTGGTCCCGTCGCGAGGTTGATTTTTTGTTCCCGTACGTGTTTTTGCAATGTGTTTTCGCAGGTAGCCGATCGAGGCAGTCTTCGCTCATTCATCGGATCTACTAATGTGAAAGTTTCGACTGTTGCATATTGCCGGGATCAACGAGGGTAACGGAAACGTGAGGGTGGGCAGTGCGTGCACTGCTAGGCTAGTAAATAATATGTTGGCCGTCGCGTCGCATAAAATGTAGGTCGGTGGAGTGTGGTTATAACCGAGGCCTCCGCTCGGCCGCACGCGATGCTATGTTGCCTTACCTTACCACTGCATACCTAGGTACTTGATGTCTCTAATGCATTTTATGCACTGTTGATGCCTTCTGTATTGTTCTTCCAAGGCACGTAGTTACAGCTATGCCTCTATCGCAAAACTGGCATCAGATACAATACGCTTTCCACGCGCTTTATATTTCTGGGTTTTCACTTTCCTATTGAATTGAATTCATCCGTTAATAATCACTTCATCCGACTTTGAGGCGTATCATCACTCAGATCCGTCCGATGTACCAAGATCCGTCTTTGTCATTTCATTTTAATTGAATGAGAACAGGAAATTCTGTGACTCATTTGCTCGATAACCATAACTGGTGGAATTCGCGCACTTTTGATTACGTCATTGGTCATCAGACCGGTAGTGAGGCGATGATAGTAGGAAACATAATGAGCCAAACTCCACTTGGATGTAAATTTTCGCCTTTCTTAACTCAGTTTACATGGGGAATCACTAAAATCAATACTATTTTGAAGATTACAATTATTTCGAAAATTGACATAGGTTTCACTATATTATCAGGCCAGTCTCTACGTCCTTGTCAATTTCGCACTTTGATAAACATTTCTTAACGTAGTTACTATGTTCGTTTAGTTAGTTTATCAAGCGTAATCGTTATCATCCATCGTCATATTGGCTGTCTGTAGGACCGGTCTGCGTATTATCTACGCAACGCTGCTATCCGCTTCAAGTAACGGTATTCCACTATAGAGCCCTCCAGTTACTAGCTAGACCTGCTCGGCCCGTTTCGCAAACTTGTTCATCAATATGTCCGACTGGCCCTCTCTTAGAGAAGCAACCAGGAAATAGCATTTCTACAGTCAATTATTTTAAATTGCACAAAACTCAGTACGATATTTATATTGAGTGGTTACGGTTGAGCTTTTGTTTAAAGCTTTCCCACAGAACTCTTGAATCTTCAAAGCCATTGAGAATCTTTTGTCATTTCTTCCAATTCGTTAGGCAATGTGATTTCACTCGATTTGTATCGCTTCAAAGATCAGCTATATTTACTATCAGCCGAAAGCCTTGCCATCATTGGATTTGTATTCATGGCTTCCAGAATTTCGAACTCGTTACTTGACACTTCTGATCATTAAATGCCCATTATGGTACCATATATATTAATCACTTTCGGAGTCTGAACGAGTTTTAAAATATGCAACAAACTGAACGTTCGTTTTTTACCTCGTGTTAGCTACCTAATGAAGACACCTTCTCTTGCCTTCTTTTTTACAATGCTCTTCTTCGTATCGATAACTGCTCAAAATCATTCAAGTGCGACAATATAATGGAATACATAATTTTTTCAAGGTGTCGGTTTTAAAATTCATGTATTCAACACAGTTACAAAGAATAGGTACTCGTCGAAGCACAGATTTCATAGTAAATAATCAAAATGTATGTTTTTCCCTGAATAATGTACATTATTATTCAATTCGTTTCGAAGCGTCTTTGTTATTCCAGGTATTTTTGTACCACTTTTTATGAATCCAGTGTAGCTGTTCGTTTCTTTGTTATGCAATTGTATTGGACTCGACATTTGCTGGTCAGCTGCTGTTTGGGATATGGAGTTGTTGAATGTTAACTGGCATTTGTAATAGACATAGGTAATGTAATGACTGCTATGTATTTGCTAGAGCAGCTTGCGGTGGCTCGTGCCCAAGGCAGGTGTAAGCCGGCTGCTACCACACCTGTCAGTCATCAGCTGCTCCTTATTACCTAGCTTTCGTAACCACTTAATGTAATATCTTCTAAGTAAAACAGTAAAGGTGGACACACGGAACATGCGTAATTAATTGTCGCTCGTTTATTTCGATTTCGTACTTGCTATTTACATGCAGTGTCTGTAGGCAAGAATTACAAGCGAAATCTTTGGTTTCTTTACATCTAACGGTATTTCGTGATAGGCATCGCTCTTATATAAGTAGGTACAGCATTCATTTTGTCTTGTTTTCTTTTATAAATCAAATGTTGTGTCTTCCACAATATGTTTATTAAGTTTTGTTCGGCCAAACAATAAACGGTCACATAATATTGCAACAAGATACAAACGGCGATCAAGTAGTAGTTTTATCGGACTATTGTTGAATTTTACTACGTATCGTAGTAAATAAGCGAAGGTTCAGTGTAGAAAGCGATAAAATTCCCCGGCATGTTTGCTTACTACTTCACAGTGTAATTGCATTTGGTAGGTAGTTAATTTCTCCATTACTAGAAGTTTTCCGGTGATCTATGTTAGGTCGTGGTTAAGTTGATTTTCTCTTTCAAATTATTTCTTGGCTGTAGGACAGTGAGATTCTAAGACATTGTGATTCCTGGAACAATGTTACTTACTTTTCTAAATAATAATGTTTGTTTAAAGAAACGTGTGATGCGTGTCTCATTTATAAACATTGAAACTTCGTCGTCGGAGCTTAGAGTAATTATGCTATGCATTCTGAATACGATGATACTATTTCAATGCTTCAATTTCATGCAAATTTTTGAAAATCATCATTCGAGAATAATGTGAGAAATGTTCATTAGACCATTGGAAAATATTTATAAATCTAATATAAAAATAAACATTGTAGAATGAGAAGAACTCATAAAGGTTAGGTTTTCTACAATGTTTTAAGCAACACCTAATGATTTCAAATGTTATTTATATAGGTAATTATTGTAACCTTTAGATTCAAACTTGCGTCACAGTGACTTGGTACGTTATTATAACATACGAGGCGTTTGCATAGTAATAGAATAGCGGTGAAACCGGAATTCGTGGATTCTTGTCCATGCGTGTTTTGTACAGAGCATTATTATGGGAAGCAAGAAGTAGTGGTTTCTATGTAGGTAAATTAACTTTTTAGTTAGCTATACGCAATAGAGGTTGCGGTCTCCGACCCGAGGACTACATCCACGAGTAGCTAGTAGATGTGCGGGCGGGGCTCAACTCTCGCCCTTCGCTCCGCAGCGTGATCCACATCACGTAAGCACCGGGCCCTTCACCAAGGGGAGGAAAGAGAGGGGCCGCGCGCGCACCCGAATCAGACCTCTCTTTATTGGGTTGAAGGGCATTTATTAGTACCTACCCCTCTAGGACCTTTTTCGGCTTTCGCGATATTCACAGCCGCTCCCAATTCGGAGCTTTTAGCTTCTAATCGATATTTCCTCATGAAATCTAGGTCACGGCTTTGATATTAGAAAGCGGGATGAACGCAATTGTGACGGTGAACGGTCGTCGACACTAACGGATCGCTATTTATACCTGCCGCGTAGTGCACCGGAACTCGCTCGGTGCATTCGCTGCATCCGCGCCACCCGCCTCCGCCGACGCCCTGTCAATGACCTCGGTGCCTCAGCCGACTGTTCGTTTCCTTGTACAAAAGTTTTAGAAAACAAAATACAAAACCACAAAATGTTCAGAGCATGACTCAAAACCATTTTCTAATACTAGTTCTCCTGCAATAGTTACAGGGCGAACGTTGCGAAATGTAGTGTGGCAAGCTAGTCGCCCTTCGGCTTTGTTTAAGTTACGTAAGTTGGTACACCCACCCACAACTGTAGGGCACCCAACCACCCACGCAGGGCATGAACTGTGTCAAGCGGCGTGCCCCAGTTTTTACAATAACTAGAGTCCGTGTTTTGTACACGTGCAAAAAGAAAACTTCACTTTTTCTACTGGGGAAAACATAACGAGCTGTTTACGACCGCACGAAGTCTAAATACAGTTCAAAGAGGTTTAAAACGGAGTTGTGGCTCGTAAATGAACCACAAAAATATTGAAATTTAAATATTTTAAACAATGTGTTTTACTAGGAAGAAAAGTCATTACAAAATTTGACTTGGAGTTGTTCATTAAAAGCTTCCTTCAGTTGCATAGTAAAAGTCAAGTGGAAGGTGACGTTTCGCGGACAAGGAAGCTGTTCGCTTCGCTATTCGCATTGCGATCACTGGCCGCGCTGGAATTTCTGCGAAAAAAGGCGTACGTCACGATACGTCACAGCACAGCCGGGCGGGTGTGGCGTATAGTTTCGCATCGTCAGACGTACAAGGCTGCTGTGGTGGTGAGTAAGCATCTAGCAAAAGCTTTTTGTTTACGATAACACGCCGCCGCGCCGGCCTAATACGGTCTTGTTGTCACCTACTGCTAACAATTATTCACAGACATTCATGATAGAATTATCAAAACTAAATTAGGTTCTGACTTTTGTAATTACCAATATTTTTTTGGCCCAAGGTGTATAAAGTGGTTATTTGGATAGAAAATGGCAGAAAATGGGATAGTTAATTACATTGAAAGTTTAGAGTCAATCGGAACGCCAAGCCATAGCCAATATTTTTTTCAAAGAGTATCAACACAACATTATTAGCGGATTTGTAAATAGTCGTAGCAATCGTTAGTACTGTTACTGTCAATCAATTCACGGAAAACAGGAATGTGTGGTCTTTGCAAAACAATTACATTGAAAATAGTATATGTACACCGTAATTCACACTTCGTTACGATGAGCTGTGTGCCTACACAAAACACAGATAACAGTGGGAATTGATATCATTTACGTCAAAGGCGTAATGTGGTTTGTTCGATTGTTCGCACATAGGTACCTATTATGTATTGTCAATTCTCATTTTGTAAATGGTAGAAGAGAAAGAGAAGAGAACTACCAACTGTTGTTAATTTACCATTTACGTTTCTCATAAGCTAAATAAATTGTAGATTATGTAGATTTTTGTTTCAAGGCTATGAATACACCATAGCCTCATGGACATTGACTACGAGCGACACTGTAGTCTCAATGTAAGAGACCTAAAGATAGCCATCTCAGGCACTCAAAAGTCCGTTATGACAATAAAGAAAATTCTACGAAGCTCGTACATAGCTTGGGAATCTGATAAAAATAACTGTTTCAAGACATTTTAATATGATTCACAATGTGGAGAGTATGCGGTTTGTAGCGCACACATAAAAGTATACTGTATGTAATTAGCGTGCCCAGCGGTTCTCACGGATGTCGATCCGTACAACCATCTAGCCTGGCCTGCCGTCACTCTACGCACAATGGTTTTAGAAAGCCAGCAGCCGCGAATAGGGAGCAGTGGAAAGGGCTCCATGCTTGCGAGATGATGTTGCGTCACTATTGAACGATAAACCGCTCCCCCTGCCTCGCGTCGCGGCCCTTCCGAAGCCCGAAACTAAAAATGCGCGTATGGCATCGAGCTTAACTCGCACGTATGTGTGCCTGCCTACCCTCGTATTGTCACAACCTCTGACGTCACACGAAGCAAAATATTTCTTCCCAAAGGGTTCAACCCTTCTAAAGCAAACTTATAACTTTAGGGATGGGGCAGAGTTTTTAATTCTGCATGTTAATAAGAATTGGACATGTTCAGACACTTGTATGCAATCGTATGGGGAGTTATCAAGGGCACTGTACGGTTTGTAATGTAATAATAGCGTGGAACGTCGGCTCTATGACGATCGTAGGGGGATGTGTGCTATGCATAGTTTTATGTGCTGATTTTTACAACAGTTTTTGTAAGCGCGATAGCGTAATTCCTCGTAATTTTAACCAGTAAGCAGATAATTATCATAAAGATATCATATAAATTACATAAGCGATGTTCGTAAATAAATAAAGCGTGCTGAAACAAGGCGAACCTGTTCGGTAATGGATTCGCATCTCGCGAACACATCAGGTTATAGCGTCATGCTGCGCTTGTAATGCAGTGCGGTATGCCACTGGAATTGTCCAGTTCTTCTGCTCGTGGACTGCACGCTTCCGGGTTCGGAGACATCTCACGGACTGGAATACATTACGATCCATATAAGTTCGAACTAAAGATTCATTAGATGTTTCCTATCCGACTCGTTTCTGCCCTGAGCATTCTATTTGTGGATGAGGCTTTTTGAGTATTTGCTTCAATTCAGTTCTACCTACCATGTTCCTTAGTAAATGGCTTCCTAAACAGTACTTGATACTACCTTACCACTGTTGGATTGGTAGTAGTGTTCCGCCTTCCGTTCTGGAACCACAGGTCGTGGGCTCGAATCCAGGTCGTTCTCCAATGCATTTTCAATTCGGGAAATTTATGTTCGCTAAACTAGTGCTCCCAAACGGTGAAAGAAAACATCGTGAGGAAACCGACATGTCCTCGAACCTAAAAATTCGCGAGACATGTGCATGAAAGGTTCCTCAACGAGACGCACTTTAAACCTTTCACTACACTGATTCTTTCACCGACCGTCATAGGCCTTTTTCAGGGCCACCATACGTCAACCCGGTCACTGACCTAATCCAGGACGGTTAAGAAAGAATCAGTGACACGACAAGCGAGCAACTAGATACAAACAAGTATGTCAAGTGAATGACTATCGCAGATAACTTTTTGCTCACAGACACACCTTAACTATAGTGTCAAATGGTTAGCAGCGTGGTATTGCAGGCTGTAGACGCGTAAGTGCATGAATACAAATTACATTCTCGATGCAATAATGTAACTGCTGACTGACTTAAGTTGTGACTGCAAGGATATATTCGACTTAGATGGGTGCATGACCCGCATGTTTTCAAAATGCTTCTTACAATGTTGAACATTTAAAACCAATAGCACTGTGGTCTTAGCTGAACGTTTATGGTTTTAAATACAGATTTAATTCCCTGACCAGACCCCACATGGATCGCGGTGGTGTTTTGGGATCGGGTGGTCTTGTCTACGACAATTTATGCACACGCAGTAATCATGAACCGTCACAATAAATGTGGACAATTGATAGATTGTGGTCAGTACCTAGCTGACCTTGTTCTGACATCGTTCTGAATACTTCTTGTGTTTATTATGTACTTATAGTCGGTCGGACTATTTTATGCATGGCTTTGAATACATACATAATCTATTCTCAGGTTGAGATGATAGTATCTCAATAGGAAACAGCCGATTTTCGCCGCAACGTAAACACGGATGACCTAAATCCCAATCCTACTAGCCTTAGAATAAAATAGAATTATAAGCGAATTTTGAATTTATGAGCACTTTCAAGTATAATTCTGTGTAGTGAATTGCGTCTGAAATATAGTTTGTACAAAGCTGAAATATTGCGTCCATGAGATCATATCACGTAGGTTACTCTATAAGTGGTATCGAATGAGCCAGAAGTGGGTCAAACTAGCATGACGCCAGCGATAAAGAGCCCTCGTTTACTATAAAATTTGTACTATGCTGCGAGACTGATCCCAGGTTTCAATATTTTATTGTTCAAAACTTATATGCAAGTTCACAAACAAACTATGAAAGACTCATAAACAAATTCAATGATCACATAAATTAACATTGCCTGGCTCTAAAACAATGCAAATCCTAGCAGCATATTTACTATGTATTGCATAGAATTGCAGTTTGCATTCAGTTGCTGTGCAACCAAGGTCGTGAAGCAATAAACCTAGCTGGACTGGAGGTTGAATGCATCGCATGATTGCGTCACTTCACTTTGTACCAGTATAATACCCATATTGACAGTTACTGCACTAGAGACATTGCTTGTATAAAATTATGATCAAATATCACACAATCTTTTTCGAACTTCAAAAGCACACTTGTCTTTCTGGCTCCCATAGAAGCAGTCAAAGAAGATTCAGTCATCCGAACTTGACCTCGTTAACGAAACACATGCTCCGCTCATTCTCAAGGATCCTCTTTGTTAATAGAGAAATGTGTTATTATTTCGCTCGAGTTATCGTTCCCCTCGCTCTTTACCTTCATGGGAAAGTCTCGTACACCTAGTGACTGTTTACTTCAGTTATGTAAAGAGAGTGCGATGACGACCGACGAATGAACTCTATAAATAGCGGTCGATTCGTCCTTGAGCCGCTGCCGCGTGTCTGAAGAACTAGGTCATGCTGAGCTGCCTCATTCTATCTCCCCCCTTCGCCCACCATCGCTCTCAAACGTGCATGAGTACCCGTGTCGTATGCAGTTAAAATTACTCCTCTGTGATATGATGTTTCAGCACTTTGTTCATTGTGTTAGAAAGTGTTATGAGCAAGTTTCTTTTCTAAAGAATCTTCTAATTGGTGGCAATTATTATTGTAATGCCAGATGTTTTTGTCAAGAAAGCTACTAGCATAAAGCCGTAGCAACGAGATTTTTTTGGTGTTCGCATTGCGTTCATTTATAATTTCATTACCTGGCTGAACTGATAATGCCCAAGGTTGGGTTAGAGCAGGTAGCGAACCGGATTATAATCGATCCTCCTTACATACAGGATACATTATTATTTATTCAAACATCTGTGTGTACACAGTTCAGTACCTTACGTATAGGCTAAAGCAGCTACTCGCTAACATAAAAATACACGAGTTTACACTTACCTACTTTTTTTCTTGATAGAAAACTGGCCGTAAGTTTTTGAACGAAATATTAATAGCGAAGTCGACCAACCTAAGATAAGAATAAAGAAATATGTACCTATTATATTAAAAATATTATTTAATGAAATATTGACAAGTAAATAAACTTAACGAGACTACTGCCGAGGGTTCCGTAACCAATTAATTACGGACTCCAATCAAATTTTTACAAAAATAGTTAAAAATATAGGCTGGATAATTTATCTACCCGGGGTTTAAAAGCATGCCAAATGTTTATTATGTTTTAGAACAAAAAATTATTTTTTAGGTACTTATTTATTCATCAGCGAAAAATTCTTCATTGATCTCGTGTCAGGTAGGGATACTTTATTCGCTATAATTTTCCATATTAGTCGAAAGTGTTTGTTTACTTACATTATTGTAAAATACAATACAACAACATAGTAGGTTTGATACTCAAACTTTCTTATCATCGGCGTGTTTGTGTGTAGTATTCTCATGTAAAGTATGCAACGCAAACCGGCCACACAACCAAAGCCCTGATTTTGTAGCATTGTTATCATCAACTGAGTTGGTTTGGTACAGTACTATACGGACAGTCTACGTACTTACACGCAGCAATCACAACTCTTCATTTAGCAATCGTGCCGATATTTCTCACGGAATTGTTGGAACGACATGCTTAGCATTAATCACGAATTGTGGAAAACTGCACTTAATGCCATTGTTCATCGCATGCCTGCTTTGTACTTTCAATTTCATCAGAATTATATAACTGATAGGATATCCTTTATGTGCGAGAAAATTATAATGACGTATGTGCGGTTACTGCGGTTCCTACTTTGGAAATAAAGGTACACGGCACGACACTGCTCGGAATTTCGTCGATTGCGTGATAGTCCGCAATCATGGGCATTCATTCAGAAGAACAATGGTTATAAAAAAGTGCCTATAGTGCCTAATAATGGTATGTTGGCTAGGTAGCACGGCCAATTTAATGTTGGGCATTTCTCCCCGGTGAAAGCTCTTCCCACTTGTATCGATTGTTGTGCGTGTGTGCGTAATCTTCATTTATTTTAGTCGTCCCGCGGTATTGGGTCGAACATCGGCGGCACCTGTCTCGCTCCTTTGTTTCGGTTTGCAAATGTCAGCAGAGGTTGTTTAAATAAAGGCGTATAGACGCTGGATTCGGACTGCTGTCGCTGTCTAGACGTTGTGTTGTGCATGGTTCGATCGATTGCACGAACGAACCTCGGACGGTCGTCGACCCCTCGGGCGCATCGGTGACGTTACGCTCTGGTGATGCGCTCTTCAATAACCTTATGGCTTGATTCCGTCTTTTGTAACATGCACACCTTCACCTCACCGTACCATCGCCGCGCGCATCCATTCATTCCATTTCACAGTTGATTTATGTTATACCATTTCTTCTGTGAAATGGAACAGTTTGAATGCGTGGCTGTTATTGATGTTTCTGTTTTTTATTTGAGTTCTTCGCAGTTAAAAGGTCTACATTTTCGCTATTATCTTCAGGTGCTTGTACAATTTGCGTTAGACCTTATCGAACCTATGTGTGTATTGTCCTTCACGCTGTCTGTAGGATTATTGTAGGACGTACAAAGGACACGCAGTCTGGAACGAAACGGTCGACTTTGCTATTTGCATAGATTAAGAGGTGAAATAAAGAAAAGTCAATTCTATGATTTTAATATTGTTTTTTTCAAAGGTGTTTGGAGGGCTTTGCTTGAACTTTCTTTACATTTAAAAATTATAACACACGTGTTCATTCACATTCACACACCAGCCCAGCAATGAAACTCAAACCTTAGATCCGTGCCTCGAATAATGCTGCTATTGATAGCGTGAATAAAGTTTGTACAAGCTTGGTTTATGTAGTCTGTCCTTTCTGCATTACAAACGTTTCTATGGCCTGCTTATTGAAGCCCCGAGATGTAATGCAATCTGTTCCAAAGACCAACAAAAAGTAGACCGGTTTTTATTTTGGGAGATTCGAATAAAAACACATTGCTCCAAGTCTCCATTGTTGTCATACCGTCCGCTTAGCTTTAAATTTTCTAAAGCTTTCAGAGGTTTCGTTGCACAAAAAATAGAGTAGGTGTATGCCAGGATCCCGAACAGCGTTATTGCATGAGTTGAAATGGTGCATTCAGAATTAAATTGTGAAAGACTGTTCATGTCATAAAATTATTTACAGCCCGTCTCTAACCTTGTTGGTCCGCCAAGTTCAGGTTGTAAACTATTGACTTTGTGCCGACATTGTTTTCTTGTTGACTGTTTATAATCTTGACGTACTTACTTGGAGCGTGACAACTCTGCCGATTAATTTCTAAGGATCTTTTGTTTCGTAATTTGACGGGGTTCTACACAACATTTAAACATTATTGAGAACAATTAAACAAGGGGCAATAAAATGGTACCTTTGTTGTAGCATGTTGTGTATACGTTATTGGCAGGGCTACAAAAGCGTTGCAAATGGCTCTGTATGTGTCGCCGGGGTTCAACCGCGCAGCCGATGCCCACCTCCGGCTTGCGCTGATGTTCAAAGCCCGGAGACACTGGTCCGCGGCCGCTGCTCACTTCAAACGCGCACGACTTGCGCCTCATCAAGACGCCACCTTTACAAGACTTGAGCTGAGCTTCCACGCCGCACACCTCCTTGAAGCCAGAAGCTTGAGGAAATCAGCGAGGGACGCCTACGAGAGACTCCTCAAAGAACCACAGCTATCTTCGTCATTAAAAGCTGATGTCTGCAGACAATTAGGTGAGTTATACGTTTATGTATTACCAGTACATAGAAATTGGATTGATATCCTTCCCTGTCCTCTCTCTAGACTAGACGTCCGCTACGGAATTCGAACCCTGACCTTTGAAAGTGAGGTTAATCCCCTGGCTCTTTACACCGATACGGTGAGTTCTAGTGTGAATTCGGTGTTTACTCTATAAACATTGCTGTGACCAATTACGTAGCCAGCGATTGTGTTATTGTTTATAAGAAAACTTACCTCACCCGGACTTTGAGTTTTTCTTATTCAAAAGGAGACTATTGTTCTTATTTTATTCATCACAGCGGTATAACAAGTAAAATTTTCAACGCTGTGATGTAATTGCTATACGTCAATTGTTTCTGTGACGGCCGGAAAACATGATACGGAAATTAGCACACCCTATTTTTGTCAACGTCCTTTGTAAAAATCAATAACATTTTCCGATGATCGTGACCTGAAATATCAACGCTTTGGATCTCCGTTCGAAATTCAATTTATTATTCAAGACCAATAGGTACTTTTTACACAGAATGTTGTTATACTTATTCTGGAACGCTTAGATCAGCAGTCTTTTCAACTAAATGCAAGGGACTACACATTTGTGAAGAAAAAAACATCGAGAATAAATAATTCGTACGTGAATATTATCATTTACATAAAATGAAATGGCCATGGTGGCCCCGGCTAATTTAGGCACCTAAGGAAAAAAGCTAGGAGATGGGCAGCAGTGTCCCCTATTTAAACAACGGTAGCTCCAACGAACTGCGCTCGCCAATCCGCATGCCCAGCGCGGTGAGTACGGGTGGTCCCTACATGAAAGGACGTGACTCTGGAAAGCTCTGGGGTAAGCTGTGTTTAGCAGTGGACATTCTTCTGCTGTAATAATGATGATGATATAAAATGGAAATAACATTTGTCAGGTTGGCTATACCACCGATGCGCCTCCCTTGGCGAGCCGGCAGCAAGGGCCCGGGCTGCGATCTGGTGCCTCCAGCGAGCCGTCTCCGCGGAACCGGAATCCGGGACAGGGCTATACCTTCTGGGGAGGTGTTTCGCGGCCCAAGGGAAGGTGCACGATGCCTTTATCGCGTATCGGAACTCGGTGGAGAAATCTGAAGGCAACGCCGATACGTGGTGCTCTATTGGGTTAGTCTTTCACATCGTTCATTTGGAATACAAAACAAATGATTTAGGTATTCAATAAGAAAAGTAACATAGTTTTTTAACCCTAGTTGAAAACACCTTTTCAGTAAGGAAATACTTAAGATTCGTGGTTTCGTATATTTTTTTACGCTCATCCACAACATTAAGTATAAAAATTTAAAGCGTAATATTTTCAATAATTCTTAAAAAAAAACAGAAAATAAATAATATACGTAGGAATATTTTAGTGGCTGTATAAATGTTTGTTTGGTTCAAGTTAATGATAATTTGTAGCATCGCTGCTTGTTTTTTGGTCACCCTGCGCTAGGTCATTGACTACGTTGTGGTGTGGCCAGGGAAAGGGCCCTATGACCAAGGCCCGGAAAAGGTTTTCATCTGCGTAAACTTCATGATAAAATGTTTGCTACAGAGTGTTATACCAGCAACAAAACCAGCCCATGGACGCCCTCCAAGCCTACATCTGCGCGGTGCAGTTAGACAAGGGACATTCCGCTGCATGGACCAACCTCGGCAGTCTATACGAAAGCTGCCAAATGCCGCGCGACGCATTCGCTTGCTATACAAACGGAGGCTCGGCGGCAACTGCCTCCAATGCTGCGCTGAGACAGCGATTGGCGTTCTTGAAGTCTCATTTGGCGCTTGCACCTATGCCTTCTGTCACTGGAAAGTAAGTTAAAAGTTATTGTTATCCACCCATTTCTATTTTCTATATCACTATTTTACCTTATTTATTTACGTCTCCTATGAGCTCATTTCCGAAATGAGGAAATCTGTAGAGCCAATGCCACTGAAATAGCGCTCAAAATTAGCCATTTAAAGTGGCAGCGGGCAGGCCATATAGCTCGAAGAACTGGCAACCGTTGGGGAACAAACGTTCTCGAATAGCGACCACGAATCGGGCGAAACAGTGTTCGAAGGCCCAACAAACACTTTTTTTTACAAAACAACAAAGGAAGCTGCTTTATAATTTTCAATGATGTATAATTTAATTCGTCACCGAAGGTCTAAGGCCAAATAAAATAACAATAGCGTCGCTGATTAATAAAGATGACATTTGAGTATCTCAATAAGAATTACTGTCGCCAGCTTATTGGGTGTCGGTGAATGTCGGTGTCTCATGATTAAGGACCAAGTCAGACTAACTGTGGTCAAATTCCATCCTGTCCTAATCCTTTCTCTTACCCGTTACGCATCCTTACATACATAAGTATAAAGATGTATACATTTTATAGTTTAAAAATGATGCCACACCGTACAGAAAATAAAGATGTACACCGCAAAACATCAAGAATTAACAATCGCACCATCAGCGTGTGCCTTTTTCAACTGACTGTGTACAAAGTCAAAGTCAAAATCAACAACCAATCCATTAACTAAACATAGGCCGTATAGGCCTAGTGGAAAGTACTCCGACTTACGATCTGAAGGTTTTGAGTTCGAGCCCTGTCACCAATGAGTCATGATTCTGTTCGAAAATTTAAGTACGCACTATGATATCTACTTAAGTGTGTGTTGGTTATAGAGCCGTGTTGGCCAAGTGAGAGATACCTCCACTTTTGATCTGAAGGTCATGAGTTGACAATATTTTTTTTTATTCGAAAAATGTATGTGGGCACTAACACCAGTGAATAAAAACATCGTGAAGAAACGCGAGGAGCTCCGCACGTATTGACCACGTCTTTCCTGTGGATAAGGCTGACTAGTCACAGAGGATGGTATAGGTGCTGGGCAAGAATACTCCTGTAAGTGAAAAAGTTCCACCTGACGCTGTATAAATCATCTAAAATAGATGTAATAAGGCCTTACATAGCATCTTATTTTCCTCTATTTCGAATGGTATTACCCTTCAATGATTGCGTCGGTAATATTCCTTCCTTATCGTATGGTTTGGTATTACCCTTTTCAGAGTTTCTGATTTAAATTAACTTCTGGTTTGCATATTTACCTACATGAACATGCATGACCTAAAGTACGTTTGAAGATTCTTATTCAACGCCACATTTATTTAGCTTTACAATTTAAAAATAATAAAATGAATTTTTCAATTGGCTTTAAACAAGTTTGGACTGTACAGTCGTCTGTACATCATTTTGAAATTTATGAAATGTTAACATCTTATTAAACTTTAGATGACATATCTTCACTCTTGCAAAAAATATGGGTATGTGCCGAATGTCCGGACATTCCTCTACCTAGACCCCTTAGACATTTGCAAGGATCTGCTCGCCTAGAAATTTCTACTATTCTGGGGGATAAATAGAACCTATTTCATTTTTTATACATCTTAGTGTAGGCGACGCGACTGTACTTCACAGGCTATGTTCCTATATTATACCGATCGGTATCGGTTAGTCGTTTACTACCTTATTTATGTTACTACTACCGATAACGGCTCAGAGTTTGCGTTCACAAGCTCATTTTGGTATCTTCAATCTTAGAGCATCCGTTAATAAATACGAGTAGATTCAATACCGAATCGTTAAACACATTTAGTAGTTCAATGCTGGCGCCAACGTTATCAAACCATGGTCTTCCACAAACGTAAAAGAAATCACAATTTTGTTTCAAAGCGTTGCTGGATAATATATTTTTTGATTATCCAACAACGCAGTTATCTATAACTGCGATAGATAACTACGTTGTTGGGTAATCAAAAAATAATAACCAAATAATAATAATACGTAATAGTTTACTGTAGATGTTTCGGTGTCAGCGTATAGAGAATCAAAAAATGTCTTGTAATTTCAAATACCGTGCAAAATTTCGGAATTCTCTAAGAACTGTGTTCCCCACAGGCGTCGCCAGCTGCCATCGATCGAGGAAGCATGGAACCTGCCCATATCCGCGGAGATGTCGTCCCGAGCGCCCAAGTCGGCCCCGCCGCCGTACCCCGGCAAGAGGGCGGAGGAGCCGCCGCCGCTGACGCATCACCAGCTGCAGACCTTGCAGTATCTGCAGAAGAACGCGCATAATTTGTCGCCGCAGCAGCAAGTAACGTGATCTATTTTACCGCAAAGGACTACTCTCTTAAATCTAGTTGAATACTGCGGCCTTTACTGTTTCACGCACTATTTTAACATTGTTCACACTTGGCACTTTTTGTATAATAGTGAATCTATTGAAATCTCGTATTACCTCGAAAGATTAGCACGCTTGTCTTCCTTGTCTGTTTAAGTCAGGTCCTTTTCAGGGCTGCCATTCTTCATTTTTAATGCCAAATGAGCCATTTTATTGGCACAATGTGTTGTAAAATAATTGCTGATTCTGTTGCTGCAATTTCCTAAAGTAACTTAATTTGATAGCGCTAAAAGTGTAGCCGTCCTTGTCGTTTCGATGTATAAGAAAGAGTAGGCAACATTTTCAGAGCTGTCAGATTAGTTAATGATAAACAGAATCAACACCATAGTATTATTAAATTACTGTTGTTTAGTTAGTATTAAACGCTATAATGTGAAACATTCATTCTTTCCTTCCCAAGTAGTTTGAATTCTGGCAATTTACCTAAGTACCACGATATTTTATATTTATTTAATTCACAGAATTCTGAATCATTATTTACCTGCTATTAATTCGTTAATTTTTCCTCGAGAGTTTACACTCATAATTTACACAATAAAACTATTATATTTTATTACGTTTTGTTCACAGGCCCTGATGCAACAACTGCTCACTCAGTACAGACTGTCACAAGCGGCTAGAGCGCGTGCGGTTTGTATAACTTTTGTAAAAATATGGCGGCAGGTTTAGGGCTCCCCTTTCCTTGCGTGAATTTGAATACGCATAGATTCACGCGAGCTTTTAATGAATTTGTACTGATTTGGGTTCATTTTTCAGGTGAAAAGTGAAGGGAACACTTCGACCGGCAGCGACAACGCAGAGTCGCTCGCCGAAGACCTTTTGAAAAGGTTCTCAGATTCAAAGCCAGAGATCAAGAAGGAGCCTGTTAACTGTGAGTATTTTTTGTTTGATATTAATGATAATTACCTATTACCATTACCGACGAAGGTAACGGCGAACACCTCTAGTATCACGGACCCTAGCGTTCAAGTTGGGAATGAAATATTGGAGGTGGTCGGTCAGTATGTCTATCTTGGACATACTCTATACTTTGGCAAGGAACATCAAGGCAAGGAGATCGCTCGAAGAATACTACTCGGTTGGGCTGCATTTGGGAATCATCAGCCGAAATTCCACAATGTCTGAAGACCCGCCTCTTTAACCAATGTGTACTGCCTACCACTTACGGTGCCGAGACATGGACGCTCACGCAGGAGGCTGTGTACAGGATGAGAGTTGCACAGAGAGCCATGGAGCGTGCCATGCTCGGTATCAAGCTTATAGACCGTGTTGCCAACGTCGAGATCCGAACTCGTACGAAGGTCAAAGACGTTGGCAACCGCATAGCGGAACTCAAATGGAGTTGGGCAGGACACCTGGCAAGGCGTGGTGATGACAGGTGGAGTAAGGCGTTAACTGAATGGCGTCCAAGAACTGGATATCGGAACGTTGGTCGTCCAGCAGCGAGATGGGCAGACGATATCGCAGGCATCGCGGGCCGCAACTGGATGAGGCTTGCACAGGATAGAGGAGAATGGCGCATACAAAGGGAGGCCTATACCCTGCAGTGGGTGAAGTCAGGCTGTGGATGATGATGATGATTAATGATAATCCTACTAATATTATAAATGCGAAAGTTTGTGAGGATGTTTGTTGTTCAACGCCGTAACGGCTCAACCGATTTCGTTGAAACTTGGAACAGAACAGAACGTTCTACAGCTAGAATAGCATATTCTTATGTAGGTATCACGCGAGCGAAGCTGCGGGAAAAGCTAGTAAAATAAAAAAATAAGAATTAGACGCACAACTAACTCTCAAGCTTGGTAGTCGAGATGTTTATACCTTGCAAATAAAGCAGTGCAGAATTATATTTTAATAAGGACATAGATTTGAGGTCATTTCTTAGTATTATTGTATTATCTAAAGAGGAAGTTTGAAATTAATCAATACTTTTTTAATCAAAACATTGACCTGTGTTTTATCAAACTTGATAAATACTAAAAAGTCAATGTCATTGTCAGAGAAAATAATACAAAAATGGGCAAAATACGAAAAAAATCACCAAAATGTGAGCTTTGTTGTGTATTTATGTTGTACGGCACATTTTTGACTGATTTTCTTCGGCTCTGATTACGCGCCTACCGTCGTCGTTCGGGCACTGTTCTGGACAGCCCTGCTAAATGGGTTTTTCTATTATTTTTAGTGGAGGGCTCGTCGTGCTTAACAAACGAGGCGGTGCTGGGCCGGCAACCCGTCGTGAAGCTCGAGCCGCTGAAGACCGACCCGCTCAAACCGGTCGCTTTCAACATCAACATGACCGCCAAACAGATCATAGATGCTTGCAAGTGAGTATAGAAACACATCGCTTTGTTCAAGCAACGAGTGAGAAAGAAATACTTACGTGAGCTACTATTGCAGGGATAATGCGGGACCGTCGAGCGCCTGGTCGACCCTCGGCGACGGCGTCGGCCCCCCGGAGCCGCCGCCGATCCCCCCGCCGCGCCTCACCCCCGAGCAGCTAGCCCCTCCCGCGCCCTTCGTATACGTGGAAGCCAAGCGAGACGCCTTCTCGCCGCAACTGCAGGACTTCTGTCTGAAGCACCCGATCGCGGTGGTGCGCGGTCTGACCGCCGCGCTGAAGCTCGACCTCGGCCTCTTCTCCACCAAGACGCTCGTGGAGGCTTGGCCCGACCACACCATGGAGGTGCGCACGCAGGTGATGCAGAGCGCCGACGAGAACTGGGACCACACCGGGCGGCATCGCGTGTGGGCCTGCGCCTCGCACCGCTCGCACACCACCGTGCGCAAGTACGCGCAGTACCAGGCCGGCTCCTTCCAGGACTCTCTGCGGGAGGAGCGCGAGCGCGGCGGCGGCGGCGGCGCGGGAGCGGCGCCCGGCGGCATCTCCGACTCGGACGGCTCCGGGCCCGTGAAGCGGCGGCGGAGCGCGCGCATGCTGCGCTTCGGCACCAACGTGGACCTGTCAGACGAGCGCAAGTGGCGTCCGCAGCTGGCGGAGCTGCAGAAGCTGCCGGCGTTCGCGCGCGTCGCGTCCGCGGCCAACATGCTGTCGCACGTGGGGCACGTGATCCTGGGCATGAACACGGTGCAGCTGTACATGAAGGTGCCCGGCTCGCGCACGCCCGCGCACCAGGAGAATAACAACTTCTGCTCGATCAACATCAACATCGGCCCCGGCGACTGCGAGTGGTTCGGCGTGCCGGACGCGTACTGGGGCGGCGTGCACGAGCTGTGCGAGCGGCACGACCTCGGCTACTTGTACGGCTCGTGGTGGCCGGACGCGGACGAGCTGCGCGCGCACGGCGTGCCCGTGTACCGCTTCACGCAGCGCCCCGGCGACCTGGTGTGGGTGAACGCGGGCTGCGTGCACTGGGTGCAGGCCACCGGCTGGTGCAACAACATCGCCTGGAACGTGGGCCCGCTCACCGCGCGCCAGTACGCGCTCGCGCTCGAGCGCTACGAGTGGAACAAGGTGCAGAGCTTCAAGTCGATCGTGCCGATGGTGCACCTTACGTGGAACCTCGCGCGCAACATCCGCGTGTCGGACCCGCGGCTGCACCGCGCGCTGCGCACGTGCCTCGCGCAGACGCTGCGCGCGGCGTGCGGCACGCTGGCGACGGTGCGCGCGCGCGACATACCGGTGCGCTTCCACGGGCGCGCGCGCGGCGAGGCGTCGCACTACTGCGGCACGTGCGAGGTGGAGGTGTGGCACGCGCTGCTGGTGCGCGAGCACGAGAAGCGGCACGTGGTGCACTGCCTGGAGTGCGCGCGCCGCAGCGAGCCCTCGCTGGCCGGCTTCCTGTGCCTGGAGGAGCACCACCTGGACGAGCTGGCGCAGGTGTACGACGCGTTCGCGCTGCACCGGCCGCCGCCGCACGCGCTGGCGCCGCACCCGCCGCACGCGCACGCGCTCGCGCCGCCGCCGCCCGCGCCGGCGCCGCCGCCGCCGCTGCCCACGCCCGACTGAGCGCCCGCGCCGACCCCTCCACCTTGAACCTGTATTAGTTTTGTTTGAGAGTGCCGCGCGAATATTGCGTTCGGTCACGTAGTTTTCTTCTGTAGGTTTACGAGGGTCCGTTCGGGGGCAGACCGCCTCGGTAGGAAGGCGTGCTTTCCAGTATTAGAAGCTAGCTAGTTCCGGGGCGTAGATTTAACGTCGCACATGACCAAGAGTAAATACAACCCAAGATCGCTGTCTATTTTTACTACACTGCGCGTGGATATAATAGGGCGGAATAGAGTATTTTTGGGGTATTTAAGTTTGTATTGTGGTAAAATTTTACAATTTTACGAGCTCTCCTCGATCACTTTTGTAATTGTGAGAGGTGTAATTTAACTCTGTAAGTCAATTCGATTAATTGTAGGCTTCGTATGATAATGTTAGTAAATGGCGGCGGCTTCAGATTGTTGTTGTATTTTGTGGATAGGTTCTTGTAGGAATGAAATGGCATGGCGTGGCGGGTCGATGGTAGGTCGCCGCTATAAGGTCTCAAGTGCTCACGTGTTCACCATTTATATGAAAATACCGTTATTTTTGTATAGAGGCATATTATTTATTTTATTATTATATTTGAATTTAATTTGATTGTAGACAATCTTCTCGTAGAAAATAATAGCATAAGTGCACGGAATGAGACTTTGCGTTTTAGTAAGGTCTGGAATAAGGTGCCGCGATGTCCCAAAGAATGTAAACTCACGCTTCTGAGTATCGTATGAACTGTCTATGATTCCGACGCATTCTCGGGTCAATGTCGACGGACGGAGTGGCGGCGAATCAACTCATTCGCAGAACAATTGAAACTCAACCTTATTCCCCTATAGATACGGCTGAATATAACAAAACCGCGTGCCGCTCCACCGCGCGCAAGGCTTTGTGTCTGCTTTGACCTATATGTGCCCGTTGGATCTGACATTATTTAAAATTCTTTAAACTAATTCGACAAATTGACTGGATTATTTGATTTGGACTGTTATGAAATTAGGCTTAATTGACATTTTTTTTGATTGGTATATAATAATTAATTGATAGTTTAGTCAGGGCTGGCAGAAAAGTAAGACTCACTCTTGACACTATTGTTTGTTTTTTATCCTGAAGTTTAACATGTGTTGTAAAATTTAAATGTTGTATGTATTACTTGAGGTTTTCCCACGCTGGGGCGATATATCGATCGGTATTGTGAAGGTACATTATGTACTAGGAATCTATATTGCAATAATGCATTACGATTTTATCGATCTATATATCTCGCCTGTAGAGAAAAGCTTTGTGTCAAGTGTTTAAAAGATTGTTGAGGAAGTTTTAGTCGGATTTTGTACAGTGAATACCTGATAACTATTTTGTAAGTAATTTGTAACATCACTGCCATGTAAGACCTTATAGTTTGTACTATACTATATAATATTACATTTTAATAAAGAAAATACAAATATCATTATTTCTTATTTTCAATAAAATACCTTAGTTCCTTTAACTTTTTAATAATTATGCTGATAAATAACATTCTTGAATAAACTACAAGATCAACTTCAACATTTAAGGTCGACTTGCAGAACAAACCTAACTTGGTTTCTTCTAGTATTTTGAATTTTTGACGTGATCTCAGTATCGTGTAGTATTGGTATTCAACATTCAACTTGTTTGTTCTGCAAGCAAAGTTAATTTTTGTTTCTCTAACTTTTAAAGTACAAAGTCGGCCAGTGCAATATTAGATTATTTCTTACATAATATGACAGTCTTAAAATAAAATGTAATATGTGATTGTTTATAGATACATTTTTGCTTATCTAATTACATACTATCAATATTCAAGCCGTTAATAGCACCTATGGGTTACCAAAACCTAGTAGGTAACAAATTAAATGTACGCTTACGATGCAGATAGTCAAGTGCCATCAAAGTCTTTTATGCACATATACTTCAAATGCCGTGCATGCGTTGCGCCCGAGTCTGTCTAATGGACGCGTACCTTAAGGTATCTACGCAGTTTTATATACTCTTATAATTCTTGCTGAATGTAAATATACTTAAAGAAATCCAATTTGACGTCCCACGTCGCCATCTACATCGTATGCTTTTACCAAAACTATGCTTTACTATGTCAATAAAATAACAATACATAGTTACAGAGAGCTTTCATTTTAAATGGAATCAAAACAGACCTAGCAAAATAGGTTCTCACAGAAAATTACGATTATCACGGCTTTATAGTTTGTTTGGCATTGTTTTTTTGCAAATCACTTGCATAACATTTACATAAATGTAAATTATCGTACATTACTAAAAATAATTTCATACGCAGTTGCTAACAATCCTAATTAAAAATTATGTGTAAAATAATGCCTTTGGTACAGTTAAGTCAAATTTATGCCACGAAAAGAAATATAGAAAATTGGAATCAATTAAATGCAATTAAAATATTTCCGAAGAAAACTTATTGTAAAACGATAAGTTTGTGCAAGCAAATTAAACTATTTTATGAATAAAAAGATATACTATGTACTAGTGGAAGTATAATAAGTCACAGAAATCACAAATTAATTGGGTCGGGGATCACAGAGTTCATCCTATACATTACTACAATATTATGTACTAATTCAAATTAAACACTAGGTGAACATGCGTGCAAATAATGCCACTACATGCAAATAGATAAAGCTATGACGCTTGCGTTTCTCGAACATGTTTCCCTTAGCATTACCATTTGGCGTGTAATCGATGCCAATTCACACTCCTGCATGCAGGCCGGCAAGGGAAGTAAATACGAGAGTGTACTCGATACTATCGATACAAGTAGATTTAGTATCGAATCATTTTACTACGTATTCTAATAAACACCAAGTATTATAACGAATGTGACTAACAATAAAATGTTTCTGAAATGCTGAGCCGCTAAGCCGTACTCAAGATTGATTAATGATTGTAATATGTACTACTCATGTGAATAGGTACTGGTACTTTGGTGGAAGGAACGTGCCGGCATGCATGCAGGAGTGTGAATTGGCCACTTTAAAATGCAATTATGTGCAGTAAGATTGCAATTCGACAAAATCTTTTTATATGGGAAGTGCTTACTACTGTGACATACTTAACAATGACTGTGTCAGTGTGTGGGACGCTCAATTCCTAAGAGCGAGAGCACACAATTTACATTCCTGTGGACAGATTTCTGCGTTCCACATTGTGAGTGTAATGTGCTTAGAAATATTTACCACTAACGTTCTCCATTTAGAATGTTGACGCGTACTGGTTGTAAAAAGCAGAATTCTGCTGCATTCTGCTCACTGGTGCATGTCGCTTTAAGCAACGTCCAAATCAACGCGACCAAGCGACAATCAAATGTTGTCAAGACTGTTCTTCTGTTGTAGGCAGGGCTGAGCTACCCGAAAAAGCAATCAAAGACATTGCATCAGAAACACTTAAAAAAATCAATTTTTCGGTTTCGTTCTACCATAAAGGATAATGGAATGAGCAATTGTTGAAGGAGATTAGGATCACCACTTGGGTCTCAGACGGGCACTAATTGCTCGCTACGCCACCGAGGTCGTCAACCGGTTACGAACGGAATTGATTCGCTATTTCCTTTGATATACGCTGATGGCACACAGAGCGGAAGGATTTTTAACCGAAAATTGAAAGCCTGCCCACAGGTTTATTGCGCATTTGACAACCTGTCGTAATTCTAGTCAAAACTGTCATTTCGTTTACAACCAACACACAGAAACACAGATTGTTCCTTGGTCTGGCGTTAATATGAAAGTAGCACTAAACATCGAATTTTATAGAATACAAATGATATGGGATACGTTTGTCTCACGCTCTAATACGTTCACATACGTTTTTTTTACCTTAGCTCATATGAAAAGTTTCGCTTATGTGTATGCTAGTGTCAATTTAATCTCAATCCAACCACTTTTTAATTTATTAATTTACTTGTTTTTTTTTAATATAACATGCCTACTGCCAGTGCTGGCAAATGTGTCAATTTAATCTCAATCCAACCACTTTTTAATTTATTAATTTACTTGTTTTTTTCTAATATAACATGCCTACTGCCAGTGCTGGCAAATTATTTAGGTGCATAGACATCGACATTTATATAATTGCCGTTTTGTGTTTTGACACACCAAATGTGTGCCAACACAACATTTTACAATAAACATTATAATAAAAGAAACAAGAGAAAAAGTAATGTAAGTAAAAATGGTGTGATGTGTGCTGCAGCAGCAAAATGGCTTTGCATTTGAAGAGCATGTGTAGGCATGATCATGTTACGTTTCTAGCATTCACTCGCATGATTTCAATGTATTTTCACAACGAACCTCACGACACGTATCCCACATTTGTCCCCTAATAAATCCACGACTATTGCTTAGGAAGCCTGGACTTCCTGTTCCCCGTGCCTCAGGAGGCGCCGGCCCTGAGCACGGGTTTTCGCAAGAGGAGCGCCGAGTCAGCTGACACGATGGGTAGCTCGTTCGTGCAGTGGTACTTTATTAGGTGAGGCACGCTCTCGAAAACTCGATCTTTTGTTCGTACCTGAAAACACAAAATAATTATTGATTATAAATGGACAGTTTTTGTTCGTTCGGCCTAACCACACTCCCCGACAGAAAATATGGCCCTATAAAAAAAGAAATACCGAATTTACTTTTTACTGATTATGCTAATAATTTCATTTTAACGTAAAATTATTGCCATATTAGACTTAAATCTTTCTACTCTACCTAAACCATTTTTTTTTTAATTTTACGTTTACCGTTTGGGCCACTATTTCTGACGGTGAGTGATTCTGCATTAAAAATATCACAAGCAAAGAATAAGTAGGGATATGAAACATACCACTCCATTAGGGTCGACGAGCAGCAGATGCTTGTGCGCGCCGCGCCGGGCGCCCGTCAGCACAAACTGGCCGGGACACGCGGCCGATTCACGCACCAGGAATTCTCCGTCTTCCAATACCAACTGTAAAGAAACAAGTTGTATTTTATAATCGACTTTTATCACCAAGCATGTTAGACAACCCCTCAGATCTCCAGGCGATCAGATCCTTGAAGGGCGGCAGTCAGAGGCATGGCCAAACATATGACATGGCCCTGTAAAGGGGCTCCACAAATAAAGTGGCGATCACAATAGGCCAGTTGTGGCCGCAGTGACACCATAGTCACAAAAAGTAAATTAAAAAAAAAAAAAAAAATGGCCAAACATTTTGGTACATGCCCACATTTTGCATTTTAGAGTATTCCAGACCTGACAGGTTGCAAGCCTATCGGCGTTTAAATGTATACTTGCTTAGTTTGTTTGTCTTAATTTTGTATTTTATATGGTCTAGATTTAGTTCTTCTTAAGTCATGGCTCGCTTTGATAATATAAATGCAACATGGATAATGGCAGAGCTTTATTTTTCAAAACAATATCCTATAAACATAAAAACATATCGCCCTGACTTGACCTTATAATAATTATAGTTGATAACGCTCGCGCTCCGAACATAAGAGACGAGAATCCGATTTAAAGGGGTTTGTAACCGGTTAATTGTAAACTGATTCAGAGTCCTAGTAGACTATAAGTGTTACCTTTTCAGCCTGTGTCCTGGATATAGGTCCGTGGAACCAAGGCTCGCGTGCCAGTAGTGCGGCCTGCGCCTTGCCCGACAGCGGCTCGGCCTCCGCGCCCGGCGACGACGCTGACGTCGTAGACGACGTGGACGCAGCCGATGATGACGTCACTGGCGCCGCTGTGAACGGCTCTGGAACCATAACATTCAGCTAATAGCGATGGCTGCTACTCATTACAATCATATTTTAGAGCGATGCTTCGAAATTTTCCGGTTTCGTTCTATTAACCGGTTAACTAAGAAATCAATTCACTCATCCCTATACTCTTAACGCCGTAGTGTAACGCTCTCGCGTGACTTGCAGTATAAACCGGTTTAGATAGGTTTTTGTAAACCGGGTATCGCCTCTCAGGTTCTATGGGAGATGTTTTTTTTTTTTTTAAATATACCGGACATATCACACATGGTCAACTGATCCCAAACTAGGCATAGCCTGTACTACGGGTACCAGAGACTGATATACATAATAGATATATATTAAACACCCAGACACAGAACAAACATCTGTGTTAGTCACAAATGTTTGTCCAGTACGGGAATCGAACCCGCGACCTCAAGCGCAGAAGGCTGCAGAAGGAGTTACTACCAACTGAGCTATGAGGCCAGTTATGGCCTATGGCCCCAGGCTATCATCATCATCATCATCATCATCAGCCTGTAGAAGTCCACTGCTGGACATAGGCCTCCCCCAAAGAGTTCCACGACGAACGGTCTTGAGCCTTCTCCATCCACCGACTTCCCGCAACCTTCACAATGTCGTCGGTCCATCGGGTGGGGGGCCTTCCAACACTGCGTCGCCTGGTTCGTGGTCGCCATTCGAGAACCCCAGGCTATGTTGCCCCGCAATTTCGTTTCACGGGCGATGTAGATTTTTGTGCATAAATCTAATTCATTAAACGGGTAAATTTTTACAAGGCTTTATACTCACGCATATCGAATATGTCCGTGTGATGGTTGGGTAGTAATGCCGTCGGCGGCGTACGCGGCGGCGGGGTTTGGTTTACATAGTGACGCACGCTCTCCTCACATCTGAAATGAATTTTTTAGGGTGGTGACGTAAGTTAACAGTCTCAATGATTTATGGTTCAAATTCATGTAAAATAGCGACGACACCTTTGCATTTGAATGGCAATAAGACAACATGGTAGGTCCTATGTTATTTCTTTTTGTTGATAGAATAAGCCCCTTTCGGCTTAACATTTCTCTTTTCATTTCATTTTCTTTCACTGTCCGTCCGTCACACGTCCGGAACATTTTCTTTCACCGACGGTCATAGGCCCTTTTCAGGGCCAGCCTACCTCAACCTGGTCACTTACCTAATACAGGATCACCAAGAAAGGATCATTGACACGACAAGCAATTGAAACTACCAAAACGCAAGGTGCAAACTTACAGTAATCAGCTTATACTTACGATGCGCACGAAAGAAGCCTCTTGGAGGCGCACTTTAATCCTTTCACTAAAGTGATTATTTCATCGACGGTCATAGGCCCTTTTCAGGGCCACCATACCTCAACCTGGCACCCAATTCTACTAATTCAATGGCTTCAAAATGACAATGGTTCAATGGCAAAATGACCACATTTGGTATTCTGCTATCACAGTCGTATTTCAATGGCAGTCATTGTGGAGCCAATGGACCAATGAAATCATACAAACGAAGTTGGCGACAATTGTAACTGAATGATAATGGTGCGATCATTATCATGCGATTATACAGGCCTCTTAGCTCAGTTGGTAGTAAGTCTGCCTTCTGCGCTAGAGGTTGCGGGTTCGATTCCCGCACTGGACAAACATTTGTGTGATGAATACAGATGTTTGTTCTGAGTCTGGGTGTTAGATATTTACCTATTATGTATATCAGTCTCTGGTACCCATAGTACAGGCTATGCCTAGTTTGGGATCAGTTGACCTTGTGTGATATGCCCGGAATATTTATTTATATTATTATCATTTACAAGTCATTGAATTAGTAGAATTGGGGGCCAGGTCACTGACCTAATACAGGATGAGCAAGAAATAATCAGTGACACGACAAGAAGACTTACGATGATGTAGGGTAGAGCGAGGCGAGCGAGGCGAGCGGGGGCGGCGGCGGGTGCCGGTGCGCGGGCGCGGGCGCCGGCGCCGGCTCGGGCGGCATCTTGTCCGGCATGTCGTTGTAGTACTCTCTGTCTTCTAATGCTACAGCGCTCGCGGTGTCCAATAGCTGTCGAGTTCCGTTTATGTTCAAACTGAAAACAAAAATATTCTTTTTTTAGTTTTTTATACAACTGAGTGGCAAACAAGCATACGGCCATACGGGCAAACAAGCATAATGTAGGTATGCCATCCCGAAAGGGGCTTATTCTACAACCAATTGGCAATAAAGTTTGTTTAATGTATGTAAATTCGACATATTTCATTGAAAAAATTATATGCAAAAATCAGCTGTTTTTTTTTTTATTTTATTTATACAACTGAGGTGGCATACAAGCATACGGCCCACCTGTTGGTAATCAGTT
Organism: Anticlea derivata; assembly: GCA_947579855.1. NCBI lineage: Eukaryota > Metazoa > Arthropoda > Insecta > Lepidoptera > Geometridae > Anticlea > Anticlea derivata. Next base: position 10,685,068 of record OX388259.1, on the reverse strand, counting down.
ACCGTAGCCTATGAGCTCTTGCAATACCAGAGGCATCACGCACGCGTTGCCGAGCCCGAACCCCACTCCCCCTAAAGAGCTCAGGCAACCTTACTCACCGCAGGAACACAACACTATTTGAAACAAATAATATATTCTTCATATACCTTAATATTTAACACTAATTTAACACGGGGTGCTTAAAACGGTGAAGCAAAACATCGTGGCGAAACCGGCATGTCCTAGAACCGAATAAATAAGAAGACATTTGCATGAAAGCAGCCTCTAAGAGTACTCTCTCTACTTTAGTCTAATTTTATTAATATCACCTAGATTATAGTTTAATTATATTTAAAGCCACACCAACATGCCTTCTCTTATCTTTTCACTCCAGTCCATTCAAAGGTTGCCTGGTAGAGATCGGTCTTAGCAATAAGGCCGCCCATTGTATTGCCTTGTAATTGTAATATTCTTGTTGTATTATTTCTGTGTAGTGATCAATAAAGTATTATCTATCTATCTATCTTTAATCCTTTCACTACATTGATTCATTCACCGACGCGACGGTCATAGGTTCTTTTCAGGGCCACCATACTGCAAATTGGTCATTGAATCAGTGACAAAACAAGCAAGCAACATAAAGTAATAAGGTTGTTGCGAAATATTAAAAATTAACAGTTGCATTACGTATTCTGGCAAAAGATATACTTAAAATAACATCAGAAATTGAATGAAGTCATCATACAAAGAGATCGTAAAAGCGCATTCCGCGAAAAAACTTTAGTGAAAGACCAATACGCCTGACTCATGCGATAAAGTTCATAACAATTCCTTTTTACCGGCGACGAAAAAAAATAATACGTATTACAACATGCCTACACTCTTGAGATAAAGAAAAAAATTATTTTAGTATGGGATATTCAAAATAAGAAGGCCGTGGTGGCCCCGGCTGAAGAATAGGCCCTTCCATATCTACCTATCCGCGGATGTCGTAAGAGGCGACTAAGGGATAAAAGCTAGGGGATGGGCAGCAGGGTCCCTCATTTTAACAACGATAGCTCTAACTGCGCTCGCCAACCCGCATGCCCAGCGTGGTGAGTATGGGCAAATCCCCCCACATGCTATGCTATGCTAATTCGTTCTGTCTGTGGGGGAGGCCATTTTCAGTAGTGGACGTCGTACGGCTGAAATGATGATTCAAAATAAGAAAGCTCTCAAGATCACATTCATGTTTGCGAGTGGTTTATAAATACGAGCCATTTAAACTTATCTCATCAGTTAATGAATCATTTTTTTCCGGTATAATATTTGTCGTATTATTAAGCATTTTAATGGTACAGATAGGCAAACGGTGTGTGACACATAAATATTACTATTGGGTGGAAAATAATGACCAATACTTTTTACCACACATAGAGTGTAAATTGATGACATCATCCACTTGAGGAAAATAATGTTTACTTTTAAAACTATATATCTTATAAGTAGTACTATAGGTCATCATCATCATAAGTCCATTGCTGAACATAAACTTCACCCAAAGAGTGCCACGTGCCACGACGAACAGTCTTGAGCCTTCTCCATCCACCGACTTCCCGCAACCCTTAAAATATCGTAGGCCCATCCGGTGAGTGGAACAATGCGTCATCCGGTTCGTGGTCGCCAATCGAGAACCTTTATTCCTTTAAGTCGTTGATGGAGAAGGCTCAAGGCCGTTCGTCGTGGCACATGGCACTCTTTGGGGGAAACCTATGTTCAGCAGTGGACTGAATCAGATGTCCCATAACAGTTCGTTGTGGAACTACTTGTGGGAGGCCTATGTCCGGCAGTGGAGTTGTACAGGCTGATGATGAGTGAATGATGAATACTCACGAAGAAGGTTTAGTAAGGAACTCCTTGAATCTGAGCTCGAATGCCTGCCCTATAGTAGCGATCACATCCTGCGCCAGCCTGCCGCCGCACTCCAGCACATAGCACGCCCTCCATTCTGCCGGCGGCACGGTTTTCGCCACGTACGCTACGAAGTCTAAGGAGTCTGCATCACCACCTGAATTCATGAAAAATAATTGAATTTATTTCAGTTTTGAAGAGGTGGAGTGGTTGTAGTGGCCTTCCGATCCACAGGTTGTGGGTTCGAACCCCGGTCGTGCACCATTGAATTTTCCAATAGGAAAATTTAAGTGCGCTATAAAACGGTGAAGGAAAACATCGTGAGGAAACCGGTATGTCCTAGGACCTCATATTTCGAAGACACGTGCACGAAAGGAGCCTCTAAGAGGCGCACTCTAATCCTTTCACTACACGTTTGGCTTTGATTCAACCATCAAGGTGAGGCGGTTAAAAAAGCCATCTTGCTATCTTAATTGATTTCATTAATTTCAAACAAACCTGATGCAAATGAAACTCGAGGCATATCATGCCTCGCTACTGTATCCCCGCCTTCTAATTCTGCCAGTGTGATTGCCTTGGAGGATATGGTCAGGGCTACGTTGGATCCGGAGTGGTTCATCCTAGGTCTGGCCGCGAGAGCCCGGGCGGCTGCCTGGCAGACGCGGCGCTTTTTGTCAGCGGAGCGCAGCCCCGCCGCTGCGCACACTCGGGCTATGCATTCTCTGTAATAATGTCGTTTCTATTGGATTTATGAACCAACAAGCTTGACTAGTACCTACCTGGAGTAAAAGTAGCCTTTAAATCCAGGTCAGAAGAAAAATTGATTCCAAACTAACTTCCGCCGGCGGCTACGGTCGCGCGGAACCCGGTAAAAATAGCCTATCTCACCCCCCAATTCTTATTATTTTTTTTTTTATTTAACCCAAACCCATGTATAGGTATTTCGGGTATTCAGAGTGCTGTTTCTAGAATTTTTAAGCCAAATACGTATCGAAAAATGCAGTGTCGTTGTCATAGTTACATAAGGATTTGACCGTGAAATGCGTCAGCAACTGCATTTTACATAACAATCATAGAATCTGCAATCTGGTAATGAGAATCATGACATAATCCAAAACATGCTTGAATATTTTCATTGTTTTCTTAAACTGTTTACTAACAAGTGTTTAGTTATGGTGCCAGTATATATGTACAGGTCAGCTGCGGGAGCGGCTGCAAAGCAACTGATTTGTTAAACAATTGTCAACCTTATAGATAATATGGTAGAAATCACAAAATCTAAAATTAAGTAGTTTCATTCTTTAGCATGTAAGTTACTTCAACGCCATTCCGTCTATCGGCACTGACCATTCTTCTGTACATACAATTATTACTGTAGTCATGTATTCAAGTAAGTAGGTACCTATGTGTAGAAATATCTAGGTATTCAATGTACTAAGTGCCTTACTTTGCAACTTGTGATCTAGTTTCAAAATCCAATTTCTTCATAGATGTAAGAACTTCCATGCAGCCAATGTACTGTGAAATCAAAGAAATATGTGATTAATGATTAATGTGATTAATGTTGGGTAAAACAAGAGCGAAGCTCTAAAATCATAGTAGTAATGTTTTGTAATCATTGCAAGTTTCACAAGATTTAAAATGCAATTAAAAGGTAGACTGAAATGTAAAAAAATTAGGCATATCAAAATGGCAATAAAGTTTGTAAATTTTGAGGATAATTTGAACAATCTTTGACGCAGGAAAACTTCTGGAATTAAAATCATCCTCAAAGCTATGAATTCCATACTCATTTTGCTCACTCAATAACGCTGCTGATGCTAGACTCAGTAAATGTTATCCTATTTCCTTCTAATATTCAAAATGTGAAAGTTTGTAAGTATGGATGGATGGATGTTTTTTACTCTTTCACAATAATATAGCTTATACATCAGAATAACTCATAGGCTACAATTTATAAATTATAATACAACATCAATTCTACAATATTTTTGTGTTGCCAGGATGCTCGATTACTATGATATGACTACATATTTATAAGGGATGAGGGTAAACAATCATTGTGCAAAAGCTGTGGACCAAACTCCCCCTTTTGATAGGGACAAATAGAAGACTGACCCCAGACCTCGGCAGTTCCGCTATTCCTGGAAGAAATTTTTGGGAAGTCGGTTGATGGAGAGTAATCTCGAATTCAACGTGGTGCTCTTTGGGGGAGGCCTATGTCCAGCAGTGGACTTCCTTAGGCTGATGACGAATTCTAGACTTTCTGGTAGGAAAAGTAGGATACTTACTCTGACTGCGTATGTGACTCCATCGCTCGCGAGAACAGAGTCTGGGTGCAACCATCCTCTAGCTGGCTTCGCCACAAAGGATCCGCTCTCTGCCATATTCCACAGAAACACTGGCCACTTCTATTGTATTGTGCACACGATATTCTTCACAGTTCACCTACTTCCAGCTATTTATTCGCGCTTTCATTATGATTCAATGATTCGTACGGCTGCAGCGTTGGTGGTCGGCGCTTTTTGTTCATATAAACTCAAGGTAAACTCTGTCTCCTCTGATTGAGCTTAGAAGTATAACCATGTATTCGATACAAATAATACAGTTCATTCAACAGTAAGAGCGTGGGAATAGTGCAAAACTCAACTAGATTATAATATTTTTATGTAAAAAGTTCAGTATTCACAAAACGCCAATGCGAGAACCACAGATTAGTACTATGCACAGACTAGGAAGTTGTACTATGCACGTACTATGTTTTCCAGACTAGGTATACAAAGTTACTAAAGTACTCTGTGACTGACTCTGACCGTAAACAGACAGAGTATAATATAGACCGGGCACAGATAACATAATACTATACTAGTACAGATACCTCATCTCATACAACGGAACGATACCCTCATAACTCGGGCTATTCTTCGGGCTATTTGAGATGTCTACCCTAGGCACTAGATGCCGCTAGCAACTGGAATTACCGCGTAAACCGCGCACGCACTCAGTAGATGGCGTTAATTATGCATCTAGTGGCCGGGCAGTAGAGAAGTGGATAGGATACCTATACCACCACCTATACTATCTATAGCTATACCTATAGCTATAGATAGTATAGGTGGTGGATAGATTTGACGCTGCGACGCGACGTTGCCAGCTTGACGCGCTGCAACGTTGCCAGCTTGCGCCGCAATGATAATCACCCTATGTGGGAATATCTACACAAAACGTAATTGTTATAATTTGTGACTAGCTTCCACCCAAGGCTTCGCTCGCGTGGTACCTACTACTAATAGTATCTGCCAAATCAGAGTCTGAGTTGAGATCGGGAGTTTTGTGTGGTGAGCTTGCTTACGATTTTATGCCAAATCATAGCATACCTAAATTATGTACCTACCTAAGTACCTACTTACATAATCTAGATAGAGTTAAAAAAAAGCGAGCGTTCGACAATATGACCTTTGCCATTGAAAAACTCCCGCATAAACCCTTATGACTAATGTAGGTACCTAGCTGTTTTATTAAATTCGATGATAAAGTGTTTGACTGGCCTCATAGCTCAGTTGGTAGTAACTCTGCCTTCTGCGCTATATAGGTCGCGGGTTCGATTCTCGCGCTGGACAAACATTTGTATGATGAACACAGATGTTTGTTCTGTGTCTGGGTGGTAAATATGTACCTATCTATTATGTAAGTATATCAGTGTCTGGTACCCAATACCCATAGTACAGCAGGCTATGCCTAGTTTGGGATCAGTTGACCGTGTGTGATATGTCCAAAAAAAAGTAGGTACATACCTACCTAACTACTTAAAGTCGGCAACGGAAGTTGATGTTTTTTTTTATACAACTGAGGTGGCAAACAAGCTTACGGCCCACCTGTTGGTAAGCGGTTACCGTAGCCTATGAGCGCTTGCAATACCAGAGGCATCACGTACGCGTTGCCGACCCCGAACCCCCTCCCCCCCCCCCCCCTAAATATCTCTGGCAACCTTACTCATCGCAGGAACACAACACTATTTGAAACAAATAATGTTAATTGGCTGCGATCTTCTGTAAGTCGGAGGTTCCTCCCCAGGCGGGCTGCTCCAATTCAGAACGAGAAAAAAAACTACCTACTTATGTAGCTAAAATGGTAACTGTGCCTTGGAAATTGATTACCTATGAGTCAAGACGAAACTACAAAAATATAGTAAAAATAAGTAGGTAACTTTTACAAACAGCATCAATATTGAGAATCCTACCCAATTTTATGTAGGTAAACAAGGTTATTCATAATAAGTATGTGCTATGCCATCCTGAAAGTGGCTTATTTTACAAACAATAAAGTAGGTACGTTCTTCGACTTTTGGAAATTCGACATTTTTCATTGAAAAAGCTCTATGCGAAAGTCAGCTGTTTTGGGGTCAAATCAGTTCAAACTCAATGAATCAGCTGTTTTAGGTAGGAATCTTGGTTCCAAACATCTCGTAGGTAAAAAAGATAATTTGAGAAAGCTTGTGAAAAAAATAAGAAAATATTGAAGTTTAAAAAAAAATGCACTATATCACGCAAAGAAACAAACAACGTATCAAAGCACATTCAAAATTCAAATGGGATTCGTCCTAGCGAAAGTGATCACCAATCAAACGAAACGACGCACAGTGGTTCGATTGTATGGAGGTCGGACATAGGTGACTAAAAATCACAAAGTCGTAATTTTATAAATTTGATAGTGCCATTCGATTGCTATTTTAAAAACAAACAAACATTCTTCTCTTGCACTTTTAGCCTGGACTTATAGTTAAGGAGTAAATCGCATAAAACTGATTTCATTGTATGGGAAGCAACCTTTAAACGTGAAAATAACGTGTATTTTCGTTCGATTAAATAAGTTTTATGCCATTTACTCCTAAACTATAAATCGGGGCGCAAAATAACATGGGGTCATATTTGTTTGTTAGTGAAACATAAATACAATGGAGTATTAAAATGTATGATATTACGACTTTGACTAAAAATCATCATTATAACTCGAAAAGGGCATAAAAGTGGCAACATATGTCTTTGAAGAAAATGTGCCATTAAAGTAAAAGTAGAAACCAACAATAAAAATCCTAGAACGAAACAGGGTGAAATACAGGGTCTATATAATGTTTAAATGACGTTTCCCATGTAATAAAATAAGTTTTATGCAATTTACTCCTAACCTATAATCGGGGCTCAAAATGACATAGGGTCATATTTGTTTGTTTTTGAAACATAAATCCAATAGAATATTGAGATGTACGAGATTACGATTTTGACTAAAAATCATCATCATAACTCGAAAAGTGCACAAAAGTGGCAACATGTGTCTTTGGAGAAAATGTGCCACTAAATGATAAGAACCGACCTGAAAAATCGACGAAAATTCACGTTCTTTTCACGTTTAAAGGTTGCTTCCCATAAAATGAAATCAGTTTTATGCGATTTACTCCTTAACAATAAGTCCGCTTAAAGTACAATTGGAAAGGAATTGGAAGGATTTTTGTTTGTTTTTAAAATAGCAATCGAATGGCACTATCAGATTTATGAAATTACGACTTTGTGATTTTTAGTCACCTATGTTCGACCTCCTCCATACAATCGAACTACTGTGCGACGATTCAAAGCCAGCAACAACGTTGGCACATACATACAATGCGTTTCGTTCTCCAATATTATCGTCGGTACCTACTACCTAGTATGCTTAGCTTTTGTGAAAACCGTGCGTAGTATGTAGGCGTTTAACTTCGTTTTTTAACTGTAACATCTGTGTGATAATTTGTAAAAGAAACGAATTCACTCAATTTTTTTCATTTCAATTGCAATTAAAAATTAGTAATCTACATACAAAATAGAAAACGCAAAAACAGAACGCGACAGTAATGGAATTTAAAATAACGCCATCTATCAATTCAGTACTACCTGTGGTAGTACAAGCAAACGGTGTCAATCACAACGTAGTTGAAGTCATTGCCACCAGAAAAACAAGATCATTGGATTTTTGTAAAAAATAATTAAACTTGATTGAAAAGGCATTTATTTAATTTTCCCGTGTTATGGGTATTTTATGATATTATAAAATCTTTGTTTCATGACCTAATAATGATTTTTCACATACTTCATTATCAAATCTATACCCGTAAAGCCATCTATTGACATTCGTTTGAACAATATTTCTTTTCTTTGGAATGGGACCCCGTGGACCGGGCTAGCGCGTATACCCGAGCAAGACGAAAGTTCGTATAATCCAGCCAATTATAAATGGATATTTTTGTGCGTGGCTCTAGGCATGAGAATGACCATGCAATTAGTGCGGTTTACCATAACCAATGATTTTTAAAATTTAAAGAAATTGTAATGATTTAAGCATTAGAAAACTAAATAAATAATAACGTGTTCAATTATATAGCCAGATCCTTTTCCAGCATAAAGTTTTAATTGCAAATAGAAACAAACACGTTACTTACCGGTGAAAGGTAATATTTACTATCGCTCGTGGAGCCTATAATACTGCAACGTACCATGTTACCAGTTGAATTGAACCTGAACCTGCTACACCAGGCACACAAAAATATTAGTTAGTAAATACTGCACTTTTTCACACTAACCATTGACTTAGTTGTGCACCAATGATTGGTGCACAACAAATCCAAAGAGCATACGCAGACAGTGATGGAAGATAACAGTTCTTTCTCCTATACTCATACGTCGTTTCATATATTTCTATCCTTTTCTTTCTTGGTATTATTATTAAACGTGACATCATCATCTTCCTGCCCTTATCCCACATCATGTGGGGTCGGCACAACATGTATTCTTCTTCCATTTCCCTCTATCAGTCGTCATCTCAGCACTCACTCCTTTCTTCACCATATCCACTTTCACACAGTCCATCCATCTTTTCTTTGGCCTACCTCTACTCCTACATCCATCCACATTCATATCTAACACTCTTCTTGTCACATGACATTCTTCCCTCCTCATGACATGCCCATACCAAGCTAACCGATTACTCCTCAGCTTTTCCGTCAATGGCGCCACTTTCAAACTCCCTCTTACATACTCATTCCTTATCTTATCCATTCTAGTCACTCCACACATCCACCTTAACAACTTATTATTAAACGTGACGTCTATGCTAATCTCGGTCTACGGACTCTGACTCATTCTCAAGACATTCATTCATAGCGTAGACAGAGTATATCAGTCTACGATTCATATGTCTATGATCATTAGAGGGCGTAGCGATCAACAAGCAAACCAGCGAAAAAAAGTTTGTAGCGCCACCTGTATTGTGAACCTACCTACTTCACGCCTACCAATTGATAGAAAGAAACTGTGATATGCGACATCTAGCGACTGATAGCGAACAAGATAGAAACGGCAAAGTTGTGGCAAAGAACTACCGGGAATAAAGAAAAAAAGAAGGTGGAAGAACTTCCTCTCATTGGAAGACACATTTCAACCGTGTTCTCGATAAAGTTCTAGCTAGATGTTAGCTTGTGAAGAACAAACTCGCCAAATACTAACAGCTCTCAATATTGAATATACCAAGCTCGATTTAAGGTTTCTCCCAGTAGGTATTTGGCAAATGAGATCAAATTAAAATGTTAGAAAAGTGAGCTTGGTTGGCGACAAGTACTAAGTTTTTTTTTGCGTTTATGGTAGTAGGTATTAAAGTAGGTAGGTAGTAAAATTTTTAAAGTTGTCGTGGGCTGCATGAGTGAGAGCTACGGTTGCGTAATCTAATTAGTAGGTAGGTACAGGCAGTTGCCCCTGTCTAAAATTAACCTCCTATGTATATGCCTACCTACCTCCTAACGAATTCCTATCTAGCACTGAACTCTCATAAAAAGAAAACTCAATTATACCATCAACAAAAAGTAATTCATAACTTTGTGTAACCTAAAAAGGTCGCATGAAATCTTTTTTTTTTTAATAACTTTACACGAATTAGTTACAAAGTTTTGTCCCGCAGCGGCGTTGGAGGTAAATGTTTATTTATATTGTTCACGTCTACCCTCGAACATTAACTTAATCGCCGCTGCGAGAATTTGAGCTACGGCCTGCGAGGGTCTAGTCTCGTCTCACACCGAAGTTCGCTGTACAAGTGTACAGTCAGCAACATAATCTGACGACTTTGGGAATTTCGAAGTTTATCACTGGGTCTATAATATTTTGGTAGGTAAGCATGTAGAGCTTTCCATCGTATCATTACTTTTTTCATTGAAGCTTTTTCCAGTCATCATTTACTTTCGATGTTGACTGTACCTAAATACTTGTAATATTTAGCACATAATAAAAATTTGCCCTAGTAGGTCTAGGTATAAAAAATATACGTAGTCCAACTTATTCTACGAAATGAACTACCGCCGTTTTGTAATTGTTTTGTACTTATTGAGAGGGATGACATCTTAAATTCTGTACTCCTGCTACCAAGTGTCGTATAAACTCATTGCCATAAACTCGTACCAACAATCTATGGAAGTTTTTTTTAATTTGCTCGAAACTTTTGAATATTGCTACGAAATGTGCTACGGTTGCTACGAATATGTTTTAGAAGTAATTTGTTTTTTTATTCACGATACTTCAATCTATCTCCTCTCGCCCATATTTACGAGTAATTTTTACGCAATAGTAGGTTTATAGTTTGTAGGATTGCAGCTTCAATACTACAAACTAAATCTATTGTTAAGCCTAAGTGCGGACATTATAGTATTATTTTCGCGCAATCCACGTAATTTTGCGAATACTAGTAACTTGCTCTCTTTTAAAGTGGCGATCACAATAGGCCAGTTGTGGCCGCAGTGACACAATAGCCGCAAAAAGTTAATAAAAAAAAAAATAACTTGCTCTCTGTCGACTTCATAGTCTGTTGCAAAGATTCAACGAACTCCCTAAACAATAATTTCCTTAGAAATTTCCTTCCGGTGGAAATTCGTCCGCCGTAGGCCCGTAGCAACGTAGCGCTACGGACTACAGCGCTTGCGTGCGTCAGTCGGCGGCTGCCCCGCACCCGGTACGCTAGGCATGCGTTTGTGGCACACCCGGCGTCGCTTCCTTCTACCGTGTTCATACCACCGCGCGCCCCTGTAAGTACCATTTCACTACCTTATTTACCTAAAACACTAGGAAATCCCACTGTTAAGTTTTCAGTACGATTTTTAATTCAGGATTTGTGTTATTGATGCTGAAATGATTACTTCCGCACGTGTATACGACGCACAGTAACAAATGAGCGTTCGATAGCCCAGTGCCCCTGTGAGAGGCTTCTTGCCTCAAGGGTTGCAATAAACAGATTATAGGTTAAATGTGGCTCTGAAATTAAGAGAGAAGTTGTGATATTTTGTGTGGTTTACGTTTATTTTTGTCGACTGTTTATATGGGTATTTTTATGAGTTAGCGTTACTATTTAGTATCTGTTAAGTATTTAAGATATAAAATAAAAAATAAATCATACTTTTATTGCATGAAATACCTACATAAAAAAGAAATTAGATTCATATTAGACGTAGGTACTCGTAACACATTCACTTCATCTGCCTATTTAATTTGTTATTTACAATATATATTTTAAATAAGAAATTAAATATACTCTTCTCGACACTAACTGACTATAAAAACTTTACTATATATTGTGAAATCTTACAAAATGATTTACTTACTATTCCGTACGCATTCCATATTGTTTTAATATCTATCTAACATGGCTACAGCAATGATCTGTTGATGAAGATAAAATATCATATTATAGGATCTGTATTATGGTTAATTAATCAATCTTGCAGCATCAGCGGAAGACAGATTTCATAACAAACATACATACCGAACGTCACCGGTTTTGCTTAGTTTGGTTTCTTCTTGGTCATCCTGCATTAGGTTGATGTTTAGGTATACCAATTACCACCATTACCACCGGCCTTGAAAATATTACTCAAATTGATTATTGGTAGCGTAGCAGACGAAAATGTAACGTTTCGTAATTATTTTTAGCACCATGATGACCGCAGGACTAGCACCATGATGACCAAACTGAGCCTTAAAATTGACTCAACAAACAAAAACACAAAGCGACGTTTCTTTTAGTTTATTAAACTAGCGTTAATCTTCCAAACATCCCAGTACCTCTAAGCTTCACTCAATAATATTCCTTGGAAAAAAATACAAACTTCACGTAGAAAAGATGCAAAAGCTGTACCTACGCTGTTCATTTAAAAGGCGAGTGGAGGCGACTCGAACAATCGCCGTCTGGGCGTACGTTCAAGCAAGTCTGGCGTTCTTTTTAGTTTGTCTACGCTTCGTGAGACGCGGCTTGAAAGCGGCTCCCAATTAGCCCGGACGAGACTCCATTCTTCGCTTTCATGTCTAGATTTAAAGATTATTTTATACTTATTTAAAGTTCGCTACTCAAGATCGTATAGTCGTAGAGGTGTGCCCGTCTAAGGCGTAAACGCACTCGTAAATATGGCGACAGGAATATATTTACTGAATACAAGGGGATTCATAACATGTATGCCATCTCGAAAGGGGGTTCATCTATCAACAAAAAGAAAAAATATTGGCGAGAAAAAAACTTTTCGCAATCCTTTTTTTTCTGATTTATTTCCCAAACTTTCTTTATGATTTTTTTGGTCTATTTTCCATCTTTTTAACAAATTACTAAAAGTAAGAGAAGTTCAACATCAAGATTGCTATTGAAATCAACAGATTCATTGAGTTTCAACTGATTTGACCGCAAAACAGCTGATGTTTATTCAATGAAAATTTTCAAATTTCAAAAAGTCGTACAATTTTTTTGCTAGTTGGGTTTAAAATAAGCCGCTTTCGGGATAGTATAGGTATTATAAATCACCTTCTATAATAGTATCACACCCAAAAATAAAACTATAAGCAATCGTAGCACCGTAGAACATTTCGTAGCACTACCCAAACTTAATAAAATTCTACTTTGTTGCGCTTGCTTCTAGTATACAATGTATTCCAGCTTCGCAAGTAGCAGACAACCGGTTAAAAAATTCAAGCGAGCTTATTATGAAGATTCAACGTGTATCCATTCCCTTCTCCGTATTACCAGGATGGCCTGCATAAATGAATATTTGATTTATTAATTAGGCTCCGTCAGATGTGCCTACTTCTTAGCCTTATATTACTTCTCTCATTAGACCGTTATAGTTCGCTGGCTACGTTGATTGAATATTGACCGGTAGACGGCAGATTAATTGAATCGTTCTCCCGCTTGGATGACCAAGGATTTTGTAATTTATAATGAACCCCAGTCTGTTCCGTTTAACTTTAATCATGACGTAGATAAATTAACAACGCAAATCCAAGCAAAATTATTCTGTTTCTGGAATGTTTTGTTTCGTTAATTGCAAGTGTTTTTAATTTTCAATTTAATTGGAGCAGCCCGCCTGGGGAGGTACCTCCGCCTTACAGAAGATCGCAGCCAAATAACATTATTTGTTTCAAATAGTGTTGTGTTCCTGCGGTGAGTAAGGTTGCCAGGGATCTTTAGGGGGAAAGGGGTTCGGGGTTGGCAACGCGTGCGTGATGCCTCTGGTATTGCAAGCGCTCATAGGCTACGGTAACCGCTTACCAACAGGTGGGCCGTATGCTTGTTTGCCACATCAGTTGTATAAAAAAAAAAAAAAAGTGTGGGTGGCATACGAAATAATAGAATTTTGATTTGTAACGCAACATGAACGTGCTTTGTTTCGCTCTACGAAATGGATACGAATTTCGTAGCAACATCTACAGTATAGTATGTCGCGTTATTTTCTTTTTAATACAATATAAGGCCTCGGTGTATCGAGTATTCTCCGCGTATATCGTTTAGCAAGTTGAAGTGGCAGTGGGCAGGCCATATAGCTCGCAGAACCGATAACCGTTGGGAAGTACAGGTTCTCGAATGGCGACCACGAACCGGGCGACGCAGTGTTGGAAGGCCCCCCACCCGATGGACCGACGACATTGTGAAGGTTGCGGGAAGTCGGTGGATGGAGAAGGCTCAAGACCGTTCGTCGTGGAACTCTTTAGGGGAGGCCTATGTCCAGCAGTGGACTTCTACAGGCTGATGATGATGATGATGATGATATCGTTCCATTAAGAATGTATTATGGACAACAATAACCGCAGATACGTTTCGATTTCTTTGTGCTTCGATATAGCTAGCGTTTTTTCGACGGTGCTAAATAAATCGCCATTATTCGTTTTCCTTTCAGTGTTGATTTTCTTTTTTCAAGAGACGAAAGATAGGAGGAAATTTTGAATTGGGTCAAGGACCTCTGAAAAAGAGCCTCGTATTTCCAGCTTGTTGAGATTAATGAATAGAAATAAGGGTAGGTATTTTAGTCACAGCTGTCATTGCAATTCGGAAACTCATAAACCATAGTAATCGCTAAAGTAACGCTCAGCCCTTCAAACCCAGTGGTTTTAATCAATCTAAAATATTATCCTTGTAACAAAGGCACCAGAAATAATCAGAACAAAGAAAATAGTGGGTTCTTTCTTAAGCTCAAGGTGTGACACTTTTATTGGTCCCACAGCCGTAACATTTGTATTTGTCTGAGTTCCTTCACAGAACCCTTAACAAAACGGGCAAGTTCGACACTTTGTCTCGTGACCGCAATTTATTAGTTTGTTTTCGATTCATTACTTACGAAGATCCCGAAAAGGCTTTATTGTGAACGATTGCTGTGATTTTATTGTCCCTTTTATTGTGGGAGACATTCTGTTCTGTTTATTTGGAAATTCACTTGAAAGCGAGATTGCTGTAATTGACTGTAGCGATGATGAAACCTTTTTAAACGACATCATTAAAGTTATAAATAGCAGCTTATAAATTTATTCTATGAAAAAATATGAAAGAAGCGAAATGAAACGTCATCTTCATTTTTCCCTTCAAACTTTCAAAAATTGCTAACTTCCAATTAGCAATTTTTGATATTTTAATCATCTTAATTACTTACTTATTATACGAGAAATTCAGCATTAAGATTACTACAAAACAGATGATGATGATTCATGAGTTTGAACTGATTTTACCCCAAAACAGCTTTTTGCATAAGTAGAGTTATTTCTATGAAAAATGTCGAATTTACGTAGTATTTAGTCGTAGAAAAAACTTTATTGCCAATTGGGTGTAGGCAGAATAAGTCCCTTTCGGGATAGCATATATATTATGAATCACCTTGTTAGCACTCATTTTAATGGCTTGATTCGGAATTGGTCCCAGATAAGCCCAAATTCATCTAAGTCGCATCAGTAGTTTTTCCATATAACTTGAAAACTACATCATCTCAATTTTGTCGAAACAGGTTTATACTTGTATATACTGGAAAGAACTACCTGCAGGGTACCATTTAATTTTGATGAAGATCTTGGGAGAAATATCTTCAACCTGCTTCTACCTGCGATCTGTACAAAAAAGCTTTTAGCGATAGTGAGTTTACCCGCAAAATGCGTCTGGCATCTACGTATTTCAGATAGAAAGACAGACAGATCCATCTACGACTAGATAGACGTGACTTATATGGTGTAGCGTGAAGTATACTATACCTAGCATGCGGTTTCTGATATTTTCAGCATTGAAAATGTTCAAATGCAAAGTTTCAAATCGATACTCTATCAGTAGTCGGCTCAGCTCCCGCACTGAGTCAACATTACAGATTCAAGAGCCGGGTAGTTTAGAACTACGGCTCGGGTAATGTATTGCTAATATTAGCTAAATCTCGTAAGTTTTACACCCCAGCTGGGGATAAAGTCGATCCATCCGTCTTTTCTACAGCTATACGTTCCCACGAGCCTGGATTAAGTGGCAAGGGGTGTCTTGTATAGTCAATTTGGTTTACGTTAGAAAACCATTTAGTATTGACGGGCGATAGTAATGATTGAATATTTGAGGGCGGGGGTTCCGTGGCCAAACTATTACCTACTTTGCCACATTACTTCCGAAAATAAGCAACGGAACGCTAATGCGTTTCTGACACGCACTTTTATTTGTAAAAGAAATGTAGTTTCAGTGATTATTTTCAGAGAAACGAAACAGCTCATTACTTTCACTAAAATAATAAATAAAAAATTGCTTTGATGTAAGATTACCTTAAACTAATATGCTAATAGTAGTTTTTGACACTTTCCGTGTAAACTTTCACTGTAAGTTAGTGATGTATAATTGCTAACACAAGTTATGAAGATTGGTATTCTTAAATATCTATACTAGCTTTGAGGAGGCACTCATTCTTTTTTTTTTTATAAGACAACCATTGATGGAACAGTCGTCACCCTCGAAACGACCTTTTACGACATCAGTAGGCGCGGAGCTGAAATATGAGACGGGGGAGGGTTCAGACGAGCATTGTGGTAGCGTCTATTCTTCCCAATGAAATGACGTCACTAAGACTTATATTTCACTACTTTTGTTTCCATAAAAGCGCGGTTAGACGAGAGTGTAGAAACAATCGACATCCTTTTGCCTTTATGAAATTCTTTGATTCCTTTGTGTTTACGTATTCGGTACAAGTGGATAGTGTGAATTTTATGAACGGTACTGAATGTTTATGTAAAGATCCGATACACGTTTGAATATTTCATGAATGGAACCTTTCGGATTTACATTTTTACAGTCACCGCTGAGATTCAGGTACATCAGCCAACTTGGCAAGTGCTTTGAGAGCCAGCGGGTCGTGTTTACCTGTTTATAAATGACAAGGTTCTTGACATAGTTCGCATTCAGGGTAACAGTTAAAGAGGCTTCTTTAGTACTATGTTTACTTTTATGAGCTCTCTTGAATAGTTTTTTCTCTACTGGTTCTAGCAAAAACTTATATAATATGGCTACACATCCAAGGTGATTTATAAATGTAGATATGCTATCCCGGGCCAAAGAGGCTTATTCTACAATTGTCAATAAAGTTTATTGGAAATAACTGGTTTGTGGTCAAATCAGTTCAAACTCTAGTATGTAATCAGCTGTTTTATGTAGCAATCTTGATGTTGAACTTCTCGTTCTTTGAATGAACTCAAAGAGGACAAAAGATAAAAAAAGGCTAATTTGAAAAATTTCGCAAAAAATAGATATTTTCTTTATCCTTTAATATTATTTCTTTTTTATACAATAAACCCCTTTCCGGACAATACTTATAGATTTAATGAATCACCTGGTTAGTCCATTGTTTGACTGGCTTTCTTATCTAAGATTTCATTGTTATGGGCAATTAGGTAGGTATATTGCAAACAAGTATCAGAATTCCCTTGTAAAGTAATCTACGCCATATAGGTACCTCTACATACTACAAAGTGTGAACAATCAATACAGTAATGCAATTTCTTCAGGTGCCGTTCACGGCATGCTGGGCGCGCGGCTCAAGTCATGGATGGAGGCGCAGCTGGGGCGGGCGAAGAAGCGTAAACAGAAACAGTCCCGACAAACCACCACCACCGCTGCACCAGGGCCAGTTCCGCCCCCACACTTGTCGTCGCCAGAGAGTGCTTATAGCACGGGGTACTCGACTGATGGGACCTCGCCAGGGACGCAGCCAGGGCCGCTGGCAGCGCCGATTGTTGCGCCTCCGCCGCCGCCTACACCACCAACAACACATCTTTATCACGAACCTGCTCTGCCCAAGGTAATAATGTTCATATCATCACGCAGCAGCTGGGAAACGTCCACTATTGGACGAAACAAAAGTGAGCATGATGTTGCAATTTATATTGATTTTACCCTCAGCCCTACGGAAACCAAATTAAGTCTAGTAAACGTTATTAATTATGCCGATCAAATAAAATTATTTTCTATAGGCGTTAAAACCTTATTATCGTCGTATCATACAGCTATTTTCAGGTTATGAGGATCGACCCACGTTTCGCTCACCACGGCTTTACTTTATTAATTAACTAGACCGGATAAATTGACGAGGGGACGACCTTTTATCCATAGCAGGCAACTGAGTCAACCTTTCTATGTGGTATACTTACAAAAATAGAGAAACGAGAATATCCAGTATCCTCATTTCTATGTTTTTGTAGGCTAGTTAGGCAAAAATCATTTTACTTAGAGTGTAGCGGCTCCGGGGCGTAGCGGCTCCCATATCTATGCATTTTACGAAGAGTTACTCGAACAATTTCAATTGGCTAATGCTGAATGTGGACCTTAATTTTCGGCAAATGCGTGTAAATTATCAGGTGACATCATCATCGATTCTATTGTCAGACTCTGGCGATACTAACTATCTATCTATGAATCTTTGTTCACTCTTAAGAATCTTACTACTATTATAAATTTGAATTTGGAATTCGAATTTTCAATAGTCTTGTATATTTCGTATCACTAAAGATACTGGCCAGTGAGGGGGGTGGGTGGTTCAGATCGCAAGGGGTCGAACCCGATGACGGACTGACGCGGCCTGAGTAAAAAAAAAACATGATAAATGATTGTACCGCAAATAATTTCTAAAAAAAATGTTGAAATACAACTTAAAGTGTTGAAATAGACGCAATAATTGCGACAAACATTCTATTACGCAGGTACTAATTCCCGCGAAAAATATTTTCTCATAGGTAAAGTAGAGGGGGCAAAATAACAATCAGTCCCCCCACGTCGACTTGAATCATTATTCTTTCCACAATTTAAATATCTCTGCGACATCCGAAGCTAATGAACGTTGAAGGCAATTTGTTCGTCGCTTCACGTAATCCCTTGATGTAAGTGCCTCGTTCCGTAATAATGAGGGATTTACTTATATAAACGACTTTGAAAAGAACACTCTGTTACGATTGGCTTTGAGAAAGAAGAAAGAGCTTTCTGTTTTCAGCATTTTTTCAAATATTAGATTACAATACAAAGTATTATACACAGGTATGTAACTTTTAGAACCAAGTACCAATATTCTCTAAATGTATTTTTATCTTAGCGCAGTATTTTGATTGGGAGAAAACTTTTCCTGGGCCAGAGCTCACACTTCTAAAGAATAAAGGGCCTTTAATTCGACCTTGTTGTGGTCAAACGTTAGCCTATTTTGTATAAAAAAAAAAAAAAAATGTTATATGCATTACACCTTATAACGGCGTGTATGCCGCCGGTGTAATGTTTTGTAGGTAAGTAAATTCTGCTTTATGCCTGGGGTACATTGTGTTATTATGACTGGCATAGACGTAAGCGTTATACAAAGATAATTTACTAGATGAATTTATAAATATTAGGTATAGAGAATGTACCCATAAAACGGAGAATCACAGTTAAGCGCTTGCTTGCTTCTAGTGTCCCTGATTCTTACTTGGTCCAGTATCAGGTCAGTGACCAGGTTAAAGTATGGTAACCCTGTAAAGGGCCTCTGACCATCGGTGAAAGAATCGCTGTAGTGAAAGGATTAAAGTGCGCCTCTTAGAGGCTCCTTTCGTGCACATGGCACATGTCTTCGAATTTGTAGGTTCTTAGACATGCCGGTTGCCTCACGATGTTTTTCTTAACCGTTAGAGAGCACTAGGTAGTAGGTATAGCGCACATAAATTTTCTGAATGGAAAATTCATTGGTGTACGTCCAGGATTCGAACCCACGATCTGTGGATCGGAAGGCGAGGCTACTACCACCTCTCCACCAGTGCTCTCAAGTCAAGTCAAGAGCTAAAGGCGATGGATAGACTTCAAACGAGCTTCTACGCGGGTCAATAATTTATCCTGGCCTGGTCGAAGTCAAATAAGTTTCCTATAACCATAACTAGATGTCGCCACTAGAAAGATTACCTCGCGCTATCGCTACGTTTTTACGAATCTATGGGTTCTAGAACCAAACTCTATTTCCAACTTCCTTGTCTCGGGGAGCATAATGCACAGTGATCGTAAAGTGAGGGCATTTATGCTGACACCCACAAGTTAAATCTTGATATACCGCGCCCGTTCGCCGTAATGGTGGGCGAGCGCAATTTTTGACAGCTCTCCTTACTTTACCGGAGGCTCATGCTTGCAAAGATAATTGCTATGATCAAAATCAAAGGTTGAATGAAAAAATAAACGAGTACTTACGGTTGCTAGCGGGGAAAAAAACTTATTTTTTTACCAGCTTTTAAATGTGATTGACCAATGACCGACGTGCACCAATACGCCTTCTTCGATCACCATTGTTTGGTGAAGCTAGCATCGTTATTCAAAACAAATTGCCTAAAAGTCTTACAAACTATGCAGTTCAATAATCGCGAAAGTTATTATACCAAAATTAAATGTCCTTCGAACCCATTTTCGAACCATCTCAGGATCAGAAGCTTAGAAATAACACTAGCATCCGTTATGAAGTTATGAGGCCAGAGACACTAAGCCTAACTTAACAACCCTGTTTTTAGACGATACTTAAGGTTGGTAAAATTCAGTTTAGTCCTCACAATAGAAATAGAAAATTCTTTATTGACAAGTACATAGGTGAACTTAATGCTAGTTGACCTTTTCTTCTAGTTAACCATTGAGGAAAAATTTAATACTGACATAACGGCTGATAGAGGGGAGCGGAAGAGAAAAACATGCTGTGCCCCACATGAAGTGGGATAAGGGCGGGAAGATGATGATAACCTTTGAGGAAAAAAAAATCTTTATCTTTTCAGCAACGACGCTCCTCAGCGGCCAGACGCGTCGCTCCAGAGCCAGTTATCGTCATCTGCGCCACGCCGTCGCCCCGGCCGCGGTGCAGGATCCGCACCAACCCCTGGCTAGGCAGCTCGCCGAAGAGGAAGCCGCCGCATTTGTTCCACCAACAGTCCCTGCAGTGTCCCTCACAGCCTCCGCAGCTTTATCACGCGCCGTTCTCCCTCGATTCGCGTCCAATGAAATTTAATAGGTAAATCTTCTTGACACCAACAGCGAGGAAACAAGGAACATGAGAAAATCTCTTTGTGTCCATCCACCTTTCACAAATCGTATAACCCCGTTTTAATCATGGTAAGTCCACTCTATCCAATAGTTATATGGTAAAGATCGCTGCTCAGCCATAAGACCGTCCGTATTACAATTAATAAATAAATATTCCGGACATATCACACACGGTCAACTGATCCCAAACTAGGCATAGCCTGTACTATGGGTACCAGAGACTGATATACATAATAGATATATTTAACACCCAGACACAGAACAAACATCTGTGTTAGTCACAAATGTTTGTCCAGTGCGGGAATCGAACCCGCGACCTCTAGCGCAGAAGGCAGAGTTACAACCAACTGAGCTATGAGTCCAGTAAATTGTTTTATTTTTGCTGTTTGTACTTTTATGGAGTGCAATAAAGTACTTTTTATCTTCTATAATTATAAGTATTTATTTCTCCAAAATGTATTTTCAGATCGCCGCACTTATCACCCCATCTGTCCCCGGAGCCGACCCGCTCGCCGTACCGCGGTGCTTCCAGCGATGAAGAGTGCCGCGGGCTTCGTCCAAGAGGGAGGGAGACAGCAATACTATCAGATGCTGACTTCGACTCGCATAGCGACACGGGTTTAGATGGAGGCGATGAAGACGAGCCTGATGAGTGCGCATCTCCTGGACGAAGGCGTGCTAGAAGGCGGAGGCCTCCAAGGCGACCGCCTAGATCCGCTGGTAGGACTTTCATCCCCAAGCATGGTAGACTAGATCCGCTGGTAGGACTTTCATCCCCAAGCATGGTAGACTAGATCCGCTGATAGGACTTGTATCCCAAAGCATGGTAGACTAGATCCGCTGGTAGGACTTTTATCCCCAAGCAAAGTAGACATATTCTCAGATCTCTAAGCCATCTCCAGCAAGCTCCCTGAAGTTTTCTAAGGGAGGTAGTCAGAGGCACGTCCAAACATTTGGCACATGCCCACATTTTACAGTATTCCATACGTCACAGCCTTTCGCCGCTTATAAGAATACTTACTGGTTTCTTCACCATGGAAAACATCATTCACCATTTTAATAACGTGTTAGTACGCATATACATTTTTCGAACAGAAAAATACATTGGTGCAAGACTAAAACCACTACCTTTAGATCGAAAGTCGGAGAACTTTCCACTAGGTTAACACGGCTCTGAAAGCCGGGGTGCACACTATTAATTACAAATTTCGATTGATAATGCTCTTTGGGTCACGGAGTTGTCATAATCTCCGAACGAATTATAATTCGGAAGTCAGTATGTTGTAGCATGTGCACGCCGCGCCGTAGCCGCCGCGCCGTAGCGTCATCCACGCAGTATGAAATGTGTCGCAAGAGCTAACGCCTGTCGAAAATCATAAGCAATGGGGACTTTTCTTGCTTGCTACGTCTATAACATAGTAACGTTGGAAATGCTCCTATTGTCACTTGTTTTTGGTCATGATAACAAAATGTCATGTCCTGACCTAAATCCTGCACTGATAGAATATAGGTAATAAAAAATAGTTTATTTCGCTACCGATAAATACAATAAAACTTAACTTAGCACACTTATAAATAATAACTTCATACAAACATTCGAATTGTCTTTAAATTAAATTAACAAAGATTTTTTTTATACGACTTAGATGGCAAACCAGCATACGGCCCACCTGTTGGTAAGCGGTTACCGTAGCCTCTGAGCGCTTGCAATACTAAAGGCATCACGCACGCGTTGCCGACCCCGAACCCCATCCCCGCCTAAAGATATAGGAAATAGTCTGTTGAATTTACGCCTATCCATAATGCGTTTGTCGCACCGGTTCTTGGTCATCCTGCATATGCTCCTCACTATCTTGAGGCTTTGATACAGGTGTAGGTCACAGGTAAACGAAATATTGTTAAGGGAAGATGCAGTGCGCTTAGCCATAGCTCTAATCACAATTCACATTGGGATTTCAGGAGCCACACCACCTCGCATGCGGCGCCGCAACCACGCGCCTTCAGCGCCACCCGTGCGAGAGCGCGACCCACTTCTAGAGGCTGATAGAGAAGCTGAACGCAAGTACCGTGAGCTCATCCGGGAGGCCGAGAAACTCCTGGTAACGGTGTCCCGTGCACCACTGGAGCCGCCGCACAATCCACGCGTCAGGGAACTACGGGCTACTGAGGTGAGTGGGGAGATGCTTAGACAAACTAACGTCACCGACATTGTGTAGATATAGGATTAGCAAGTTTATGTGGTAATGAACGGGGCATAGTTCGGAGAACCGACGGTCGTTGGTGGTTGGGGCAGAAAGGAATGGAGACTATACTGAGGTGAGTGTAGAGATCCATAGGCCAACTAATGTCGCCGACATTTTATGTGGCAGGGAGAGGGTCATAGTTCACAGAACCGACTGCCGTTGGGCAAATAGTTTCTAGAGAGATACCATGCACCGGAAAGCGCAGCGTAGGATGCTCCTCTACTAGATGAACTACCTTGCGATTACTGGTGTACAAGTACCAACAGGTAACGAAAATGCGGGTGACTTCATGTCATGCGTCGCTGGAGCATAACCAGTGCATCAGAAAGTGGCAGGTGTAAAAGAGATGTTAGTTTCCGAAAGAAGTACGGTATGATACGCTTGTTTCATTATGCGGGTAAGCAAAGTCTGATCTTCATCTGTTTTGCGATGCGCACCATTGCGTCATCTAGCTTCTAGTAAAGTGACAAATCTGTGATCTTGATTCAATCCAGTTCCTTGAATTGTTACCACATCATTTCACGATGTTCATGATGTTCATTTTCACGATTCCCATGTAGGTCATTATCGTCAACCTATTTCGTTCCACTGCATGTGACAAACACCGATCTTCTTTTCAAGGTGGAAGCCCCCCGCAGAAGTCCAGAACGTACCCACATTACGAATTTCATGCGAGCAAACTCCCCGGAGCCTCCCAGACGACTGTCCCCTGTGGCCAGGAGATCCCCACTTGCCTTGCCTCCGCCCCCTCCCACCCGGATCCACCCCCTCTCGCCGACTGACAGGCCGCACTCGGAGCCACCGAAGCGGAAGGCGTATGCACGTGATGAGGTAAGAACAGTATATTTCTCAAGCTCCTTGATTTCTCAGAAAGTTGACCGTCGTATATTCGCAAATGGTGTAATCGGATGTTAAAATCGATTCGATTTATTCCCAAAATTGACACTGGCTAATGGACATGCTACGGTGTTGTTAAGGGGATTCCAGGATCACCCGATTTGTTGCCAAAGTCCTCACTGGCTAATGACGTTGCTACGGCGTAGCAGTGGTGATATCGAGAAGCCACTATAAATATTAAACTTGTAGTAGATGGGGCAGATCAGGGTGGATATTTTGGGAAGGATTCAGATTACAGCAGTGGCTTCCATTACTATAATCCCAAACCCATAGTAACAGCAGTGGCCAGAGCATGAATAATTCACAATAGCGTAACACTTATGATAAAAGCCAGTCAAAATTCGGATTTCATGAATCGCCGATGGGATTCGCTATTATTGGGTTTTACTTTTTACTATCATATCCTAAGCGTAACAATAGTGTGAATTATCAGTGCCCGCGACACAGTTGTCTGTTAAGTTACATGTCTGTAATTTCGCATATCTAAATGCCTCCCTCTGGCAACGGACCAAGCTGAGGTCCGTACCGAAGTGGTGCCCTTGAGCTCCAACCTAACTTTTCTCAGCCGCAGCGCCATTTGCGCTTATAGCTGCCATAGTCCGGTTCGGATATACAGCTAAAATAAAAACCCATTCGAAAAAAAGTTACACAGGGAAAAGGTTGATGATAAAGCCGTTAAGTCGGAATGTCATTATAAGTATCATTATTAGTCCATCGCCTTGCGCGGGCCGCAAACTATGGAATGCAAACCACAACATGATAATCATCTCATCTATGATACTACCAAGTCTACCAACCGACAGACGAAGTTGCAAATGATTGTAATCTTATTGTAATGCAAAGAGGAATTGCAAGTTTGTTTTGAATGCAAATGCGAGGAGGACTGTCTGCCAATGAAATTCCACACAGTTCTGACTAATGTTGTGACTGGAGGACAAGTTATTTTTTAGTTTTTTTTAATAAATAGTCCTGATCCCACACTAGGGTTCCCTGTGTCATGCTTATCAGAAACTACGAGTACTATGGTACCACACCACACAGACCCGAAACAAATATTTGCAGATCATGCATACATTTGCCTCGATGCGGGAATTGAACCCGCACCCCCTTATTTCTCAGACGGGCATTCGCCCGTTACGCCACCGAGGTCACCAAGGTCTCAGAAGCTGAAGTTCAAAGAATGCTTTACAGTGGGATTTAGACACATCATTAGAATCATCATCATCCTTGAAGTTCATTGCTGAACATAATTAAATAAAAATAAAAAAAGAGTTTTTTTTCCACACAAAAATATACATTACTGAAGATAAAATAAATATAAATAGATTTTTAATATGGACCGCCTTTGGCGGTATACGCCTCCTCCAAGGATCACCAAACCTCCCTATTCATATCACGTGCCGTTCTTGGTCACATTTTCCCAGCCACTTGGATGATCTCTTCGTTCCATCTTTTGAACAGTCTTCCTCTTTTCCTTTTTAAGTTTGCTGAACATAGACTTCCCATAAAGTCTTCTATAACGAACGGTGTTGAGCCTTTTCCATCCACTAACTTCCCGATACCTTGACAATGTCGTCGGTTCTTTACTTCTAACACTGTATCCCTTCGTAGTTTCGAGAACATTTATTCCCCAACAGTTGTCGGTTCTGCGAGCCTACCACTTCAATGTGCTAATTTTAAGAGCTATGTCGGTGACCTTTGTTGTTCTAAGGATTTCCTCGTTTCGGATTTTCTCACGTAGTGTAATTAAACATTAAAAAGACCACATCCCTGATGCGCAGAGTGCGTGATAGCCCCAATATCATCCTTCAAACGATTGCTGGCAGGATCACCTCTCCCACGTGGCACTGCTTCGTGAGGAGAGTGATCTACTGAAATGTTTAATTATTTAGCATTAAGTCTAACCCTAATTATAAGTTCTTTTATATAATTTTACTAACAAATTATGGATCCTAGTCGTCCGAAATATATTTTTTTATTTTTTTATTTTATTTATAACTCTCACTATAGCCCGTCGCGCGTATGAGGCCAATATTTAGCGACCAAGTCTTAGTTCCAATTGTCATTACTGGAAAAACACACTGATTATAGCATTTCTTTGTTCTTTGTGACTCTGAGATATTTGCGACGAAAAGATATGACGAAGTTTTCCAAACGCCGGGTAGGATTCCTCGGTTGGTCTATTTGTCGAAGTTTGACCTACCTACCCATTCAGCCAAATATTCTTTTGATACTAGCAGCTTCTGCTTCTGCTTCCAAAATCCGGACTGCGTATAACCCGGATTATAAATAGCTTAATTTACCTACAGACTAGGCCCATTACCATAAAATTTGCGATTTTGTTTAAGCGGTGACGTAAGAGGACAGTTTTATAGTTTTGGTTCAAATTTGCGGAAAATAGTGTGAATTTGAATGACAATAAGATATCGTGGTCCCTACCATGATATCTTATTCTCTTATTACTCTAGGTAGTTAATTCAATTCATCCAAGTAAATAGATCCGTTACGGTGTGATTGAACTACAAACATCTGAATATACAAACTGTCGCATTTGTATTATTCAGTACGATAGGGTTCTGTTCCAGTCGTCTAGCACCAGTCAGTGTTATCGTTTTAAGAATTAACTTCTATACAAATTATTAAAAAAATATATTAATTCTACATTTCAGGTGCTTCAAACACTGGAGGGTCTCCGTAAAAGTCTGCAGCAGCAGTCGGCTTTGCTCGCCGTACAGCGGACCCGACTCGACTCGCTATGAACCTCCCCGTTCCTCACAACCCTTCTTTACCTCGTAGATATTCCCCGTAGTCAGTTATATGACATTACTATACCGACATGCCAAGTGTGTGTTTGTATACAAGTCAACCAGGTTAATTGTAAACGATTGGAAACTTTGCTCAAAGATTTATTTGTTTTTATATGAGCATTTTGAGATAGATGTTTCCTAATACTCATGTTTACAATTACCCTGGTTGACGTACTTTACAATTCCCTGGTTGACGTACTTTACAATTACCTGGTTGACGTACTTTAAATTACCCTGGTTGACGTATTTTTTAATAACCCTGGTTGGCGTTTCGCTGATACAACTAGACAAATTGTAAAATGCGCTGTCAAAACAGTTTATTCAGAATCGAAGTTTCTTTATTTTTTGTATAAAAATATCTCCATCATTAAATAGCCCAAAAAAGTGCGATTGTATCATCATTTTGGCGAAAACAAAGCGTTTAAACCTCATTTGCGACGGCTAAAATGCGCACTTTACTTCCTTATCTCTAGGTACATACATCACCTAAAGTTTTTTTTGTATTGTCTTAAATTGTTGCAATCTAAATAAGTAAGTCTAAGGTTTTGCGCATTTTACAAATAACCCTGTATACCGTCCTGAAGACAGACTCTTTAGAGATTTTAACACGCAAAGAGTCCGAGCATTTAGTACTCAAAATTTCCGGTGTATTTTTTTATGCGTCGTAATGATACCAATGTAATTCTCTTCTAACTGCCTGAATTTGTTTCATGAAACGGACGGCTTACGAGATAAATAGTTATATCAGCAGAAGTGACCCTTGTAGTCAATGAAGGAGCGGATTTGTTATGCGCGTTGTCTACCACTAGTCAGTATAGTGTTTTGGTTATTTATTTCTAGTCAATATAGGCCGTGTGGTCAGAACTTAGGCATTTTTTGTACCTAGTATGTAGTTATTTGGCCGTTTTGGATGCGTCTTGTTTACCAATTTTAGTAGATATCCAAGAGTTATTGAAAAAGTGCTGTCTAAATTATTATGAAAAAAAAATCAATAGGCTCACATGGCAATGTTGTTACTAATAGATGAGTCATAATTTGTATGTTATTTCGAAACGGGCTTATTCTACACCTTTATTTGGATTTAAAGTTTGTTCTGCTAAGTATTTTTGGAAACTCGTAATTTTCATTAAAAAACTCGATGCAAACATATGTTTTGGGGTCAAACTCAAATCACCTGATTTAGGTAGCAATCTTGAGGCTGAAATTCTCTGACGTTTTTAGTAAAGATGATAAAAATCCAGAAACAGCCAATTTAGCAAGTTTGAGGGAAACGGACAAAAAAAAAATTAAAATATTGTTGTTTTTTTTCGCTAATTTTCTTTCTTTTTGTTGATAGAATAACTTCCTTCCGGAATGGTATACATGTTATCATTCATTTTGTATAACGAAATGGTTAATAAATAATTACCAATAACAAATTGCATCACCGATACAAAAAGAAAGGTTGAAACACTGATACGATAGAAGAAGAAGAACCGATACAAAAAAATATTTTTTATAATCGCACTGTACCTAATAAAGTCTCAAAAGTTAACGCGATTTCAACAATACCATTGATATCTAATTGATTAAGGCATCGAACCTTACTACCTCACACAAGCTCCGGAAAATTCCGTGACGATTTCAAATCGATTGACGTGTGGGTAAGTACCTACCTAACTGTTAAGTACCTGCCTAAAATCGAAGATGAATGAGTTTTTTATGAAATAATCCGTTATTGTGGTTTTTATATCAAGAAAGCATTTACGTAGGTATTTTTTATTTGTTTATGAGGACGAGGACGAGTTGTATTTTCGGGTACAAAAACATTTAGCTCTTTAAAAAATAATAAGGTAGGTACATCCTAATTAGCTAATATTTTGGCGAACAACATAAAATAACCACAATGAGGATTCATTCCAAGGTGATTCATATTAAGTATATTTCCTCAAAAGGGGCTTATTCTATCAATAAAAAGAAAGAATAATAGCGAAAAAATATTTCTTTTTCGTTTCATATTGTTTTATCTATTCATTCAAATCAGCTGTTTTTGTTCTTAAACCATCTTTATAACGATTTCCTTAACGTATGAGAAGTCCAATATCAAGATACTTTACTACAAGAAAATGACAACGGATTTTCGCAGTCATTTTTCAATGAAGAATTTCCAAAAGTCGTAGAATAAACTTTATTGCCGATTGGGTGATGAATAAGCCCCTTTCGTGGTAGTATTTATTTTATGGATTAGCTTGTACCTACCTATTATATTTGTAACTTAGTGTTTGTACTGAAAACCAACGTCCTTTTAGTGTAAAATAATCGTGTTCGCACTAATTGCCCGCACCTATTAATTTGGAAACAAGAAGCTAACGGCCAGAGGCAAGAGTCTGGGATTGTTACGTTGAAAGCGTAGTGAGAAGCGTAGCGTATTTGCCATGGTGAAGTTACGCTTTTATCGTAACAATCCCAAAGTCGCTGCCCAGTAGTTCTTCCATTTTATACTTTTCTAGTCCCTCCATAAGTCGTAGCATAGTCCCGATAGAGTAGTTACTAGTTACCTTGTATACAAGGTGTTTCATAATATGTTTACAATTCCGAAAAGAGCTTATTACATGTTAGGAGCAATAATACCAAAAAATAATAATTTTATTTCATATTCTTTCGCAAACTTAATCAAGTACCTTAAGTAGTACTTAAAACATCTGAATAATAAATATCGAATAATTATTTATTACCAATTGCGTATTTAGTAAAAGCTCTTTTTGGGTATGTATACATATTACGAAACACCCTGTACATAGACTTGTTATCGTTTAGGCGAGGCCAGTTTCATTATCTTCCATTTAATTATTGTAGCGTCATTTATTAGTGTAATGTAGTGTAGTGATAGTCCGTGGCTGCGGATCTGATGATTTGGGACCTACTTATGTATCAGAATATATGCAGTGTAGGTACCATTATACGCGCTTGTGGTGTACATAAATAGCTTGCCGTCAGTGGGACAATTACGTTACTTCGTTGCAATCAGTTTCTATTTGAAACCGATAAAATTTGCGAGCCGCCAAACGACGACGGGCTGACCAGTAAGGAATTACCTATAATAGGTAATCGCAAAGCAGCCATATTTAACGATTCCAAATAGAAACTGGTTGCAACAAAGTTACGTAGTTGGCTAACTGATCAGGTAAGTTAAGCTACTTTCAGTACTGCCAAATCTATGGGTGACCGCAAGTGGCATTGACAGTGTCGATCCCAGCTTTAATTAAAAGTCGTTAGGCTACGACGGAGGCCTTCGGGTGGCCTTAATACTCCGTCGCTCATATGCACCCATTTGTACAAAAACAAATTTTGAGTGCATGCCTATTGATTGACTAAAAAATTAAATTAAATAGGCTCACGACATTTAGCAAGAATGGTGTTTAAGGGGAGTAGTCAAAGGTATAAGGCCCAATATTTGGCACATGCCCATATTTTTACGTGAGTATTCCGTACGTGACAGGTGGCAAGCCTATCGCTGCTTTAAGAATATTAACTGGTTTCCTCGCGATGTTTTCCTTCATTTCCATCAAAAAAGCATAAACATGAGCTTAAACTTGCACATTTTTATGCTTTTTTGATGGAATAAAACAGCCATTCTTTTGTTAAATATATAATTACGTTTTCTAATTCAACTTTGCAAAAACATTCGAATTTGTTAAGAAATAAAAAAGTGAGAACTTCCCACATATCAGAAGGTAATTAATATAATTGTGGTACATTAGACATACCTACCTTTTTTACAAAACCTACAGAAACGAATTAAATATTAATTACATAAAATTTAATGGTTCCAAAATTCGCACAGTAGGTTTATTCCAAAATTAATCGGTATCCCAGCCTTATACTTACAGGTTAGATGTTTCAAAATAAGTGAATGTACTCTTAATAGCCATAGTTTAGCAGTAGAGTTGCATAGTAACTTTTATTTATTCTGTGACTAGTTCATTACTTTTTTATACAAACAAAACAGAAATACCTACCTAGTATCTTAATATTGCTGTTTTAAGGTGTATAAAGCCGTGTTCAAACGGCATGGGATATATCATCATATAGCATATTAAATAAGTTTCAAAAAGAGGTAGGTACCTTACCTATTTTCTTTACAAAAGAGAAAATTTTGACATTTGAGAGTGCGTCAACGATATCGCTAGCTCTTAAAAGTTGAACTCAAACTTCACTTTATTCAAAAGACGCAAGGCATTTTCGAATAATTTTAGATGAGATATCGCACGCCATTTGAACCCGACTTAAGGGTCAGATGAATTCAGGGGGAGGAAGGCATATTCAAACACATTTTGCTACATCGATGACTTGGTGGCGTGGCGGACGAACGCCCGGCTGAGACGCAAGAGGTGCGGGCTCGGTCTCCGCAGCGGGACAAATGTTTGCATGATCTGCAAATATTTGTTCCTGGGTGTTGTGGTACTATGGTACTCGTAGTTTCTGATACCCACGACACAGGGAATCTTAATACGGGGTCATTATCAACTAGTATGTTACTCTTGGGAGTTTTACTTTTATTATAACAACTTTTTTATAGTAATTTTCGCTAATGTTTGACATCCAGAAGATTTACTTATTTTTTTAGAACCTGACCAAAAAACGTTTGGAAAAAATTTATTACCTATATGAAAAATATATGAGCAAGTCTGTGGATAAAACTGTACAGGTGAAATAATAGTTACTATGTAACTCAGCGGTCTCAAGATAGGGTAAGGCGTTGGCCACGGTGTTCTAAGACTGCTTAGATGATTATATTATACGATGTTTATTCGTTGTACTTATAAACGAACTCTATTCATGATCACTAACTTTATCGGTTCAATGAAAGTATGTCAGCCTCTTTCTTTTGTTTACTGTTAGAAAAGGACGGGAGTTATCGAACCGATAAAGTTAGTAACTGATTACGAATATGAGGATAATCATGTATATTATATAATTAACATGATTACCCTCATATTCGTAGTATAATAATAATATGTATAATCGATAATAATCTGAAATATACTTCAAATACCTGCTATGTTATCGAAGCATTTGCCTGAAATACAATATTTAACATGTTTTTAATAAATTAATGGACTTTTTTATGTTAGATACTTTTTTAATTTTAGTTTGATTTTATCATTCGTGTGTTTTTGTTAGAATACCTTCTAAACTTATTACAATGTCTGCACTAATCTATAAGCTCCTTATTCATAATCTGTCCCTAACTTTAACGGCTCGATAACTAACAAAAGAAAGTGGCGCACATATTTTTATCTAGCAGATAAAGTTAGTTAGATTATGAATGAGGGTGAGTGTAGGTAATGCTCAAGTCAAGTTTACATAGCCACAAGTGCATGTGGATTGGAGCCGCGAGCCGCGTTCGGTGTGAGCGGTATCAGCATAACAAACTCTTTTTCTTAAAAAAACTTAAGAAATATGAAACTTTTACATTTCTGCATGCCGAGAATGAGTTTTCTTTAATTGGAGTTCTTTTCACGAAATAATGCTCATCTCAAAGTATGGTGGTTGGTTGTACCAACCATCATAAGATACATTCATTACCTATCTAATGTAACGACTTTGTGTATGTGCTATATAATATCGCCGTTTGAATGCAATAATGTACCTTGAGTTCTAAGAAGTTCTGGTAAGACATAGCAGAAAGGCCATTCTATTTTGGTTTAACTTTGTAACTCCTAGGTACTAAGATCTCATTTTCTTTTTAGCCAATGAGTGCGCTCTTTGTAACTGTCTGCGCATCAGTTATACCAACTAATGTTGTAAATACATTTTATCAAGTTTACTTGTTTACCTATTGTAAGTATAAATAAGATTTATACGTTTAGTTGAATTTTCATTAAACATTGATATTGATGACAACTATCTTTTATTTCTAATCTGTATAAATACAAAATAAATGCTGTTCATTGGTAAGCGCGCATCATAGCTTGACCTTTTGGCTATTTCTTCTAAATGTTCGTAATAGTCCTTAAAAGGGTTTTTGGTGAAAGAAAAATTTGAAAAGTTGACAGGAAAATTTTAAATATCGGGAAATACTTAGTGATATTTAATTATACCTGTATGAACTTAAGGCCATAAACCCATAAATCACGATTCGTGCGACGGATATGCGACTTGTTTTTTGTTCGTCATTTTCACGCTAGGAGGCGCTGTATAACATAAATTAACCACACTAACGCTAGATGGCGTAAATGGTTTTATTAGATGCCCGGCGGCACAGCTAACTTGCACTAGTCAAATTGTGACTAGTGACTACATTTTAATAATTATCTACATACCTACCTTTTAGAGTAAGTTTAGCATAGCAATAATTTAGAAACTGTCTAACATACATTAAATTGTGGTCTCAAATAATGGTGTCTTTTCTGTTGTTTTTAGTTTTTTATAGATCGGAATAACAAGGACGATGATCATATTAGATAATGCACAATCGACTCCAATGTCAATGTTACTCGGAGTTAATCATATCAATTCCTGGTATGAGATACCGAAAAGTATTTTGGTTATCTCCTCTGTTTCATCACTTAACTAAAAAACAAGCAATAGGTGTGTTTTAATCCAGGAATATAATACTTTATTGTTTTGGCCATGATAAACACAAACAATTATTTCCTATGATGATGATTTTATTCGCAAAAAGCACCACTTGCTATTTTGGAGATGCAGGGATTTGAACCCTGGACTTTCAGCATGCGAAGCAGACACTCTACCACTGAGTTACATCCCCGGTGTGGGCATAGCCGAAATTATCAGTTGGAGTAGCCGTTTGAAATTTTATCTGATTTGTATGACGTCATTTCTTAAACCGCTAGACACACACCCGAATACTGAAACGTCACTTAACTATTTGAGCCTATAGTCACTATATACTATATTATACAAGCTATAGTCGCTTGTGGCCCAAGCACAATAAATTTACGATAGCGTTACGTTCACGATAGGATAGAAAAAGTCAAATATGAGCTAATGACATCGGTGAGGCTTGAAATCTTTTGATTGGCTGATAGTTTTTTTGTCATTTCCTATCGTATCGTTAGCGTAACGGTATCATGAATTATTCACACTTACCCTGAACACTAATACGGGGAGAAGACCAACTTCATAAGTACAGAAAGGAAAGACCGCCGCGATTTGAGTGGGGGCCAGAAACAGATGGCGTGGGAATAGGATGGCTTTTTATTTTTAAATAAATAAATATAAATATTCCGGATATATTCACAAGGTCAACTGACCCCAAACTAGGCATAGCCTGTACTATGAGTACCAGAGACTGATATACATAATAGATATATATTTAACACCCAGACACAGAACAAACATCTGTGTTCATCACACAAATGTTTGTCCAGTGCGGGGATCGAACCCGCGACCTCTAGCGCAGAAGGCAGAGTTACTACCAACTGAGCTATGATGCCAGTCAATGTTTAAGGTACTTAAATCAAAGGATATGAAATTATCAAAAATTAAAAGATAGTAGTTAATAATAATTTAAGTTTTATTTCAGGTACCTAACTCAAGAATAGTACAGATGGTAAAAACCCATAGAAATATATAGGTAACTTAACCTAAAAATATATAAAATAAATATAAAACAAAGACAGTCTCCAAAAATAATTATTGATATCCAGGGTATACGCTATCCCACAAATTGTTCGATATCTCGCTCACAGTTTGTATCCCCCGTCATAGACTAAGGATGCTACGCTCCAAATGCTTTATTGTCGTAGTTATCACTGATTCTTTCTTGGTCATCCTCTATTAGGTCAGTGACAAGGTTCAGGCTGAAATACGGTGGCCCTGAAAAGGGCCTATTACCGTCGGTGAAAGAATCAGTGTAGTGATAGGATTAAAGTGCGGCTCTTAGGTATCCTTTCGTGCACAAATAGCGAGCAATTTGGACCGGGCCTGCCTTCAGATCTACGAAACTCATAGGTACATACATCAACAAACTCATTTTCATATTTTTTTTAACCTTTGCCTTATTTTTTTGGCGTTGTTGCAGTTAGTAATATTATGTTACCTAGTAACTACTTTTTTACTGAAATCAGGAAATGATTTGTAGTAGGTATAAGGTTAATAGTGCACTGATATGGTCGACTTTTCCATTCAACGCTAATTTTGATCTTTATCGACCCCTCTTTGTTGGAATATTTAAATTCATTTGTTTTGAAACATGTTGAACGAAGCGGCGCGGCGCCTATGGACTTTGAGTCGGTTAAAGTGGTTTTGTTTACACTTTAATCGTACAAAGTGGACTAAAATTTTAATAAACTTAGACCTAAAAAAACTTAGATACTTGGTACGCAGGCCGCAGGGTGTTTACGCACTGCGTCCGATTTAGTCCGGGAAAATACGGATGTATTATTGTCAATAGGTACATGCTTCCTTTGTAAAATGAAAACCGCGCGTGCGTACTTGGTGTTGCAAAAAACAGATCACTTCACGCAAAATACACCCCTATGATGGTAAGGCGGAACTTTTGGTGATATTACCTTCGCCTTTCGCCGCACGCACCCTGTTTGGTGGGTGCCGCTGTACCGAATTTTAAGCCTGGCCGCACACTATCAGAAAAATTAAGTCAGCTATATAATTAGAGGACGTATGATCCTGACTGATTGGTGACGACGGACCGTACGTCCTTACTGATTGTTTGATATCATTTTTCTGACAAAAAAAACTTTTGCTGCTGACTGTACCATAATTTTTTGCTATATTTACCTAGCAGAAAATTCGCACGTAAGCGAGCTCGCAAAAGTATAAACAACAATTTACTTAGCTATTAGACAATGACGCATGTACTTACTAAACACTATAGAAGTGATTGACATCATAAACGCTAACCATAGTGGTCTGTCAATAATCACTACAAGACCTGCCTATTTTTTTACCTACTTGCTTGGCGTGTCACTGGTTCCTTCTTGGTCATCCTTAGTCAGTGACCAGCAGGGCTATTTTAAAACATTGGAAAGATTTACCATCGGAAACGTCATATTTTCTCAACCCAGCCCTAAATTAAGAGATCAAAACATCGTTTTAAAATAGCCTTGCTGGTTGAGCTATAGTGGCCCTGGAAAGGACCATTAATGAAATAAACAGTATGGTGAAAGGCATCTAAAAACTATTCTTTGTCATTGAGGTGTACCTTCAACAGATCACCTTGACGTACAGGTGACCAGATTGCTCATCAATAGGATTTGCTAGAACCATGCTAATCAAAATATTAAACAATGCCATGCTGTCTTTTGTGTCATCATCCGATTTATTCTGTACTTACAACAAAGTAGTGGTATGTACCTACTATTAATGGAAAAGTTCGTGCTAGTTTATTCATCAACAACCTGTAGAAGTCCACTGCTGGACATAGGCCTCTCCCAAAGAGTTTCACGACGAACGGTCGACTTTTATTTGTGCCTATCACAGGGGGGTTGGACCAAGTTGGTCCAGTGCGGGTTGGTGGGTTGGACGACAGAGCCTGGTTCGCTGAACGGCAGGGTGTACCACGGGCCGGTGAGGTTGGCTTGAGTTCCGTAAGTTGTTGGTGGAATTCCTTACAACCCATTAGTTATTAGTTTTATGCTAGTTTATTATTTGCACGTTTTTTTGAACAGATTCGATATTCAACAGTAGTGTTAGAGAGTAATGTTTGCTTCCCATATACAAGGTGATTCATAAATAATAATGTAACTACTTATACCATCCCGAAAGGGGTTTTTAATTCTATCTACAAAAGAAAGAATATTATTACATACATTTAATACAATTTTAAGATTGTAATATCTTGATTATGTCAATAAATAAATAAATATATAAATATTCCGGACACAAAAACAATAATTGTAACCGTTTTTGAATAAAGTGTAGAATATATAAATAATAAAAAAAAAAGATTAAGGGAAATGGAACATACAAAGGGAGGCCTATACACAGCAGTGGGTAAAG
This sequence comes from Anticlea derivata, assembly GCA_947579855.1. Lineage (NCBI taxonomy): Eukaryota > Metazoa > Arthropoda > Insecta > Lepidoptera > Geometridae > Anticlea > Anticlea derivata. The sequence goes on along the minus strand of OX388259.1, from coordinate 10,648,431 downwards.
TCAGGCTGTGGATGATGATAATGATGAAACAATATTATTCATTGCGTCCTGGTACTCCTAAATGGGTCTTTCGCAGAGCCAAACTTAAAAACGGGCTTAATGAAATCGAAACAAGCAGTAGAAGCCAGCCAGGCCTACAGTGACTAGTGTTGCATGAACAATAGATACATTTGTAACAGGAAGCTCTATGATATAACAGATCACACCATTATACCTACGCTGTCTGGCTAGCCAGATCATTCATCAGCGGTGCTATTGTGTAAGCGAAACGACAATGAAGTTCGTAACTCATTTTAACAATCTTATCAATAGCCAAAATGTTTCAAACTCAAAGTTCAAACTTGACAATCTTAACATCTTACTTTTCATGTTTCAAATCCTTCGAAAGCACTGCAGCGATGCTATTGTGTAAGATTAATGGCAATGAAGTTCGTTAATTTTTCAGTTTTAGCAATATCCAAAACGTTTCGAACATGACAAGGGAAAAATTCCTGTTCTTAAAATACTATTTTTATTAAAAACGGGAGATTTACCATGATTAGTGAGTTTATTTGTTCCCCGATATAAAACAAATAAACACACGAATCATGGTAAATGCCCAGTTCATATAACCATGATAATTCCTTTTTATGATTGCAACCTTTTGGATATCGCTCGTCTTCTTCTTTCGTATCAGTTTTTCAATCTATTACAACTAATCGGTTAAAAAAAAAAAGTTAAATAATATATATTTCGCCCAGTAGGAGGCCACTTTTATTCCGGCGTTTTAACGTTTGGATATCGCTAAGATCGATAAAGTCATCCATAAAATTATGAACTTCATTCCCATTACGCAATAGGACTGCAGGGTCGGCACCTACACTAGCGATACATATTATTAGTATTATTTCTAAAGCGATTGCGTAATGGATGGATTTACCTGGGTTGGGATGCGCACTTGCGTGCAAAATAATATGTGTTTAATGTCCTTTAATTGTTTTTTTTTTACCTACAAAAATAAAGTCGACAGCCTTGGACTTTGATAAATTATACCTAATACCTAACGTACCCGTCCTAAACACAAAACAGCAGTACTGTTATAGCCCACAATGGTCAAGTCAAGTTCAACACACGCACAGCATCAGTGTCATAAACATAAGTGCCTGTAGGTAGGTATGATTTTAAAACGACGTCTCTAGATTTCTAAAGCGAGTTTAGATTGAATAATAGCATGGACCTTCCTTTGTGCATCGTTTGCTGCGTATCTAGAAAGTTCTACGGGTGTTAAGCCGTGTTCAAACGTCATGCGCTATGTCATCCAAAGCATGTTTATTTATTTCAAAATGTTCCTTACGACTACTGAAAAAAGTCAAGTTTGAGTTTGACATTTGATGGTGACGTTTGAACAGCATACCATGGCATTAAGCCTTGTTCAAACGGCGTGCGATATGTAACCTGAAAATATTTTCAAAATTATCGTTACGAGGTCCATTTTATGTTTGACAAGTTGCGATAGTTCCAAGATATCAAGGTCCTAAAAGTTGAAAGAAATTTTAATTGATCTATCGCACGCCGTTGATCGCTGCTTTGCGACCGGCTGACAGAATAATTTTAGAAAGTGAAGGAAAACCTGGTGTATTTTTCACCACACTGGTTCATCTAACAGTGGCCCAGTCAATCAAATTGACACCAATTTCGATGAAAATAATGTTAGTTTGAAGTCAATATGAGTGAACTGAGTACGAGGCGATAAGTTGAGTAAAGTCAGAATACCAGGAATAAACTATGTTGCACAGAAAAGTCACCAATGTTCTGTTAATCAGTTAATATCCCCACTGTAGTATGTAAAGATTGTATCGGCTTGCGGGGGTGACCTCAGCGTTAGGACGAATCGACTGCGCACGCAGCGTTGCGCCACTCGGCCCTCGCATCTTGATGTCCTATTGCGTTGCCCATGTCTAATAAGTACCTCTATTGATCTATCAGTATCAGACACTGCGAATACCATGGTAAAGCATACTCATCCCCGATTTCTTTCATTTTTTTTTCAAATCATGAAATCATTTGAATCGACACCACTCGCGTTCAGCTGGCCGGCGGATGGCACGCAACATAAAGGTCGATGCCTACACTTGATCGTTAAGAGAATCAGTAATCTGGCACTAACGACCCCAACCAATTTTCCATCCATCTTAAATACATCCTTAGTAAGTGATTGCAATGTGGTTTCTGTTTTTTTTTTGTGGTTCACTACTTTTTTTCTTCCTCCGTACTTTTTACGTTTTGAGTGGTAGTCATTATCCCAGATCTCACCATAAATCATTTTTATTCTTTCGTTCGTGTATTATGTTCTTCCATAAAATATATGAGGCAGATCATAGTACATTACAATGAGAAAGGCGCGTGACCATAGATGAATCTTAAACCATAAATATAAGGTGCAACGTAACTGAAAGGGTAATGATCTAATAACAATAACTAAGGTATATATAGATATGTATACGTATATCAATATAACAGGTACTTACGTGAGAGATGATGATACTAGAGATGTATCGTTCCTTCCAAAAGATGCCTGCTGCAAATTCTAGTCGAGTCGGCAGCCTACGAGAATGATCATTATTACCTAAAATAAACACAAAATTTCCCCAACGGACTCCGATACGCAGTAACCGCATTAAAAATAAATTAAACTAAGAAGGTATACCTTCGTAAAGTTATTTTAATTTAATTCGTTTGTGGTCCGCACTGACGTCAAACGATTCCGGTTCACAGAGCCAGTTAAGGTGGTATTTTCCGAGACGATCGTTTTTGGATCTCTATAATATCTTCTTACATACTGGTAGGGCCTTAGATATATACATTTATTCTCGATAATTTGAACAGGACGACATGAGGTTTAACTTTTTACTCACATAAAGGACGCTGTAGTGTCTGGGACAGTATTAGAAAGAAGAAGATGGCGTAGGCTTGCCCAGCACCTATACCATCCTCTCAGCCTAGTCAATCTTGTTTATAGTATAGACACAATACCTACGTGGGAGCTGGCTAAGCCTCGGGTATCCACACGATGTTTTTCCTTCACCGTCCTTCACTTGATAATGCGCACATACATTTTTACAATATACACGATCTTTGGATCGGTCCTTGAGCCATGCTGACCTAGTGGGAGGTACCGTGACTTAGACACTATGCAATTATTTATAAAAATGGTGTCAAGTTTTAATTTCAATTTTTATCTGAGGCTTTAGAAAGCCAAGAAATTCTATCATTTAATGATACCAATTAATAATTATACTCCTATCGACGACGCAGTTTTGGAAGGCGACACGATGAACCGACGACATTGTCTAGCTTGCGGAAAGTCGGCGGATGGAGAAAGCTACGACAAAGGAGCAACCTTTGTCGGGGCACTCTTTCCCCAAAGAGTGCCACGACGAACGGTCTTGAGTTAGGCATGTGTTCAGCAGTGCACTTTATCAGTCTGATAATGATGACGATGATATTCCAACAGAAAGAGCTTGATAATATTGAACGCCTAGGAAGGAAGCTTTTTGATTTTACAAAGAAAACTTTTGTCTACGATTAAAGTTATTAAATACTCTGTTTTTGGTGTATTTGGGATCGTGTGTCGTAAGCGCCGCGTAAGAACGAATGAAGCTTAGGCATAAACTTAAAAGTGCACATATCGAGACTGGAGAGGTCGAAAAAGAGCACCTTAAATAGGTACAAAACATATAAACTCTTCCTCGTGGCAGCTTATGTGCACAAACCTAATTTTATGTAGAACTTTTTCATGCACCATGGTTTGTATTCTAAATCCTCATCGCGTCATCACCGTAAGTGCCCGTAAAAAAAGATAATTGGATATTAGTAACAATTTATTGTCCCAAAGGTGACCATCTCTTGGTTATTAGGTACCCGGCGAGTTGATCAATATGGCAGTTCTTCTTTCATAATCATCATCATTAGTCTGTAGAAATACAATGCTGGACATAGGCCTCCCCCATAGAGTGCCATGACGAACGGCCTTTACCATCTACCGACCTCCCGCAACCTTCACAATGTCTTCAGCCCATTAGGTGGGGGCCTTCAAAGTCAAAGGTGGTCAAAGTCATTATGAGAGTTTGGTGCCCAAAAAGACTTCAGCTAGGTACTAACCACGTGGGAGCCTTACGAGCAGTAGAATTCGCACACCTAACTCGTAAATTTTGCTAGCTCATTATCATACGAAACCAATGAAAATAACAGGATCTACATTAATAGTACAGTTAATGGCATTATTTTAAGTCATACCAGTCTTAAAAATAAGTTATGAGGAAGTCTAAACTTAGCAATTTGCTATCTACGCAGTTAATGTAAGGTCCGTTAATATTTGAAGAGATCCATCCTTCCTTAAAGTTGAATTGAGGTCTTGAGGCCAAGGAGAAAGTGCAATGTTCTGAGAACACTGCTTAGCTATTACGTTACAAGGGTTTACGTCGAAAACTATGCAAGCATTTGATAATGTAGGAATCAAAAGTTCGATCTCTCGTTCCCTGTTAAAGACCGGGGGGCAGTTGGAACGTTTATACATTGAAAAAGATTATGTTCCCCGTCGCTTACAAAACTTTTTATGCCTGTTTGTCCCATTTAGGGACAGAGCAGGGGGACAAACGGAAACACTTCGTAGACTGTAGGTACAGTCATACATTTAATAATCTTCAAAATTAAGCCACTGTACAAAACATTTAAGAACAGTTCACGAAGTATAAACTCAAAAATTATGTACCTCATCATCAACTTGTGCCATTTGTACCTTTACTGTTTATCTACCTAGTACCATGTCCATCTTTATTGGGGAACAGCAGGCGACTGTACCAGTAGTTAGGCAAGTCCCTCAATTCGCATGCACTTGTAGACACGCGCCCGCGAGTTGTACTTTTGCCATTTTGTAGTACCTATTAAATTAACATATTTATATACACTATACAGCTACACTATGAGTATTTTAATTCAACGTTTCTGGTAAACACAGTCTAGAACAAGAAACGATTATGCAGCCCAGACCAGAATCTGCTTGCTCTTGTTTTTAACTCAGAACAAGACACGATATTCTAGCTTTTTAAATGTCAGGGATAACTCCTGGTTAGTACAATCAGCATCAGAGGATGATTACTTTTTCGGACTGTAGGATCATCATAATTCCGGATAGTTAAAACCTTGCATTTATTTTGTCAAATTTTAGTTTTTGCGTTGCAGAATATAAGTAGGTGCTTAAGGAGCTTGAACTAAAAATTAAATATTTATAATTGGCAACCAGGTATACTGACAAAAAATTATGAGTTTAAACGATGTGAACTTGTTGATCGAGCGAGGAAAGAACGAGGAAGGAATAATAATAATAGCTACCATGCTTGGGGGTAAAAGTTGTGGGATATTTTTTTTTGTTCTTCAATATCGGCCACGCGTCGACTACGTTCAAAACATTTTATATACTAGCTTCCGCCAGCTGCTTCGCTCGCGTTAACCTACATAAAAGCAAACATCCAAACATCCTCACAAACTTTCGCGCTTTTAATATTAGTAGGAAGTAGGATTGCGTGAAGCCTAACGAACTCTAAGTAAACAGTAGACATAGAATCCAATAGTTAATGAAGCCTCAGAAAATCAAATCACTCTTCCACACTACATAGTAACTGTTATGTCCAATCTTCATCATGAAGTTACTCTAGTGTTGTTTTCGAGTGTTGCAGTGGCCCCGCCTTCCGATCCACATGCCGTTGGTTCAAATCCCGGTAGTGCACCAATGGATTTTCCAATCGTAAAATTCATGTGCGCTCTACTAGTGCTATCAACTCACGACCACCAACCCAAAATTGTTGATTCGTGTAAAAGCTTCAAGAACAAGCTAGTCATAAGTTTTCCTATCCTACTAATATTATAAATGTGAAAGTTATGCGGATATTTGGATGTTTGTTATTCAATCACGCCGTAACGGCTCAACCGATTTAGTTGAAACTTGAAATATAAAGAGTTCTTTACCTAGAATAGCATATATAGGATACTTTTTGTTGTTTTTTGGTTGTTTTAAATACCGGGCTTCAAAAATATGGAACGATTTACCACCTCCTTTAAGAAAAAAAATTTGTCCGGTTAATTTTTTTTCTTAAAGGAAAAGTTTATTATTTTATTTATCTAAAATCTGATTACAACTTTTGTCTGCTACTATCTAATAATTATGTAACCCGCTTACACCTAATCCCTCGGTGACCATCTATTCGAGGGGGGTAAATTGAAAAACAGCGCTGCATGCAATGCATGCAGCAAATGCTGAATTTACTCCCTTTGCCTTTTTATTTTTTTTTTTGTGTATCCTGCTCTTTTTCTAATATTTTTTCTTTTTAAAGGCAATAAATGATTTTTTTTGTAGGAACCACGCGAGCGAAGCCGCGGACGGAAGCTAGTTGTTAATAAATTTTAAAATTTGTTTTTATCCAACTAAAATAAATTTGAATTTGATTTTTATATTTCGGGGTGATAATGACCGACCACTCGTTGTATTTCTTCATAATACTTAGTGTAGTCACAGATAACATAATACTATACTAGTAGTCAAAGTCGCGCAACGGGCTATGGAGAGAGCTATGCTTGGAGTTTCACTACGTGATAAGATCCGAAATGAGGCAATCCGTAGAAGAACCAAGGTCACCGACATAGCTCTCAGAATTAGCAAGTTGAAGTGGCAGTGGGCAGGCCATAATAGCTCGCAGAACCGATAACCGTTGGGGAGTAAAGGTTCTCGAATGGCGACCACGAACCGGGGGACGCAGTGTTGGAAGGCCCCCCACCCGATGGACCGATGACATTGTAAAGGTTGCGGGAATGTGAATGGAAAGGGCTCAAGATTGTTCGTCGTGGAACAATTTGGGGGAGGCCTATGTCTAGCAGTGGACTTCTACAGGTTGTTGATGATGATACTAGTAGTAGTGTAGTAAATTCCCGATATTACTTGGCTGCTTCACAAAATACTCCGCATCATCATATCCACTGGAATATTACGATGTTCGCAATTTTCTAGAACAATGACCTTACGGTAGAAACAACAAATTAGCACTAACCGCCGTACCAACTGTTTGTATTGAACCATTTAATGATCATTAGATTGAAGACTAAAGACGGCGTGCAATATATAGGCCCCTCTATATCTACATACCCGTGGATGTCGTAAGAGGTGACTCAGGGAAAAAGCTAAGGGATGGGCAGCAGCGTCCCTTATTTTAACAACGATAGCTCTTACTACGCTCGCCCCGCGTGCCTAGCAGCGTGGTGAGAATGGGAAAATTCCCCCCACATGGTAGGAATTCGGTCTTTAAATCTGTGGGAAGGCCATGTTCAGCAGTGGATGTTGGAAGGCTGAAATGATGATGATGCATATGACATCTTATATACCTTAGCGTAAAATTTACTTTTTTATAGTAAGGAATATTTTGAAACAAATTTCAGATGACATTTCGCACGCCGCTGCGGGCCTGAACACGGCTTTAGTTCGTGGCCCTACGATGTATCATGTCTAATTCATATTCGATTTTTTTATAAAACACTTAATTTTCCCAATCAATGGACACTATAATATTAATCAGTAGTTGCGAAATCTTTTAGTGTTCTCTATGACAAGCTGACATTCATTTCTTTTTCTCAATCCAAAACTTTTCTTGAATTTTAGCAAGTGCAAACTCATGCAAACTTGTTGGATCACATTATCTTATAACCAACAATCTCCTCAGTCCCGTCCCCTCAGTCAGTCAGAGTCAACAACCTCCAAAGTTGAACCCACCACCGAAGGGACTGGAATTTTGATTCCCAAATCAAGGTACCTACTATATATAAAATCGAAAAATGTTATGATGAGTATTGCTATCAAGCCATGTTCAATGGGCATTATGTATGCCTAATTTAAAGTTTATTTCAAAATTATTATCCCTACGTCTACTAAATAAATTCAGTTTGACTTTGAACAAGCCATTTGAACACGGGTTTATGTTGTATTAATTATCTATTGTTTGATTTGTGCTGATTTTTGCATAGTATTTTTTTCAATGAAAAGGTCGAATTATCAAAAGCCGTGGAAAAATAATAATTTGGTATGAATATATGGTGGCCGTGGTGGCTCCGGCTGAAGAATAGGCCCCTCCATATCTACCTATCCGCGGATGTCGTAAGAGGCGACTAAGGGAAAAAAGCTAGAGCATGGGCAGCAGCGTCCCTCATTTTAATAACGATAGCTCTAACTGCGCTCGCCAACCCGCATGCCCAACGTGGTGAGTATGGGCAAATCCCCCCCACTGACAAGGAATTTGCTATGTCTGTGGGGGAGGCCATGTTCAGCAGTGGACGTCAAACGGCTGAAATGATGATGATATGGTAGGTAGAATAAGCCCCTTTCGGGATAGTATAGAAATTATGAATCACGTCATCATTGTTTGTGGTTTGTTCAATAAGGAATGCATAAAAATTGAATAAACATCGGATCGAAGCGAATTTTCCGAGGTCGCTTGCTCAAGCGGCGTCCATTGCTCAATGTACCTAACTACGACGTGGTGAATTTAAAGTTATGTAATTTCATTCATAATTTACTATTTAAAACGGTTTTACATAATAGTTCTAATTAATGAAATATGGGCTTAGACTTGGTTTGGGATTGACTATTGCTCTCATAAATCTGATAGTGGGCCTAAAAAATAATTATGGGTATAATAAAAGGCAAATAATAATAATAAGGCATCGGTAGCCTGAATCAGTTCCTACTGGGTAGGGGACACAGGGGGAATGAAGTCAGGTGGGTAATCTTTTCAGAAGAGTCCCTAAACACCCATTTAATTAAGGTTAGCTCACGAGTTAGTGATAGGCAACTATGGTGCCAAATCTAAGCCCTCTGTGCACATTTATGTACACATAAACCACAACTATGCAAGCTATTTATGTACACAAATACTTGGTTAGATCACGACGGCTATAGGCTGTCCCATCAAAAGAACCTTATCAAAGTCGTCATCAAAATCATAAGTAAATGTACGTTGTTTTTTTTTTATTTTTTTTATTGGAGATGGTTAGGCGTTTGACCACCAGCTCACTTTTGCAAGTGAGATGTGGCCTAAGATGGAGCACGCTTTACCAGAAGGAACTTATTCACTCTAGATTTGAAGACTCCTAGATTGTACTCGTCCGGGAAAACAGACGCTGGCAGATCGTTCCACTCTTTGCCAGGGCTTATAATAAAGGTGGAGCAGAAACGTTTGGTTCGACACTGTGGTATGTCCGATGTTTCTATACTTCTTGGAGATAGGGATGAGTTGAATACAATGAAGGTAAGAATTACGACACCATTTGAAAGAAAGAAAGAAAGAAAATCTATTTATTTGTCCCACAGCACACAACAAGGTCTACAATATTATATTGTTTCTAGGTAGGTACCTACAAGGCAATAAAATACAAAAAGAGTAAAAAGAAAAAATTAAAAAAGAAAAAATCAGGCAAATATATTCCTAGGTAGTACGTACACAATCATAGTAGGTAGATAGAAAGGTTAAAAATAATAGGAAGGTACATAGGTATGTGTTGTGTGGGGCAAAAAGGTCCAGGTCCCAGCGTGAGCTGCACCAAACTTGGGGGTAAGGTGCAGCGCTGGTTTTCATTTGATACTCACGAGTAATATTATGCTAAGTGTGTAAGAGTTAAGTTAGATGACAATACATAAAATAATTGGCCAAGTACGTGTTGAACACGTATAGTGAAGGGTTCCGAAGTCAGTAGGTATCCTTCGTGACCCTGGTGGCTTAGCGGGTGAGAGCCCGTCTGAGACACAAGGGGTGCGGTTTCGATTCCCGGTGCAGTATTTTTTTTTAAATGATCTGCAAATATTTTTTCCAGGCCTGGGTGTTGTGGTACAATAATACCATAACACCCAGTAGGTACTCGCAGTTTCTCATACCAACGACACAGGAAACCTAGTGTGGGGTCAGGACTGCGCGTGTGACTGTACGGTGTTATTAAAAAAATCTACCTTCTATTAAATTATAAAATATATATTGTTAAATATCATTATTAAAATATAAATAACGTATCGTGACTGTCCTAACTACAACTTCACGTGAGTGGAAGAGTACAGCTAGTCTATAATATTGCAGAGACGCCGAGACGTTTGTTTATATTTTTTATCACCAACAGGCCGATACAAAGTACATTCATAAAATATTATCAACCGGTAGTGCGTGATCGATGCGTGCAGAGCAGCTAGACGATATTATTCTTTTTTTTGTAGATAAAAAGTTATTGAAACATGTGTTTTAAATTACTTTTCTCCTGTATCTCCTGTTACCCAGACTCTTAAGAGACTGGTGCATCAGCAGATCCCATCACACTCACTCCGAAACATACACACACACACACCAAAACTAAATTTCACTCATATTTATATTATTATCAACTTTGTCACTACCACTTACCTTAATGTTAACTGCCACTATTTGTTAAGTTACCATAATGTTCCAATGTCAATTGGGAGAGAACTGTTTCCTGGGCCACAGCTCACGCTTTTCCAGGGGACAGCGCCTCATTTAACTTGTTCCTCTCTAATTATGGTCAATAAATGATTTTTCTATTTCTATATCTATTTTCTAAATAAACGTTGGGGAATAAAGGTTCTCGACGGCAACGAACCGGGCGTTACCGTGAAGGTTGCTGGAAGTCGGTGGATGGAAAAGGCTCAATACCGTTTGTCATGGCACTCTTTGGGGGAGGGATAAGTCCAGCAGTAGACTTCTACAGGCATGATGTCGATGAAATAAATTTTGATACCTAAAATAAAGAGCCCTCCTGAATCGCTTCTAATTCTAAAAAGCTAGGGGAAGGGCAGCATGCCCAGCGTGGTGAGTATGAGTTACCCCTACATGATAGGAATTCACTTTCGAAATCTGTGGGGGAGGCCATGTTTAGCAGGAGACGTCCTACGGCTGAAATGGTGATGATGAAATAAACTTTAATACCTTAATATTTTGACGACCTCGGTGGCATAGCGGATGCGTGCCCGTGTGAGACGCAGGGGGTGCGGGTTCGATTCCCGATGCGGGACAAATGTTTGCATGATCTGCAAATATTTGTTTGGTCTGGGTTTTGTGATACCATAGTACTCGTAGTTTCTGATAACTACCCACGATGCAGGGAATCCTAGTGTGGGGTCAGGACTATATAACTGTTGGTTGTTATTTAATTACCGAGCCTCCAGAATGGCTACAACCATCATGTGGGCCGTAGGTATGTAAAGAAAAAACTTGTGGGTACATTTATAATATTTACCAAGATACGACAGGAACTTAGTATTTTCCGTTCTTGTTTTACCTTAGTCACTATTTCGCAGTTCAGCTTCCGTATTTGCCTAAACAAGAATGCAAATAAACTGTGATGGATCAGTTTGCATTGAAAACGTTCTAGAACTGTAGGTGCAGTCCTTGAAAAGATTGGCATTTGCTTCGATTGCTTCCGATATGCTTCTTTTATACAACTAAACCTGGTATTTAGAGACGTTAAATATATTTTCCTCATTGTAGTAATTAGCCAAACGCGAGACGGGCTCGCGTAGTTAAGGTTCTGCACCAGACCTTTATTAGAAAACTACAATCGAGTTCTATTTGCATTAACTCTACACATTATTTCATCTAAACATGAACATACACGATGAACACACATACAAGGTGATTCATAATTATGTACACCTACTATCCCGAAAAGGACGTATTCTATCAACCAAAAGAAAGAAAATTCGCAAATATCAAATATTTTTTTTCCTAACTTACTTCGTGAACTTTTTAAATTAGTTGTTTTTTGAATTTTTATCATCCTTATAGTGATTATTAAACGTACGAGAAATGCAACATGAATATTAGGAACAACCTAAAACAGATGAATGAAGTTTGAACTGATTTGACCTCAAAACAGCCGTAGAAAAACAGTCGTAGAACCAAATTTTATTGCCAATTGGATATGAAATAAGCCCCTTCCGGTATAGCATATTATCAAGGATAATATAGTAGAAAGATATTATTAATCACCTGTAGATGACGGTCACAGTAGATGACCGCTTTAGCGCTTGGCATTAAAATGTAACAAATTTCTATGGCTAAAAATATAATATAATAGATTTCGCTTAATCGGTACTTATTAATAATATTGTTACCACCATCCTAGCTGTTGTGTCAATCGTGTACGTATAACTTCGTTCGAGCATATTAGGTAATGTGTGTAGGCTGCCTTAAGATCCATGCGGTGCCCTGAGGCAGGTAAAATGATGTGACACTTTGCCCCGTACCATCAACTTTGCGATTAAGTAGTGACGTAAGTTGACAGTCTAAGGTTCAAATCCGTGTAAAATAGTACACACGCACTCATTTGAATGGCAATTATACATCATGGCAGAGCCCTATCAATCATTCATTCAAGCTGAAAGACAGAACCGTAATAACCAGTCGACCTCAAAGTTTCGATACATCACAAAAAATCGTACCGTTAATGTCCGCGGAAGTTTTGACGACCGCAGGCCGAATTGAGGTCATAGTAGTCACAACGATTGTAGATTCGCAATAGAGATCATACGATCAGTGGATACGGTACAGGCGGGCACAAAATTCCCTACTCCTATTCTAAGAATTAGAATTAGTTAGGTACTTATTTCAAATAGTGTTGTGTTCCTGCGGTAAGGTTGCGAGAGCTCTTTAAGGGGTAAAAACCCTCTCGTTCAAGGTCGACAATACGTGCGTGTATTGCAAGCGTTCATAGGCTACAGTAACCAAAAGCAGAATGGATAAAAAACAGAAGCAGTGTCGTGTTGTTCGCTTTTGATGCAAATGTCATGGGTTCGACTTCGAATACTTGTTTAAGTAGTTTGAAGTGGACATTTTAGTTCAAGCCAATCATTAGTGTTCTTTCTTTCTCCTACCGGCTAAACCGCTATTTGGGTATAACTGAAAGGTGATCAAAATAGTAGCAGTGTGTAGTGTGCTGAAACTACAAGGAAAATTATCACAACTAAATTGTACTTTACGTTATGTGTATTTGTGGGGTATGTAAAAACAAATTGTTTCCAGCGATCACAAATATACATGACATGGAAATATGGTCGTGGTTAGGGCCCCGTACCATCAACTTGGCTATTTTGTTTAGGCGGTGACGTAAGTTGACAGTCTCAAGATTTAAGGTTTAAATTCGTAAAAAATTAGCTGACACGCTTGCATTTGAATGCAAATAAGACGTCAGTTAAGGCCCCCTAGTGTCAGAATACATCAGTGGTGAGTATAGTGTGTTCGGTTTTCTACCGCAAGTCCGCAAAACATGTATATCTCAGATTATCCATCACCATTGCTTGATCTATCTTGATTAAATCTACATCTCATTCCAATACGACAAGCGTAGGTATTGAATTTTAGATGTCATCCTCATTATCTCATAAAAACGTTGGCTTCTCTCAAAAATGACCAAACAGGAAACAGGTAAGTACCCATAATCACCATACTGTTTTCAGTTCGCCCAACTTGCATAAAAACCCGTTTTAACGATAGTGTAACTTTTATCATGAACTGTACAACGGCGAACACGCGACGATGGCGCGATGCAGGGGCGACCTGCCCTGATTGGTTGAGAGGCAGACCACAGAATGTTCGAGATTCGGATGTTCGCAGCATTCTCATTCTTCTATTGTGCGATGATCCAAATTCAAATAAAATGTTAGGATCAAGCTTAGGATCAAGATTACAAAATCTACTAAACTTGTTTTTTTTATGATGGTGACTACTTTAGTTAGAATGCATTGTGCTGTCTCAATAGATTATAGTCATTCCATTACACGAAATCGTGAACCATTGCAATTTGAATCTTAATATAATCAGTGATTTAAAGGGCACCAGAAATGTCATCAATGACTATCAGTGAACGAACGAAAAATTACTGCAATGGGAAATTCAAAAAAAGAATGGAGAGCATTTTTGTTGAAAATAATGTCACTATAAGTGTGAGATGATTATCACACTAAAATCCGAAAAAAACCTTGTAGCAAAAAATACACTTTTGTATGGGAAATTTGAAATAACAGCTTCATGTGCCTAATTGCCAGAGGTCCATTATGTTCGTGAGCAATTAACAGAGTACCTATCTTTTCACCGTAAGACATGAAACGTCGGCAGCTTACCTGTTTTTGTGGGGGCGCTTTTCGGGAGACTGCACAAAACTGGCCATCTATTCACTTGTTACGTCTCAAAAGTGAATGACGGGCTAAGGCTATACGCAAAACTGACAAAAAAACAACCAATTAGAGGACCGTCTCCTTACTGATTGGCGGATTTAATACATTTCTGATGGTCTGCGGACAGCCTTACGAACATTATGGTATGGACGGACTGCACCGGCGGCACCGGTGCGTTCCTTTGAAGATCCCGGAGCCCCTCAATATATACTTATGGAGGCCGGCCAACGTGGCGGTTTTAGTCGATAGGAGTCCGACATATCCGATCCGATCATGGGCCCTTCTTTTGCCCCCGCAAAAGAACCCATGATGGATTTCCCAAGGTCGTCTAGGCCTGTGATGGGATGTATCAATTTGAAATGAGAGCTGAGCGTATTGTTTATCAATTAAGTAAATCTGCGACGTAGTGTGGTAGGTATTTATTTGAAGGAATATTAAACTGGACAATAACCATTCTAATCGCATCTAATTATAGTTATAAGTAAAATAAAATATTCGAACTTAATGTGCAAAAACCGGTCAAGTGTGTGCGATGCGCGAACTACGCATAACTAGTGTAGGGTTCCGTAAGTAACAATTTATTGTAACGTACGCAGCTATGTATTTCTTTATGGTTTGTGATTTTACCAATACCTTGGCCGATTAATGTCATATTCTTACCGGCAAATCTTGATGGACTTACTAAATTCCTTGCAGATCGGTTTGTTGATTACGAAAGTTATGCTCAAACGAATAAAGGTCGATTATTCCAAGTTGTTTAAGAGATATACGCTCGCTTCGCTCGCTCGATCATTAAAATTGGTTTATTACCACGAAACTCCGGTAATGCTAATTTTAAGGCGATACTGTTACTTTTAGATAATTAAAAACTGGTTAGATTAGTTAGAATCATATGTCCAAACCAACAGTCACATACTGAGGCCTGCGTGACCCCACTACTACTAGGATTCCCTGTGTCGTGGGTAATAGAAACTACGAGTACCATGTTACCACAACACCCTGACCCGGAACAAATATTTGCAGATCATGCAAACATTTGTCCCGCAGGGGGAATTAAACCCGCACCCCTTACGTCTCGGACACTCGTCCTTATTGTAAACGACCAGTAAAATTATGCTGCTCCTTAAAAGCTCAACTGAAAGCTATTATTTAGGTATGTAAGTAATTGCTTTAAATTAAAAATATTTAATTGAACGCAGATTACGGTTTATAAAAACCTCTTATGAATACATAATACCAAAAAAAAAATCTCTTAGGTCGTTGCGAAAAATAACAAGCAAAAAAACAACGGTACGTAGGTCGACAGAATTAAATTTTCTACAAAAATGCGAATTTTTTACAGTTTCCAAATTGAATTAAATAGGCAGGTGTATTAGGTACATACCTACTCAACTGAACAGAGAATAACTTATAAGATGATGATATGAATACTTTTCACTAATGTGATAATTATTTTGCGGTCCACGCTTAGAAAAACCGACTATTTATGTTAATGTCCGGTCACGTCATGATCACTTGAGTGAGCTGAGATCATTGTGGACTATAACCATGCGACTTGCCTTCCTCCCTCGCTGATGTGTCGCGTATGTCGCGTTGGTCGCGCGTAGGTGGGTACCAATATGAATTATGTCCTAATGCACTGTAAAGCGACGCTGATAAGATTATCCGCGTTGATAAGAGTGTTGCTGAGACATGGTCGCTAACTATTGTCCTCCATACACAAGCTCAAAGTCTCAGGAGTTTTACAGCGCGCCAAATTCCGAAATGAGGAAATCCGTTGAAGAACCAATGTCACTGACTTAGCTTTCAGAATTAGCAAAATGAAGTGGCAATGGGCATACCATACTACGCGACCGACGCGACAACCCGACCGACTGACCGGCGGCGTCAGCGAAGAAGGAAGGCCGGACTAACGACCCGATGCGATGCGGCGACGATTCTCCGCATCGCATTGCCTTGCGTCGTTATGCCGGCGACGACCAACAAAATGAGTTAATGATTAATATTAAATGCAAAATAGTTTGCTAGCATTCACATTGGCAGTTGAACTAATGAAGAATCTCTCCTTTAACCAGACTGCGCGGAAAGAGGTTAATTTTTTTGGATATAATTATTTTAAACATAATCTGATGAAGATTCACATGCGCGCAACGTGCCGGAACAATCACGTTGTTTGAGGCGTGCTGCCATATTACCATGAAGTCGTCATCACTGATACCTAGACTAAAATTCCTGTTTCAGAATATCAATTCAACATTATAAAAACGAATAGCCCAATTAATGTTTTTTATTTGATTCTTGAGTCTTAGAGGCTCATTGCAAATGATAATTTTATTCAAAAGGATAGGTTTTAGGATTATTGTAAAAAGGAAAAGATGCTTGATAAGATAGTAGATTTTATTTATATGTATCTTCTATTCGTATTTGTTGAAACTGCAAAATCCAGATATATTTAGAGGATCAGCTACACAGACGGATTTATATTTAGGACAAACTGCGAATTTGTCCAGATGATGTAAGATGACTTCATAGACCGATTTCTTAGTTAACTTGCTGCGAATTTGATGCCGAGACAATTTGTGTTTTAGACTACCTACCTACTTGATACTAACCCATTAAGTTATCGACGGCTAGATACAACAATCAAGGAGAGAGTTGCGATGAGATGCTTGCAGAACCGACAACCGTTGGGGAGTAAAGGTTCCCGAATTCACTAACCGGAACTACCGTAAAGGTTTTGAAGTCTGTGGATGCAAAAGGCGCAAGACCGTTCGCTGTGGTACTCTTTGGAAAACAATGCCCAGCAGTGAACTTCTTGAGGATGATCCACGCACATATGCACACCAGTCTTTTTTCTTTCTGTCTACTGCTATGGTTTTTGTATTTGTGCCCAGTTTGTACGAATAAATTATTTTATTTATTTCTATTTCAGATAGACAGACAGAAAAAATCTTCCGATTTTATTTGCATCATTATTTTTGATCCCCTTAACACATTTTTGAAAAAAAGTAAGGAATTTTTGGATTATTCATACTCAACCATTCAGGTTTTTTATGATACTTAAGGAAGAACAAGAAGGGTTTTTATGAAGTATCTAAAAATTCTGACGATGTTAGTTAGTAAGAACTAATTAAATGATGCCACACAGTATCGTCATTGTCATTCAATTTGTAAGGGTTGATAACTTGAAAAGTACCTAACTTAGATGAATCTGATTATCATCTTGCATTTATGGGGATAACCAGAAATTGTTAAAAACAACAATAATCGGGTTTTCATAAGCAAGGTTTGTTATTTACCTTCCTTTTGTATATTGTGGTAATTTTAGTTTAATTTTCCTGTGACGCTAATGGACTTGTTTAATTCTGCAAAACAATAAAAAACATAGAGTCACCTGCGCATTGGCATAATATGACACTATGGTCACTACACCACAGATTTATTAATAGTACTACAAAGCGACAGCAACATTAAACGGTTACTAAAATGAGGCCACCGCCAAAATACGGCTGTAAAAATTAATAAAAACCCAACAGTAGGTACATACTTATACAGTACACTAGGACTCCGTATGTCATGGGTATCAGAAACTACGAGGATCTACCATATACCACAGTACCTACCCAGACCGAGCCGAGAACACAGCCCCGTCGCGACAACGACAATCGAATCCGCGCTTCATGCGTCTCAGCCAATTAATCGCCTGTCTGGCCACCGAGGTCGTCTATTAAATGGCGAACGCTGTTCTCTCCTATAAGGCAAACCATAAAATTACACTGACCAAAGTTCTAGCTCTTAACTTAGTAGGAAGCTTTTCAACGAGATGGTAACGGCAACACCGTCGCATACAGGGATACTGAGAAAATGTTACCAACGACCCAAAGTCTTGCTTCGCTATTTTAAGGAGCTGGGCTGGCTGGGGTAGGGTTAGCACAGGCGGACCATGCACAAAACACCGGGAAGTCAGTGCAGGTCTAACCACCCCGTTTAGAATTAGATACTAACGGCGCCAGTCTTTTGGGCACGCTGCCTGTGGGTGGTTGGCGGTATGAATTCTGTTTCCTACTTGTAGTCGAAGAAAACAGAGTGCATTTCCACTGTTAATAATGGAGGGGCTTATTCTTCAGCCGGAGCCACCACCCTGCCGTTTAGTGTTTATATATTTTTATTTTTGTTTGTAGAATAAGCCCCTTTCAAGATAGAATACTTGATTGAATAAAAATATCCTGCCCCACTCTTCGATCACGAAAACAGCATCCACTGGATGAAAAGACGACCTCATAAATGTTGCTGGGAGCCGTTGGCAACCGCACGAGATAGGTTTAGCAGTGGGGACGTCTACGGCTGCAATGATGGTGACATTTGCACGGATTCTGTTATATTACGGTTCACATTTTGCAGGAAAATCTACACGAGTACTTAAATACTTATTGTAATGTTATAATTATGTGTTATGTTTGTAGCATAAGTTGAACTAAGGAAGTCATGGCAGGCCAAGGCTGGATGATTGTTAGTGACGACGATGAAATGAAATAAACTTGAAGACAAAGGCGTATGGAAAAAAATATACGCTGATGAAAATATGATTGGATTAGATGTGAATAAAATCAGGCAAAAACGCAACAAACAGTCTTAAGTTATAAAGTTGACAACATCGTACAGGATGTATAAGGCATCTCTCGAAAACCTAAAAGATATGGTCAGATGCCGAGGTGGCCCCGTCTGAAGGATAGGCCCCTCCATATATACCCATGGATGTCGTAAGAGGTGACTAAGGGAAAAAAGCTAGTGATGGACCGGGATGATGCGGTCCATCACTAGCTTTTTTCCCTATTTCAACAATGATATAGCCATTAATTCCCAAGTAGGGTAGAATAAAAATTACATACAATTTCAACATTTCATTTAAATTTTGCATTTTTATGGGGCTACCCATTCTAAAGCAAAGGCCTTCTGCAACCCTTTCCAGCTGTTTCTTTTCACATGTCCATGTACCTAGCAATGTCAACAGCAGCTCCAATACAATCACCATAGTAAGTTTATTTTTGTAAGCCACAAGAGGTTATCGGTAATCATGCGATGCGTATTATTTTATTTCTGCCAAGTTTCTGCGTGTTAAATCACAAATTGAAGGCGGGCTTGCCATGGCATGATTCATCTATAGCACCTACTACACTCTATATTGTCTTTGCTTATAGCTATGGGTAGAGCTGGAAAGTTTCGAAAGCCGGAAAATTCGGGCATTTCTCCGATAATCCGAATTATCGGAGAAATGCCCAAATTTTCATTCGTATTCAATACCCATTTGAATAATGACGTAATTACTCATTAGTTTTGAAATTTTACTCATTCTGTTCTTCTTTTCACACCTATTCTTTTTTTTTTCTCTTTTTTATGTATGATTAATGTAATGTACTCACTTGTGTTTTTTTTCTGTTTTTAATGTTTGGTTTATTTCTGTGTCTTCCTTCAGTATTTGTAAAATAATTTTATTTCATCTCATTCATTTTTATTTCACGTGACATATTAATGTATAGGTACTTATCATTTCTCTAACAACCATTCAAAATTGAATTAAAATCTCGACTCAAGTACAAATCAATGCTTGGGTGGTGTCTACTAATACGGGCCTTAGTGTTTACTAGGCGGGTAGGTGGGCCCTTCGTAACGTCAAAGGAAAGGACAAAGTTTTCGGAAAACCCTGAAAAATAACCGCAAGGCCGGAATTCTTAAAACTCTGTCTTTGTGCAAATAACACTAGTAGTAACTGTTGGTAAGCTGCGTGCAAATTAACGTAATGGTATTATGCAATGCAACGACAGCGACAAGGACAACGCCCGCTTATCGTGGTATGAATCGTCCAGCTGATTTACCATTTAATAAATACTTGTGGGTCACCCCAAACTGAGATCTCGCGGTGTCAGGTAAAAGTTGGTGCTACGATGCTCGTTGAGGCACAATTAAGGTAAAATAGAAAATCGCAGCATGATCTAGCATATTCTAACAAATACCCAATCTTACCTGAACTACGAAGTCATTGAAGCTTTACCAAATAGGAGATCATTTTTTGGTTTTGAATATAACTATCGTTGTACTCCAAAAACCTAGAATAATAGTAAAAATCTGAGGTGCTGCCTAGGGTTCTTCAAAAGTTGCGTATATTTTTGTTAAGGGGTCGGCAAAGCGTGAGTGTTCCTCTGGTATTGCAAGCGATAGGCTACGGTAACCACTTACCAACGGTGGGCCTTAGCTTTGTTTGCCACCTTAGATGTATAAAGAAAAAAAGTTTCCAAGGACACTCTTCGTTGGTATCTACAAGGTGATTCATAATATGTTCATAATTTCCAAAAAACGTAGAACAAACTTTATTGCCGATTGGTTGTAGCATAAGCCCCTTTCGGGATGGTATACATGTTATGAATCACCTTGCATACCAAAATGCAAGCAAATGATAACCTGACAAACTAAATACAGGATGACCAAGAAAGAATCAGTGAAACGACAAGTGTAATAAATTGTATGATAAAACCGCTTAAGAAAGTCATTCAAATGTTTGCTGAAAACCGCACGCCATACATCGTTAAATTAAATTACGTAGGTATCATGTAAATTCCTCTTGCCAAATTTAAATTGTACACAGAATCACAAACAGATTTGTGTCAAAATAAATGGTTAAATATTGGTGGATTAGCTACTTATTTCCGTGGTTTAACAGAGGAGTGTTAAGATCCACCAACAAATATTTGTATGTAATCTGTAGGTACTAAGCAAAGGCATTGTTATGAGTGAGCGTCAGGATTGACCCCTCATCATCATCATCACCAGCCTGTTGATGTCCACTGCTGGACATAGACCACCCTGAAAGAGTTCCACGACGAACGGTCTTGAGCCTTTTCCATCCACCGACATCTCGCAACCTTCACTATGTCGTCGGTCCATCGGGTGGGGCCATCCAACACTGCGTCGCTCGGTTCTTGGTCGTCTTTGATTGAGAACCTTTATTCCCCAATGGTTGTCGGTTCTACGAGCTATATGGCCTGCCCACTACCACTTCAACTTGCTAATTCTGAGAGCAAGACCGTGACCTTGGTTCTTCTACGTTTCTTCTTAATGGTACCCCTATGACAATTTATTCTTTGATTATTATTTAATCCGTGCTTAACGTTGTGGTTATTAAATACTATAAATCACCTTTGATATTAGATTATCAATAGAATCAGTAAGTATTGATACAATATTGATTATTCCTGATCTTGTACTATACTTAAATACCAGCTAGATTCTCAGTATAGGATTGTTTTATGCTATCATTATACTAAGTACGTACTGATTACATTAATCTTTTTTAACCGACTCACCGACTTTTGGCCGTGGTGGCCCCGGCTGAAGAATAGGCCCCTCCATATCACTATCCGCGGATGTCGTAAGAGGCGACTAAGGGAAAAAAGCTAGGGGATGGGCAGCAGCGTCCCTCATTTTAAAAAAGATAGCTCTAACTGCGCTCGCCAACCCGCATGCCCAGCGTGGTGAGTATGGGCAAATCCCTCCACATGATAAGGAATTTGCTCTGTCTGTGGGGGAGGCCATGTTCAGCAGTGAATTTCATACGGCTGAAATGATGATGATGAACCGACTTCAAATAAGGTGGAGGTTCTCAATTCAGTTTTTTTTTTTTACTTTATCTCCCCCGATTGTTACATATTTTTTTATTCAATAGGATTTACTTGAAGTATAATGGGTGCAAGGTTTTTTTTTACATTAACGATCAAAATTTCACTGTGTCCATCAAATTATTCATATTTCGTTTCAAGGTTTCAAGATTCTTCAACATTCACATGGAGATCGGAAAAGATGTCTACCTTTGCTTGGGGATAAAGTTATGAGCTTATTTCTTAATTTTTCTTATCTATATTAACATAATTTTCACTTAATTTCTGTCTCATGAAATTTCCCAGAGTAATTTTCTGCTGAAAGCTGAGTGGAGTACCGATGCGTCAGCTTCACTCTGTCCACAATACAAGTACCTACTTATAATACACGTGGTAATTTTCCGGTCGTTTAATTTTCTTTGCATCTTATTACAATGCAAATTGATGATCATGTAATGTTTACGCAAGAGTCCTTTGTTCTAATAACTTGTAACTGGTCTGCAAATGTTTATAATCTTGTGACAGCATTGATGGTTAGTTGAAGAGGTTTTACAGGTCGATCAAATTACCTTCTAATGGTTTCATGGGTAAGGAACCTTGAGAACAAAGTGCATAAACACAATTAAAAAAAACCGTAGCTTAGCCATTTATCTTTAATAGCCGTGAGTAGAATTTTTAATGAAAATAAAAGAAATAATTATATTTGATATTATTTTCTAGATCAGAATGCTGTCACAGTGAGTGGAGTGAAAACATATCAACCACTAAGAATATCAGGGCTAGTTTGTACTCCGCAATTTTATCATACTTTTAATGAAGAAACCGGTTATCTCCTTCATAATATTTCCAATGAAAACTTCCATGCATTATTAGTTCATAGCAGATAAACTTATAAAAACCTACTATACTATTTGTTCGGAGCACGACTGAATCCCGTGATTGAACAGTTTTTAGATCGCATTAGTTTAAGAGCGCCATTGTTGCGTCATACGCCCACGAGAGATGAACATGCGTGACCTTTTTTCATCTTTTACTACGATTTATTGATTTTAATTGAACAGTTTTATTTATTTGACAGGCCTCTTAGCTCAGTTGGTAGTAACTCTGCCTTCTGCGCTAGAGGTCGCGGGTTCGATTCCCGCTCTATACAAACATTTGTGTGATGAACACAGATGTTTGTTCTGTGTCTGGGTGTTAAATATATATGTATTATGTATATCAGTCTCTGGTACCCATAGTACAGGCTATGCCTAGTTTGGGATCAGCTGAGCGTGTGATAGGTCCGGAATATTTATTATTTTCTAGCCTATTTTCTGACAAACAAGCAGACAGACAGTTTTACGATCCCAATTCTTTAGGAAAGAAGGAAACCTATTTATTCTTCCCATAAGCACAAGTTCACTTAACAGGCATAGACAATTAGCAGAATAGTAAGAATTTAATATTTATATAATACCCAGGCAGGCCCAGGCAACATACAAACTAAATTTATTGAAAAAGGTTAGTAGGTGGTACAATATGTACCTGTGCGTTATGAACTTTAGGCACAGTGTTGTTTTTGTTTCTCAAAAACTCATGTATATAATTTTGGGATTTATCGTTTTAAATGGATTTAATTAATTCAAGATAGATTATGTAATTCATACTTATTTTTTTTTATAAAAGTTCTTTCAACTTTGTTAAGTCCTTAAGCTCCAACAACAAGGACGCGTCAGCAATCGTCGTGAAAAAATAGCATTTCATCCTGCATTGTGCCGATACGCACACGCAAAAACTTGGACGCATTTGTGATGCAGTCGCACTGATTGAGTCGGTTTGAGCGAAGCTTAAATCAAAGCGATTGTATCCTATTTTATTTTTGTTCCTTTATTGCTTCTGTAACTTGCTTTAGGCTCTATAAATAGTTTCTAAATTTGTTTATCGTCAGGAAAAATAATATTAGGTATTCGAGACTTTTTATCTAGGTACAATGTGAGCGAAGCTACGGGCACGATTTAGTCTTATTCTTTTGTTTCTTCTCTTTTTAATTTTGCATCTTAATCTTTTGTTACCTAGAGCAGTCATTCATGTTTCAGAAAAGGTAGATAATTACCCTCCTTCTGCGTAGTCGGTAAAAAGTAGAGTACCTCCTGGGTCATTATCAGTTGTCTAGACAAGAACCAGTCTTTGTTTAAAGTTTACACATCGCAAAACAAAACTACCTACCGTATTGTATTACAAGCGGGTTTTCGAATTATTATTTTATTATTATTTTTTTATTCAACTATGGTGGTAAACAAGCTTCCCACCTGTTGTTAAGTGGTTACCGTGGCCCATGAATGCTTGCAATACCAGAGCCATCACACACGCGTTGCTGACTCCGTACACCCTCTCTGGCAACCTTACAGCAGGAACACAACACTATTTGAAACAAATAATGTTGTTTGGCTGAATTGCTATATTCTGTAAGGCGGAGGCATCTAAAAGACAGGCTGCTCCAATTTAGATTTTCATTTTCAAGATTGTTAATACCCTTGTAAAAAACAGTACAACGATCGATGCAAATAATCTCGATAGGATGTATAAACCTAAAATAAGGTATACAAGGTGATTTATAATATGTTTACTATCCTGAACAAGGCTTAATCTAGTAACAAAAATAAAACATATCATTGACAAAAAAAATGGTTTTGCAATATTTATCATCTTCATAAGTAGATAGGTACTAGCTACTATCTAGTAGGAACTAGCTTCCGCCCGCGGTTTCGCTCGAGTGGTACCTACATTCAAAGTAGCCTGTTATGCTATTCTAGGTAAATAGCTTTATCTATTCCAAGTTTCAACGAAATCGGTTGAGCCGTTACGGCATGATTGAACAACAAACATCGAAAAACATCCTCACAAACTTTCGCACGTGCGAGTAGTACCAACATCAAGATTACTACCTGACCCCAAAACAGCAGAGTTTTGCATAGTGTTTTTCAATGAAAAATGTCGAATTACCCAAAATCGTAGAACAAAGTTGATTGCCTATTAAGTGTAGAATAAGACCCTTTCCGGATAGCAAAAATTTATGAATTACCTTATATTAAGTTGATTTTTTTCCCGTGAAGCCTGCTATGCAAAATACGCTGCTATAACAAAATTTCTTGAATAATGTACCACTTCCACGATGCTGATCAAGCAACGCGTACCGTGTCGTAGAAAAAAAACAATGCTGTTATTAGATAACACTGAACCAACGATAAAAAGTGGCGCGTTGCGCAGTGGTGGTGACGCTTCTGCGCATGCCCATACTGCGACCAGCTCTGGCCATCAGCTGACGTCGTCGCCGTCGTTAGAAGGTTCGCGACCTGACGTCATGTTACGTCACACAACTTGCTCGATTAGCCGAAGCCATGTGGAACAATGTCTATACATTGCGCCCATTATTGATTCCTGGATGGTTAGAATATGTTATGAAAATCGATCTTACCTCGAAGGCTGTGTAGCGAACAGTTGCTAGAAAATACCTTTGTTGATTTGGAGAAGTTTCATTGTTTAGGAAAAAACAGACGCGCCTCCAGTAGGCCTTCAGCTTACATAACAAATATTTTAGTGTATGTTCAGCGTAGCGTGAACAAACTTGAAAGAAAGACAGAGCCTGATAAATTTATAGCAGGAGAGTGGAGATACCATGCTTAAGGTAGTGGAATAGAAATATAGAATGAGAGACGAGAACTAAGTAAATAGGTATTAAATTGACAAACAAATATATAGGTACCTATTATTACCTCATAAGCCCATCAAAATGCAGATGCACCTCACACAACACAACCAGCAATAAAAAGCGTGCAGAACCTTATAAGAATTTGAAATTAATCACGAAGAATTGATTTGCTGTGTACTGGAATCGATAGACAAATACACTGTGATAGGTACCATTAGTACAGAGTTGGCGAAAGGAATGGGAGGTGCACGCGTCTGCATATAAAGATAAAAAGATGAAAATGTTTATTGCACTGTCTTAAACTTATACATACAACATTAGAATATAATACCTAGTGGATACGGATAACAATAACATAAAGTTTTCGTAGTAGTGTAATAAGACCTTTGGCTAGACGTTGTTTGAGTTCCTCGCTCTAACTAAGTAGAAACTTGTATATAGCTTATATGGTTGGGCTTATGAGGAATAGGTTATAGGATTAGTACTAAGTAATTGTTTGTCTATTTAATATCTAAGGGTGAACTTCCGCAGTCACGCCAGAATCAATTAACAATCAACCTACTTACTTTTAAACGTTAAATTGAAGCCTTGTTTAAAATTATCCCTATCACTGTTTCTCAGTATGTATTAGGCAACTTTTATGGCAACACTTTAAGCATGTTTTATCTTTTAGAAGACTATTTGACGTGAACTAAAACGCGAAGAGAGGTAGAGAGTTTTGTGATGCAGAATGTTTTATTTCACCAGATGCGTTTTGCGTTCTACATTTCAAGTTTCTGGTAGGAGCGTTGCGGCCGTGGAAGTATTCGGCTTTTGACTAATCAGCGAACAAGTTTGACCAGCTTCTGATTGGCCTGCTCGATGCTTGTTTTAAGGCGAAGGCCAATTTTGCTGTTTATACCGACGTCACACCTTCCACAGAACGAGAGAACATTCTACGACAATATTTGAACAGATTTGAACACATTATTTTATTAAATATTTATTCGTCCATTCGGGTTCACATGAGTATCTGCAAATATGGTGTGTGTACCTATCTAACTCCATCCAAAACATCTGTGTCGCCTTAGGAACCGGTTAAATCCATCTTGAACGTTCTGGAACTTTTAATTTTTTTTTCCCATATTGAAAAGTATCATTCAATTTTCAAAATGGAACGTTACTTCTGCTATTAATTCAGATACGGGTTAAAAACGAATTTCAAAACGGGGTCAATGCATTTATATTTGGCCTCTAGAATCGAATTGGCATTTCACGTTGTGTAAAAAGAGTAAAGGCATATTTTATTCATGTGATACTTGTGTCAATTGTTTAAAAGACTCGCCCAAAACATAAAGTTTAGGTAATGTTCAAAAGACTTGGTGTGATCAATGCAAAATGTTGTTTTATTTCGAACATTCTTAGCAAACGAGTATCACTGTAATGAGGAAATAGCCGTATTTAAATGTCATGCGATATATCTTTGAAACAGGTCTCATAATCATCATAATTCTGGTCAAGTCCACTGCTGAACATAAGCCTCCTCCAAGGGTGCCGCGACGAACTCGTCGCTCCATCGGGAAGGGGAGGGCTTTCAACACTGGGTCGTCATAATAAACACTTCTAAATACTATTATCAGACGTTTGACTAGCACGCAATGCTAGCCGACAATTGCGCAAAGCATGAAGGCCATCACACGGAAACCTGAACCACTTGCAAAGTACCGCTAATTCGTTGATACCGACTGCACATTCCTCTATTCTACCTGTACCTACCTCAGGGTCTAGACAAGATCCATTTTCTAGCGTTAACGCCAGCGGAAACATCAAATTGTGTTGGCACTGTGTTTGGGTTTTAGTTTTATCAAACTTTTTCTACGCTTGTAAACACATAATTGGCTTTCTGCTTGCACTAAGTTATCCAAAAAGTTAATACCGCTGCTGGTTTTCCTACATATAAATAAATAATAATGGCCGTTGTGGCTCCGGATGAAGAACAGGCCCCACCATATTTTTTAATTTTTTTTATTTACTTTTTGTGGCTATGGTGTCACTGCGGCCACAACTGGCCTATTGTGATCGCCGGCCCCACCATATCTCCTACCCGTGGATGTCGTAAGAGACGACTAAGGGGATGGGCAGCAGCGTCCTCTATTTTAACCACGATAGCTCTAACTGTATTCAGCAATCCGCGTGCCCAGCGTAGTGAGTATAGGCAAATTCTCCCCACATGATAGGAAGTCGCTCAGGAGATCTGTGATGAGGCCGATGTTCAGCAGTGGACTTCCAGCGGCTAGAATGATGATGATGATGAACGAAATACAATAAATAAAGGTGTCAAGACACTGCTTCAAAGTTGGTGACTAGATTCCGTTGTCCGTTTTAGGTAAGTTAGCGTGAAAGGAAAATGAAGCGAGAATAACTTGTATAGACCCCGTTCCGATGATTTTTTTTTTAGATTTTTTTTTGTGTTTATATTATAATTTTTAATTATAGCGCATCTCTTCCCTAGGAGTACTAAGTAGAATTGCATTGCGTTCGTCTTCCTAACAAAAATAAGTTGAAAAGGCTTGTATCCGATAGAACAACGGCACCCGTATTGAACCTTCGAACTGGACACAGCAATGGCGCAGTATGATGTAACCAACAAGAAATTCATCACGCGGGCTAAATGCGGGAACGTTTTTTCATGGTTTCCAAGAATTTGTAGGTTATAGAATAAATTCTCTCTCAGGTTTGTTTTCTCTGAATTCTTACTACAACAATTTGAGGCAAACTGGATGCGATCCCGGGACATTTAGATATGAATAACGTTCCCAATGGGCTACCTACGCGCATTCCTCCTATATCTGCGTGTGTTCCTTGTGTACGAATGTCTCGCATTGGTTAATTATTTTCCTCGTACACTTGACATTGTGTCCGTCGGGTCAGAAGGTCCGTTTCGTAATCGCACATTAGAAGAATAATAACCATCTGTTCTGTAGTCTTTCGGCGTTCATGTTGACTACAACATATAAATTGTAGATATTTAGGCTCGTGTTCGTAGTAGTTGTTCTTTTTCGTTCTTAGACAAAACACCTTACAAAACATGATCAAATATGACAGCGATCGGGATGAAAATAACACGAATTTCGATCACGAACCGGGCAACGCAGTGTTGGAAGGCCCCCGATGGCTCGACATTGTGAAAGTTGTGGGAATTCGGTGGATGGAAAGGCTCAAGACCATTCGCCATGAAACTCTTTGGCCTATGACCAGCTGCGGACTTCTACGGGCTGATGATGATGATGATGATATCAGTGAGCATGGCGTGAAATATTAACGAATTCCAAAGTTGGTGTAGACCCAGTAGTAGTAGATCTAGGCCAAGCGGTTGATGTGGGATTTGTTCTTGATAGCTGTGCCTACAGTTCTCGTCAAATTGATGGGGACGAGCATTAAAAACCAGTGACATGAGAAAAAAGACGGTTCACCAAATATTGGCATCGCCACTACCACTGGAGTTTGCGATGCCAATTGAAAGCGCCTATTTGGTGAACCGTCTTTTTTCTCATGTCACTGGTTTTTTAATGCTCGTCCCCATCAATTTGACGAGAACTGTAGGCACAGCTATCAAGAACACATCCCACTTCAACCGCTGGGTCTAGATCTACTACTACTGGGCCTAAACTACTATCTAGCTATACTAGCACAATAATTTTGATTGGTGACCTATTCTGCTATGCAGCTCTTAACTTTGCATAATTGTTGTTATTGTATTTCCATAACCTGAAAACGTATATGTAGATTCCTATAATAAACACGTTCATTATAATTGCTTGAACTTCACTTTGAATCTATATTTTGCTACGTTTCCTTTGTCATTATAAGTGTGTCCTTTGTCTATTATCACTAGAACATTACCTTTTGTCTTTTGAACCTTATGACGAAGACGTGTGTGCGCATGTTACGTTGCAAAAGTATCGATAACGATAGTATTGTGGTCGCGACCATGTCTATAAATGCGATAAAAATTTTAATATTTTTTGGAGGAGGTAGGGCACAGCGAGATTTTCTCGTTCTGAATTGGAGCAGGCCGCCTGGAGAGGTACCTCCGCCTTATAGAAGATCGCAGCCAAATAACATTATTTGTTTCAAATAGTGTTGTGTGCCTGCGGTGAGAAAGGTTGCCAGAGCTCTTTAGGGGGGGGGGAGGGGGTTCGGGGTCGGCAACGGGTGCGTGATGTCTCTGGTATTGCGTATTGTGATGTTTAATACATACTAGGATAGTATTACCTATTTATGGACCTATTAATTATTATTTTTCTCATATTATTACCTACTGCAATGACGTGTAACCTGATTGTTATCAATAAATGAACTCTGAACTCTATTGCAAGCGCTCATAGGCACGGTAACCGCTTACCGACAGGTGGGCCGTAAGCTAGTTTGCCTCCTCAGTTGTATAAGAAAAAAAAAAACTTTTGTCCAAGTTAATAAATTGCAATGACCGACGGATGGCTTTTGTACATCTATAGAAAAAAACCTCTGCATTTCTGTATCGGTATAATTACGCAAATTCATTCTCGCCGCTACCCGTGTTACATAACTAGATTACCCACATAACTACTTTAGATATATGGAGTAAGAAAATACAGCATATTTTAATGTCTACCTGTTTGTGTGTTGAGTCATTAGTATTACTACATTCTTAGGAAACTAGCATGATTTTTAGCCAGAAGTTTCGTTTGAACCTAGCCTTGACTGCCTTGGCTCGATGCTTGGACACATACTTTACTTTTCTAATTCTCTTCAATTATGTATATGTAGGAAATTTGTTTGTGTTTTTAAGTTACAATAAATTTTTCGTTTATATTTTTTTAACTTGGTTGCTTGTTGTGTATCTAATCCTTTCTTGGTCGTCCTGTATTGACCAGTGATTGGTCAGTGACCAGATTGAGGTATGGTGGCCCTGAAAATGGTCTATGACCACCTGAAAATAATATAGCGGAGTTTAACCGAAAAAAAAAATATTTGCCGAAGATTTTAGGCACCAGCGTCATTCGTTCCATGGCGTAGTTGGTATCGTATTGCCGATTCTAGGTGTAGATGCGGATTCAGTTCACACTGGTTCGGGAATTTTGGGTATCATTTAAATTCAATGTAATCCATAAGTGTTACCTACTTTCAGTTTAAAATCAAGAAAAATAATTTAATATGAACTGTCGGTTTAGCGCACGTCGCGATTTTGTTTGTCGGGATCGTGTGGTATAAATAACGAACATTTGATGTATGTTTTGCGCAGTATATTCATCATGTTTGTTTATAACAAACTTCGGAAGTAATTAGCTTTTTCTCAAGACATCGCAAACATTGAACCAAGGAATCCCTTCGCTGATGTCATTTGTTTGAAGGTCCGCCCTAAGGCAGTCACGCATCTCTGTTTATTTTGATGTTCATCTGAATGAACTCAACAAATCAAAAAACAATATTGCCCGTAGTGAATGCCTCAAGAGTACGTATTTCGATCTTGAGGTTCAGCGATACGTTTATTGATGAACTCATTGGAGCTAAGTATTGGTAGTCAAATTGTTTACAAAAACGGTTGTTTAGACTTTTTGGCAGATGCTTTTATTCATGAATAAAGTAGGTTATACATGGTGAATGAAGCAAAAGAGGTATGTCAGGATCGTAGCAAGTGGAAAACCGTGGTCTCTGCCTACCCCTCTGGGAAACAGGCGTGATTTTATGTATGTATGTAACCGGCTAACGCCGGTTACTAACAGATTGTGGTGATTAATCCTATTCACTAACTCATTTAATAATTAATTACCTACTCCTTTAATTACCTAATCATCATCATCATTTCAGCCGTACGACGTCCACTGCTGAACATGGCCTCCCCCACAGACAGAGTAAATTCCTTATCATGTGGGGGGATTTGCCCATACTCACCACGCTGGGCATGCGGATTGGCGAGCGTAGTTAGAGCTAAAACAATTATTTTAATTATCAGCTGTTAAAAAAAACGAGGGACGCTGCTGCCTATCCCCTAGCTTTTTTCCCTTTGTCGCCTCTTACGACATCCGCGGATAGGTAGATATGGAGGGTCCTATTCTTCAGCCGGGGCCACCACGGCCAATATTTAAGTTAAAAAACCGATGTCAGTTGCGCCCGACGCGTTTCTACGCATGCGCGAGCTCACGATATTTTGTACACTCAGAATGATACTGGCCACAACTCAAATAAAAATTATAAGTATAACAAAATAATCCACAAAAATGTTGTTGTTGATAGAGTTTTTAAGTTATATGGGATAAGACTTACAATCGTCTGCGTAACGCCTGAACCGATTTGAATGGAACTTAGTGCATGACCTGGAATAGTATCTAGGTATCTTTTTATACAGGAAACACGCGAGCAAAGCCGCGGATGGAAACTGTTGATGGACACTCCGAGTCAAGTGTACTTGCTTTATTCAAATTGCATCAGATAATTTACATCATCAGTGTGTCAACATTGCGGTGACAAGCCTCCAACAAACAATGTCAAACTGTTGCTGACCTTTCGTGTTGTTGAATGGCTTTGCTAATAATTAACATCAATACACAATACGTCATCACATCTTGTTAATCGGGCTTTTCTTGCCTGTTTGCGACTATTATTCGCTTGCTTGTTGTGTCACTGATTCTTTCTTGGTCATCCTGTATTAGGTCAGTGACGAGGTTGAGGTATGGTGGCCCTGAAAAGGGCATATGACCTTCGGTGAAAGTATCTGTGTAGTGAAAGGATTAAAGTGCGCCTCCTTTCGTGCAAATGTCACATGTTTTCGAATTTTTATGTTCTAGGACATGCCGGTTTTCTCATGATGTTTTTTCCACTGTTTATGAGCATTAGCTCATAATGAAAGTGTGCGCTATACGTAAATTTTCCAAATCAATCATCACGAAAAAAACCCTTGATGCACGACCTGTAGGTATATCGGAAAGAGGGGCCACTACCACCACACCACCAGTGCTCTCGGTTAGTTAGGGAAAAAGCTAGGGGATGGGCAGCAGCAAATCGGTTTTCACAAAGATGCTGTAACTGCGCTAGCCAACCTGTGTGTCACACATGGTGAATATGGGAAAATTCCCCCCACATGACAGGAGTTCGCTCTGGATATCTCTGGGGAGGCCATGTTCAGCAGTGGACACCCTACGGCTGACAAGATGATGATGATGATTTGTTTTATTTATATTACGATAGTAGTGGAAGATAAACTATATCCAGGTCAAGAAACTCAATGTCGCTAAAGATAGATGTAAGATATAGATATAGTATAGTCAGTAGCGGGCGCGATATAATCCTAAAGATGATTCTACAGTGGATTCACGACTCCAGTCGAGGAGAATCATCTGATGATTTCATCAATAAACATCGTGACGTCATAACTTTCATATCAGAATGCTAATCCAGTTAATCTGTGTCCTTAAGTAGTAACCGATAACATCTGTTTGAAGATATATCGATTTTGTTCTATTTTAGGCAATTCGCTGTTTACCCTTATTATATAAGTTACTGGTTTTAATATACACCGATCCTTTATCATTGCAATTCTTATCATCTCTCAGCTGATAGTGTTCAATTACATTTGCATTTTAGTTACTAACGAGTGTGTTATGAATTGGTGAATCAGCTTGACTGATGGAAACGACCAAAGAAAAGACAATATAATAGATAATACGACATACCTATGGTAAATAATATACGAGGTATGAATAAATGATTTATTATTTCTATCCTTAGATCATATACTCTATCTACAGCGAGTCAAGTGTTATTACTCTTCTCATCCCATAAAAACCGGCCATAAGACAATGCATTGCATTCTAATCTCGTACCCTACATTACTATGGTGATAACACCTCTCGCAGATTCATTAGAATTATAAATAGCAAAGTTCCTAGGTAACACAAACTCATTATTAGCTAAAACGTATTTTATCAGTGTTTAATTCATTAACCAAGAATTTGTTGATTGATACACTAACGCACTCACAACTTCCAGGGACACCAGTTAGGGTGGTTGCGCAAATTCGGCCGAGGGTCTCAAAAGGACAAAATATAAATGGGCCTTTTGGGGTCCTGGACCCTGGGTCTGGTAAGGACGAGGGTCCCGAGAACTGGCTTCTATTTGGCCCAACGGATCCAGATTGCCATACAGCGTACCAATGCTTCCGACTGGTAGTGACCTGGATCAATTGAGCTATCTATATATTTTTTGCAACGGTCTTTCTATCGTACTGAACTGTCTTGTGTTTTGTACAATAGATGTAAGTACTGTAGGTATAAGTTCAAAATGTTTATTTCTACTTATTATAATGTATCTACTAATAACACATAGCATCGCCTTAGGGCTTAGGCTTAATCTTTCTCGAGTGGCGACCACGAACCGGACGACGCGACGCAGTGTTGGAAGGTCCCCCACCCGGTGGACCGACGACATTGTTAAGATTGCGGGAAGTCGGTGGATGGAAAAGGCTCAAGACCGTTCGTCATGGCACTCTTTGGGGGAGGCCTATGTTCAGCAGTGGACTTTATCAGGCTGATGATGACGATGATGATCGCCTTAGGGATAAAAAAACCTGTTGTGATGTTATACTGTATTCTAAATAAATAAATAATTTTTTGTGAAAAATTTTATTATTCAGCCAGAATTGTTTTTATTGTAACAAAAGGAGAGGAACTCCGCAATGAATTACAATTGTTGAATATCAGAATAATAAAACAGTAGGTACTTATCGTCACATAATGTAAAAATGCTTTGCTTAAATATTAAACTCCGTAGAATTTCGAAAACAATGGACCCTTGTTCGATGTATCATTTCATCAACCTAGGTACTAATGTGTATTTTGGTTGGTAGAAAAATACTTATTGCAAAATGTTCAAATTATGATGTACTATGTAAGTACATTATGTGACGGGTAATAAATTATTTTCTTTCTTTCTTTCTTTACATAATATTACAGAATCATCAGAAAAGGCAAAAGGTCAGACCTAACCCTAAGTTAAGACAACTGTCTAATATTGCAGGACTGTTTTGTACGGATCGTCGCTAATGGATGTGTTGTTTGTTCACCCAGCACAATTTGTCGGGATTCTATTTTGATTGGCCGAAATGAATAGACGGCAATGATCGTGTGTGAAGGTACCACAGAACAACCAAACTGAATATTTAGGTGCATACTTATTCATCCGCCTTTAGATATAGGTTCGTTTTCATTGCTTCCATATCCAGTATTCCATATATATTCGCATAGCAAAATTTATTTTGTAGGATAATTCTTTTTCGTTTTATGAAACCCTTATTAAGGCATTTTGGTAACAGAAAGAAGGAAGTGAAAAAGTCCGAAATTGACACCCGATGGACCGATGACATTGTGGGTTGCAGGAAGTCGGTGGATGGAGAAGGCTTAAGACCGTTCGTCGTGGGACTCTTTGAGGAGGCAGCGCAGCAGTGGACTTATTCAGGCTGATGATGATGGTACTAGAATCGGGTAGCAGGACCTTCCTACTTAACGTTTACGTCCAAGAGATACGTGTCGAATGTATCCCTTAGACGAACACACTACCGTATTCCCCTATCTGATTCAGGTTACTCTTCCAATTATATGATACTAAATATATAAACACGCGTGATAGTTGATTGGGCACGACGCATCTTATCTTTCCTTTATCTACTGCAGATAGACGGAGCTCTTGAAATTGTGTAACTACATGATTACAGGTCTCAACTTTTAGTACGAAAGAGCTGCTACATCAATGTTTTTTGTTTTAACTAGGTACTCATTATCTTGCATTTTCTGCCTGACTGAAAAACAATGTTTTTGTTCTGAGATGACCGTAGGATCTACGTAATCGAAAACATTAATTTCGGCACTTTAGTAATGCTGAAATTTTTAGTAGCGAAAAACGTACAGAGCCCCTAGTCTACAAATTCAGTGAGCTCTTACTTCTCAATTTTAGAACGTGAAAAGTGAATAGATTACCGTTTTTGTATGGTGTCACGAAAACACCTACAAGAACCAGTAATCTATTCACTTTTCACGGTCGAATACTGAAAAGTTTCTCCTACAAAAAGACCTCAGATTATAGAATTTCCTTTGTGCTAGTCTTTCAAATTTCTTCTCACTGTGTGCATAGTACAAAAGCATCGATTATGGCCACTTGCCAAAACTCTAGTTCGAGGCTTGTCTAAGTAGCTGTGAGTTCATATAATTTGATGCAGTTAGCTCGTGTAACACACATTGCATGCGATTCCGATAGCAATGAAGCAACATCTCAAATACCATTACAATCATTAGACAAAATCAAGTCTAGTTGAAAGGCACGTGGCTATCAAATGGCAATAAGGAGACAACTCAACAGAGACTCAAGGCTAGTTTAATTCAATAATGCTGTTGCCGAGTCAGAAAACTGCATGTGAGATTGCGCATTGATAACAATCTAAACATATTACGCCACGAGCTGTTAGTATCGAGTTACCCAGGTCTGAAATGTTGATTGAGCATATTTATTTAAGTATTCAAGGTTATTTATAATATAGCTATCCTGAAAGAGGCTTATTCTACACCCAATTGGCAACAAAGCTTATTCTAAGACTATTAGAAATTCAATACTTTTCATTGAAAAAAGTCCATGTAATAAGATATTTTTTAAAAAAACTGAAAACCGACTTCTGACGACCTGAATATTTACAAGATTAATACCAACCTCTTTTTTTTTGTTATCAACCTCTTTGCATTTTGCTTACCTACTGGGGATGACACTGGCCACCAACACTTTTGAACAAAAAACCAAAGTATCTAAGTATGACATTCATTCATCATAATTAATAACTCATATGGTACTGACTGACTGACAGACAATAAAACGTGCTGGTTTTATTCTCTTTGACAATCAACGCAGAGCCTAACCAAAAGTCCTAAGAGTAGGTATGAAATTTGCAGGGTAGCATCCTGTTGTAACGTATGGGTGCACAGAAAAGAATTCCCGACACACAACCCCTAAGGTTAAAGTTTATGTAAAAATAGCAGCAACCGAACGAAGTCGCGGGGATAACCATACCAGTCGACAAAAAAAAAATTCGGCAAGTCATGATTTCAAGAGATGATGACGTTTTTTTAAGTTTTACGGGACAAGTAGCAATCCATCAGTAATTTATTATTATATAGGATCATACTCTATACACCAGCGAAAGAATTATCAAAATCGGTTTAGTATTGGAGGAGATATCGAGTAAAATACACAAAAAAAAACAGCTGACTTGAGAACCCCTCCTTTTTGAAGGTTTAAATTCAGCTGTATTGGGGTCAAATCGGTTCAAATTATTCAGCTGTTTTAGTTAGTAATCTAGATGTCGAACTTAACGTTTGATAGGTTATTATGAAAATGATAAAAGACCAAAAACATGTAACATGACAAAGTTGGAGAAAGACCTGAAAAAAAGTATGATATTTTTTTTCTGCTAATATTTATTCTTTTCGTTAATAGAATAAGCCCTTTTCGGGATGGTTTACATAATATTTTGAACCATCCTGAGATCTGGGTAATCCAACTGAACTGGGTATATATTATACATATTATGTAGTTAGCTTAGTGACGGCTATATCGCAAACAGATAGTACTGTTATTTGCGTTCTAGACCCAAATCATACGATATGTATTTCCCCAAGCCGTCTGTATAAATCGATAGTCGAGCGCTTTCCTCGTCTGAAGTGGGGTTTCGAGCCCACGGACATATAAAAAACTTTCTTGTTAGACTTTATTGATCTTGTTTTAGCTCACGCAAGTTAGGATACCTACCTATTGAATTGGCATACATAGATTCCATGTTTTCTGCTTTGTGATACTCATCGATCCTTGTCTGAGCGTATTTAACTAGTTCCACCAAAAGTTTTGTGTTTATTAAAGACTTGCACGCGGAAGCTTGCATTTTTAGTGAGTAGTAATGTGTAACCTTCTCGATTTCACTTGTTAATATACCAAATTTAAAAAACAGACAACTAAATCTTCAATCAGCCTTGAATTGTGTTTGGGTTTCTTTCTAATAGGAGTTTGTATAAGTCAATAATAAGCTATTGAAGCTATAATCGCTACTTCAAAGCGCCAACGCGCAGAAAAGTATTTCACAATTTAGATTACGTTTGATTTCGATACTTTTGCCTGCGTTGCAGCTATATTTGCCTCATTGCAATTGTTATCTAGTTCAAAGTCTACAGCAGGAATTCAAAAACAAAACAAGAAAATTAAAGAAAAATTAATTTATTAAATAACCATAAACTTACTGAGAATCCCATACACGTTCAGCCCTATAATCTATATGTACAGTACGGGCTGCTATGTCTATATGTACATCGCGTCGGGAACAGGCTTCGATCACAGATAATGCAAATTTGTTCTAGATGGGTGCTCCAACCTCTTCTTGATACGACCTCGTGAGGTGTGCGGCGGCGGCAGTGAGCTGGCGAAGCGAGCGGCGCAAGCCGCGGAGGTGGCGTCTGCAAGCAGCGGCTGCGCGGGCAGCAGACTCTCTTTCGTCTTCTCCCTCGATGCCAGAGTCACCGGCGGCGCTGGACGCATCGCTTTCGGTGTCACTCAGATCTGAGACTCTTCTCCCCCTTTCTACCTGTTCCTCCGAATCGCCAGACCAGAGCAGCTCGTTCTTGAGATCGTTTAGCATGGCGAACATGCTGAAGGGATCGTCGTCACCCTCCTGCTCGATGTTCATGAGGCGGCTGGGGATGAGCACGGTCTCGTCCATGTTGTTCACCATTTTGACAAACTTCTCCATGTCATTGAGGATGCTCTGCTTTGAGAAATCTGCGCCGTCATTGCGGGCGATTTTACGCAGAGTGTTCCTGTAACAACGAGAAATTATTGTTAGGTTTTGCTATATGAAACCACAAGACATAGGTGGAAAAAAGACGTAACATTTAAATATTCAAAAAATCTCTGCTAATTTCATCAATAAATGTGCACTTAACAGTTTCACCGCCAATTGATTGATATAATGATTTTAATGCCATCGCTATTTTACATTACAAAATAATAATAAATTAGCATACAATCAATAGTCGTCAATGTTTTGGAATTGACATTGGAATATATATTGAAGTATTCAGGTACATACTGGTACACATAGGTATTTAAATATAAGTGAATAAAATAGTTAACTATTCCAAGTTATAATTTTTTAATCATTCGATATGTAAGTAAGTATTCATACATTTGATAAATATAATAAATAACCTGTTAGCTTGAAAATTATCTAAAACTGGTTGTGTTAAAATAATTGATTTCAATGTGGTCTTTCATAAACCTTCTTATTGAACTGATCTAATAAAATTCGCTAATAAAATATACCTAACGGTAGGTAATAAGTACATACCAAACTAATACAGTGAAATTTTTCGTAGCTGCACATGTATAATTATATATTAAACTACGAGGATATGTAAGTTAAAATAAGTCAAGATGCATTAAAGTAGATAACCCTTTCAATGTAGGTAAATAATTCATAAAATGATTGCAATACAATGCATGAGTATTCAAAATGATACCGGTTTTGTAACATTTATATAAGAAACTGATTTGATAACTCGTAAGGCCAAGTTTATAATTATAACTTGTATTGACAAATCTATAATTATCCTCAAAAATGGGCAGACTGGTACGATTAAGCTAATATACACCTACCGAGCCGATCATATAGTTGCTAGGTAGTATCGAGTATTAGTCGATAGGATCCTAACATGACGTCTTATTGCCATTCAAATGCGTGACAGCCCTATTTTACACGAATATGAAACACAAATCTTTGAGACTGTCAACTTACGTCACCACTTAAACAAAATCGCAAAGCTGATGGTACGGGGGAGTTCGTACAAAGAGTACAAAAAAATAGTACCACCTCGGTAAAAGTATAAATGTAATAAATAGTCTGGGTACTGTTCCTGGCCTCGTTGGTATAGGCAAATTCATCTAAACTGCTATTACCACTTATTTTGAAGTGAATCTATTCCTATATCTTAACAGATAAGCAAATAATCTATTCATAAGTGGTAGCTGGTGATTCTGTCAAAACAGTTTAGTGTATTACTTAGAAGAGAGTATTTGTCATGAACTGATGAATCAGTGCCATAAAAACTCTGTTCGTTCAATGTTATCTATAGATCTGATTAACTAGAAGGTGATACGAAAAGTATTTCAATATGGATAGTCTTAGCTAGTAACTTAA
The DNA here is from genome assembly GCA_947579855.1 of Anticlea derivata. NCBI lineage: Eukaryota > Metazoa > Arthropoda > Insecta > Lepidoptera > Geometridae > Anticlea > Anticlea derivata. The sequence continues at coordinate 10,608,607 of OX388259.1, read as the reverse complement.
CGATGTCTAGCCTGAAATGGAAATTATCGTTTATTAAATGCTCATATTCCTCATTCAAGGATAAGAAAACTCATACACGCACGATGCATAAAAAATCTCAACATGATTGTAGACTGTTGAAGTAAGATGCGTATTGATTGCTCGAAATTCAAGGTTTCAAGTTGAAGATCGGCCAACCTTGAATCTAGGTAGGTATATGTTATGTAAGGAGAAGTTGCTCATTCACTCATCAAGAAATCTTAGAAACCATAGATCTTACAAAGTGTGAAAGCCTTTTATTTTCTAAGCGCTTTTTTTTTAAGCGATTTTTTTTCTGAATGGGTGAAAAGGGAGTTATCAAATATTGTATACATTTTTTTCCTTGAAAGTTGGACTCCTGCGAAGCCGGGGCGTGTCAGCGTTATTTATACCTATTAATTAAGTAAAACATTGTAAAACAAACGCTTGCTGTGTTTGTATTTTAACAGAATGTTTAGAAATTACCATTGAAGTGGGGTCAAAGTATGTTCAAAGGTTGCCTTGATGCAATGTTTTTTTCTTGGCGTGTTTTGACTCACACATCCCAATATAATGTTGTAAACTTACATATGTTTTACAATACAATGTAAAACATGTGTATACTTACTTACATAATAAGTATACAAAACTTTTGAAAGCACAACTATGTGCTCCAATTCATTTGAAAATTTTGGGAGAGACTAACTGGTTTACTGACCAGACCCAAACAAAAAATGATAAGAAAAAACTGCTAGCTTTCTTAACCTATTCAAATAAGGATTATCGTATGTCGTGAATAAGTAAGCTTACAGACCAAAAGGATAAGTTATCTATTCTTATAGTTTATCCTGTTTACATTAAAATTAATAGTATGTTCCTTAGCCAGGAATGCAGTTGTAACATCAAGTTACTCAATATAGGTAAAAATTGAATGGTATTTTTGGTGAGTCACCGCTCCAGCACGCACGGTCTGCGCACGCCCAAAAGCCGGGATCAGACTAACCTTATCGATGCTACGAAAGTCATGTAACACCCTCAAAACATTAACACACAACATTCTTTAACATTTCTCTTTCGTCACAAAGCAGACACCTAATGAAAGACTAGGTAGGTTCTAAATGTGAAAGGCTACCATCACGCCACTCGGTTGACTGCTGCGTCCACTTGAACATTATGACCGGGCAATAGGAGGGGCACTTGATACAAGCACACATGATTCAAATGCATCACACAGCACACATCACACCACAGGCCCACTAGGACGCTCAGGGACCGCAAGCAGGCAAGACATTATAGACACGTTTCGTACCTGCTGGTTTCCAATTTGCTCGATATGTCGGTGTTGAAAGACATCTTCTTGTGTTATTTAACAGATTTAAATATCACTGAATATTCACACACGCCCTGATTTTCGATGACACTATTATTCAAATGACGTTTGCTTTTGAGCAACGACGCGACTGACACGAACGGCCTCGGTGTGGAAACGAAAGAAGCAATCGACGAGCGCACGACACGAAGCGATTCGACGTTTGCTAGAAGGAGGGGAGCGCCCTCGTATTTATATGACTCGATCATACGATGCGGGGGACGCGAACTTTGAAAATAATCACCGTGCTGTTGATTGAAGCGTTGATACCTACGATTGGACATCAGTATAAACAAAACAAACCCTCTGTTTATTTTCAGTTAACGTTATCTTGGATGTTTATGTCAGAAATGTATTTTTCTCGGGAATTATCCGTTGGGGCCGGGCGCGTCCCACAAGAGTCACACCATATGCGAGTCCTCTCATTGGTCTATTCGAAGGTGGTTCGTTGATGATTGGGTAGATTTGCGCGGTAACTTTCAAACTGAATTTACATAATTCGAACTGGTGCATAATGTAAACAGACGGACGTGCCTCTTTTAATTTCCATCCATTGAAAAGACTATATTGCGAACAAATTATAAATAAGTTGTAGAATCTCCTATAACCGATATCGAAGATAACTTTGTCATTGTTGTTTTAATTAATAAGATAAAATTACTTGGTAGGTATCTATGTTTGTAGACGCATAAAGTTAGTATGTTTGTCATCATCATCTCCCTGCCCTTATCCCACTTCATGTGGGGTTGGCACAACATGTTTTTCTCTTCCACTCCCCTCTATCAGCCGTCATATCAGTATTCACTCCTTTCTTACTCATGTCATCTTTCACACAATCTTTCGATCTTTTCTTTGGTCTACCTCTTCCCTTATATCCTTCCACATTCATATTTAACACTCTTCTATGTTGAAGGGTTGGATTACTCCTGGCTCCTGCGGTTCAGCTAGGCTCCACGCAGTACCCCTTAGCGCAGGGGCGTACTCAGGGGCCGAACTCTGGATGCAAGGAGGACGCTACAATGTCATTCATTCATGTCATTCTTCCCTCTGCATGACATGCCCATATCACGCTAACATTTTTCTCTTCAACTTCTCAGTCACTAGCGCTACTTTCAAACTTCCTCTGACGTCTGAAAGTTTGTATGTTTGTATTATATTTTATGAAGATATGTAGTTTAAGATAGCCGTGTAGTGGGAGTTAAAAATGTTGGATTACCAAAAGTCGTAGAACAAACATTATTGTCAATTGGTTGTAGAATAAGCCCCTTTCGGGATGGCATACAATTATGAACCACCTTGTATAGTGGTCAAATCATAAATTTTCCTAGGGAACAATAAAAAACAAAGGTATGACAAAGGTGTTTTTTTAGTTTGTAATTACTATTTTATTATCTGTGGCTAATTAGTGAAAGACGTAGGTATACAATTATTTATGATAAATTATTCAATAGGCACACCTCATTTCTTTCACTAACGTAATAAGGTGAGGTGATAGGTCAGAATAAATAAAACGAATGGTACCTATACTTACAGCATTGTCAACAGTTACCAACTGCAGTAACTACACCACTGTCCACTACCACATAGTGCATGGTTAGTCTAACCATCGGTTACGTTTTCAGCTTGCTTACTTGTCGTTCTATGATTCTTTCTTGGTCATCCTGTATTAGGTCAGTGACCAGGTCGAGGTATAATGGCCCGGAAAAGGGCCTATGTCCGTTCGGTGGATGAATATTTCGTGCACAATGTTTTGAGCTAATATATGAAGACGCTTACTTTTCGTGTCACTGCTTCTTTCTTAGTCATCCTGTATTAGGTCTGTAACCAGGTTGAGGTATGTTGGTGCTGAAAAGGGCCTATGACCGTACGACCGTCGGTAAACGAATCAATCAGTGTTTTGAAAGGATTAAAGTGCGCCTCTTAGAGGCTCCTTTTGTGCGGTGTTTTCACAAGACGCATCACGCACAAGTTGCCGACCCCGAACCCCCTTCCCCCTAAAGAGCTCTAGCAACCTTACTCACCGCAGGACCACAACACTATTTGAAACAAATAATGTTATTTGGGTGCGATCTTCTGTAAGGCGGAGGTACCTTCCAGGCGGGCCGCTCCAATTTAGAACGAGAAAATCTCGCTATGCCCTACCTCCTCCAAAATGCTTGCTTGTTGTGTCACTGATTCTTTTTTGGTAACCATACCTCATACTGGTAACTGACCTAATACATTATTAAGTCAGTGATCAGTATGAGGTATGGTGGCCCTGAAATGGGCCTATGACCGAAAGTGAAAGAATCAGTGTAGTGAAAGGATTAAAATGCGCCTCTTAGAGGCTCCTTTCGTGCACAGGGTGTGTGTGATAATGTATACGGTAAACTGCGGTTAACTAAGTCATTTATATTCTAATGGTGAACGTAGACTAATTAAAATACGTAATTTATGAATTTTCATTTTGTTGTTGTGTAGGTAAGTAAGTACACTCGGGTCACCTCAATTTTTGATTAATTTATTGAACTAAACTTTAACAAGTTGCAAAACAATATCTACCTATAGCTATCGTTTCCCTTGTTTATGTGCTTGTGTTTTTATTAGAGACTACCTCAGTGGCGGAGTGGGCGAGTGCGCGTCTGAGACGCAAGGGATGCGGGTTCTCTGCAATATATCTGCAAATATTTGTTTAGGGTCTGGGTGTTGTGGTACCATGGTACTCACTCGTAGTTTCTGATACCCACAGGGACTCCTAATGTAGGGTCAGAACTATGTATGTCAACTATGAATGTTGGGTGTTATTATTATCTATTATTACATATTATAATTTATGAAGTGCCAGATTTCACACGATTCTTATTGTTTTGAGCTCTTTGTTATGCGCAAAAAAATATTAAAATATTCTAACATAACAATTTATAAGTCTTAATGATGTATAATTGTAATTGTATATCAGCGTCACAAATAAATATATTTTCTTTCTTTCTTTCTTTTTTTCTGATGCTGGTATCCGATCCATAGCCTTTGGATCCGAACACGGCATCTGCACCACAGAAAGTTATAGGTTCAGCTATTTTGTGATTTAAACCATAGAATAGCTACATCTGCAACGGCTGGAGTCGTCTAGAGAGACGAACTTCAAGTCGTACTTGCTGAAGGTGCCTGCGAAGCTTCGCGATATGTTCCTCTCTCCCGACTTCTGGCCTGCAGGAATAGTTTTCCGACGCTATAGGGATGCGCCAAAGAACAATAAAACCTAATATTATATGCAAGTGTGAATATTACATGTATTTTAGTTTTATATATGTATCCTGTATTTGTACATGTACTTTGCTGTATTGCCTGAAATAAATGACTTAATAATAAATAATAATATATCTATGGGCCCTGTATTTGTACATGTACTTTGCTGTGTTGCCTGAAATAAATGACTTAATAATAAATAATAATATATCTATGGGCCCTGTATTTGTACATGTACTTTGCTGTGTTGCCTGAAATAAATGACTTAATAATAAATAATAATATATCTATGGGCCCTGTATTTGTACATGTACTTTGCTGTGTTGCCTGAAATAAATGACTTATTAAGAAGAATAATAAAAGACAGATGGTACGCAATCGATAACCGCTGATGATGGTGATGATGATGCAAAAGAGGTCGTCAAACTCGGTGGATAAAAGCTAGATAGTCCTAGATAATGCTAGATAGCTTGTGCCCGCAGCGTCGCTCGTGCACTACCTACATAGATTAAAGGTACCTACCTACCTTCAGTTTTTTTTCAGTTTTTAACAGCTGCTGGGCTTTGTGGTGAACTTTAAAGGCCCTGTAAAGGGGCTCCACAAATAAAGTGGCGATCACAATAGGCCAGTTGCCGCAACCATAGCCACAAAAAGTAAAAAAAAAAAAAAAAAAAAAAAAAAAGGTACCTAGCCTATATTTAATTCTAAGAGCTCAGGTAAAAAACTCTATTTATGCCAAGTTTCATCGAAATCGGTGGAATCATTACGGTGTGATTGAACTACAAACATCCTCACAAACTTTCGCATTTTTTATATTAGTTGGATTCAAAGTTTCATCAAAATCGGCTGAGCCGTTACGGCGTGGTTGAACCGCAAACATCCAAACATCCTCACAAACTTTCGCATTTATAATATTAGTAGGATTTAAAGTTTCATCAAAATCGGCTGACCTGTTACGGCGTGGTTGAACCGCAAACATCCAAACATCCTCACAAACTTTCGCATTTATAATTATTAGTAGGGTCGTCGTGTGTAATCAATGGTTTTCTAATCTTCTGTTGTCAAGTCAACATATTATTATTGTCCGGTGGGGGTAAGGTTATCCAAACAGCTCTTATCATAATTGCTTTTTAATACACGCAATATTATCACTCATTTCTATCACACCCACTGCATGAGGGAACACGTCACAGGTTATTTGCGAGAGCTGAATATTATCTTTTTTTTTTTTTTTTTTTTTATACGAAATAGTCTAACCTTTGACCACAATCTCACCTGGATGTTAAGTAATGATGTGGTCTACGGTGTAGCACGTTTGCCTAGAAGAAACTAATTCACTCTGGTCTTGAAGACACCCAAATTATAGGTATTCGGAAACACAGACGCCGGCAACGAGTTCCACTCTTTGGCTGTCCTACTTTGTCTCTTTGTGTTACTACTAACATAAACTAGCTTACGCCCGCGACTTCGCTCGCGAGGTACCTATGAAGATAAATAACCTATATGCTATTCCAGACTAATCTATATCTATGCCAAATTTTATCTAAATCAGCCAGGCTATTGCGTAAGCGAAATGGTAATGGAGATCGCAATTTTATGGATGATTTTATAAATTTTAACGACATCTGATGTTTTTCAAACATGAAAAGGAAGAAGCTAAAGTCTTAAAGTTTTCCCTTGTCAAGTTTGGAACGTTTTGAATGTTGCTAAGATTGTTAAAATTACCCTCAAAGTTACTTCATTGCCATTACGCTTACGCAATTGCACCACTGATCGGCCGCTTGGGCGTGATTGAACCACAAACATACAAACATCCTCACAAAATTTCGCATTTATAATATCAGTAGGAAGTAGGATGCGAAAGTTTGGATGGATGTTTGTTACTCAATCAGGCCAGAACGGCTGAACGGATTTGGATGAAATAAGGCACAGGACAGATTATAGTCTGGCACATAAACTACAATAAGTAAGATAAGGCCGCCCATTGTACGTAATATTTTTATTTTGTTTCTCCCTTTTTTTAATATCTATCTCTGTGTACAATAAAGAGTTTATCTATCTATCTATCTATCTACAATTATCTTCATAGGTATCACGTGAGCGAAGCTAGTACTAACAAAATACATCGTTAGTGTGGTTTGTCTGATGTGATGAACAATGTGTACGCTTCTTCAACAAGGTCCCAAGCGATGTATCAAAGTTATCAATTAGCAAATTCATCAATCGATTAAAAGCTTAATTGTGCGAAAACTTTGTAATAAATCTTATTACAAAATATCCGTCTATTTAAAAGAGAAAAAGCTTTGGACTGAATTATGCTCTATCTCGATAACTATAAAGGTGTAAAACTTAAAACTTACACCTTACAAATGAATTTAAGATGTTTCAAAATAATCCATGCGATTTCAATGAATAAATGAGTATTGAAGTTGAAGATTTAGGAGGAAGTAGGGCACAGCGAGATTTTCTCGTTCTGAATTGGAGCAGCCTGCCTGGGTAGGTACCTCCGCCTTACAGAAGATCGCAGCCAAATAACATTATTTGTTTCAAATAGTGTTGTGTTCCTGCGATGAGTAAGGTTGCCAGAGCTCTTTTCGACCCCGAACCCTCTCCCCCCCGGAGAGGGTTCGGGGTCGGCAACGCGTGCGTGGTACCTTTGGTATTGCAAGCGCTCATAGGCTACGGTAACTGCTTACCAACAGGTGGGCTGTATGCTTGTTTGCCACCTCAGAAGTAGAAAAAAAAAAATTGTGGCACCATAGAAAACCAGGGCCGCAGCAGCTCCACTGTGCTATGCGGCACCAGCGACCGTTTTTGTGTCTAGTTTTTAAGCTTATTTTTTATATGTTCCAATATTTTTTTTATTTCTATGTCTATAAGTTGAAGCAATTTGAAGTTTAGCATCATTCAGAGCACTTGCTTTGAATACTAGCCGGAAAAACATGGTCAACAAGTTTGTTTTCATTACCATTGACGTATTGTCAGACATGTTTTTGTAGCATTTGGTACAGATCTATTATAATTGCACGTCATACTTCCATATACAAACGTAGCCACAAAGCTTCTACGTCAGAACTCTGAAAAACTTGAACTTTGAATAGGTACATACATGTTTACATTATCTATCAATAAACGTTTAAAAAACAAAAAAAAAACTTCAGGTGAAGAAAACAATGTGAAGACTATTATAGTGACCGTTAACACCACTGAAATGTTATAGAAAAGCACAAAATATACGCAATTTCGTTTACTTGATGACTTATTTTTTTCATTTATTTTGATTTAAAAACCAAACAACTGAACCTATTTTGATGAAATTGCTATGGGAATTTAAAAGTACATAGATAATGCTTTCAAATAAAAAATAATAATTTTCCAAATCGGTCTATAAGGTCCTTGTCGTCTCCGTATTTTAAAACATCGGAAAGATTTCCGGTCGGAAAAGTCGGATTTTCTCTACCCAGCTCTAAAACCGTTTCGGAATGAACATCACTGATGTTTTTAGAATAGAATAGAATATAACTTTAGTACACCAAAAGAAAAATACTCAATCCAGGAAAAAAATAACTTTAAAATAGTGTGACAATAGGCGGCCTTATCGCTAAAAGCGATCTCTACTAGGCAACCTTTGGATGGGCAGGATATACTTACTAAGTAAAAATAGGACAGAGGTGCGCATAACAATAATAAGTTTTTATGTCTTGTTGTCTTTTTTTTAATGTTATACGGAGGCAGACAGGGTTACGGCCCTCCTGATGGTAAGTGGTTACCGTCGCCTATTGACATCAGCAACACCGGGAGCATTGCTAATGCGTTGCCTGCCAAACCCCTCCCCCCCTAAAGAGCTCTGGCAACCTTACTCACCGCAGGAACACAACACTATTTGAAACAAGTAATGTTATTTGGCTGCGATCTTCTGTAAGGCGGAGGTACTGACCAGGCGGGCTGCTCCAATTTCGAGCGGGAAAATCTCGCTGTGCCCTACCTTCTCCTGTCTTACTGAGACGAGCGACATGAAAGCGAACGCAGTCTATATCTGTAGTGTAACGTTGCGCGTTGAAATCTTTCGTAGTTCGTAGCACTCCCAGCTTACGTAGCACTTACCTGTGTATACAAGGTGATTCATAGTATGCATGCCATCCTCGAAAGAGGCTTATTCTATGAACAAAAATAAAGGCCAATGGCGGAAAATGCGCGTTTTTTTTTTCATCTTTATTAATTAGTAAACGTACAAGACGTTCGACATTAAAATTGAGTGAGTTCGAACAAATTTTACCTCAAAAAGGAGATTTTTAGCACAGAGCTTTTTCAACGAATAGGTAATGTTAAGTTGTTTCAAAAGTAGTAGAACACTTTATTGCCAATTGGGTGTAGAATAAGCCCCTTTCGGGATAGCATACCTACATATTATAGGTTCATAATTAATTTTGTAGGTATTATTTCAAAATCCTCATCACCATCTTTGTTATAAACAGTTTTCTGATCACTGAAATCATTTTGTCCGTCCTAAAAGGCATACTAAACTCTCGTACCTACGGGAGTTTAGAATGTAAAGGCGTTGTTCTAGAAGCGGTAAGCCAATTGAGGTTGGTAAGGTCATAAGGTCCCTGACCTTAAATTAACTTCTTTTCACCTCAGCTTGTGGTCGACGTTCTGTATATTAAACCGGGTTTGGTGATAATCACTAGCCATGGGCCATGACACGCCATAAAGCTTTTGGCCATGTGTATGTACCTATCTGTTATTATATAATTAACTATTGGTCTTATAAACAAGCTCAAGGTCGCGCAACGGGCTATGGAGAGAGATATGCCCGGAGTTTCACTGCGTGAAAAAATCCGAAATGAGGAAATTCGTAGACGAACTCAGGTCACCGAGAATATTACCGGTATACGAGAAGCTTTCAGAATTAGCAAGTTGCAGTAGCAACGTAAATACTTCATTACCGAAAAAAAAACGAATACTTAGGTATACCAAGACGCTGGAGTATTAGATTAAATATTATTTCTGTATTAAAGTATTTCCATTTTTTACTGCGTGACCGAAATAAACTGCGTGCTATTTTTGTGACTCAAGAACAAAAATAACCATAGATACCTACGCATTGAAAAACCCAACAAAACTGGTTATATCTATTTTATCTTGTTGACAGTTTTTTATAAGTAAAGAACCGGAACATATCAGTTATTTTAGGCCATTGCTAGTTTAAAATGAATACGTCCCCTTTGACCGGTTCTGAGTGCGGATAGTGAAGAACACGCGACCTGTGACAATTAATGTAATGATTGATCACGAATTTGGTCCATGTAAAGAATATCTTTAGTAAAGTTCAAAGCATGTTGCCAACAAGTCAATGTGCCTCAGGAGTGCAGAAGATAGTGACAATCACGCGAACTGCGATAGTTGTAGTGTTTTTGTGGACACGAAATTGGTTAGTGTCAATATTGTCCGCAGTAAGGTGACTCATAATCATCACCATCAGCTTGTAGAAGTCCACTACTGGACATATGCCTCCCCAAAGAGTTCCATGACGATCGGTCTTGAGCCTTTTCCATCCACTGACTCCTGCAACTTTCACATTTCGTCGGTCCATCGGGTGGGGGATGCTTCCAAGACTACGTCGCCCGGTTCGTGGTAGCCATTCGAGAAACTTATTTCCCAACGGTTGTCGGTTCTGCGAGCTATACTGTCATCATGGATAGTCATCACTGGCGACAGGCACTGATTGAACAGGCATTATCACGAGCCACTGTGATCTCAAGCTACATACAGTGGCCTCTGTCGCGGCTGTCTTCAGCACAAAAACACTGGAGCATGTTGTACTACATTCCACGGCCGCTAATGTAGCAAGCTACAAAACGGGACTGCAGGAGGTGATCGGGCCCTGCTCCTCTTCTACAACATCAACGGGGACTCTCGAAACAATGTTGCCACCAATCCATTTAAACGTCCATCTTTTTTGTCAACTTTACCGTCCACACTGCATGTAGGTAGGTAGGTACCTATTCGTATTATTTATTTACTTTTTGTGGCTATGGTGTCACTGCGGCCACAACTGGCCTATTGTGATCGCCATTTTATTTGTGGAGCCCCTTTACAGGGCCTTTAAAGTTCACCGCAAAGCCCAGCAGCTGTTAAAAACTGAAGGATTTTCTTTGGGGTGAGTTGCTTTAGCTCCATTCGGCTGAGGATGTGCTTTCCCAAATAGATGCTACGTTTGAGCATAAGTGCTCCGCATCTATTCGTATACTTACTTTACTAGCGTGTGACCGCAGCTACTGTTCTAGGTAATGAACTTTTTTGTTCCAAGGTTCATCTAAATCGGTTGAGCCGTTACGGCACGATTGAACCACAAACATTCAAACATCCTCACAAACTTTAACATTTTTAATATTAGTAGAATAATCCTATCCTATCCTACTAAAATTATAAATGCGAAAGTACCACGCGATTGAAGCCGCGGGCGGAAGCTAGTACTAATATAACTCACTATAATTATCACTAACCATACCTAAGTAATTATTACTCACACTAACCATGAAGAGGTTCGTTGGTCACAATGTTCGAAAGTTTATATTCCTTAAAAAAAACTGCTAGCGGCATCTATTGATTTTTGTAACAATAAGTTGTACTTATAACCCTTGGCTAGTACAAGGTTGCAATTTTTATTAGGGTTTCTGCTATTTGTAACCTAGTTGAGCATTTAGTTATTGTAAAGATACAGAGATGGCGCCTGCCGTGCGCTGCGCTTTGTATATGATTACTTACACTAGATGTCGCTGTGGGTTTTCTAGAAGGGCACAAACTGTATACTTCCCTAGCACACTCATATAAATAGAGGACAGATTTGTTAGATTGATGTGTACTAACTAAGGCACAAAAATATTGGTAGCTCCAAATGGTAGTGAGAGTATATAATAAAAATAATTTGAACCCCAAATTGTTTATACGATTTCGTAGGAAATTTAAATGAGTTGCAGAAATTAACATGTAAGACAACCTACTAATAGTTTTCTGAATTTATTTATTATTAGTTATTTATTTTTATTTATAATTATATTTATATTTGCTACAAAGAGACTACGAAGTTGCTACGGAGTCGTAGATCACACGACTTCAAACAAAAATATCGACCTCTACGGCTCTACTCTAAAGCTTTACCTACCTATAAATATATTAATAAACGTGGAAAAATAATAGGTAGGTAATATCTATAGACTGTATACACGTGCAATTAAGTAATTAAACGAAGCCATCTCATTATTTTTCTGCTCTCGTGATGAATCAAAGGCAGTCCAGTTTTGTTTGCACGCTCGTTGATATCCCGCCGCAATGAAATCACCCGAATATCCTATGTGTAGGATAACGTGGAAAAGGCTTTTTCCAAACTACCTAGTTTTCTATCAGTATTTAATTTAGTTGGTTGTGTTATATGTATCCGAATACCTACATATTGAAACAAAGCAATATTATAGACAAACAATTTGGGTAGGTACCTACAACTATTGATGATCTTTAGGAATACTTATAAATCTTTGTGACATTCGAATTACAGTGGGTATTCGAGATTAGCTTAGCGAGAGTACCTTATCTTATATTATCAAAGCCAAAATATTACTCTGTTTTCTTTGGCTTTAGCCAACTTCCTCATCTTTCAAAACGACAACAACTGTCCATAAATTGTCCTTGTACTTTCGGTTAAACTACAATGACAAAATAAATAATTTAAAACAAAATAAATTAAAGTAGACACTCATTTCTAAGCGAAATTAGTGTCTTGTCTGCGTTATAGCATTATATATGAAGATTTATCACAATAGGCTGACACTAAGCTTCAGCATTTAAACAAATTAATAAAGCCGCGTCCACACTCTCACACCCATAGTATCCCGGGCTTAATTTGATTAGCAGCCGCAAGCCATAGAGTGCGCACTCATGGCTGGACAGTAAACTTTGCCAGATTCCGCATTCGGTGGTCCATAGCTAAACATACCTAGTTTAAGGGTAAAATACAGGCTGAGGGGCTGTCTCTGCTTTTGATGACTAATCAATATACTCGTTCGTCGTGTTAATGGTTCTTTTTTGGTCACACTGTATAAAGCCGTGTTCAAATGTGCGATATGTTATGTAATCTGAGCATAATTTTTTTTTCAAAATTATCCTTATGTCTACTGATGAAAGTCGATTTTGAATTTTAAATTTTTTTATTTTTTTATTTATCTATTTAAGGGCATAGGTACTATAATTATGTATACCTACCTCAAAAAACCGCAAGACCTTAAAAGCCAAAGCCTAAACTCAAAATTGTCTTTATTCAGTAAAGAAAAGTTTCATTTTGTTTTTTTTTTTTTTTTTATACAACTGAGGTGGAAAACAAGCATACGGCCGACCTGTTGGTAAGCGGTTCCCGTAGCCTATGAGCGATTGCAATACCAGAGGCATCACGCACGCGTTGCCGACCCCGAACCCCCCCGCCCCTAAAGAGCTCTGGCAACCTTACTCATCGCAGGAACACAACTCTATTTGAAACAAATAATGTTATTTTGCTGCGATCTTCTGTAAGGCGGAGGTACCTCCCCAGACGGGCTGCTCCAATTCAGAACGAGAAAATCTTGTTGTGCCCTACCTCCTCCTAAATTCAGATGATAGATTCAGATTTAATTTCAGATGGTATATCGCACGCCGTTGCAACAAGACTTTAGGTTACTGACCAAGTTGAGGTATGATGGCTGGTTTAGGTGGAAGGATTAAAGCTCGCTTTAAAGAGGCTCTTTTTTGAGTACCTACAAGTTTCGGAATGTATGGTTTACTAGCTTCCGCCCGCGGCTTTGCTCGCGAGGTACCTACATAAAAAGTAGCCTATATGCTATTCCAGACTATAATCTATCTCTGTATCAGATTTCATCTAAATCCGTTCGGCCGTTTAGCCGTGATTGAACCACAAACATTCAAACATCTAAACATCCAAACAGCATTTATAATATTATAGTAGCTTCATACTGTCATGTTGATCCTATCATACTATCCTATGATAGGATCAACATGACAGTATGAAGCAGTACTTAAACCTTGAGATTTTATTGCTTATCGCCAATCACTACATAATCATAATTTGAACCCACATTATACGACCCGTTATCAGAATAGGAAGGCGAATAACAGGACAAATTAATTATTCCAGTGGCAGTTTCATCGGGGGCAATATCGGAGCTTCATAAGACGGGCCTTAAATTTCTAAACCCAGCTAAAATGAAATCGCTTCTCCGAGAAAAAGGGGTTTGTTTTAATGCCCATCAGAAAATAAATGCTCGGAGACAATAATGTGGGATTCGTTCTTAGATATAAATTCGGTATAAAAATAAACTCGGTTGAGTTTCAACGATTCTAGTGTTGGGTTGTATTATTTTATCGTATTGTTTTTATGACTCTGTATATCTGTAATACTTGGTTTTCTATGAGATCTATCTATTTAATGTTATTCTTGTCGTTCGTGCCGTGTCGTTATATTCTTGTCACTCGTTATTATTATTATTTTTTTAATTGTAATGACGTTAATTTATTTCTAATTATGATTTTTATTGACTAATTTGAGATTATTTAGATTTTTGTATTGTGACTAATATCTTTGCATGTCGGTCTCCGACGAAGTATATGACACTATCTCCATAAATGTAAAAGACCATGTACCTATATATACTATACTTCATGCAAATAAAGCCATTCATTCATTAATTCAATGTTTTATCTTGATATTTAATGTTCTATTTAAGTGTGTAAAAACCTGCCAACTTTATTTTCAAAACACCACTTGGAACTTCATGGATATAACGTAAACATAGCTCATTTCAGACATGTGGGCAAATAATGTTGGTTTAGGGTCTAAGCAAATATTACTTGTACTATTATGTAATCTGTGGTATAGATACCATCGTTTTGACTTTAAATTAAAAAGATATTTAACTGTATCGATATTTGTTTTTACAATGACGTCCCAACACTAGCAAGACTAGGGCGCCGCCCGCCCACGAAAGAGTTGCGACCAGTATAAACGTTAAGGCTGGATGAACAAATAAATGAAGCAGCCGATCGATGGGCACTTTCTACTTAATTCTATCCTATCAAAAAGGTATGAATAGTCGGTCCTAACAATAAGTATTTTTATATTCTTTGTTATAGATAAGCTAGGTTTTACAAAAATCGCCGTATCGTCTATGAAAATCGTAAATAAAATAATATTCGCGTCTGATGTGAGGTTGTTAGCGATTTGAATGTCGTTACGTTATTACCTATGTTACCTCACTGACATTATTTTCATTGAAATAGCTGTTTTTTTTTAAACTTATTATTTTTTATTTAATAACTAAAAATACCGGGTTATTTTAAAAAGACAGAGACAAATCTTTTAGATACTTCGGTCTGCTCTCAACTTCAACTCACAAGGTAAATCCAAGGTAATAAAAATATAGGTTCTTCCTTACTTAGTTCAAACTGGTAAAAATCTTATAAAAGAAAGATCTTTTCTCTATTTATTATAGATCTTAGTTTATCGAAACGGAAAAAATATCCCCCTCAAATACCGTGAACGTTGTTGACACAGCTAAGTAGCCCGCGACGCCTCGCTTCATTTGCATTTCTCCTAATCTCAGTTATGAATAAAGAAAAATTCCCGGCGACGTTTTTAAGAGACGCGGTGCGATTCTAATGAAGAGAGGCGGCGGGATTAAGCCCGCGCACTTTCGCGACATTACACTTTTAATTTGAAAGAATCTTATTATTTTCTTTTGTTGATTTAAGCCCTCAAGTCGGGAGACGGGTCGAGACGTGACCTGCAGTGGAAAAATGCGATTGCGATCTAAAGCCAACCGTTTAAATGAACGAGATTGGAGCTTAAAAAGTATAATGGACGAGGGGGGGAGGGTGGCGATCCTGGGGGCGCAAGATGGCCGATTTGCGATTGAGATGAGACACCCCGCACCCCGCGCCCCGGTAAGATCAAGTAATATAATTAAGTCGCTCGTTACATAGGTATCTATCTATATACCAATGCTAAGCTCGCATCTATTGATGGTAAGATATTTAATATCGTTGATTTTTTTTGATGTAGAGAAACATAATATTCAATACATATTCAATACATAGCAGGTTTTGAACCAATATTTTTAAAGGACAACACAAACAAAACCTAAATACCGATTTATGTGTTAGGAGTTTCTTGCACGGCTTGTGGAGATTATCGTTAGCGATAATCTCCAGGCGATGAAACAAAATAAAAAACTTACTATTATCATGTCATGAAATCATAATATTCTTACTCTCTTATTTTTCAACATTTATTTGTTGATTACTTTCAATAAAACAAAGCCGAAGAGATTTTTGCTCTTCGACATTTTTAGCTCCTTTCGAGAATCCTCGTAGCACCTGCTACGAAAACCGTAGCTCTATTCAACTTATACTCATCATTATCAAAAAAATAAGGTACTTATTAAATGGTTAGTTGCTCTAATCAATCAAATTATCAAAGTCATGACTGACTGACTGACGCTTGACGTATAGACAACGCACAGCCTAAGCTGGTCTCGAAACATGTAATTTGGAGGGTGTGTTTATTTTGAATCGTTATAGCAGCGTACTATAGGAATTTTCGAAAATTCGCATCCTCGTAGGTAGTACCTAAATAGTGATTTAGTGTAAGACTAAAAATGCTCATTATTTCATAAGACGTTAGCCGTAGACCCTTGAAATTTTACATGTTGATTACACAAAAAAAATATGTTTCAGGATTTTTTTAATTTTACAGAAATAGTCACAGGGTCACTTTCATGGCAAAAAAATAAAGCCTCTTTATGTTTTGGAGTTATTATTATTAGATTAGAGTGTATTTTGTGGCAGTAAAAAGTCATTGACACACAGCTAGATAGAGATAGAGTCAAATATTTTCTGGACCTCAAGGTCTAAAAGAGACTCCTAAATAAGAAAATTCGAGTGTGTAGTCGTTTTAAAGGTAAATAAATAGGTACAATTTATTTGTTTGTGATGTTTTACGATATCTATTAAGAGAGCAGTTCTGATGATGCAGTCGAAAAAGAGAATTGTTCAACGACTTGCAACAGTATTTGGGTTTTTTTGAATTGATTTCATTAAATGTTTAACGGAATATGAGGACATTGGGCTGATGATGTCAGAAAGCTTGCTACATTTATCCTCAAGTAGTAAAGTTAAGATTTGCTGCATTTTATTCGCTTACCACGCGAGCAAAGCTGCGTGCGTCTGCTAGTAAATACTATTATGATATTATGAAGTACTACAAAATTAAACAACAAATGAGTTAATGCATGTTTTATCTGTGAAAACCGTTGATCTCTGAGCAGGCTTTTAGAACTAGCTAGCCACTAACCTACAACATGAAGAGCTTTAAGAAAAATACAAAAAGATTTCTCCAGGGTAGGCAACGCATTAACAATGCTCCAGGTGTTGCAGATGTCAATAGGGCGACGGTAGCCGCTAACCATCATGCCTCAGTTTAACATAAAAAAAATAAAAAATAAAAAACTACCGTCTGTGGCTTCGCTTGCGCAGGATCCGGATAACTATTATCAAATACTTTTATGTATAAACTAAATCGGCTCAGCCGTTACGGCGTGATTGGACCACTAATTGGTTAGACCACAAACATTAGCATTTATAGTAATGAATATGATGTATGTAGTGCAACATAAATAAGAGCACTTTGTAGCTTTTAGTGAAAGACTTTTTATTCAGACAAGGATTTATGTATTCACATAGTCTGCTCAAGTCTTGCCAGGCACCACTCTTCATCTAACAAGTGAAGCTTTACTTAAACATTCTCTTATATCGATAATAACACATCTTCACTTTTACCACATTGGAATTTGGAATTCACCACCATCAAAATACAGCTCAGTTTGGTTAAGTGAGAAGGTAGGTTGTATGGTGGTTTATTAGGAAATGGTTAAAGGCTATAGCTACCTTTGCGGGGAGATCGCCTTCGCTTTGGATGACAAAGTTGATCTAGTCACGTAATGAAAAATGACAAAACTGCACGTTCACTCGCCCACTTGGATCCAGCGAATGGGAGCTGGATAGGTATAAAGACCTACCTACTTACCTATCTTTATTTCTATGAGTGCCAACTTGCATTGATGTGTTTGAAGATATTGTTTTTATGTTGTTTTTATGTTGTTGACGACTAGTAAGAGAAATGTACAAGGTGATTGATTAATGTATGCTGTCCCGAAAGGGACTTATTCTACATCCAATTGGCAATAAATTTTGTTCTACTTCTACTGGAATTTCGTCATTTTTCACTGAAAAATTTCTAAGTAAAAATCAGCAATTTTTTTTTAATAATTCAGCTATTTTTGGTAGTGTGTAATCTTGATGTCGAACTTCTCGTACGTTTAATAATAACTTAAAAGGATATTTCTTTTTGTTGATTGAATAAGCCCCTTCAGGATGATATACATTTTAAGAATCACTTTGTATAGTGGGGTTTCTATTTAAATTTTGTTTCTACAACTCTGTAGTTAACTACCTACTTATTGAAAAGTGGTAGGTATCACTTCACAAACAAGGTTAAAAGTTTAAAATGAACATTGAGTCAAAAAGTCTCGTCAGAACTTTAAACAATATAATAAGTGAAGTTAGGTGGAGAGTGACCGCAGCTGATCCAAAAATGCACTATGAAAGATCTATGAGACTTAAAATAAACAAAGCCTTTCCTTTGAAGAGCTCTAGAATAAGGAAAAGTTGAGAAGTATCCGAGGGGAGCGCGACCGCAACCCCACCTGCAGTGCTATTGCGTAAGTAAAACGGGTATGATAATTTTGAGGTTTTTATCAATCTTAGCGACATCTGAAGTCTTTCTAACATGAAAAGTAAGACTTTAGTATCGTGAAGTTTCCCTGGCCAACATTGTAACATTTTGGATATTGCTTAGATTGTTCAAATGGTTCTCAAAGCGGACTTCATTGCCATTTTTCTTACAAAATAGAACCGCCGCTGGCCCAAAAAATATGGCATAAATGAGTCGCCGTCCCCCTCGTTCGCCGCGAAATTTCAGCCATACTTCCGAACCTATAATCCCTCATAATCACCTTTACAAAGCAAAGATTAAAAACGATTCTCGCGCCCTCTGCCGCCCGCGACTCTTTTATATGCGAGACAGCGAAAAGTAAGATTAAATCATTATTTTTCTTAAGCTTCTCTCGTTTTTTTCTCCGCTCTAGTGGAACTTTTTTACTTGGACTTTTGATGCGACGATCAAAGACTTGTGTTCAAATTTACATAACATTCTTAAATAAATTGTGGGGAGGTTGGGGTGGGTCGATTGAGCACGGATCGCCCGGTTCTCTGTACAAACTTATTAATGCGAATTCTCGGATTGATGCTTAATGTACTATTAATTTATTCGGCGGATTAGAGAACTGCCATCAGTTAATTTACGCTAAGATGAAGGCGCAGAGATTCATGTGAGACCATCTGGTCTGTTGCCACGCGGCTGACGATTAGCTGAAACAAACTTCTTAATAGGTAGTTCTGGGATGAAAATGTAGGTAACTAACTCTCTGTAAAGAAGTCTTAGTATGAAATGGTAGTGTTTCAAATTCTAAAGTTGGTTTGTATCACTTTCATGATGGGTAAACTACACATTTTAAACATTTTTGATGACATTAGCACGCTGTTTGAACACGGCTATACCTGTCACTTTTGGTACAAGTCAGCCTTGTCATTAATTACCTTAGATAGAACTTTTTAATAATTAATGCCACTTGCTAATTTAAAATAAGAGATAAATACAAACACCTACGCATTTTAGTCCAGCGTCGTAAGAAGTGCCTTTTGACGGGTAGTCTTATAATATTAAATAAATATGTTGTATGGAAACAATTTGTACTTACAATGTACCAAACCCAGCTCTTTATGAAACGTGTTCACCTAATTTACAGTTCAGCTTTAGACAAATGACAGTCTGTTTTACACAACTGTACAATATTAAAGCGATGACCGTTGGTGCTTCAATGGTGCGATATTCACCCATATCAAAGTGCACTTGTCACTAGTTACGTATTGATGTGCCGGTATAGTAATAATCAAAGAAGTTTTACAATATCCTAATTAAATGTTTTAAAGTAACATCGCGCCTAAAGATTCGCTTTGTGCTTCAAAATTCCTAGATAATTAGAGGACTTACTAATTAGAGCCATGTTTTGTGTTTATTTTTGTGATGTTTTATAAAGATTTATTCAAGGTGGGGTCGAATTAATGAATCCAATAATTAATATAAAATTTTGGTACCTAAAGATTTTCTAACATCTTATACAACATAATTATTAGATTTTTCTCAAACATTTTCAAATCAGCTGTTTTTAGGCTTCGTCTCCTTGTTGCTCAATTTCTGTTTTAGCAATCTTGCTTGATGTCGAATCTTGGTTCGTCGGGAAAATATAAAATAATGTACCTAAGCGATAAACACCCGTTTGTTTTCAATAAGTCATGTAAAGAAATTCGTTATAAAGATGATGAAATATAAAAAAATATATAAAAAATTCAGAACAAGCACATAAATCAAATGATTACAGATCGTACATTATATACGTGTAATGGCTTGTACTATACAGGTTGTATTGCAGTATCTACACTAAGTGCAAGACTTGTATTGTAAATACCGAAAAACAGATGATTTGAAAATGTTTCGGGATAAACATGTGAAAAAAAATATTTGTGATTTTAGTTAATATTTTGTTCCTTTTCTAGGTAGAATAAAGCCTTTTCTGTATACTACTTACGGAACGCGTTGTATCGCAATTGCTATAGATCTTAGCTATGAAATGAGCCTCAAACTTGCTTGAGCAATGAATGACAGTGTGATAGTACCAGCGAAGTCAGTCTGTTAGCGTCCTTATAATTGCCAAAGGAACCGAACATTGTTTGCGTGCGTATATGTAACTTATCTTACTTAAGCCGAACTTGGTATTTAGTTAAACCTAAGCAGTTGTTTGCAGTGGCTGTTTGATTGTTTTAGGCGCAGGTAGTGCTAAGCCTCCGTGAAATATGTGGCTACTTACTGTTGAGCCAAGTTTACACGCACGGCTTAAGTTTTACAACTTCGTAACGTGAGAGTTATTTGGGAGATCCCTAGAGGTTTTAGGAATTTTGTAAGCTCATTATGGACGCTGAGAGACGCATGAAAGAAGAGTGCATGCTGCGAGATGGAGTGACTAGAATAGATAAGATACGGAATGAGTACATCAGAGGAAGTTTGAAAGTAGCGCTAGTGAATGAGAAGTGGAGGAGCAATGGGTTAGCGTGGTTTAGGCATGTCATGCGGAGGGAAGAATGTCACGTGACTAGAAGAGTAGTAAATATGAATGTGTAAATAAAGATTTAAGTTAATAATGTGGAAGGATATAAGGGAAGAGGTAGACCAAAGAAAAGATGGATAGACTGTGTGAAAGATGACATGAGTAAGAAAGGAGTGAATACTGATATGACGGCTGATAGAGGGGAGTGGAAGAGGAAAACATGTTGTGCCGACCCCACATGAAGTGGGATAAGGGCAGGGAGATGATGAAATAAAGATTTAAGTTACTCACTACGATTTGTTTATTTGCCCGTCCACTTCTCTAAGACATAAATAACTTGATCTATAAATCTAGGAACACCATATACGAGCAAAAGTGAGCAAATAAGTTTTTTTATATTGCTCAACGGAGATTGATAGGCGCATGTAATTTCCACAGTTATTTTCCATTACAAAGACGTCGTCTGGTTCTGGTTTTATCACGGCTATCGATCTCTCCTCACCAGACGAGAAATAAAAGATTGCCGCGCTGTAAAACACAGTCTGCACCTTTACGAAGTTATTGCCGTTATTCCCAATAAGCAAACACGATAGGCAAAGTTGAAATTAACTTAATTTTTGAGCTTCCAGGCTGGTTAATTGAGAGGAGCGCAGGGAAATGCCGTCACAAAAGAAGCACTTAAATGACAAACGGCACTTCAATGGCTCAAAATAAACTTATCTACGTCGGGCAAGGGTTTAAATCATTTAAAAGCAAGGTACAGTAATTGTCAGGACTCAGGGTAGGAGGGTTGCGGCTGATTCAATAACGCGCCGGTGTTCCTCATAATGCTATTTATTGAGTTTTTGATCTCGCTAGGATGCTGTATGAAGGTAAGTATATTGTCCTCTGTGAGTTCACTTACAATGTAGGAATAAGTGTTCTTACGGTTTATTCTGTACAATGTGGATAGAATCGGTGATTATATTTCTCTTCTGTATTGGATTAATGGAAACAGAAGAAATTAATGTATGGAACTGGTGCTGAACTCAAGTCCCAAAGAGTTGCATTATAAAATTTCATATACTTCAACATCTCAGTTTATGTGTTAAGCTAATCTCTTAAAGCAAAGCAAAATCCAAGAAATCAAAATAATATAATACCTAATTCATTTTTTGTTTACAAAGAAAATTAAAAACCAATGAATAAAAGTAAGTTATAATAAAACTGTCTTTCATTTTGTCACCTGTAAGTGCCAAATTCGATGTAAAATCTTGTAAACAAACCGTCTGGTGTTGATTTTTTACAGAATTAATATCAATTTTTATTGAAAAACTGATCACAAATCTACTAAAATGTATATTCTGTCCAGAAACAACACTGAGAAAGATAATTTAACTGTTACGTTTGGGTGGTTTATTTACAATACTTTTCATATCGAATTGGGCTTGCACAGGATTAAGGGGAATGGAACATACAAAGGGAGGCCTAAACCCAGCAGTGGGTGAAGTCAGGCTGATGATGATGATAGGTATTATTATTCTTGATTTCCAAGCTTAATAATAATAAAAATAAATAAATATTCCGGACATATTGACACGGTCAACTGATCCCAAACTAGGCATAGCCTGTACTATGGGTACCAGAGACTGATATACATAATAGATATATATTTAACACCCAGACACAGAACAAACATCTGTGTTAGTCACAAATGTTTGTCCAGTGTGGGAATCGAACCCGCGACCTCTAGCGCAGAAGGCAGAGTTACTACCAACTGAGCTATGAGGCCAGTCTGTAATGCAACAACGTTTTAATGCGCCAACTATCAACAACACCGACAAAGCTTGTCGTTCGCCAGATATCGAACAACACTATTGTCCATAGTGTGCCGATAAGCGCTGTCATTGTGTGCACGTTGGATTGGCAGTGGCGATGCGACCTCTGTGAGAAAACTATTTTATACTATCCCGACTGGATCCGTGATGCAGCTTCCACACCTATTTTTAAGAAAAAAGTTAGAAAGTGGCTCACTGACTTAGTGTTATATGATGTGAATGAATATTTAAATTTACCAATGTTATCATTTATAATTTTCATTTTTTTTATTTCTAATTTAATTAATGACATGACATGTAATAATGGTATTACTAATAAATTCTGTATTCTGTGCTGTATGTCAGAGGTAAGCTGTATAGCTGCTGCTATACATAGGTGAACCTTAATTAACAGGGTCGCAAGAAGACTGACCCGTTTTCATACCACAAACATGCCCGTTGCCTGTGCCCGCACCCGGAAACTCACTAGGAGTGGTCTGATGCCTCTCCCACACCTGCTATTATCAGCTAGGTCATCACCATGAAGTCCACTATTGGAATGAGAGACTCCAGCAAAGAGTACAACGACGAACGGTTTTTTTGAATCTTTTCGACAAATTTAATCCAGGTCCGTTCAGCCGTTTTGGCGTGATTGGGTAACAAACATCCCTCCATCCAAACTTTCGCATTCATAATAGTAAGATGCCTGTAGAGCTATTCTACATTATGAGGTTCCGCTAATTTATTTTTTCCTTGCCATCTAATTAAAACACGCACTTTCTTCACAGTTCGTAATCATCTTACTTTTTTCGCGAACATCTTTGACTTCATTGCCTTTTTTTGCCGAAACCAGCGCAGAATTAACATAATAAATCTCTGCGCCATCAATCAAGAGCAGATGACTTCTTTCTAAGGGCTTCTTAAGCCCTCACTTTCATCTGGACTTTGAACCAACAATGATAATTATGCAGCTATCTTTTGATAATGGATGAGCATAATGAAGGGGCGATTTGATTATTGTAAAGTACTTTATAAATGTCGTAGTAAAAAATGCATAACAAAATTACTAGTGGTTCGCCCAGAACTGGAATCTTGCGATGTACTCGTTGGTGGCATGATTCTCAGTTTTGGGTCAAGCAGGTGCCGGGTTCAAATCCCGGATCAGCCCAGCTAGTGCTCTTTCATCAAATCTTTTGAACAAAAACGTCCCCTCTTTTTTGGAATTTACTGCCAGTTCTTCGAATGAAAACCAAGGCCTTTTTGTTGAGCCGGCTTTGTTGAAAATACCATGTCGTTTGAGTCACTTGAAATTTTCCAGTTTGAAATGGCGTCCGCTCATTTATGTATTTTTAATTCCGCCATTCCTTAGCTCGGAGCTGGGATCTTATTTCATTAGCCGCAGCGGCAGCCATTTAGCTGGCGAGCTACACAGCTGTGTGGCGCGGCTGAGCTGATGAGCGTAGCGTGGCGCGATTTTATTATCACAGGTGTTCTCAGTGAAACTAATATACACTAACGCACCTTCACTGTACACCACAGTTAATATAAAATACATTACAGTCACACACACACCAAGAGTAAGATTCACTATCCTAATATCCTATCTGATAAACTCTTCTTGAGCTCTTTAGGGGGGTAGGGGGTTCGGGGTCGGCAACGCGTACGTGATGCATCTGGTATTGCAAGCGCTCATAGGCTACGGTAACCGCTTACCATCAGGTGGGCGGTAAGCTTTTTGAAACTCTGTTGTATAAAAAAAAAAAAAAAAACGTAACGTGGCGCGATTTTATTATGACTGGTGTTCTCAGTGAAACTAATATACACTCACGCACCCTCACTGTGCACCTTCACAGTTCATATTCAAGCATTACATTCACACACACACACCTAGAGTAAGGCTCACTATCCTATACTAACCTATCTTACTTCCTATCCTAATCTACTTCATACTATTCTACTTCCTATCCTCAGTATACGTCCTTATTTGAAAAGCATAAATATGTGAGATATTTTTTGATGATTCAATTTGAAATATTTTACTAATAAAGTCTGGTATTTTTTTCCGCTCCAGTCAGCTCACTCCCTATTACGTAGTTCTGTAAATAGTAAATACGAATGGAGTTGCAGAGCTCGCTAGCTCATGGAAGATACTTGATCTGTTTATGTGCGCTGTTTGTTCCGCTTCAGCAGAGCAAAATTATACTTTGTTGTAAAGTCAGAATTTAATGCTTATCAATTTTATTTTGCGACTCACTAAAAACAATGCCGAGACTGTAGACTTCAATTATTTGTATTTTATTAAGTTTTGATGTATTACACAGGTACTCTAAATTCAAAGAGGACCAAGCTAAATTTTGTTTTAATAAAAGTAAACTAATAAATCATGTAGTAGGTATATTTTCCAGGAAAAAAAATACTATGTTTCTGAATATTATTTCTCAATATAGTGTCGTAACACCTATATATTCCAGGTTGAATTCGTGATTTTAAATCACACTTGGCAACATTATTTACTTTGAGACATAAAATTACATCTGAAGTTATTTCTTCCCATTAAACCACAAAAAGTGATGGGGCTTATGAAACCATTGTGCCTAGTCCTTGTGCTCTGATTGATGCCACTTTTAATTACAATTTTTATTGTCAACAACTCATAAATCTTCCGACTTGTCGTGGAATTGGAATTCATTATGACTTTCATACGAATACTTTGTTGATTTACATAATTTTTCTTTTGAATTCATTCAAAGTGATCAAAAATTGTTTTCGTTTCTAATAATAATTATCAGCAAATTTTAAGGTTAACTTTCATTGAGACGCTAATTAATGAGTAAGGAAGACCAAGATTATCTCAGATTCGGTAATAAAGAGTCTTTTTCACGTAGTATCCGGCAGCAATTAGCGGAACTAAAAAGATTAGGCAAAATTTCTTGAAACGAATACTACAGCGCCCTCCCGAGGATTTCTGTCTTAAACATTGCTTGAGGATCATCCATGAAATAGGAACAAGATGGTCAACCAAATGGGCTTATTACCTACTTTTACGACCTAACTTTTGTATCCTTTTCATGCGTTATCATGTTCTTATTCAATATCCGTGTTGGCCCAGTGGGAGGTACCTCGACTTTCGATCCGTAGGTTGAAATTCAGGTAGAGCACCATTGTACTCATATTTTTGAGAAGACAAGTGCTCAGAACGGTGAAGGAAAACACTCTGAGGAAACCCGCGGCATGTCTTTCTTGTGGATAAGGTCGACTAGACTTAGAGGATCACATAAGTGCTGGCCAAGCCTACTCTATCTAAACATGTTCCAGGTATTACAGCGTCCTGTTGGTGAGTAAAAAGTTCTACCTGGCGCTGTATAAATCATCTAGATGTACCTAATAAGGCATTTTTTACACCTACAAACTTTGTCCGGCAAAGATTTCTAGCAAAATTCGTCACTTATCTTCAGAAAACACAGTCACAACGCTCCTGTATTAACGATTGTAAATAGGGCATTCTGTTTGTTTACTTATGACCGAGTAATTCGGCGAATCCGTATAATTACCGGCATTAAGATGATTCTCGTTCCCCCGAAAAGAGGCACAGCGAAGCGAAAACAGCTGATGAATTTCACTGGAGTCACAGACTATTTGCCAGTCA
Organism: Anticlea derivata; assembly: GCA_947579855.1. Taxonomy (NCBI): domain Eukaryota; kingdom Metazoa; phylum Arthropoda; class Insecta; order Lepidoptera; family Geometridae; genus Anticlea; species Anticlea derivata. The sequence goes on along the minus strand of OX388259.1, from coordinate 10,582,252 downwards.
TTTAGAAGTTTATATTGACTTGACAAGGTGCATCCTTGCTGGATGCCAATAAAATTATGATTTAGATTTAAAGATTTGTTTGCCGCGTGAAAGAACTAGCTCCCAGCTCAGACACGGCGGCGTTCAGCTATGACAATGTGCGGTTAGAAAAACTTGTCATAACCAAGGGATTTTAGCGAATCTGAACCAACATCTGTTTCTCATCAGCATCAGCCTGTAGAAGTCTATTGCTGGACATAGGCCTTCCCCAATGAGTTCCATGATGAACGGTCTTGAGTCTTTTCCATCCACTGACTTTCACAATGTCGTCGGTCTATCGGGTGCGGGGCCTTCCAATACTGCGTCGCCCGAGAGAACCATTACTCCCCAGCGGTTGTCGGTTCTGCAAGCTATATGACCTGCTCATTGCCACTTCAACTTCCTAATTCTGAGAGCTATGTCGGTGACATTGGTTTGCCTACGGAGTTCCTCATTTCAGATGTTATCACGTAGTGAAACTCCAAGCCATAGCCCATAGCGCGACTTTGATCTTGTGATTGAGGCCAATAGTCTCGACCAAATCTCAGTGCCATATGTCATCAGTCATCACTGACAACACGCATTGATCGTAGGCTTTTGACATGAGTCGTAAAGCTGTATCTAGAACTCGTAAAAGTTTACCAAATCGAGCTTAGGCAAATAGTAGACCTAACTTTTCATTTATTATTGAATCAACTGTCATGCTCCTGACACTGTAACAAAGCAAAGTGCCCTAAGTAATGTTAAAACATTCAAATGTCCGCGGACTGAATGTTTGAAAGTTGTGGTTATAAATTTACGGACTCGGAGATTACAATTGGAAAGTAAATAGATTGTAACGGCTCTAAAAAGCCCCAAAAAGCCAAAACAGGGGCTCATTCAGGATTTTAATCTACAGACTCTGCATTAACTTTGTTCCTTGAAATTATTGTGAGCGAATTTGAATGAAACTTGTAATTAAAATTACTTTGGAGGTCAGGGGCAAGAGAAAGACTAATTTATCGTGTCCCGACTAGGATGAAACTATTGTTTCATGGATTCTTCACTAGAACGTATTGGAATATTACTACTATAATGAATGCAAATTTTTGAACGCATGGATGTTTGCTCCTCAATCACGCCAGAACGGCTAGCGGCTGAACGGATCTGGATGATATTTGGCACTGACATAGATAATAGTCTGGAATAGCACTTTATGTATAGGTACCACGCGAGCGAAGCCGCGCGTGCTAGCTAGTTAATACACAAGTGAAATAAAAATATAACTGGGTAACTTAGGGTTTGAGTGATTTTATAGGTTATCAGTAGTTACCTAATTATGGCATTTTGTGTTTTTAAACTGATCCGTGGCCCGAGCATGAATAATTCACGATAGCGTAACGCTTACGATACGATAGCAAATGTCAAATATAGCTCGACGAAATTAAAACATTTCAGCCGATGTCATTGGCTAATATTTGACTTTTACTATCGTATCTTAAGCGTAACGCTATTATTCGTGCTTGGGGCACAGGATTTTTCAAGCTTGCATTTTTCAAGATTGAGGTAGCTATGGATGATATTTGTACTTGTAAATATAATTTATCTCCTAAAAATAATATAGCGTATTTCGATCATACAACATCGTAAAACCGTGCATTAGAAAACACACCTCTATATCTGGTAAGAAACTGCAAAAAAAGCTGGGCTCGTCCGGGATTTGAACCCGGGACCTCTCGCACCCAAAGCGAGAATCATACCCCTAGACCAACGAGCCGCTTGGAAAGGCTTTCATTTTTACGAACCTCATTGTTCTTTGTTTACTGTTATTATAATGACGTCATTTAATAGCTTGTAGTAAAATCGATTGCTATGGGTTTAATGTGGTATTTATGTATTTAAACAAATGTTTTCAGTTAAGTATAGATTCGCCCTTGTTAACCCGAGAACCGCTGGGGTAAACGAGTTCTCGAGTGGAGACCACGTCTAGGTAAACGAAGTGTGGGGTGCCCCCCGGCTAGGTGGAGCGATGACCTACGAAAGGCGGTGGGCAGTAAGTGGATGATAAGGGCCGAACACCGGGCTCAGTTGCGTATATTGGGAGAGGCCTATGTCCAGAAGTGGACTAATGTGGGCTGATGATGATGATGATGAAGTATAGATTTTCATAGGGTAGACATAAGTGTGTTTAGAGTCGTGTTGGCCTAGTGGGAGCTACCTTGACTCTCGATTCCAAGTTCGTGGGTTCCCCATGGACTCAGATGGGTCGACGGCTACGCCACCGAGGTGCTACTGTGATCTTACTAATATTATATATCCGAAAGTTGGTGAGGATGTTTGGATTTTTGTGGTTCAATCACGCCGTAACTGTTCAACTGATTTCTTTAAGATTTTAAATATAATAAATAGGCTACCACGTAACCAAAGCCGTGGTCGCAAGCTAGTGGTTACATAATCTTTTGAATGTTTATATATAGTTTTGTAAGTGTTATTGGCATTGATTTCCCTATTGCAATCAACCATGAAAAATGAACATCGCGATTTGCTCATTATGCCGCATTTTTATAGAGTGCTAAAATGGCCAATAACTACTTATTTATTATATGTTAAATTCAAGCTTAGGGAATGTTTGTTGTAGGGTAATGTTCTTTAGATCAATTCACTATTCAATGATCTTTTGAAGATTCATAATATGATTTGCGTACCACTTGTATTAGCAGTATTTATTTATACAGTTTTCTATAGACATTTTCTAAATGGCTCACATATTAGGAATTGCCTGTGAGTCAAATTGCAACATTTAAAACGGTAAGTGTTTTTAGTTAGTAACAGAAAAATAATAATAACAGTTGTAAATTAAACTAAAATAATATTATACTAGAAATGAACTCTGTTTTCTACGACTACGACTACAAGTAGAAAACAGAGTTCAGATCACCAACCACAGGCAGCGTGCCCAAAAGGCTGGCGACGTTACCTCGTTGGATCGCTATACTGATCCTTTGTCCGAAGTAAGCACCAGCCCTTCGGTCATTGGTCTCATCCAACAGCCTCCTAGATAAAGCATTTAAAACTACAGAAATCCATTAAATAACTTCTTAGCTCTAGATCTCAGATAGGTATTACGGTAAGTAACTCTATTTGACTGAACTCTTGGGCGGTAACCTTTAATAAGTCAGATGGTAGGTAGAACGATTTTTCCTAGTTTATATTATAACTTTGGCTTTACGGATATATTTTTTTCTTATTTCTGCTTAGTGCTGATATAAGCAAGCGCTTCAATTCTGAGGAAAAATGTCTCAGCTAATGATTTGCTAACGACTGTGTTTGTATATAATGCATCTTGAACGCAGATTATTTCCTTTGAGGGTCGTCTGCGAATCAATTTTTATGAGTTTTCACTTGGTAAGGCAGCATAAATATTGGAAATACGATGATTATGTTTTAAAAAGGTCATTAAACTAAGCAATTTGGTTGCTTTTTACTGCTAGTAGTGAACAAGTTGGAAAGCACTCCATATCACTATTAACTCGGAAACTCGGGAAGTCGGTGGATGGAGAAGGCTCAAGACCGTTCGTCATGGAACTCTTTGGGGGAGGCCTATGTCCAGCAGTGGACTTCTACAGGCTGATGATGATGATGCTGATGATGATCACTATTAACTGTAGTGTTACTCTTCTTATGCCTTCTTTAACACCCTATCTAAGGTTATATACACTAACTGTCTTATTCGCTATCACTCGCTAACTTCTCCATCAACTTGCAATAATTTCAAAAATTTAATCCTAAAACCACCTAAAACATGGAACACTTTTATGATGCCTTTATTTATATCACGCCTATAGCATATCAGCCCCGCAAAGGAGCAATGTGATTCTGCACGGATAGATATTGTTTAACCGGAGAGTGACATAGGCTACCTTTTTTCCGGGTACCACGCGAGCGAAGCCGCAGGCATGAGCGAGTACCATAAAATTTTAACTATTGTTCTTTTCTGTTTTGCTTACTGAATAAAAAAAACAAAAATGAATGAAGGATGATCAAGTAAACCATTATGCCAACTAAACCATTATATTAACAGATGCCTATTCCATTCCTCCAATGTTAGACAGAATATAATTTTATTTTATTTTAGCTCCGTTCTGTGTGGCAATCCTACCGTACGTAGAGCTATTTACTACATCTGCACCTGTATTGAGAAAGAACCTATTAGATTCATTCGCGTTTAAAAACACGGTGGGCACGTTGCGTCTGACGACACGACTTTCAGAAATATAAACATACAATTAAATTCGTATAGGGACATATTAAAGTATTGGATTAGCGCATACAAATTTATTTAGATTTATAATTTCTACGAATTTGAATTCTTTCAATTAAGAATGCGAACTCTTTAGATGATTTTTTATTTTTTAAGTCATTTTGAATTCGGAACCCTGAAAACAGCAGAGCAGCAAAACACGCTGTGCACATTTATTTTAAAATATAGATAATCGTCGAAAATATTTTATTTAAAATACGTCGTATAAAATTAAAAAAAAAAATGTCTCAAAGTTACAGCACAAGAATACAGAACGGGAAGTACATTATTTAAAACCTTTCAGAATTTAGACTTCTAAATGCAAACATTATTCTAAAAGTAAACAAAAGCAAAGATAATGCGTAAGTTTACGTTTACGTTCATAGTTTTTATTATATCAAAACATATTTTTTACAGCTTTAATAGAACCCATCTATTCCAAGTTTCATCGAAATCTGGTTTAACCGTTATGTCATGATTGAACTATAAACATCCTCGCATTATTACTATTAGTAAATTAGGATAGCGCTGTTATCTCGCATTTGATTTTTTTTATACAACTGAGTTGGGCCCTCTTGTTGGTAACCGGTTACCGTAGCCTATGAGCGCTTGCAATACTAAATAAATAAATAAATAAATATTCCGGACATATTCACACGGTCAACTGATCCCAAACTAGGCATAGCCTGTACTATGGGTACCAGAGACTGGTATACATAATAGATAAATATTTAACACCCAGACACAGAACAATCATCTGTGTTTATCACACAAATGTTTGTCCAGTGCGGGGATCGAACCCGCGACCTCTAGCGCAGAAGGCAGAGTTACTACTAACTGAGCTATGAGGCCAGTCAATACTGGAGACATCACGCACGCGTTGCCGGCAATAAGACGTCACGGTAAGGCCTAAGGTGTGTGAAAATCGGTCAGCCTAAACGTCTTTCGATTCCGCGTCTCGTGCCCATCTCTCTCCGAGTAAGTAAAGCACGGCACTCCGTTATTGCCGTATCGGTTGATATTATTCGTATCTCGAAATTATTTCGCATCTGTGGCCCGTTTCGCTTTGAAATAATAAAGTTCCGTTTCTATTAGACGCAATTCGTATGTGAGATGCGATTGGGAAGCGTGTTAGGAGAAATGTATTGCTAGTTAAATTTCTAGATGTATTTTTGAAATGAAAATTATGGCAAAGGATTTTTTGTACCCTGGAAAACATTAGGCAATTCAATCTGCCGAAGAAATTTTAGTTTTATATGTCCTTTCCCAGGATATTATAATCGATGTCCTTGCCAAATTTCATTACAATCCGTTCAGCCGTTTCCAACCTCCGTTCAGTCGTGAAAATGTAACATACAAACAAACAGAGTTAACAATTATAATATTAGTATGGATATGCCTTGACTTTTTTTACATTGCATTTACTTAGGTTCATCGACAACAAAATTATTTATTGCCACTATTATAAAATATGCACACAAGTAATAAAAAATCTAAATCGATGCAAAAGCTGGGCTCGTCCGGGATTTGAACCCGGGACCTCTCGCACCCAAAGCGAGAATCATACCCCTAGACCAACGAGCCGCTTAATGAAGCCTTCTATTGCTCTAACATTCGCATGTGTTCAATTTTAATGGCATTCGATAACGTTCGTGGTGACGTAACCTATTCTGTAAGAACCGGCGGTATCTATGCCCATAAGAATAAAAAAAAAAAAAAAAAAAAACATTTATTGCCTTTACAAAGAAAAAAAAATATTAGAAAAAGAGCAGGATACACATAAAAATAATAATAGAAAGGCAAAGGGAGTAAATTCAGCATTTGCTGCATGCATTGCATGCAGCGCTGTTTTTCAATTTACCCCCCTCGAATAGATGGTCACCGAGGGATTAGGTGCAAGCGGGTTACATAATTCTTAAGTAGTAGCAGACAAAAAGTTGTAATCAGATTTTAGACAAAACAAAATAATAAAAATAAAACAAACAGAAAAACACAAGAACATAGACATAGGCGTGATACATAGGCACATGTGTGTATGTCACGGGGTGTGAGTGTGATAAGACCGTTGTTGTACCATTCCGATTATATTTAGTTTAATTATTGGTCATCATCAGCCTGTTTAAGTTCAATGCTAAACATAGACCTCCCCAAAGAGTGCCATGACGAACGTTCTTGAGGCATCCCATCCACTGACTTCCCGTATCCTTTCAACACTGTTTCTAGTTCGTGGTTTCCATTAAAAAACCTGTATTCTCCAACGGTTGTCGGTTCTGCGAGCTAAATGGCCTGCCTATTGCCATTTTATCTTGCTAATTCTGCGAGCCACACATATCGAAGACATTGGTTCTTTTGCTGATTTCATCATATTATATTTTTTAATTATAGTTAATCTGTAGGTACTTATATTAAGTTTTTTTAACTGTGTGGTATACATTATAGTATGCTCTATCTATATGTCTGTAGGAAAGTTGTTGATAGGTTAGAGGTTGATAAGAAGTTGAGGTATTTTTAATGACAAACTGTCATTTTGCACACGTCGTTGTTATTTAAAGTTTGAAATGACTACTCGATATATTTTAAACTCTATCTCTACTATACTATGGTCTTATTTACGCTAATTACAAATTACTAATGCATAAACTTTGCCAGTGTAGCTTATTGACCAAAGCTTATTGACAAATATCATAGGCGATGACTACAATAATTACCTACAGCTAGTCACTAAATACTTTGTTCCTGAGTAAAGTATTCAATGTTTTTTTTTGCAGAACACATAGAAGAAGAATGCGTGCATGTTAAATTCCCATAACTTAATTTCCAATCATTTAAATAAATACAATAAGTTTACACAATTTAGTTATTTTCGCGTATTCTATCGTATTTGTTTAAAGGCATCGGCTCCAACAATAACACGGTAGATGAATAGCAAGTCACTTGTGTAGAACAATGAATGGATAGAAATATCAGGCGTTTTATTTTTGTTACATTGATTGTCGATGCAATAAGTCAATGTGAGTTGTCGAAGTTTGTTTTTTGAGAACATTATTAATCGAGCGAGCGAAGTGAGAGTGCTCTCATACATCTTGGGCGAATCGGCGTTTTATCAAGATTTACTGATAAGAATATAAGAAAATCGGTCTAAACTATCGGCCGGAAATCGGCCAAGGGGTTGCTAAGATAATGGGGTTTTAAACAATTACATGAAGTGGGAAATTGTATGAAAGAACTTTGTTCACACATTCCAAAACGATTTTAATTTTAATTAGAGCTGTCTCTCTTGTGTATGTTGTATTGCTACTTGTATTCGTCTTTTTTTACTGTTAACCTGCCTACCTACTAAGCTTTATTTTATTTTGTGTGATTGTTATTTGCTGTTGTTTCTTCTGTTTGCTATTATCTCTGTCTGTGCTGTATTTGTGTGTGTGTCAAATAAACAATTTATCTATCTATCTATCTAGAGTATATGGTCTTTTAATTAGAGTATTTTTCGGATACAACGTATAAAAAAACAATAGAACGAGAGCTCCCATTCAGGTAAGATTGGTTATTAGTTAGAACATGCTAAGGATGTTATTTTCAAAGTTTATCTCGACGATCATCGATGCATCAGTCGTCGCGTGATCTCAGTTCGGGGCGAACAACGAATAGTCTTGTTTTGATTACTAGAAATAGAAACAGCACAACTCAATACATTTTCTAGAAATCTAAAAAACGGAACATGGATGATTATCATCATCATCACCATTTCAGCCGATCGACGTGCACTGCTGAACATGGCCTCCCCCACAGACAGAACAAATTCCTTATCATGTGGGGGGATTAGCCCATACTCACCACGCTGGGCATGCGGGTTGGCGAGCGCAGTTAGAGCTATCGTTGTTTAAATGAGGGACGCTGCTGCCCATCCCCTAGATTTTTTCCCTTATGATGGTTATGAGTACACTCAACTATTTTTTTTTTTCAATATTATATAAATAAATATTCCGGACATAATTATATCACACACGGTCAGCTGATCCCAAACTAGGCATAGCATAAAAAATAAAAATACAAGTTAATGTAAGTAAGCAAATATTTATAGTAACTCTACACTACTCTATAATGTGTAAAGTTGGTACTTTATTTATTTATTTATTTTATTTAACCTTAAATAATACGGTTTATTTCCCAATTCCATTTTTGGTACTTTACTTGGTAATTTCTCCTATTACCCATTTATGGTGTGCCAATTCTAACTATTCTAAACACTTCATCATACCTGTAAGGCAGGTATCCATGCGAGGCGAATTTCCTGGAATCCAGCGATGATCCTGCGCATTCAATCTCCCTGCAGCATCCTCAGTTACTATGCACCATCCGAAACTCTGCCTTATTGCTGGGCGATTAAGTTCTGGAATAGCTTGTTTATATAGGGCATAGATAGGTCATTTGTTAAAGAGCTGTGTCATAGTTGCCTCGATAAGATTGATCGAGTGGGGTAAAGAGACCAGATAATCTGGGATCGGATAAAAAATCGGTGACTTGTCAGATTCGTCGCATTCTCGAGCTTGGCCGGCGAAGAACCGATCCAAACCGGGGAAATAAAGTAGCCCCTGCAAAAGATAGCAATTCTACTCAATTTAGCCATCGATTTTGATGATACCACCAACACAGTAATTTATCACTGTTTATTACTGAACATCTGAGAGAACTGGTATGGTAGAGTGGTGGTTTTTTTTTTTTTTTTTTATACATTTTAAGTAATTATGTATTCTACGGTGTAGCACGTTTGCCTAGAAGAAAACTATTCACTTTGGTCTTGAAGACACCCAAATTATAGGTATTCGGAAACACAGACGCCGGTGGTAGTGGGAGACCACTACCACAACTTTCCTTTTAATCCACAGTTGAATCCCTGTCCAATGGACCAATGGATTTTTAATTAGAAAAATGTACGTATGTGCGCAATAGGTACTCTGCTCTGAGACGGTGATGGAAACCTTAAAATGCGAAGACATGTCACATGAGCACGAATGGAGCCCTTACTTTCACTACACTGATTCTTTCACCGAGCTATATCGCTCACCCCCGAATGTCAAACTCAAAATTGATTATGTTCAGTAGGAAAGGATAATTTGGAAATTAATTGTATGTGACATATCAAGGACATATCTGATACCGTTTGAACACGGCTATAGGGTAGTTTAGTCACTTCGTGCTACTTAGACGCAATACTTTCGTTGTCATTTTGCTGCTCACCGAGAACGATCCAAAGCCAGGTAGGTGGAAAGTCAAAATCGCGTGACATTTCATTAATTATAATCCCAAAATCTGTTTATTTTTTCAACCTAGTCTGATCTTCGATTCGCAGCGGGTTGTAATATTTTAGCAACGCTATTCTAAACTCTAAAATTGATGACATACAGTTGAAATTCGGTTCAAAAAAGTGTAACTTGATGAATACACCTTTGTTGTCGTGATTGAAATCCGTCGCTTGAGTTTTTTTGTGTGACATAAGGATTATTGATGATTATGCGATTACTTAGCGATATGTGTGATGGGTTTGTACTAACATAAAATACCACGAAATTGAGACAATCTTTGAAGCGTATAAATAAACAAATACATGGTGAGGTGTATACATAATACCCGGAACGGGCTTACTCTACACCTAATGGGAAACCGTATTGACCAATTTGGTGGTTCCTCAATTTTCGATTTGCAGGTCGTGGGTTCGAATCCTGGTCGTGCACCAATGATTTACCCATACAAAAATGAATGTGCATGAACACGAGTTAAAAACAGTACTTAAAGGGATCGTAAGGAAACACGCAGTTAGTAGCTTTAGGCCATGTGTTTTATATGGACACAGAATAATTAATCTGTGGAAAGGCCTAGAGAATAGATAGATAGATTTATAAATTACTAGCTTCCACGCGCGGCTTCGCTCACGTGGTACCTACCTACATAAAAGGTAGCCTATATTCTATTCCAGACTATAATAATCTATCTCTGTACCAAAGGAGCCATTTCATTCTGGGCCTGGTCCATGTACACTACATAGAAAAATTAGGAAAAAATAGGAGATAACAAGAAAAATACAATTTCATTAATTTGAAGACAAATGCGATGGTACAAGAATAGTTCTTCTGGTAAGTTTTTTACTATGTGAACACTATTTGAAGGCCGCCATGTTGGTTTATAATTGGCGTTTGACATGACATTGACATATTTTTCATGTCATGTTGTTTGATTTGATGTTTTGGTTTTGTCAGATAAATGTAGGTTGTCAAAATGACATTTCACGCGCGTCCATCCGCCATATTTTTGTAGCGCTGTGTGTTGCTCTCTTTATCGAAGAAAATCATAATGTACCTTATAACGAAGTCAATTTATATAAAATTACCAATTAAATACGTTTACTTTATTGCTTAGCCATATTTTAGAGTAGTGTACACAGTGCAGGCCCAGGCTCCAAATATTGATGAAACGTCTCTTTTCATCCAAATCCGTTCCGTGATGGCCATTTAGGCGAGATTGAACAACAAACATCCAAACAACCTCACAAACTTTCGCATTTATAATATTAGTAGGAAGTAAGATTTATTCAACACACACAATTACAGCGCAGACAGAAATAAAAGCAAAAAAGAATAGAAATGCAACTGTTCACCATACTAGGGATTATTTTATTAACCTTTTATTATTAATAGCCAGCATCTTGTTTCGTTTCCTTCATAAATTACCTGAAAACTATTAGTCACAATCTATTCAATCTATACAAATTCACTAAAACTTCCGGTCCCAATCAAAATGTGGATCACAAGCGAAGCATACACGGCACTATTGTTCTTAGGCCTTATTAGGGATTCCTACTGCGCACAGCTTCCTTGTTAGTTAGTTGGAATACATTATAGCTTGCGAACCTAAGTATACTTTTCGGAAATATGGATAAAAGCCTTTATTTTACCCTTAACAGTATCAGGAGGAGGTAGGGCACAGCGAGATTTTCTCGTTCTGAATTGGAGCAGCCCGCCTGGGGAGGTACCTCCGCCTTACAGAAGATCGCAGCCAAATAACATTATTTTTTTCAAATAGTGTTGTGTTCCTGCGGTGAGTAAGGTTGCCAGAGCTCTTTAGGGGGGAAGGGGGTTCGGGGTCGGCAACGCGTGCGTGATGCCTCTGGTATTGCAAACGCTCATAGGCTACGGTAACCGCTTACCAACAGGTGGGCCGTATGCTTGTTTGCCACCTCAGTTGTACAAAAAAAAACCACTTTTGCAAACTTTTTTTACAAATAATATTTAAAATATTTTTTGTTCAAATCCTTTTTCAAATTGTATGGTGGCGTAGCGTGCAAGTGCCCTTCTGAGGATGTAAAGGGTGCCGGTTTGAATCCCGCTGCGGGTGAAATGTTTGCAGGATCTGCTAATATTTGTTCCGGATACCATGACACAGGGAATCCTAGTTGGGGTCAGGAGTATGTGACTGATAGGTGTTATTTATTTGTTGCTTTATTTATTTTAAACAAATGCTACTTTATAAAATTTGGACTGCCAGTAGTTAAAATAATGTGGTAGTATTCGTTAAATGCGTAAGCTAATGGTAGCGTGTTTTATGTTTGTCAATCTGTTAATGAACTTTCGCGGTGAACGATACGAGCTATAAATAAATATAATAAATATTCCGGACATATTCACACGGTCAACTGATCCCAAACTAGGCATAGCCTGTACTATGGGTACCAGAGACTGATATACATAATATATATATATTTAACACCCAGACACAGAACAAACATCTGTGTTAGTCACAAATGTTTGTCCAGTGCGGGAATCGAACCCGCGACCTCTAGCGCAGAAGGCAGAGTTACTACCAACTGAGCTATTAGGCCAGTCCTATAGCTATAAATAGCCATGAGGTCGCATTATTGTTTTAATACGACGGTTCGGTCCAGCCGTAGCTTTAAAAATCTAGACAGCATCCGAAACTTCGGCTGAAATGGCGGAAATCCGCAACTCTCGGCACACATAGGCGAGGAGATAGTTAGCTATCGTGACTAGATGACGTCACCGAGTTACCGGTTAGCGCCGGATGAGCGTGCTGCGTCTCGGATAGATAACGGAACAATGAAGCTCTGGCTGGTGCGAGCTCGCGCATCGACCGGTGGGCGTGGCTAAACCCCGCCCCGCGCCAGACAGAGAGCGCCTAATCTCGGATAAAACCTGCCGGATCAACCTAAACCGTACAGCCCGCATTGGAGGAGGATGGAAATGTCAACGCCTAGCCTTGCCATTGGTATCTCGGATATAGGTGGATTAGGATATGTATAGGATTTCGTAAATATTTTCAGAGTTTCAGGTTATGTAACGGGGTGGTTGGATGGCACAGTTCGCTCCGAGCTACTCCAGACTCAAGGGAGGTGACCTAATTTCTGTAAAGTTACCCGAACAATTGTAATTGAACGGGTAGGTACCTTATCTTACGGATTATCTACATTTTTCTTTTAGGTTGCATAATTTAACCACTTTTTCAACGTGTTTCACTGAATCAGGTCAATCTTCTGATGACGTGAATTATTATGCTCATCAATTGACGTGGTGCATGAACTGAATGAACATCACACACAAGACCTCGAAGTTGTTAGAGCCGTCTAAGACGCAAGGGGCGCGGGTTCGATTCCCGAAATGTTTGCATAATCTGCAACTATTTGTTCCGGGTAGGTAAAGCTATTGAGGTACCACGGTAGGTACTCGTAGTTTCTGATAACCACGACACTAAAGGAATCCTGGTGTGGGGTCAGGACTATGTAAGTATGTGACAGTTGAGTGTTATTTTTTTTTTAAAGAATAGTCGAATATGTTCGCTGTTAGCTTGTAAGATTTTATAATTAGTTACATCCGTTCGGGGTTTATAGCGCTGTGGCTGAACGTGGCACATTAAGGAGGTCGCGAACTCGCGGGGGAGAATGACCTAATTTCACCCGTGCGGTTAGTTCAGGTGTTAGAACAATGGATTATTATTTAGTTAGAAGATCACCTGCCAAAGTCGAACTTCTAACATTTCATGTGTAGGTAAAGCAAAACTTAATAATACAAGGGAGATACGTTCACTTAGTTGACTCTCCTCATGACTCTCCTCATAGCTCAGATGGTAGTAACTCTGCCTTCTGCGCTAGGGGACGCGGGTTCGATTCCCGCACTGGACAACACATTTGACAGGATGTTTGTTCTGTGTCTGGGTGTTAGATATATATATATTATGTATATCAGTCTCTGGTACCCATAGTACAGGCTATGCCTAGTTTGGGATCAGTTGACCGTGTGTAATATGTCCGGAAAAAAAAAGTTACTAATCGTCACAGCGTGTCACTAACTTTACACAGTAAAAGTTAGTGACACGCTTTAGTTCTTGAGTGTAAAATATTAAGAGGACTACACGCTCAAAATGAGAAAGTACAATTGGGAAACATGAGTGTGGTGTCGTTATAAAGGTCTTACTAAAATGTTATTTGTTTGTGATGTTTAGCGAAGCCCTTATGAGGATGTCTAATAATAAGTCAGAAAAATAGAATACTTTCAATAGAAAAGTCGTGTTTGGGCTCATCTACATTGTCCAGATGAAATGTTTAACGGGAGTTGAGGACCATGGTTTGATGATAATGTCGGAAGGCATGCAACGGTTCTCCTCAACAGGAAACGCTAAGCCACGCGAGCAAAGCAGCGAGCGTCAGCTATTGATTGTCGTGGTTAAAATTTCATCATTATCATCATCAGCCTGTGGAAGTCCACTGCTGGGCATAAGCCTCTACCAAAGAGTTCCATGACGAACCGTCTTGAGCCTTTTCCATGCAACAACTTCCCTCAACATTAACAATGTCCTCGGTCCATCGGGGCACCTTCCAACATTGTGTCACCTGCCCGGTTCGTGGTCACCTGAACCTTTATTCCCCAACGGTTGTCGGTTGTCAGACCTCAGAGCTATATGGCCTGCTCACTGCCATTACAACTTACTTATTCTGAGAGCTAGCTCTCTTAGTCGGTGACCATGGTTCTTCTACGGATTTTATCCATAGCCCGTTGAACGATAGTTTACTACTACTACGCCACCGAAGACGTCTTCTTCCGTAGCGGCCGAGTGCCCGTCTAAGACGCGTAGCGGGCGAGTGCTGGTTCGATTCCCACTCGACAAATTGTTAGCATGATCTGCAAATGTTTGGCCCAGGTCTTTGTGTTGTGGTACCATGGTACTCGTAGTTTCTGATACCCACGACAGGGAATCCTAGTGAGGGGTCAGGATTATGTAGGTAAAAATTGGGTTTGGTGATAAAAATAAAGTTACATTGAATGACGACTGTTTCACAGCATAAAATATCCTAAGACTGGAAAATAATGGTTCCTAAGTAGACGAGAGCCTCGTATGGTGACGATTGACAAAGGTCATTGACGTTTGAATGTATACACTAGTTATTAAACCCTTTGTTTCGTAACACACGAAAGACAAGTTTGATGCGACAAAATTTGTGTACCATATACACAAATTTTGTATAAATGAGAATAAGTGGGGCAAATTATTTAGATGACGTCTGAATGAAACTTCGCATGGCGTTCTGTCTAAAGGTTGCTTGTGATACGTAAAGAATACCTAGAGGTATTTGCAACTATAATTATGTACATACAAGCTGATTCATAAATAAATAAATAAATATTCCGGACAGATCACACACGGTCAACTGATCCCAAACTAGGCATAGCCTGAACTATGGGTACCAGCGACTGATATACATAATAGATATATATATTAAACACCCAGACACAGAACAAACATCTGTGTTAGTCACAAATGTTCATAATAAGTATACTATACCGAAAGCGGCTTATTCTACATCCAATTGGCGATAACGTTTGTTCTACGACGGTTGGACATTAAGAGAAATAGGGCACAGATTTTCTCGCTCTAAATTGGGGCAGCGCGCCTGATAGTACCTCCGCTTTACAGAAGACTTGAAAAAGTTCAGAAAAAAAACCCGAACATGTAAAATTCTAATTTTATTTTTTTCTTTTCGCTAATATTTTTATTTTCGCTTATAGAATAAGCCACTTTCAGGATAGTATAATATTTACGAAACACATTGTAACATATCAAAACAAATACCTCCACGTTATCACTAAACTCGGAACATAGCTCGTTACCAGATTTAACAAGGAATGTACAATTGTTCATGAAACAAAGAATATCGGTACAACGCCGCACCCTCGACTACCTACACTGCCCCATTTCTCTCTATAGATTTTACTTCAGTTATGATACATTTGTTTTAGCTTCTTTGTCCTACTTGTAACGGTTTACTTAAAGATATGGTTATCTTTGAAATCACCGGCAGGATTATTGTTTGTTTTACTATTTAGTGCTGGATAGGTTGGGATTAGGGGCTTCTATAACACTTAAGCCGTGGTCAAACGGCGTGCGATATAGCATCTTAAATTTGTTTAAAAATTATCTTTAAATCTACTAATTTAAGTCAGTGTTTGAGTTTCACTTTTAAGGGCTTGCGGTGTCATTGAGTTATTATCTCAAACCCTCAAATTTTAAACAGAAATTGACTTTAATCAGTACACGTAAGGATTATATAGGATAGCCCTTTTCGTATAAACATACTATGAATCAACTTGTAGTAATATATGTCACTTGCACGATAATTACGAAAAAACCTTATTGCTTACTAACACCGCCTATATTTCACTTCACAATGTAAAAAGCCGGTAAATCTCCTTTGAAAAGCTCCAGAAATTAAGAAAAATTAGTCTTCCGGTAGGTAATAATGGTTAAACGGTCTCTAAACGACCACGTACAAAATTATGGCAAGCCGTGACAATTTTTTTCCCACATCCCCGTGAGGCGGGAAGCCGAGATGATTTATTTAATGAATAAAAATGCTTTCTAGAAGCTTTTCTTGGCTATTTTACATGGATATTACAATTAGTTAAGTTGATAGCTTTTGAAATTGCTGGAAAATTAACGCGGTTGCGTAATGATCGTTAAGTTAATGAGTGTTTTTTAACAGCCAAAAGAAAACTATGAACAAATAAATTATAGGTTCGGTAATCAAATATGATTGTGAAATTTCCGGCAAGTCGGTGGATGGAGAAGGCTCAAGACTGTTCGTCATGGAACTCTTTGGGGTAGCCCATGTCCAGCAGTGGACTTTTACAGGCTGATGATGACGAATAAAATAAACGTGGTATTATTAAAGAAAAATGAATAACTAAAGTTACTATATTATAATGAACCTCCACGTCTCTATTGTTAATCAAATCAAAAACCCTGATTGTTTAAATCAATCAATTTACTCAACCACAGACCATGACAATATTTGAAAGCTCTTGAAAATGAATAAGCACTATTTTCCGGCAAAAATAAGCCGACACAGCGCTGGCTGGGCTCAACGCTTCCAGTTAATCTAATCGGATACCCCTACAAATTAAGCCTCACTGAATTACAAGTGTAAATAAACCAGAACGCCCAACCGACGTGGGCCGGGCTTGAGTGCAAAAAAAGAAACTCGTTAAAATAGCGGCTTAAAAAAGAAAAGCGCTGAAACGAAGGCTCGGTGGTATCGGTTTTTCTCAACGCGGGCGGTGCGCTGGGCGGGGCTCAGCCAGTATCGTGCCGCCGGCCGGCACGAGCGGACGTGTCTTACTCCATGTCGGTTCGAACCTCTGTGCACATGTTGAGTGAAATTTTCGGCATGTCGATGTCGTCTTCTTCGTGAATAGTACAAGATGGACTTTCAGAGTGCTATGGAGACTTTTGCAGAGGCGTGGGCAGCAGCCAACACGGTGAAGTCGGAGGTGGCGAGTGATCTTTCCCAGGTTAGTAAGTTGTTGGTAATTTCTTATTTATACAAAAATGCAGACACGTGACCATAGCAAAATTAAAAATCTTTTTTTCACATCAAAAAGCCTGACCTTTTAAGCCGGAGGCTGAAAAAATAATCCCATATAATAATTTTGGGAATAAACGAATATTTTACGAATAATTAAAACTAAACTTACGTGTTCCGAGATCTATAATGTCAACGTTGCACAAAATGAGATGATAAGAATCATATTAAGCAACTTGAACAGACAACATCAAAAGAAAATGATGTTCTATTGCTCAAATCAGTTGTCAAATGTTGATGCTGACATAACAAACATTGAAAACTATGTTTTTTAAAATACTATAATGCTAAGATTTACTTTGATAGTGATGATACTCTAGTTAAGTATGTGGTTGACCACACATGTGGTCATTTCATTTTTATTCACCTGTCATTTGTGATAGGTAAAGATATGCGTTTTGCTGTTTTGGTCGTTATCTGATAAATCTTAAACCATTTTGTACAGTTTTATCATATTGTCTATCTATAAAGGGACTGTTGTGTAATTATACGAATAAATATCATATTTTATTGATTTGACTGGGATCATAAAAGGTGATAGATGCCTGTATATCATGAGTTCAATAAGATAATTCTTGTTGACAATAAATAACTCTCTCTTTACAGTTACGATTTTGTGAGAACGATACATATTGAATTTTGTAAACATATGATTTAGGTAGACTATACAGATGTAGGCTTTGAAGTTATTGACGAAGAGAGCACCTCATTCTATTATTTATTAGACATAGATTAGTTCTTAAAATGTATCAGTTCCTTCTCTTTACAACTAGGTGCTCGTTTATTATCAACAACTAAAGACTTGTTTATTTATAATCATTTTTTCTAATGGTTGGTAGCCATTTCAGTACTTTGGAGTAGTTAAGTAGATCTATTGTAATTCGAACGACTCTGTGGTTGAAATCCTCATTAATAGATACTTAATTGCTATTGATTAGTTAAAGTACCTACTTAACTGTAATTAGAGGTTAACAATGATCTTTAAAATCTGTTTGTATGGTCGTTATTTAAATTCCATTAGATGATCAGTAGCTTAAGTCATGGCAAAAAGAAATAAAACGTGAAGACATGTTTTGCTCACCAGTCTTTAAAGCTTTAATCTGAATATTTATCTATAATACGTAATATTTTCAGTAAGTATTTATGATGTTATCTTTATTACATAATGTATTTAGTTATATTTTAATAATATTATTATATTATACAATTATATAACTATTTTCATTTGCTTATATGTAATGGAATTATATATAAACATATATATTTAAGTTTATTTTATTTTTGTCTTTGTGACACCGACCCATATCGTTCTCTTCAGTTCCTGTCCATCCAAAGGTGGTCTGGAAGAGATCGCTCTTAGCGATAAGACCGCCCATTGTACTTCACTACACGCTAATAATTGAATCACCACATTGAACCACATACATCCTCAATACTTTAGAATGTATAGTATTTGTAGGAAGTAGGTAGTTTAGACAATACATGTGGGTACACAGACACACACTATTTACAAGGTACTAGGTACAAACGTACCTGTGTGTAATTTGTAAGATGTTCTTGTGGTGTACAATAAAGAGTTTTCTATCTATCTAATATCAGAGTAGACAGGGCAAGAATGTATATCCAGATATTTATTATGTGGCCAAATGTTAGCTTATATTGTATTTAAACAAAAAAATATGTAACAAATAGTGTGTGTCTGTGTACCCACATGTATTGTCCTATCCTACTTCCTACAAATACTATACATTCTAAAGTTGTGAGGATGTTTGTGGTTCAATCACACCGTAATTACGGCTCAACCGATTTCGATGAAACTTAGAACAGATAGCGTTCCTACCTAGAATATCATGTAGGCTACTTTTTATCTAGGTAACACGCGATCGAATGCAAGTTATTATGATATAATGACAGAAAGTTTTCATGTATTTGCGGCCGTAATTTCTTATAATGATAACAGTATTTTTATGGCCAAAATTACTGATGTCGTTTATGATCAAAGATTTCATTAGTTTGTCTCATAAAACTAATACTGATTGATAAACATCCAAACATCCTCACAAACTTTTTCATTTATAATATTAGTAGGAAACAGGATAACGAACGTGTTAGAGCTAAACATTCAAAGTCAAAGTCAAAGTCAAAAGGCTTTTATTTGAATAAAATCACTAGGATCACTTTGAAACGTCTTAGAAACTAGGTGAAGCTATGCCTGTTCCTCGCGACCGCGAAATTTCAGCGCTAACGACATTCGCACTCGAATAGGTAGCACTCAGCACGTTTTTCAACAAATCAATGCGTGTCAAATAATCGATCAACTGGAATCCTGCGATTACCGATAGCGGTGTTTATAAATATGCGCTGTGAGCTAATCCATAATGGATTATTGTTACAGCGATAAGCGAATATTACCGGCGATTGGCGCTATCGCCCGCTTAGTGTGGCGATAGCGTAATGTGATTGATTTTTCAAATAGAATGTTTTTGCCTTTTATATTGTTTTGTTTGAATGTGGAATGAAAAAGTAAGCTGAAGTTTTATTTTCCATCGCTTTTGCGGTATAGACCTTGATATCTTTTCGACTTTTGTAACTAGGTACAGTCGCATTAGAATTTTATGCTTTTTCATTTATTTTTATTTTTCATTTTAAGGTCTAATCATAGATTTTAATTAAAATAATTCCTTTTATTTAGGTTATTTGCTTTAAAATCTTAAGGAGTTGAAAGAAAATGAAAAAATACTAGTTTTCATTCATAAAAAAATTGAAACATTATCTGATCATCATTTACTATAATGTTGACTGTACGAGTACATAGACTTTGTTTGAGAGTGCATGATGAAATTAATTCTTAAATATCTACTATTAATAACGCCCTTAGAATACTTAGGTATTCTTGTTTTACCATTTTTTAACTTTTCGAACATATTTTTATTTTGGCAGTCAAATATGAATTTTATAACAAGTAGAAACAAAATTTAAAATAATTACTTAGGATCATCGTCCTACTGTGATCCATAGTAATTATCCATAGTGATTAATAATTTGATCACAGATCTACTTATTTCAAATAGACGCCCATCGTATTCACCGTTACTGATTCCCAAAGATGACTTAGGAGTTTCAAAACCGATATAAAAAGGTTCATAAGCACAATTACGACTCAGATAGCCACGTAGAAAGTGGGCGCGTGCCACCGACAAAAACCACTAAGAGAATTTAGTAGAGAATAATCCGTGCAATGAGACACGTACGTACGTGAAATATTCCGTGTTCAATTTACTACTGCACAATGACTAGATATAAACCTAATTATTGCTCTACAGCGCTACATAATTTGTTGCCAGCTTCCGCTCACTTTTGGGCTCCCCGCGATTATTGCCGAACATGCGATTTTCACAAGTGCGTCAAGCCCTTAAGGTCGTTAACAAGAGATCATAAAGACTGAAGCTCGTAGTGAACCTAATTGCATGAAACGAATTCACGGTGGACATGCGTTTGGCCGAACGTGTTACGTAGCACGTATTAAATCTATGTTTGTTTTTTTATCCAGCTCTCGTAAACGATCTAAGCTGTCAGTGGCTAGCCGGCACGCGCCGCTCTCGCGCCGACTTACACCCGATGATAGGCTCCATCTTGCGGATAAAGCAACGACACCGTTACCTTTCTCAAATCACGTACACTATTGTAATATCCAATCGCTCAGAAATGAGATTGCGGCTAACAAGTTATTTACATTGACGTTTTAATATCGACACCGCCTTAAAAAACTATTTAAAAAGGTAATTATAATGTGGTGTCCGTAATAGCCACCGTACGCGCGGGCACGCCGCCTTTGTGACGCAGCTAAGCCCCGAGATTAATTTTGCCGACACAATGAACCAGTTTAAAGTCAATAATACACGTCTTATTAAGTATCGGTTGCGATATTTGGTTATCAATTCTAAAGTTTCGAAAGTGAGTGCACGTTCGATGGCCGGGCTCCCGGGGCCGGCAGATAGGATCTTTATTGCGGTTCGTTTTTTTGGGAGAAAAATGATTAATATAAGGGATCGGCGCGGACGGATAAGTAGTCGAGATTGACGGAATGACGCGGGGTCTGTGACCGGACGGGACGAGCTGCGAAAAGCCGCGAGGCTGCATTGCGCGGCCGCAGCCAAAAACTAACCATAAATTACTGGCTACTTGCTGGACCGCTGCTGACAACACGCGCGGTGCTTTTTTACTGCCTGCAATCCTGTTACAGCGTAAACTTCTCACGGACATCAGATCATTATAAACCATATCTTTGAGAAATTGCTCGGAGTAATGACGTTAAAGAATTATGAGCCACTGTTTCGTAAGGTTTCTTGGGAAATTCGCAGTTTAACATTGTCATCTTAATCATGGTAAGATCAACGCGCTCGCTATCCTGATCAGCTCGAACTCTCATCGTGAATAAGGTAATGCGTGCATATTTTGGAAATTCGCCAAAGTAACGTAATGACTACCCTCGGAGAGATAATAAAAACGAATAAAGGGCCAAATACATGCGCGCGGATGTGGAATTTCGGTAGCCCTCGGCGGTAGAGACGGACTGCAGTTGAGAGTACTTACGTTTCTTCTCTCTAATTTTTACCAATTAAATGTGTAAATACTTAGAAATCAACAAAGCACATAAAAGAGCTTGTGACCACGAATGCATTTATTGCTAACATACCTCCTATAATCTTTAGATTACTAACATTCAGACGAATTAATTAGTTTCTGCATTTTATTTGAAATGGTAGAATGGAAAACTAATGCAAACCAAAGGATGTTTTGCGATGTTGGGGTTCATTGGTACCTTTATCATAATAAATTATGCAAGTGGCCGTTGCTAATACACGTCTGTCTGAAACGATACTACACCTTGACAAGGAGTAATCGCCAGTAATCGTCCCGAGTTTTCCATAATACTTAAATAAAATAATTTTGCGAGTGCTTCAACGACTTCTTAAATATTCATCATACATACAAAAAGTGCCCGCCTTTCTCCAAGGGAAGGCGACGCTCACTCTAGCGATTACGATGTTTTTTGCTTCCCTCATTATGCAGATTCTGTCGAAAAAGGAATAAATTTAATAACATGCGTTCGTGCGCATGCGTTATCGAATGCACTTGCCTCTGATAATCTACTCGTGCGCCGTTTCACGCAATTACAGTGCATCGAACAGCCAGTAAACTCAGCATGTTGAACGCGAAATCCTAATTCCAACTTCACATAGTACATTACATTTAAATAAATGTTGTTACTAATTTAATTCCTATAGAAGATCCTGTTGGGGCAGATAGGTCCTCGAAGGCAGACCACGCCCGACCGGAAAGCGCAGCGTTGGATGGCAAGACGATATAAGATGGCCCCACACTAAATAGTAAGAGATACAATAAATGATGCTGGGAGACAAGATCAACACAAGATCAGTCTCTCTGGAAATTTATGGGTTAGGCCTATGTTCAGTAGTGGATGTTCTACGGCTGATATACAAAGCATAAGGAGAGCTCAAATAACGCATGCCTACATTCTGCTAATAACTAAATAATAATAAATAATGATTACGTGACATGTGGCAAGCCCACTGCTGTGATTGCAATAAGGCCCCGTACCATCTAATCGTAAAGCCGTGCTCAAACTGCATGCGATATGTCATCTAAAATATGTTAAAAAGTAATTTCAAAATGATGCTTACCGGAAGTGATTGAAGTCAGTTTGGTTGGAGTTTGTCATTTCAGAGCTTGCGATATAGTTCAACGATATCTCAAGCCTTTAAAAGTCAAACTCAATATTACTTTAATACTTGTAAATATCATTTTGAAACGAACTTAGATGGCATATCTCACGCCGTTTGAACACAGCTTAACGCTATTGTGACTAATCGTGCTTGGGCCACAGCACCAAAAATGGGGCTCAAGGTCCTCAGTATATCAGATCTGTTTCTTAAATCGGGCTTTTCGATTTCGCTGCGGTTGAAATAAAATCTATAAGTTAGTTACACGTTACCTAATCCAGCGAAAATGAAAGGTGCGCTACAATAGTTTTATTTACTTGCTGTAATTGAAACGACATGCTTGTTCTACAACAATGGCCACAGACGGATATTATTTAGGTAGCATTGCGTTATTAGCTTTTAATTTGTTTCATGTTTAGCGATCATGATTACGTAAAAACGCCTATTGGCACTAGTTTCTAGCTATACCAATGTGTACGCAAATGCAAAATTGGATCGTTGTTAAATCTCAGTCCATAGGTTTACGACTAATTTAAGATACAATTAAACACACATTTCAAAAGACACACAAAAGCACAATATGAATAGAAAACAAATAACAGAAAATATAGAACTGTGACAGAAAGCTGAGCTTTTATATTTTATTGAAATAAATAAATAACATGATTGGACAATACTAAAATTAACTCATTTATTCTTTTAACTAATTTATAATGACGCTGTAAATGTTTTAAAGACGCGTCTGTCATTACTGTTTTCTGGACAAAAAGTATAACGTGTGGTGACCGTATACTCCGGAGACGATCAATGGCAATTGATCATAGAACAACCGAACTTAGTACTAGCCAATTGATAAACAAAATGCGATTGAAGCACTTTGACGCGGCCAGTTTTGATAGATTACAAAAGCAATTGAAGGGTCGAGATTGTAGGCAACTGATAGAAAATTTATTGAACGCAGAAAATGCTCGTTTCGTTGTTCAATTGACAATCAATCGCACTATCTATATGAAAGAACATAATATTGCAATTGACAATCATCATCATCAGCCTGTAAAAGTCCACTGCTGGACATAGGCCTCCCCCAAAGAGTTCCACGATGAACGGGTTTCAGCCTTTTCCATCCACCGACTTCCCGCAATCTTCGCAATGACGTCGGTCCATCGGGGGTCTGCCATCACTGCGTCGCCCGGTTCGTAGTCGCCATTCGAGAACCATTACTCCCTTACTATATGGCCTGCCCACTGCCACTTCAACTTATTAATTCTGAGATAATTCTGCTAATTGACAATACTAATTGTCAACTGCAATTGATCATCTAGGGGGCACTTTAAGATGTGTCGTTTACGGCATCGTCCGTTAAAACTATTCGAGGAAGGGCCCGGAAACGTAGTCGTCTAGGCTTGCGGCTGCCTAATAAGGATCATCTCCACACTGAGGAGTGCAATTAATAATGGATGAAAGCTGCGGAATCTATGCAAACACTACTTAAGATTACGGGGAGGAATGTGGGATGTTCGGTGATCGCTCACTTGGAAATCTTAGTAAGATATTTTTTTCTTGTTTTTAAGGTGTTAGCAATACTTATGGATAACATTAAATTTAAATGATACCCAAAATTTTAGAATTCAAACCCGCAATTTTGCCTAGAATCGGCAATACTATACCAACTACAACTAGGCTTTTTTTTTGGTGGAGTTGGATCTAGCTGTGTTTAACCGATAAAAATATTTCATCCTGCTAAGATTTTCGGTACCAAGGACATGCGGTCCATCGCATAGTTAGTTTTGCATTGCTAATTATGTCAATGAACGGTTATCCGCTTCACCACATCGACAGTCATTCAACGAATTTCTGCGAAATTAGAAAAATTTATTTCCCAAAAATGGGGGTTTCTAAAATATATTTTAGTTATGGTTTTTTATTGATGAATAAAAAACCATTAATGGACATGGCCTTTAATAATGATTGTAATTTACAACAAGCCCAGTGATCATTATACATCTGCAATGATTTCTAAGTACTAGAGTGAAGACAAAATACAATTTAAAGTACTTAATTGCATTTTGAAAGAATTTTGTTAAAAATACCTACGTTCTTCACCAACTTATTAACTCGTTGGACCAGTTAGGAATTTTCTTCGAGGATCAGAACAGCCAAAAACTGGCCCTCGCTCCTTAGCCTTGAATGGCTTAGCCCTCTGGACATGAGCAAATAGCTGACGTGGCCAGCGGGCGGCCGCGGCTTGCATACACAATGCGGGGCGCGGAACACGGGTGGCGTTGAGAGGTGCAAACGCTTTTTTCATGTATGCTTAATTAATCAGACCACCCTGAATAGTTTTGAATAGTGCATGTATTGATTGTGATAAAGTTTTTGGTTGATTATAAAAT
Source organism: Anticlea derivata (assembly GCA_947579855.1). Taxonomy (NCBI): domain Eukaryota; kingdom Metazoa; phylum Arthropoda; class Insecta; order Lepidoptera; family Geometridae; genus Anticlea; species Anticlea derivata. The sequence goes on along the minus strand of OX388259.1, from coordinate 10,556,896 downwards.
TGGTTTCTACCCCTTTGGACTCTATTATAAAATAATAAATAAATATTTATTCATTACCTTAGTGCTAGGATTTACATTGCGGATTATTATCTAATTAAAGGTAAAAAAATTACACTATGCCTGAACTAGGAAAACCTGTATCTCAGGCTGAAATTAAATTATTAAATTTTAAGCGCTAGCGTGCTGCGGGCTAGCAGAAGTTTGATGTACTTTTTGAATAAATAGGTATCTACTTAAAAAGTACCTTGCCTTGTTGGCCCCGCCTGAAGAATAGGCCTATTTCTACCCTTAGATGTCGTAAGTGGCGACAAAGGGAAAAAAAGTTAAGGGAGGGGGGCAGCGCTTGCCACCTCGCATGCCCAGCATGGCAAGTATGAGCAAATACACCCAAATTATTGTTTCTGGTAATCTATGGGGAGGCCTATGTTCAGCAATGGACGTCCTACAGCTGAAATGATGATGATGAATTAAAAAGAAATTGCATTTGTTTTATAAAACTGTTTTAACGTGACAAAATTAATAACTAGGTACTAAAATAAATTATCTACTTTTATAATTAATGTTTAATAATTAATATTAATAATAATAAATAATAAATATTCCGGACCTAATATCACACACGGTCAACTGATCCCAAACTAGGCATAGCCTGTACTATGGGTACCAGAGACTGATATACATAATAGATATATATTTAACACCCAGACACAGAACAAACATCTGTGTTAGTCACAAATGTTTGTCCAGTGCGGGAATCGAACCCGCGACTTCTAGCGCAGAAGGTAGGTATTAGGTAAATTATAATGTCTTGAATCTTTTTGTATATTCTAGAAATAATAACAGACTATGTACCAAATAGCCTGTATAAGTTTAAATAAACATTTTTATCTCTATGTTATCTTTTTTTTAAGAAAAATTGGGAAATAAAAGGCTTAATTATCATTATATTATAAAACTGTTTAAGGGGAAAATATTAATTAATGCTTTCCATATCCACTCGAATAAATACAAAAGCCGTCTCCACAGACGTCAGTAGGAACGCCAGTAATGGAGTATTTTGTATTTGCTTCATTTTTTATTTTTTGCCGGTTCGATTACGCGAACGCGATCTTCTCGTCGTGCTCGGCGAAATTCGGGAGCGTCTGAGCCGTCGAACCACCAGATATTAATTATTGATTGACGATAAAGCATGCGTAAATATTATTCGCGAACGCTTCGGCATGTTTGGACAAATACACATTTTTTATTGTCGATCTTTATTGTAGACTCAACACGAATAAAGCCGTGTTCAAACGGCGTGCGATATGTCACCAAAAATGTATTAAAATTTATTTCAAAATGATCTTTACGTCATAAAGTTAAGTCAATTTTAAATTTGACATTTGAACGACAACGTACCTTACAACTGAATGATATCGCAAGCTCCTACAAGTTAAACTCACAGGCCTCTTAGCTCAGTTGGTAGTAAGTCTGCCTTCTGCGCTAGAGGTAGCGGGTTCGATTCCCGCACTGGACAAACATTTGTGTGATGAATACAGATGTTTGTTCTGTGTCTGGGTGTTAGATATTTACCTATTATGTATATCAGTCTCTGGTACCCATATGGGCCATATAGGCTTTGCCTAGTTTGGGATCAGTTGACAATGTGTGAATATAAACTTTATTCAGAAGTAGTAAGGATAATTTTAAAATAAATTTTGCCTGACATATCGCATACCTTTTGAATAAGTGTTGTCTGTGGACTTATTCGTGTTGAGTCTATACTTACGATTTTAATAATAAGAATGCATTTCGGTCTTATTGGGTAGCATTAAAAGAACGTGTGTTTTTACAAATGTGTCGCGAAAAATATTAAATAACTTGACATTTAATATCTGTAGAGACGGGAGATCTGATTAGATATACAATCAAATCCTAAACTAAAATATAATTAATTACATTTCTTGTTTTATACTTGGCTTTTTTTTTAGGATCTACTGTTAGCTGACGTATAGAACTGTACTCAGTAATTAAAATCTAATTAAGATGGTAATTTATTTTTAATAACTGCAAATCATAATGCGGATTAGTCATTGTCATGACAATTTAGTGATTGTAATGAATAGTCATTACAATCACTAAATTGTCATTGTCTACCCTAGCTCTACGTCAGCTGCTGTCGTTTGCGCCGGCGCTGCTTAAGCACCCCACTTTAGCCACGCTTACTACCTACACGAGTGGTACTCAGCCACTATTGTTGATAACTTCCATGAACATTTTAATTATGAACAAAAACATTGGTTAGATTGGTTAGTTTTGCCTTAAACTTAAGAATTACCTATATAATTACCTACTATATTAGGAGTATTTAGTAAATAAGTATGAGTGTATACGAATAAAATAGTTTATGCAACTACAGACAGAAGACACTTCGGAAAAAGTGTGTTTTCGCTTGTTGTTTGACTGGTGGCTGGTGAATGTACCGAACATCATTAAGTTTTAAGCTAAATAAATAAAACATTTTAGAAAAAAACCATTTAACAATCCTATTACGGCTTACCTCAAATGCATTTATCGCATTATTTACAAAGTGGAAAATTCCTACAAAACTACTCAATTATCCACTCGTTATTTCGCAATTAACATTTCGCGTATTTTTCACATACCACCTTCTTCAGACAGGGCGAGCGCCAACTAGCAAGTAACTCGAAATTCGTTTTTGGAACACAGGCTCAAAAACTGTAAATTAATCTGGCATTTTTCAAGTGGTTACTTATGGTTCGCGAAAATCTATAAAAATACTTAAACTTGGATTTGTGTGAATCAATCACGAGACGAATAGGAAATTCACGATGCATTATTCACGATGGCGTAATTTTTTTTTTTGAAGTTTTTCCCCTTTCGGGTTGGCTATGTTATCTACGCCTTACCGCCAAGTCTTACGTGTATTTTATCTTGTTTAATTTGTTTATCTTCCTTAATTTTCTTACGTTAGTCATGGTCAAGTCACCGTCTAGTCAAGTTCAGTTTTAGTAAGATATGATGGTGGCTATTTTACTAAAACCTCGAGGGACCTCTAGGCGCCAACTCGCAAAATGACGATACACGCAATCATTCTATTTCACTTCACTTGTGCGGTTTACTCAAACAATATTACGCAAAACACCACCATAATCACACAATATTATTCAATTTAACACTAGTTTTGTAAAATAAATTGAGAGCACAACATCACTTCGCAAGTTCCCGCCAAAAAGTCCGATGGCGTTAATTACGATACGATAGCAAACGCCAAATATTAGCCAATCAAAATTAAAAGATTTTAAGCATCGCCAACGTAGCAGGAACGCCACCTCTCGTCAAAATATACTGGGTAGTAGACATTGAGCAGAAATGTTTATGATTGACACTTCTGTAGGTGGACCTAGCGGTGTTTAACCGATAAAACTATTTCATTTGCCCAAGATTTTCGATAAATTGCATTGACTATCGATAGGTAGATGATAATAAGGCGAATGGGGGCCTAGATGATGAAGGCATCCAACCGCCAGGCATGGATAAGGCTGGGAGAGGCCTAGGTACGTCCTAAAATGGACACATAAAGGCTCATGATAATGATGATGATGATGACTATCGTACTACCGATTCATGGCGCTGGTTGCCGCTGGCGCTGGTTCGATATATTTTTTTTATTACTTTTGTATCGTAAGCGTTACACAATCGCGAATTATTGATGCTTGGGGAACTGAAATGTTCGCAGTTTTCGTAGTATCGTGGCGGGCTGCGTGTTTCGCGCATTGTGCCTAAAACAAAGGGTTCCGTAGTGCCACTCGAGCTTAATTTTCGAGTGCCGAGTTAGTATTTTTGAATTCGTTTTAATCGTGGGATAAACAATGAGAGTGGGGTTGCATTCGGTCACGCCCAGAGCATGTGTGCGTACCTTTATTCCTAGTGGAGACATGGATGGTTGGTTCCACAGTTTTTGTACTCTACTCGAATTATTGGAATAAATCGACGACGCGATTATTGTAAGTAGTTTAAGTGGTCATTGTGCGATTTAAATGTTTTAATAATGAGTTGTTAATTTTATATTTGATTCGTGACCACAAAAGTGCGAACACAGATGGCGGATGTGTTTTTAAAATGTAGAACTTGTAAAACCACTTTTCATAATCGAAAGAGATTATCTAATCTATGATTTTTTTTAATCTATTGGGTAATTTTTACCAAACTTGCATGCAATAAACGATAAAGTGAAATACCTACTTAGTAATGAAAGTCTAACTAAAAATTTCGAGCGATATACATGAAAATAATGTTAGTCTGGTGTCAGTGAGTGCTCTCGAATAGCGACCACAAACCGGACGACGCAGTTTAGAAAGGTCCCCCCATCTGATGGGAGATGCGATTCTCGAAAGGAGATAAAAAAATGAATCTAACCTAAACGTACGATTAAAGCACATCAAAAACCGTGAATCGTCTTTGAAAGATGGTGTAAAATGGTGAACGAAAGAAGGTACAACGATTTTCGAAAAGAACATTTTGTTGCGAGATTTGTGATATTTTATAATCAACCTATGGTAAAGCAATCCATAATCGCACAAACGGTTACGCTACTTATTCGGAAACTACTCTGCGTAACTATTAGATTATCGACAGAATGTCACAAAAAAGGTTATTGCATACAGAATCGTATGTAAATTGTATGTGAACGAGGTATCGGAGGGTAGGGGTGAGTGATGCGAAACGCGTGAGCAATCGTTGCGATCGACGACTCCTGCGCACCGGGAAATGACGGAAACACAACGACAAATAATCCCGCGCACACATGCAAGGGACAGTCGTACTCTCAGGTGCACAGGGTCGTCAACTTAGCATGACGAAAATAGAAACTTGACGGAAGAAAACCCAATATACCGCTTAAACTTTCAAAAAGTATGGATAAATAATAAACTAAAAAACATCGTTTTGTTGTTGTGTTTCAATCCAAATAGGTACCCTCAATTTATTTATTTATTTATTTAACCTTAAATAATACGGTTTATTTCCCAATTACATTACTTAAGGATAGAATTAGATTACAATTATTACAATAAATGTCAATCAGATTAATTAAAAAAATATATAAAAATAAATTAGAGATACTAATTCACAGAATGTCAAAATAAATATAATAATCAAAAAACAAAAAGAAGATGTAATTAAATTAAACATTAACATCAGTCATACTTCTCGCTCACACAATTCCAAACATAATATGTTTTGGCCAAATTTTGACTTTCAGCAATAAAAAAAACATTTGCTTAGACTAAGAAACTTTGCATTGCCATCCAACGTAGCAATGCCGGGGTGCACTTTGGGGATTCTTCTGATTGGTAGATTAATCTAGAGATAAGTGTGTAGATCGTTTGCAACGATTTTGTGAGATCTCAAACATTTTTTTTAAATATTTTAATGTATTCGCTGTTAGTCTTTCTATAAAAGCTTTTGCTATTTTTCAAACTACTGATTTGCTTTTATCGTTCTTTTGATTCAATAAAAAGCTAGTTAAGTTTGAATGCTAGATAGTCCTATATACAAGGTGATTTATAATATGTATCTAGGTATATACTATGCCGAAAGGGGCTTCTTTCTAAAACCAATTGCCAATAAAGTTTGCCCTACGTTTGAAATGCATCCTACTTTATGCAAAAACCAATAATTCATCTGTTTTAGGTAGCAATCTTGAAGTTAAAATTATCGTAGGTACGTTCAATTATGAGTTACAACGATGACAAAAAACAGCTGATTTGAAAAGGTTTTAACGATATAATATATTATAGGAGGGGGTAGGGCACAGCGAGATTTTCTCGTTCTGAATTGGAGCAGGCACTGCACTGCACTGCCTGGAGAGGTACCTCCGCCTTACAGAAGATCAGCCAACGCAGCCAACTAACATTATTTGTTTCAAATAGTGTTGTGTTCCTGCGGTGAGAGAGGTTGCCAGAGCTCTTTAAGGGGGAGGGGGGAGGGGTCGGCAACGCGTGTGTGATGCCTCTGGTATTGCAAGCGCTCATAGGCTACGGTAACCGCTTACCATCAGGTGGGCCGTTAGCTTGTTAGCCAACTCTGTTGTATAAAAAAAAAACTATAATCTTTTTTTGTCGATAGAATAAGCAGATAGAATAGCTCCTATACTAGTGACGAAACACATTGTTTATGAATCGAGTTGAAGCTACATTTGGCTGAAGTCGTAGAGTAGCCGTAATCCATTGTAAATATTAATAAATAGGCTCTTAGGTATGCAACTGTTTTTGTCCCGTCGAGAATATATTACTTAAACAAAGACTTAATTGCATAAACCATTACGAAGAATTGCATAAATACGGTCATGATACATCCACCCTTTTATGTAGGTACGAGTAGGTAACCTGTAGGTAGGTAACTTGTGTTTGGAATTGACAGGTTCCTACGACCACATGTCCTACGCTGATAAGTCGGTTAATGAATTAAACGCTTTGATACTATCGAAGGACACAAAGGAAACATGCGTGCGACCGATGCGTAAGGTAATAATCGAGTAGTATCCCCACTAGTCACGAATTCTCACGCACACAACAAAATATTTCGAATGTAAAATTATAATTGTTTTGGTAAAGGAAGTTGCGGATTCAAACCGAAGTAATGACGCTCTGACCTGCACGCAACGCTATTTTTTAAACAAAAACAATTTATTATTAGGTAGAGATATAACCTGCTTCGCTTCAGGCGCTACAGTTACTTCATGCGAAAGTGTAAAATCGTTACGATGCATGAGCAAGCGATAAGCTTTCAAAAATATTATCTTTCCTGCGCCTAAACGGAAAAAAATGTAATTACGGGCAATGCGCTAGAAATTGCATACATTTACTCACGCATCGAAATACAGTAATTAATGCGTGGGCGGTATCGGGCGACGATCGGTGCAAAGCGATCTCATCGAATTTTACAACAATCAAAGCTTCGCAGACTACGGTGAACAGTAGCCAGTCGTCACAGTCGCGCGACTTGTTGGCCGATCTATCGGCGGATGTGTCGATTCCAATCGCAAGCCGGACCGTTACAGAAGTTTTTCGCGAGAAAAAAATACAATTATTATAATGATCGTCCTAGTATGGGATCGCCACTTGCGCATGCAAATGATTTACTAATTAAAAGGGAAATTTTCAATGCGTTGCATGTGCTTACAGCAAAAAAACTATGGTTTCTTATGTTACTTGTCACAACAAATATACGTAATTAGTTAGAGTTGATTGATCTAATAACAGCCAAGTTACAATGGGGTTATACATTCATATAAATTAATATCGATACGAGATGTTTATCGATTTACTATCGAGCTTATGACCCCTCTACATAATCTAAATTGATGCATTTCTTGGGAACAATTCTTAGGCCGTTACGCATTATAAGTCCCTTGTTTGTCGAACTCTACTGGTTTTTAAAGCAGCTTAAGATTGAATAGGGACGGGAAGTAAAGGGTTTCTATACTGCCGGTTATCGTGAGCTTAATCTTGGCGAGCAAATTGGGATTAATTGAACTTTTTCCTTTTAATTCTGAGAGCTTTTGTGTTCTTTGCGTAATTCGTTATGCGTGTCGCTTAAGGAAATTTATAGAGCAGATGTCACCACGAGTATAAAAGTGCCTATCTGATCTGATGATCGTATATTCAATAATATAAATGGATATGATGAATTCCTGTCATATTATTTTTTTAGGTTTTTATTACGACATTGAAAAATATGCAACTTATAATTATTACAACAATAATCTTGCAAAAGTGTAGGTATTGTTTATTGAACATGGAACTTATCAACTTGGTATTTTACATTATCTGTGCTGTTGTCTAGATTTAATTTATAATCGATCTGTTCAAGTAGCAGCACCACTTCGGAAATCTAAATCAAACTAATCAGAAGATTAGATATCGTTAACTATCTAAGATTTATTTGCTACTGTTGATATGAGTTATGTTTGATATTGACATAGATTTTTATTGAAAGATATTTGTCGGAATTCATTTAATTTAAGTAGGCACTTGTTCAACTCTTGAAAATTTATTAATTACTAGCTTCCGGCTGCGGCTTCGCTAGCGTTACCCTGATGAAAAGTAGCCCTTATCAATGTCGGGCTTTATAATTATATCCATGTAATGTCATCGATTCGTGGCTCTATTGCATGAATAAGGGACAAACAACCACTGAACAACCGACCAACAAACAAACACAGTTTCACATTTAAAATATTAGTCAAGAACTTGAGATAACTTTCATAAGAAGAAACATGAAAAATACTTGCTCAGCTACTTTACGGATAGTTCTTCATTATGCGCCAGGGCAAGAGTAGGTACCCTAAACCGGCGAGCATGCATGAGGAAAGAAAATGAGGTATTTCAGGATCTTAGCAAGTGGAATGCCCACCCCTCCGGGAAACAGGTGTGATTTGATGTAAATGCATATCTATGTAGCGGAAGAGAGCCCATCTTAGACGCAAGAGGAACCGGGGTCGATTCCTGCAGACCGTACCAAATATTAGCAGATAATGCATATATTTATTTGTTCCGGGTCTGGGTGTTGTGTGTGGTACCATGACTCAGTAGTTTCTGAAAGTCACGACACAGGGAATCCTAGTCCTAGGTCTATGATTCCATGAGAACTGTGATTGTTGGGCGTTATTTATCTATTAATTATTTTGAAAAAGGTTTTTTTTTAAATTTGAATGTTAGGTATTATCTGCTCATTATAATCCTGCGTTAGCTGAATTAAGGGTGAGGGTTAGGTATCTATAGCCGATGTCGGTTACGGGCCCTCAGGTGTGACGCGACGGAAGCTCGCTATCATTAGCCTACCCACATACTGCGTAGTGTGTACAGGGCGTGCGTATGTGCGTACGTTCCGTCTGTTTGTGTAGGTGCAGGACGGATTAGGAGGATCTGTGATGCGTGTGAATGTTGTTCCTACAGAGCTCATACTCCATTACAGCTTAACTATTATAATGATATGTAACAAACATTCTTAGAATAACCGCTGACTGATACAGCATAGCCAGACAGACTGCAGACTAATTCTTTCACCGACGCGACGATCGTAGGCCCATTTTAGGGTCACCTCACCTCAACCTGGTTACTGACTACAGGATAACCAGGAAATAATCAGTGACACGACGAGCAAGCAAGCCGAGACGAGCAAGACTGCAGAATGAACGCAACTAACAGGTGAATATTGATGGTGTATCAATTTCCATAATGTATGTGACAATATTTTGACTGGCTCTTCGAAATGGACACATCTAGCCGAAGCTTTAATCATTTATGATATCGTTACGCTTACGATACGATAGCATTTTCAAGTATCAGCCAATGACATGACATTTGACGAATGCTATCATAAATGATAACGTAAGTTACCGTGAATTATTCATGCTTGGGCTACTCGTAAAGGTTTTTTTCCTTAATTCGTTATTTAATTCATTTGTTGCACGATATCGTCAATGTGGTAGAGGGGCGCGAAATCTTACTTTGGAAGTGACGAGTAAAAACCTACTAACCACTCCCTGGTATCTTGACAGGCCTCATAGCTCAGTTGGTAGTAACTCTGCCTTCTGCGCTAGGGGTCGCGGGTTCGATTCCCGCACTGGACAAACGTTTGTGTGATGAACACAGATGTTTGTTCTGTGTCTGGGTGTTAAATATATATCTATTATGTATCTCTGGTACCCATAGTACAGGCTATGCCTAGTTTGGGATCAGTTGACCGTGTGTGATATGTCCGGAATATTTATTATTATTATTTATCTATAGTAGAGTGGAATTTTTCACTACCATTACATCAGACTGATATTAATTTCTGATTTGTTCTTCTTAATTTGATTCATTTTTGTAGCCTTAGAATAGACATTACTTAATATTCTATACTCACGATGTTTTTTTTATCAAAGCTTGTATTGGTGAATTAAATAGTCTTAATCCATCCCTGTACAACGCAGTAGGTAGTAACATGGACACGCGGGTACCGGTGGACAATAAAATGCGAAAATTATAAAAATAAAACATTTTCTAACCGTTCCGATACACGCTTTACACCCGAACAACTTTTTTATAGAATTTGCTTAAAGTGTAGCTTATTTTGAACAGACTGGTCATTTTACTGCCGGTTCGTAAAAATGTTGCAATCTCACTAATAGTAGTAGTCCGACGACTAATAAAGTTGAATTTGTTGATATTGAACTTTTTAATGGGTTATTTGAATCATTTCATCATCATCATCATCTTCCTGCCGGTGCAGGAAGACGATGATGATTCAATAAGAGATAAGGATCCCACATCATGTGGGGTCGGCACAGCATGTATTCTTCTTCCATTTCCCTCTGTCAGCCGTCATCTCAGTACTCACTTCTTCCTTACTCATATTCACGTTCACACAGTCCATCCATCTTTTGGACTACCCCTACTACTAGAGATTCTCTTGCAATAATCTGCAGGCGATTCTTGCTTCTTTCACTCAAGCAATAAATAAACTAGATAGTTTATTTATTGCTTGAGATTTATTTATTCACCTGGCGATTACTATAATTATGACTAGCCGTAAGATTATGGCTATTCATAATTATAGTAATCGCCAACTTTAGTTTTAGCTAATTTGTTTACTCTTTTCAGTTTATTTACCTACACTACGAGATATATAACAAGGCGATATTCGCTTCAAGTTTAGTTTTCACAGTTTTAATAAATAAAGGCAAGACGACTCTTGCTCGACTCAATATGCGATGATCGTATACGAAAGGTTACACGAAATTTTTATATCTCCTTGCGTGAATCGCACCTTAGAAGTGCGAACCACTCCATCAAAACTAGTCTTCATTATATAAACGATGTAAAGTTGCGAATTTTGTGTTATAATTTAACATTCCAATACTCATACGACCAACCTTGTTATAATATTTAGCTACAGGTGTCTACCTTAACTATGTATTGATATAATGAGCGTCCCGCATCGCTACGCCTACAAGGTGTTCATAATTAGCTATACACAGAATGAACATCAGTTACAACCATTGATATCAGCTATATCGATGTAATTGCACACTGCAATAACCACCTAATTTTCACTTACACGCGAATTACGTATCACAGTCAGACTTGAGACACGAACGTATTTTTCATCATTTGTTTTAACGTATTTTATCATATTTTAAGTTAAGTTGGTTAAGTTTTATGTAGGGGGGTAATCTCTGGAACTGCTGAACCGATTCTAAATGACTTAAGCCTTAACATGTGCATGAAAGGAGCCTCTAAGAGGCGCACTTTAATCCTTTCACTACACTGATTCTTTCACTGATGGTCATAGGCCCTTTTCAGGGCCACCATACCTCAACCTGGTCAGTAACCTAATACAGGATGACCAAGAAAGAATCAGTGACACGACAAGAAGAAGAATCATATTTTTGTAGTTCTTTTATTATATAGCTACCTACCATGACTACTAACCTACTGTGCCATCCAGCATAAATGTTTTATAAGTTACTAGCTGTGCACGCGGCTTTGATCACGGAATACTTGAATAAACATTATCCTATTCTGGGTAAAGAATTCTATCTATTGCAATTTTCATCGAAATCGGTTGAGCCATTACAGCGTGATTGAACCACAAAAACTCTTACAAACTTCGGCATAGGTATGAGTCGAAGGAAAAAAGTACATAGCACGCCTTTTGGACAGTCATATAAAAATGTACAGAAAGACATCCAATTATGACGAAAATAATGGCAGACTAATGTCAGTGTGACGTAAAAAAATATTCTCTACTAAAGTTAGGGTTATGGGGTTAGTAGTTGACAGGAATGAATGTGGTAGTGGTCTAGGCAGAAGACGACGCCGCCGCGACAGTTTCTTCACAAATTACAGATTTTAAAATTTTGGACTGAAACAAGATCAACTTAAAAATAATATTTGTTTGCAACTCTTAACAAAGTCACTAAATTCTACATGGAAAAATTATGTGTAGGTATAGAAAATTCCACATTTTAAAAGTCATAAATCTGTTTTTAAGCATACTGCTTGAATATGCATTTTCTGATTCGAATACTGAACCTATCAAATTAAAGATCACAATTTTATAAATCTTTAGTTAACGATAGTAACTCCCAAACTAACATAATCACACATTTATCTTTTAACCCAGATCATTAAGATTAACTGCACAATTAGCGATTTCACATCAAAACAGTCAGATAGTTAGGTATTTTATTTACGAGCAACTTCAAGAGGAATAATTTCCCAAAATAAAATTTAGAATGTCATTAATTAATTTAGTTTTATTTAGTAGTTATCGGCATAAAACACAATGATATTCGTTTTAAATTGTTGAATATTCATACATTTTCGTGTAATTTATTCATATGTTTAATAAACTTAACGTAGAGGTGCAATAAAAGATATTTTATCGCTTTTTTACACCTGTTTAAAAGTCATAATCGTTTAAAACGATTCTATTGTATAATCACCTGTTAAACAAACATATAAACTGTACAAGTTATGAGTAGATATGGAAGATATAAATGTCACTTGATCGAACTAGATCCTTGTTTCAGACGCCTACGCACCTATATCATTCTCATTTGAATACTAGATGGATAAACTTATACAAATCAACTAACTTTCTAATCGAAAAGTCGCAAATTTTTTACATACTGTATCACGGGTTTTATAAAAACTACCCCTATTTATATAAATTTGTAACGCATAATTTTCAGTGATTTGATTTCAAATTATAATTTAATTTTCGTTAAATAATCTTTGTATCAGCTAGATTATCTAGGATCATATAATTTGAGTTCTGTAATTACCAGTTGGCTGACATCAGCAACGACATCATAAGCCGCTATATTTAGAATCAGTGCTACTGATTAATCAACGTTTAGTGGGACGATAGTTATATAGGCTTGGCTAAGTCATAGTAGAACTGGCAAATAGTAAAGCAACGCAAGGGTGTCCTTGGAATCCATATCATTTTCAGTTGCTGACCGAATAGAGTTGGTTAGTTCCTATTTTTTGCAGTATAGGCACTCTGTCATACATGTCTGGGCTAGGGTGTTTGTTCATACCAAACACTTTTGTTTGTTGACAGTTTTGTGGCTCTAGTAAATTTAACGTCCGTTAACGCCACCAATGAATAATACTCTAGTTTTCCAATTGAGGTATCTCATTTTGAACTTGGGGTGCTCAATATTGCGTTGAAATACAGTGTAATCAAAGTTAAAAAATAACTCCTTTCTTAGTACATCTCTACACAACCTCCTAATTTCAAGTCGGCGGTTTAGGCTCGTAGTCTTTTAGTCAGTCAGTCAGGACTTGGTTCTTTGATTTTAATCATATGAACGTAAATATTAACGTATATTAGTATCGAATACTCTTCTGCCATAAAAGTTAAATACACTTATCTGGGGAATCACACTTTGTCTGAATTCAATTAAACTTATTTCGATACGTCTTTTGATCTGTGTGCGTTATTCGAGCTTTAGAATATTGTTGCGAGATGATACACTGTATCCATTACATTGGCATTCGGCTTCATCTCACGTCGACAATTGACACCGTAACCCTGGCTTCGGGACTATCTTTCATCACTGTATCTAATTCATTTTGGCATTGGAACCGTATGGAATTTAGGTGGAATCAATTGCAGCCTTAGAGGTATCTATTTTGATAGATACTTCATAAGCGGCCCCTAGCTAGCCCCTATCGGTATAGTATACATATTATTTAACACCTTGTATAAGTGCCTGTACCAGAATCGCAACTTTGTTTAAATTATTCTCTTGATATTCTGGGCATAATACATTTATCCATGTTTACTATGTAAGTAGTTGTTGTATACACTTCATTGTTCCGTGAAGCGATTAGCAATCCCTAGAAGTAATGCGAAGTGCGTTGTGTCAAATAACTGTTGGCCGGCGATTATCCTGCCTGATTGACATAGGAATTGCAGTGAGAGTGAGTGCGTGTGTCTGAGAACGGTCTCGACGGGCAACGCACGTTTCGACACCGATTACAAATATCCACATTTGTAAGCCCATGGCGAGATTGACTAGCTTGATCATGATGTTGTTTGGTTATTGAGGGAGATTTGAATAATTGACTTGTATCTTTGTCGCACTTCTGAATTAGTACAATCCCTTACTCTCTCTCTCCCTTACTCATTTAGTCAGTACCTAGTACTTTATTCGATCTTATCTTTATTATGCTAGAGCACTGTTAGAGTGGAGGTAGTGCCCCGTCTTTCGATCCCACAGATCGTGGTTTCAAATCCCGGTGCGCTTTACCAGTGCTCTCAAACGGTGAAAAAAACATCATCATGAAACCGGCATGTCCTAGGACCTAAACCATCGAAGACATGTGCACGAAAGGAGCCTCTTAGAGGCACATGAATCCTACAAATACTGATTCTTTTACCGACGGTCATAGTCCCCTTTTCACGGCCACAATACCTCAACCTTGTAACAGAACTAATACAGGACGACCAAAAAAAAATCAGTGATACGTCAAGCAAGCCTGGTATCATTTTAACGAAAGAAAAAAAAAAACTAGTATGCATCATCTACAAAAATATTAGTTTTAACCGATATGTTGCAGTTAATTAGTTCACAAGTTAAACTTCATTCACTTCTATCTTTACTTAAAATATTCTCCTTGGATCTACAGCTACGATACATTTGGGCCTCTAAAAGCCATGTCCCATCAACAGGCTACAATACGTTCCTATCCAGATCTAACAGCGGTTAGAACAATAGATTGCCAACTATCTACAATTTATCGTAACGGAAGCGATAGCGGTAATAGTGGTCAGTATCGTACAGATAGATTCGGGGTATCTGTACCTAACTACGTGTATGCATGTATGTATACATGGGAATTTATGCGTACAACTGTGTAGATGTTCCAAGGCATATATCCGGACACGTGATAAGGCTTGTTGAAACGCGATTGGTCATTGTAACTTTGTAAAACAACGGGATTATAGTGTTTACTTCCTAAAACTACAAATTAATAATTGTACAGTACATAGGTCGTACTCGTATCTAGGTTAAGGTTGCAGGCTCGAATCCTGGCTGAGTCATATTTTACTATAAAATCATAGTACCTACTTTTTTCCATTTCCCGTATGTGTGGGTTGACACGTTAATAAGTTAATAAAACAAATAACATTAACAAAATAAAAAATGTTTCTTTAATGTGTAAACATCTAATTGAATATCCAGTATCTTTTTGCGGGCCGTTATGACGAAAAGTTATAAAATTCTTCAGTTAAAATGTTTATTTACAAGTTATAATAACAAATCACTTCACGAAGCTACTAAAGTAAATGATTCCAGTCATAATAATAATGATTGATAGTTGAAATCAAAGCGTAGGCACTGTCTCCTATCAAGGCTCGATACCAAAGCTCGTAGGAAAGTTCAACGCACAAAGTGCATAATCGCAGTAATCGTCCGGAGCCAAATGTCATCGACCCACTTATCTCATCCGCCATCCCTTTTACAATTACAACAACAAATGAGTAAGAGCTGCAGCGATATGCGCGCGCGCATCGATACTGATACCACAGAGGAAGCAACAGTACTGACTGCAGCATTTTTACTCCAACCCCAAAGGCAGCTAAACGGAAGCTTTTAAATATACCTATTTATGAATCATGCCACATACAAGATAATCGAAAACATGGATGTTTATGTTTATTTGTGGGTCAGAAATAGCTTAATACCATTTTCACTTGGATTAGGCAAACCAAAAGTTTTATAAAAAGTCTATTCGTCTGCCCGTCTGAGACGCAAGGGGTGCGGGCTTGATTTCCGCTGCGTGACAAATGTTTGCATGATCTGCAAATATTTCCTAGTATGAGGTTAGGACTATGTATATGACTGTTGGTTGTTATTTATTTACTGTTATTTATTTATTTATTTACCTTCCTTCTGAATACGAATAACTTCTATTATTTATATTAAATCTAAAGTCTAATCAATAAACCATATTATTAAACATTGTGAGTCGGTTCAGAGTGACATAGGGTCGTCCAATGCAGAGGAATAAAATCCTGTGTGAACGAACTCTAATCTCTGTTTTGTGGCAGCTTCCAGACTGAGATGTAAACGTGCTCACGCACTGATATACTGTGGCTATTAAACTGGTAGATAATATATGTGTAAGTGATAGATAACATGTGTGTTGACATGGTCAAGAGGGCATAAGCATTCTCTAGGATGTGTTAAGGGTTATTACCATCAAACTGTCTATTGGTGTCGTGGATGCCCTGAGTAAAATTCATATTATTATCAAGTAATGTAAAATAGACCATCAACTTTATGATTTTGAGTAGGCGATGATGTATGTTGGCATTCTTAAAGATTTGTGGTTCAAATTCGTGTAAACGCTTTCATTTGAATTGGAATAAGACATCATGATAAGGCCCAGGATGTGCTTGGAAATAAGTTTAACTGGACTATGAAGACTCCCATTTTTTGTCGTCAAACAAGCATTTTTTTAAAAACTAAACTTATTTGACAGCAATGATAGACAAAAAAAATCAGTCTGCTGTCAGTTTGGGTTAAGGAAATGTAACACGTCTAAGGATATGTAGAGTAGTCATGATTGTATTGGACTTATATCCAATTTGAAAGTAAACTATAATTATAGGGCTTGATCTCTCTAGTAGTATACCTATACCATTTGTGATTTGTTATCTGCGTGTATCTGTTTACAAAATACTTAACGTCCGTCAAACTAGTTTCTAAAAGGATTTCCGTGACATATTTACAGCTTCAAAATCAAAGGTGTCGGTCGGTAAGACGAGCTTTTAAATATTGTTAAGGCAATTAAGCGGATTTCTTGTAAGTGAGGTAGCCTCTACCTGTGTTTTATGACATCTCTACAATGTACAGAAATCTCACTAAGGCATTTAAAAGGCTATTGTTTATCCTATTACGTCAGTAAATCTTAACAATTATTGCTACAAACAAGATCATCTTAACGGTAATATTCCAAGGACCGATCACAATAGGATCTACCTGTCGATTCGCTAAAAGAAGTTTAAACTCCCTAAAGTCAGGATTTCGGAATCCAAACATAGAATACAATAGTTTTTTTTTATACACTGCGATGGACTTTCAAAGGATTGGTTACATAGTTATCCCGATGAGTATTTTTGAAATGAAAGTTTCACGGCAAGTCTTCCGTTGAGTTATATTTGAAAGAGTATTGTAGTAAAAATTATTTAGCCTTGCGAACGAAACGGTAAAAATTGAGTCGATTAAATCAGGTATTCATTTTGCTTTGGCCACTGTCCCATAATTGGTGACACACAAATTTGAATGTGAATAGTATCGGTTTATTTCCTAATTAATTTCGAATGTATTCAAGTCATTGAAAGGGCAGACGCGACGTCACAGCAACATGGTATTCAATCCGTTTGCACTTTACTTAGAAACAGAACTGTAGAATAATAAGTGCATTGTGTGACCATATTAGTGTGTCGCGGATTAGTGAGGGGAATACACAATGTCAATAATTTGCACATCGATGAAATATGGCATAATAAATCTTCGAAAATACTTGTAACCGGAATTGCACGTCTGGTGGAAGTCGACAAAATTTTCAAGGATCGTGTGAGGAATTAAAAAAAAAAGACTGCAATAACGATGAAAATAGTCTCAGTTGGGTGCCAGAGTGAGACTTATATAATATTAGTGACAGGGATCGAAGAAATACCTAGTGGCTATTATTAGTTATGTTAGTGAACAAATTAGCAGAATTATGGGTATTTGGTGCTCGGCTTTGTAATCTATAAAATAACGGTTAACCAGATGTTCGTTATCGGGATACTGATTGAGGTCGTCGACTCCATGTGAGCCTATCGACACATTGACGGTGCCGGTGCGGGAGGCGCGCGCCACGCACTTCCGACGCGACGGATTTGCCGGAATCGGCGCGGGCGCATCAAACGTTGCAAAATTCGGACGGAGACGCACGTGAATCAATTTGAATATTGTTTTCGGTGCCGCCATGGGAAAGGCCACTACCAGCCGCCACGGTTTCAACGAATTTTGTCATTTCACTGCCGTGCGCTAACTTATCCAAATATATACCTGCGCAAAACCGTCACAATTTTTACGACCTATAATCTCTCCGTCTTGAGGCTTTATGGGAACACACGAAATACTTTCTTGACATTATACCCCCATGTTAAATTAACAATTACCTTTCCTCAACAAAGGTTAAGTAAAAAGCAACATTTTAATTACGAGAAAATGTCGTTGGCTAATTATATTTTTATTCAGTGTAGCTATCTGTATTTCGTCGAGTCTCAGGCCCACACGAGCTTTCTTGCTACCTTCATCTCACGTTTTTGAGTAGCCGTAATATTTAAATTGCCGACATAGCTCCTGCAGGCATACCTTGCATGGGAATGTGCGCCGGCGGTCGTCAAAACCAGCTTTTTCCGAATGCGATGTGCGTTGGCCAAACGCATGGGAGCTATCGTCTCCTTCCTTTTCTAACTGGCAGGACGTGACCGCTGAAGACAGAGGCGATGGAAAGTATAGCTGCTTGTACTGGATACTTGTTACGTAAGCAAACGCATCCCGCCTAAAATTTTGCATGGATGCGTCGCGCATGCGAAAATGATGGCGCGGGCGCTCGCCGCGCGGCGAGGCGGCGCACGGGCACGTACGCAATATTACCTGCCGATGCATATTAATCAAGGAGGAAGTTTTGTTAACAATATCTAATGTGCTCCGCGAATTGTCTGCGGCACCATTGATAGCTTTTTTGATTCCCTTTCGAAGTTCCTATCGATATCTGTGTAGAACTAGACGGCGCCTTATAACACTCAGCAAAATTGCATAATGCATGACACAACTTCAAAATAATATGAAAACAATTGATTTATTGTCAGCTATCGGGTGCTTCACGGTATCTGTTCATGATGATGAGTGGTCTAACTGGGTTATTCCATTTAAATCGTTCACTTTAGTGATAATCGTCACTGCAAATAATCTTCTTTGATTACTGACAGGTTTATTTTGAGTGGAATTATCTGGAGTAGTTGGTACCTACATATTATTGTTTCCTTGATAAACAGTTAAAAAACATTGAATAACACTTATAATTCTCATCATTTACATTAGTGTTAAAGATAAGAAGTAACTTTATTACTGTGTCATAGGTGACTTTTTTTCATGAACAAAAATACTCGCGTAGGTCTGAATTGTTTTGGACGTTCACCGTCACAAGTAGATTGATCGGTGCGTGACATTTGTGTCAATACCGAATCAGATATCACGCGTTGGGATTATCCATCAGATAAACGATCTACGATAGCGATACTAATAAGCAGTAATCAGGTTAGTACGTGCATTATCTTGGATTAGTGATATTACCAGCACAGATTTATTGTTTTATCATATAGGCGGAATTCTTTGAGACAGATTACGACTCAGATAGCGTTTTCGACGGCAGTTTTGACACATTTGTGTTTTAGTGAGTGTACGATATAGTTTGGAGAGTGTCTTTAATAATTTCTCGTTCATCCTTGTTTTATCGTTTATGATAACCTATGTATTTTCTAGCGGTTTATTGTGATTAAAAAATCTGAGAAAAGTGTTCCTAAAATCTCATATAAAATCTTTTATATTTTTACCTACTAGCGCCTCGAATATACGTAGGCACATAATGTATTCTTTGTTTGGAGATATAAACTATGAAGTAAGTGAAACATATTAAAATATTTTATGAATGAAGTTAAGTATAAAGCCTAATTCTTGTTTTAAATGTTATACGGAGGCAAACAGGCCTACAGCTCACCTGATGATAATTGGTACCGCCTATTGACTTCGGCAACACCTGGAACATTGCTGATGCGTCTGCCCTGTAGAAATATTTTTGTATTATTTCGTGCCCTAGAAGTTGTAGGTAAAAAATGCTAGGAATGGAAGCTCATTCCACATCTTGTGCGTTTAAAAGTTTATCGGGTAAAAAATTTACTCTACCCATAGCCATGCATACTCGTGCCATCAAAGACTAAAAAAATATCCTAAAACGAAAAAGAAGCCACTACTAATAATTTTAATTATTTTTAGTAATTTTTTTGTATTAGTAGCATTATAATGTTTTTCAGTCTATTTCACGATAAAAAATTTAAGTACCTAATCTATAGGCCATTTAGGTTCGTCAGATTAAATGGTTTTGTTTTTAACGTCGTTAAATTTATTTCCAAGCAGACTAGAGATAGCGGTGGGTTTTGTAATTAACTTATTTTATTAAGTCAAGATTTAGTTGGGTCAAAGGGTTTATCAGAACACAAGTCCAAGTAGATAATCATATTTTTGCGAACTGTCACTAATTACCTACGTAGTGTTACAATCTTATCTGACTCGATGGCCAAAACTTGAATTTAATACTTGCTAACAAAAAAATACTGAAAGCTCGCTATGCGCAAAAATAAGGTATTTATGTAAGTTTGAAGCCTTGTTTCAAAAGGAATGCGATATGTCCTTGATATATCATATGGCCGTGGTGGCCCCGGCTGAAGAATAGGCCCCTCCATAACTCCTAACCGTGGATGTCGTAAGAGGCGTTTAAGAAAAAAAAGATGGGTAGCAGCGGCCGCTATAATAACAACGATAGCTCTAACTGCGCTCGCCAACCCACGTGCCCAGCGTTGTGTGTATGGGTAAATTCCTCCCACATGATAGGAAGTCGCTCCGTAAATCTGTGGAGGAGGCCGATGTTCAGCAGTCGATTTTAAACGGCCGCATTAATGATGATGAGGTCATATAAAAGTCGTTTCAATAAGATCCTTACCTATATTGAAATACAATCAATTTTTAGTTTGACATTTGGCTCAACAATATCGCAAGCTCTGAAAAGTCAAACTCATAAATAACTTTATTGAAAAGACAAAAGGATCGTTTTATTTGTTCCTCACCGGTCATCAAAGCACCAAGTTTTACCAGACATCGCGAGATCTTAGTTCGGGGCGATCAACTCGGCTCATAGCGCATCACCTTCTTGTCAAGTGTATTGCCTGCGTGCACCAATTATTGTTATTATTACTTAAATATGATTGATTAAATTTAAGAAAATTTCCTACCGCTATACCTTCCAACATTAACCTGACTTAAACTATCAGATTGATCAGTAACCAACCAGTCACACTTTAGCTCATCGGAACAAAAAGGTAATGGTACCCCAATGAACAAAATCAGTTCGTGAAGCAATAACAAAGAACTATCCAGCTTTGATTGCTCACACGTTAGCGAAAGCCGACCGAAATTAACTTAGCACTTGGATGCTCGAAACTATTTGTTTCCAATTTGTGGGCCGTGGCCCGTCAATGTGCCCAGTTGTGTTTATCCCAACCAAAAACAGTGCAAATGACACTAATTACGCCATTGTAGCGGGCCCGTGCTAATAGCTTGCTCATACCGCTCTGAATCGACTAAGCCTGTATTCACATTTCTTTGTATTGGATACAAATTGAGTTGCGTAGAATTTAGGCGGCTTTAACTCGCTAACAGAGTTCAATCACGTGTGCTACTTTTTACGTGGAAATGCATCGAATATAATGGCGGAAACAATTTTGGACGAACAAACAGGCGCACGCATCGGACTTTTTCACGTGTTTGACCAATAATTCTTTTTTTTTGTAGAACAATTTTTCTACATTATATTTTTATGAAGATGTATATGTGAAGATGGAACATACGCGTTCAGCTAGTGGTAGGTACGTTAAGCAAGGTGGTCCCTATTCTGTAAGATCATGTTCTTCTGTTCGAGGTGTTTACATCACAATACGGGCAAGGAAACGAAGACATACCAGATAAACTTAAGAACATATTTATTTTTATTATCAACATAAACCTTAATATGATAATTAAATAATCCTTTCCCGTAATTAAGACTCGCGAGATTACGCAGATTACCTATGTGATTATCCGAGATTATGATTTTTGCACATATAAAACTTACGGATTAGAATTGCCTTGGATCCTAATAATATAATAAATGCGAGAATTAGGATATTTGTGGTTCATTTACGCTGTAACGGCTCAACCAATTTCGATTAAACTTGGATTACATTATTATTTGATCTTATACCTATATAGAAATAATACCTAATGTATGTATGATGATAAAACTACATTTTAATAAATGATTCCGATATGAGCCATATAGGTAATAAAAACATTGATAACCACTTCCGTTGCTGGTTTTATATAATAAATTATGTACCTATATGGTATTGAACGTGAGAACTTAATAACTAACATCAGTTATTTGTGTAATATTTAAGTTATAAAACGTCTAGTTCAAAAAAACAAGTCAAAGTCTTATGATTCAAACTCATATAAAGTAGTGCAATTATGTAATATAATAATAATTGGAGAAATTGGAAAAATTGGAGGAGGTAGGGCATAGCGAGATTTTCTGGAGGAGGTAGGGCATAGCGAGATTTTCTCGTTCTGAATTGGCGCAGCCCGCCTGGGGAGGTACCTCCGCCTTACAGAAGATCGCAGCCAAATAACATTATTTGTTTCAAATAGTGTTGTGTTCCTGTGATGAGTAGGTTGCCAGAGCTCTTTTGGGGTGGGGGGTTCGGGGTCGGCAACGCGTGCGTGATGCCTCTGGTATTGCAATCGTTCATAGGCTACGGTAAGCGCTTACCAACAGGTGGGCCGTATGCTAGTTTGCCACCACAGTTGTATAAAAAAATAATAATAATAATAATTTATACGGCAATAAGAGGTCATGAGAGGGCTCTTAGTCTAAAAAATTCAAGCTTTTGCGTAGACGGGCTGTTTTACAATTTTTGCTTCCATTTCTATTTACTCGTAAACTTCCAACAATGCAAAAATTAATCGTTGCAAAGATTCACGAAATTTTTATGTAACATACAATGTATTTATACGAATCTCGAATGGTCATGACCACTCAGGAGTCGTGAACTCGTGACGTCATTGACGAATAGATAAATTAGCGTCTCCAACCAAGGTTTTATTTTATCTCAATACAATAAAGTTACTATTGGTACAGTTATAATTGTAATGGTTTTCCCAGAAATACGATGAATCAATTTTTATCATGATGTTTTTAGTACTGCCGCTCTTAATCAATGGAAAAAGTCGCTTTGTATTTTTCAAAAAATCCACTAGCGCACGGCCAGGATTCGAACCTACAACTATCAGATCGAAAGTCGAGGTATCTCCTACTTGGCCAACACGGCTTAGGTGATGATATGTCTTCCATTTTTAATCGAGTAGTTCCCAGCCAGCCAAAACCTAATTTTAGTTTATAGCCACTGATAATTAATTGATACCACGACCAATATTGCGTAGCATTGAACTCTAATGAGACCTCGAACTTCCATAGCCAAGTTTATGTTGCAAGATTATGTTGTATTCAGTCAGCATCACAAGCCGTCTCCCTGCAGAACGGAAATCCTCCATCTTCGCTTAGAAAAAATACCTATGTTCGTACACTCAGTTTATTCTAATCCTAAGTGTATAAAGGTGTTGAAGCTAGTAGATCTCTGAATCGACATCCCTAAATAAAGCTTGGATAAGAGAATCCCGCATGGATTAGGGCTGGATCCCGCTCCCGGCGCGGTAGTCAGTGTAAACATAGCTTTTGCAGCCTTAGCTTTGGATTTCCAAAGAATCCGTCACCTTCAAATGAAGGACGTAATGTAGCGGCGACGCTTCAGACGTAAATAAATATTCCGGACATATCACACACGGTCAACTGATCCCAAACTAGGCATAGCCTGTACTATGGGTACCAGAGACTGATATACATAATAGATACACCCAGACACAGAACAAACATCTGTGTTAGTCACAAATGTTTGTCCAGTGCGGGAATCGAACCCGCAACCTCTAGCTCAGAAGGCAGAGTTACTACCAACTGAGCTATGAGGCCAGTCATTCAACGTCAACCCATTCTTTAGATAGGGAGTGCAACGCGTGAATGACATCACATTCACATTCATTTGCACATTACATACCTGGAATGACACTACAGAGCATTTGTTATGAATGACAGGACAAGCAAGCAAGCATCAGCTTGAAGAAGACCACTGTTGGATGTAGGCCTCTCCCATACAGTCACGGATATAATTTGTCTGTTTATTTGGCTATCTATCTCGCGTGATAATCCAGCTACTTTTGCCATATCTACGGATTTTGTAGTTATTTGATAACCTTTGTCCAGAAACGAACCAAAGCATTTGCGTATGTAATTTTAATCAGTGTCTTTCCATTTTTATTTCAGAATATTTTAGTGTTGAAATAATAGAACTAGTGGTTTGCCCCGAACTGATCTGGCGATGTCCGGTAAAAGTTGGTTCTTGATGATCGTTGAGGCACAATTAAATTAAAAATATATTCCGGACATATCACACACGGTCAACTGATCCCAAACTAGGCATAGCCTGTACTATGGGTACCAGAGACTGATATACATAATAGATATATTTTTATAATATGTGTCTGGGACACATATTATTGGAACAAACATTTGTGTAAGTCACAAATGTTTGTCCAGTGCGGGAATCGAACCCGCTAGCTCTAGCGCAGAAGGCATGGTTACTACCAACTGAGCTATGAGGCCAGTCAATTGAAATAAACTTAGAGAGTTGCATCTTTATCACATCTAATTTCCAATCTTTTTGAACTACGAAATCATTGAAACTCCAACAATGGGGAGCTCATGTTATTTTCATTATTTTCGACGAACCCCAAGGACTATTTGGCCTAGAATAAAAATAAAATCGTTCTGGAATGTAGGAACGAAGTTCTTCATGATATGCATTACTGTATTTTTATTACCCCTTTTGGACCCTGATATAACAACTGAAGAAATTGTCCCACAGCGGGGATCGAACCCGCACCTCTTTTACCCCAGTATAAGAGGGACTCATACCCAAGACGCCACCGAGGTCATTATTATAACGGGTCATCAAATGTGTGATAACGTATTTTTCATTATATTCGGAAAAACCTAACTTGACTTTTGACGTTGACAACTCAAGAATTAAAAGATAAGCTCATGTGATATACAAATATGAGACGTAACGCTATCTCTCACAAATAAGTGGAACATAAATTAATCAGGGCTAAGAGTGATAGACAACACTACTAATTCTAAGGTAAACGTTCATATCGTGGTTTTGGAGCGTGTTTGTGAAGCTACGCGCTGCTGTATTAGACGAGATAATGTTAGATCTATTGCTTCATGATTACGGAATGCGAGCTGTTTTTTTTAACCTATATTTTCACATCGACCGACCGACGAATCCAACTCGGATGGGCAGCGTTTAGGAAACTTCGTCATATCTTCTCGTCGCAGATATCGCAGAGTCTCAAGACGAAAGTCTACAATTAGTGCGTGTTGCCAGTGATGACTTATGGCACTGAGACTTAGTCGTTAACTATAGGCCTCAAATACAAGCTCAAAGTCGCGCAACGGGCTATGGAGAGAGCTATGCTCGGAGTTTCACTACGTGATAAGATCCGAAATGAGGAAATCCGTAGAAGATCCAAGGTCACCGGCATAGCTCTCCGAATTAGCAAGTTGAAGTGGCAGTGGGCAGGCCATAAAGCTCACAGAACCGACAACCGTTGGGAATTAAAGGTTCTCGAATGGCGATCACGAACCGGGCGACGCAGTGTTGGAAGGCCCCCCCCCCCCCACCCGATGTACCGACGACATTGTGAAGGTTGCGGGAAGTCGGTGGATGGAGAAGGCTCAAGACCGTTCGTCATGGAACTCTTTGGGGGAGGCCTATGTCCAGCGGTGGACTTTTACAGGTTGATGATGATGATGATATTTTCACATTGTGGGATGTGTTACTCACACTTAAGCCGTGTTGGGTTAGTTCCCGACTTTCAATCCGAAGGTCGTGGGTTCGAACACAGTGCATCAATGATTTTTTGTAATTTAAAAATTTAAGTGCGCCTTCGTGGAACCAGTGGCGATGGATGTGCAATCTGTTGCGTATGGTATCCTTACAACTACAAAATGTGGGCATGTGCCAAATGTTCGGACATGCCTGCTGAGGTTTTCCCTAAGGACTACAGTATGGGGTCCTTCAAAAAGGGCGTTTTGAACTTTTTAAGGAGTCGGAAACGCGTGCGTGATGCCTCTGGTATTGCAGGCGTACATAGGCTGCGGTAACCACTTACCAACAGGTGGGCCGTATGCTAGTTTGCTACCTTAGTAGTATAAAAAAAAAAAAAGCCTCTGACTATGCGCTTAGATATCTTCAAGGATCGAATGATGCCTGGCGATCTGAGAGGATGTCTGCCATTTATCTGGGAGGATAGTTACGTTTTTTTATATTAGCCCACAGCTGGGCAAAGATCTCCCCCATTTCCTTCCAAACGTCACGATTACCTGCCATGTCAGACCATAGTTCTTGGAACTTATCATTTTCATCATTCATTCATTTCATCACGCCATCGTTTTCTAGGCCTGCCTTAGCATCGTCACCAATCCGCAGGAACCTATCACTGTGTGACGGCTGTTTTTAACCAACGCCAAAAAAGGTTGAGTTTATCAAGTCGGTCAGTTTTTTCTTGAACTTTTTAGTTTGACCATTCTTATCGAGCCCTATGAACTTAATATTCCGGACATTTGCGTTTTGACATACAACGCATGCTACTCTTTCGTTATCTCTTTTGTATTATTGATCATTTGCATGAGTTCTTTTCAATCAATGTCTTATACATACGATTAAATTAAAATGGCTACGTAGATAGACAGCATACTAAAGAATTTTATGATTTAGTTAGGTCACAGATAACATAATACTAGCTTAGGTATAGTATACTTGTATGAGAAGGTAGGTGTAAATATTAGTTTTACTTGATTGGAGTAATTATTCCCAATTCATAAATTGATATCTTTGTTTGTATTCATCGTCCATTACCCTGCTATAAAGTACATTGGTGCTAATTCCCACACTATTGTATCAGTTTGTAAATATTTGTGTCCGGATGTTGGTTTAATTAGAATTTTTATATTTAAATCAACAAGGCCGGCCAATCAAGTACTTGACAATTTGAATGAATGCATTGTAGAGTATCTTGCACAAAACACTACTTAGTCCTTAATAATGAAAACGATGTTTACGTATTGCATTGCTTCAAGTTTTTTTTCTCTTTATACAACCACCTGTTGGCAAGTGGTTACAGTAGCCTACATTGGATACAGTAGGTACCCTTGTAATACCAGAGGCATACTCACGCGTTACCGGCTCCGAGAGCTCTGGCAACCTTACTCACCGCAGGAACACAACACTATTTGAAACAAATAATGTTATTTGGCTGCGACCTTCTGTAAGACGGAGGTACCTCCTCAGGCAGGCTGCTCCAATTTAGAACAAGAAAATCTCGCTGTGCCCTACCTCCTCCGAAATCTAACCTCCTCCAAGTTTAAATTCTTTCTCAAAAATGACCATTAACAAGTACCTTTCGATAAATAAAACATTTTACAAGACCCATATAGAGACATCACCACCATCTCACCAAGCAAAACGTACCTCAGAACTGTTTTAAAATATGCTCCACCTAAAACAAACGGTCAAGTTCGCTGTAATTGTTCGTGTTGCCGTGATTGCAGGCAGAGTTAACACATAATACATTACAGTTTGTGTCACAACACAATCAGGCTAGTACGAGGACGAATCAGGCGCCGAGGAGCGTAATCTGGGTTAACAGGGGTCAAACGGCATCACAAATTCCAATACGACATTAGACGTATCTGTGGCGCGAATCAACCATCTACCAACTCGGAGGCTCGGCTTGTTGATGCACTTGCTTCTATTGATTTGAACTTTGCTTGTTCTGCTTGCTGAATTACAGGTTTAGTAAAACAAAACATGATTCCATTCCTAGTTCTTATTACATCACTTAGGACCGCCATCTATCTATCGCCATTAGTCCATAGCGTAAGCTGTAGCTTATAGAAAAATAAAAAGGAAAAAACAGGTTCTTGAAACTGTCTAAGGGGTTAGTCAGAGGAATGTCCAAACATTCACTCATGCACACTCACAATTGGCAGTAGTAAGTATTCCATCCGTGGCAGGTTGCAAGCCCATCGCCGCTTATAAGAATACCTGGTACCTACTTACATTTTTTCGAAAAGAAAAACTCATTGGATCACGACCGGGCTCATACTCACAACCTTCGGTTCGAAAGGCGGGGTACGTCCCACTAGGCCATAACGGCTTCATATATAGCTATTTCATATTGCGTACATACATACTTAAATGCCTTTGAAAACGGGTAGTTTCTTACGGTTCGTACCTTAAAGCTGCCTTTCCACCAGACATTGTGTGATTTTTAATGTGTGATATCCTTTACTTATCCAAGAAAGATTTACCAAGAGATGATGCATGTGTTCCATTGAAACCTCTCTAAAATTGAATAAATCTTGAGCTCCCCTTTTCATTAAAAACGAATTTAGTTTTGCATAAATTCCTTCTAAAGTGCCGCTGACAGGTTTTTTCTACCAACTTATGGTCATATGACACGTTTCGTTTTCATCATTAGTCCTATTAAAACCCAATCATTTTGTCGAGATTCGCTATTATGTGGTCAACCCGCCAGCAACAACATTCAATGAATAAAATCAGTGCGTTCATGAACGGTTTGTGTATCGACTGACGCAATGTCCAAGTGTCCAATTTGGAGCTCGATTCGCCTCAAGTGGTTCGACTTTTCTTAGATTAAAATTCATAAGTATTGCTTGTCTCCTGGCTTTATTTGTTCTTAAATGTCTGCAAATAGCTTGTGCTCTTTTTTATGATATATGACATAATGATGAGCTAAAGTTTCAAAGGTGTTTTATGAATGAGAACTAGCATATTTTTGTGGCTTATAACAAACATAAGGAGTAAAAGCTCTAGAAAAAGACTTAATACAGGATGAGAAAGAATCAGTATCAGATACGACAAGCAAGCAAGCTATTAGACTCTGTGATAGAAAATAATCCTAATCCCGAAAAGTCCACAACTTCTAATGCTGACTGTATTTAATGCTGACTATACTGACTATGCTGTATATACTTTATAACTTTGTGTTCCAGAATTATTTTTACTAAGCCCGAACTTGTAAGGTTTTTCTACAATAGTATAAGTAGAACCACTTCAACTACCTACTCAGTTTTAAAGTAGCTACGAGAATATACACGGGTTTTTTGATTGTCACCTCACAATGTGACGACACGTTATCTCATTAGTACGAAGGTAAAAATAGCCATCTTTGTTTCAAGTAAATCTATCAAATTGACGCTAATGAAATGACAATGCCCACTATTGGAATCTCGTAATCAATTGTGATGTCGAAAATCACCGAACACACTCGTGGCAACATTTGGATAATTTTTGGGAACGTTTTACTGGCCTGGCTGGCCGCTACGTACGCATGGCACGCAACGCATTTTGGTTTGCTTTGTAGAAATGCGTTGCGTGCCAGTGACATCTCACGAATTAATTTGCCGTGTGCATCGCCCGCCACCGACAAAGGGGTTATAGTACACGAAAACTCACTAAAATGGCTAATTAAAAAAAACTGGATGATAATAATAGGTACTATATCTGTAGCACCAGGAAATTAATCTCGTATGTATATGATGATACAAATACAATGAACGCATGCAACCAGCAGTTCCTTCAATTCGTTGCGTGCCGTGCGTGCGTGCGTGCGTCCAGTCGACGCGTACCTTAACTCTCCATTTTGTTTCTACGTGAGATCTTCTTGTCGTGTCACTGTTTTTTTCTTGGTCATCCTGCATTAGGTCAGTGACCAGGTTGAGGTATGGTGGCCCTGAAAAGGGCCTATGACCGTCGATGAGCACGAAAGGAGCCTTTTAAGAGGCGCACTTTAATCCATTCACTACACTGATTCTACCTGAGATGAAAACGTATTAGTAAACCGCAGCGGCGTAAATTCCAATAAATCCTACTAATATTATAAATGTGAAAGTTTGTGAGGATGTTTGGATGTTTGTTATTCAATCATACCGTAACGGCTCAACCGATTTCATTGAAACTTGCATATAGGCTCTATCTTTTTATGTAGGTACCACGAACGAAGCCGCGGGCGGAAGCTAGTTATTAATAATTCTTGCTTGTGGGATGAAAACCAGATAAATCTGACACTTAATATTTTACAGAAAAGCTTAGCTGTCTCTAGGACTCTTTCTAAGCTAGCTCTCTAAGAGGCAGCCCTCAACTTTCCACGCACTTTCTTGATTTTTGAATCATTGCAGACAAGTGACGTCATGAGTATTCCAGTGTGATCGCTACAATTGTTTTGTTTGGGTATGTAGGTACTCATTTTCTGTAATCTTCAAAATACAGTTATATTTTTGCAAGTCCGGTTTATTATATTTTAGTTTACAGTTATGGTACAATTTAAATTGATGAACGGTGCGCTGAGATCCCTTTTACAGTGCATTTATTTTCATCACGTTTGTTCGTTTTGTTGTGCGTTGCATACGCAGTTGTTTCAATGCATGCAACTGTAACGGGCCAATTGTAGAATAATTCATTATTTGAGCATTAGTTTTGTTTGTTGCTAGAGTAAAGTTACAGATCAGCAATCTAGTACAAGTACGTTCTCGTACACAGAAAGGTATAATATAAATAACACGACGTTAAAACGCAACAAATAATTCCTTATTAATAAAGGTCCTAGAAAAGTGCTCACCAACCTGAAAACGCAGTTTAGAAAGTCCCCCACCCGATGGACCGATGAATTTTTAAGGTTCCATACCATTCGTCGTATTCTTTTAGTCGGGGAAGGCCTTGTCCAGCAGTGGACTTCTTCAGGCTGATGGAGATTATGTACGTACAAGACACGTACTACGCTTATTCAGTTGTCAACATAACTAACATAAAAGCCTATCTTTAGCATCAACACTTGTTCCAGACCCTAGCAGCAGAACTGCGTCGCAGTAAGACGCCTCCGCGGCGTTCCCCTGAGGACCGCGCGGTGCCGCGACCACCTTCGGCGCCGGTGCATCATGAGAGGCACACTCCACACCTATCTCCGAAGAAGGAGGCTTTCAATAATCTGCTCAACAAGAGCATTGCTGGTGAGTGGAACATCCTCCTCCTCCTCCTCCTCCGTCGTTCCTTCATTACTGAAGATCGTGACCCCTTTGTTGCAGCTTGTTAGCTACTTGTTTCCATTGGTTTCTGTCTGTTGCCCGTTGGACAGCTGCGCTTACTGGTATCTCTACCACACATAACATAAAATTCATATAAATAGTGGAACATAGTATTCATATAAATATCTCAGAGAACACTAACTCTTATTCGTGGTACCTTCATAAAAAGTAGCTTATATGCTATTCTAGGTAAAAGTTTCAACGAAATTGCTTCAGCCGTAACGGCTTGATTGAAAAACAATTTTTTTTAATTTTTTTTTATACAACAGAGGTGGTAAACAAGCTTACGGCCCACCCGATGGTAAGTGGTTACCGTAGCCTATGAGCGCTTGCAATACCAGAGGCATCACGCACGCGTTGCCGACCCCTAACCCCCTTCCCCCCTAAAGAGCTCTGGCAACCTTACTCACCGCAGGAACACAACACTATTTGAAACAAATAATGTTATTTGGCTGCGATCTTCTGTAAGGCGGAGGTACCTCCCCAGGCGAGCTGCTCCATTTCAGAACGAGAAAATCTCGCTGTGCCCTACCTCCTCCTAACATCCTCACAAACTTTCGCATTTATAATATTAGTAGGATGGTACCAGAACACCCAGACCCGGAAAAAATATGTGCAGATCATGCAAACGTTTGTCCCGTAGCGGCAAACGAAACCGCAACTCTTGGTCGTCGTGTCCGTCTCTGTCTTTTGTTTACTGTTAGAAAAGGACATGGTGAGGGAAAAGAGGTACTTTTTAAATACCTTTTTGTGTTTATTGTTTGCAATCAATGCCAAACATTTTACTAAAACTCATTTATAAGCTACATTTTGCTTTTACATCACATTTTGCTTTCAATGATAAGGTACGCGTTTAAAACTTATCTATCAATAGATATAAACTGCAATAGCCCGTTCACTTGCTTCCAAAGCTTTTATAAACAAGTACCTATAGTACATCAGCTGTGCTCTGTGAACATTATTCGGAGTCACGTACCGTCCCCTCGCGCCTTTGTCTGGCTATCCGTGCTCATCTCTTTAATCTGATGCCATAATTGATATAACTTAACATGACCAGTCGTTAACTCGAGAAATAATTTTCAATTTTCATGACGCAATAAAACACCATAAAAGAGTGCGGCAAAAGCGACAATGACCAAAGAGAATTTTCATTCATGTATGTGCATTGATTTGAAATGATTTGTTGAGAGTTATTGCAACGCATCATATTCGCATCCTACTAGTAAAAATCTTCTAGCATCTTGTATTCTAGTCTCAAATGGATAAAATGTTGAAATAAAAAAAAAAAAAAAATAAGCGGGCATTTATTCACTAAGAATTTCTACACACAGTTATAAAGATAAAATTGGTAAATGTTTATAAAAGAGATTTTATTCAGCCAAATATCAAACGCAAAAACTAATGAATTCGTAAATAAATCCACAAACGAATTTTCCGATTTGTAACAAATTTTTTCGGAGGAGGTAGGGCACAGCGAGATTTTCTCGCTCTAAATTGGAGCAGCCCGCCTGGAGGGGTACCTCCACCTTACAGAAGATTGCAGCCAAATAACATTATTTATTTTTCAAATAGTGTTGTGTTCCTGCCGTATAAAAAAAAAAAAATAGCTACCCACGCCTATATACCGAAATATCGATAAAGCCCATATGCTTGTATCCATCGGCTCCACAACACTGGCTTTAATACCTATTTATCCCCTACGCAATAATTTTCCATTTATTCTCCTTTATAAATCATAATCTCTAAATCCCATTGGCTGTCCTTGTCCGTCCGATGGAAATCAGTTCGTCTGTCTCCTTCGGTTCTTTTACCCTTATAATCTAATCCCGGACATCCCACCCGGTAAGGCGAGATCGGATTGTAGGCCGTATTGAATTACGAGTTGGTATTTGTACAATTATCTCGTTCAAACTCTGGTACGTTTCATAACTAGTTAATTTTAAAAAGTTTAAGAAAAAAATCTTTTAAGTTTTTTTTATAATGAATCATCTTCATGGGCGCCGGGGTGTGCAAGAGGGTGCAATTATACACACGGCTTTGAAAATTTTTAAGAAAATATTTATTTAATATTTTTATTTGATTTATTACTAAGCACTGTTTGAATAAAGCTGGATGCAGAATGCAGCACCCTGACAAAAAAATCTGCCGGCACCCATGATCACCTTGAGAAAAAGTAGTATTATTTTTTGTCCTAGAAAAAACGTGTTCCTATTTTGCTGCACTCTAAGTGTACAAATGATTTTTCTTGGCTGTAAAAGAAAAACATTTGCAACTGAGCAATAAATCACTATTTATTCCGAACTTAAATATTTAAGTAACATTCCTACTTATATTCAACTACTTCTTGAGACAGTTGTCGCCGATAGGCCTGGTGGCAGCACTAATGCTGGTTTAATCGTCCGTTATAAATCATTATTAATTTTGAATCGCCGCCGTCGATCCGTGGCGATTAGCGATTGCACAATGGCTGGCGGATTATGCCGACATCCGTAGATATATCTTTTGTAAATTCGTACCTGTGTAGCGTTAGCATAGCATTCATGTTCCATAACTAAAATAACCAAAATTTTAAGTAACATGAAAAACTGAAAAAATGGATATATTATTATATTGAGGTTAATAAGAATTAAGTACCCATTGCGTTTATAGTGTTTCGTTCGTTTAGGGAGACTTCGTTGTCTGTCTGACTGGTCGCACAGTGAT
This sequence comes from Anticlea derivata, assembly GCA_947579855.1. NCBI lineage: Eukaryota > Metazoa > Arthropoda > Insecta > Lepidoptera > Geometridae > Anticlea > Anticlea derivata. Next base: position 10,522,970 of record OX388259.1, on the reverse strand, counting down.
TCATAAGCAACGTATGATTATGATTTATAATTTGGCATCAAACATATACCTAACTAGTTAGTTATTCTATGTAAAGTTAGTATGAGATAACTAACTATACATAGAATAACTAGTAAAAAATAAAACATTTGCTTGATCAAACATTGGGTCTGAGGACCATGAAAGGGATTGTAATTTTATTTTTAACCGACTTCAAAAAGGAGGAGGTTCTCAAGTCAGCTGTATTTTTTTTTTAATAATTATTTTTTATTAATTGTCATGAACTTCATTTAAATTTTCCTGAAAAATATTGTCTATTATTGAAAATACAATAACATATCCATACCTGACCTTACGATGGAACTCCTTATATAATAATGTAATTGACTCTGATTTAAATGTTTCCCAAAAGTCTTACAACTCCATCTGAAAAATATTTTCTTTTTATGCTTAAAACAGTAACATTATAAAACTTATTTACAAAATCCCAATTTCTCTTGTCAACTTTCCCATATTTAATTTTATCCGAATGTAAACTTTTTAATACACGCTTATTTTGCGAACGCTACACTACTCGAATAAGCCGGTTTTATACAGATAAGCCGATTTATATTTTTTATAGTGCCGTATTATTTCTTTTATTTTGTATGTAAGACATAACGCGCGTAGTTAAGCATGATTTTATTGCTAAAATCAACGGGACAGTAGAGATTGAATGTAAATTAATATACAATTTTAAGTTTACAGCCCAATACGGACACATTAAATAACAATATTTGGTTAATCTTAGGATCTATCTTGTTGGGATTCAACTTGTTTTGAGTTTTATTGATATTTACTATTTGAATATCTACGATTGACTGTCGTGATATAAGATTTTTTAACGTTTAACAACAAAATAACTTACCGCTGAAGTCTTTAATTAGGTAGATACTTTAAAATATAGTACCTACTACAATTTTTCATAAATCAAAATATAAAAGGTTATTATTCACAAACACACTAATCTCTAGTTACATTTTTAACCAGCGTTTAAAATGTACATAACATCTATCAAAAATTCGTAGACCGCCCGCTGAATCTAGCAAATCTAGCAAGTCTATGACGACGGTAAGAGTGTTGATGAAGAATAACCTTAAATATTTTTTTAAAACTAAATTTCTATTACGAAAATGAAGGCGCATATGAAAACTAAACCTGGATGGAACAGTAAAGCACAGAGAGGGTTACACACGTGCGCTTTATCTCCGGCTGACACGAGCTGATCCGGCGGGGATGATCCGGATCATCGCACGATCCCGCAGTGTTGCTATCGATTTATTTTAGCACGGTTCCGTGAAATTGTAGCAACAGTGATGTTCTGATTTTTGGAAGGAAATCCTTCTGTGCGATAATTAATTCCAGCCATGAAAATATATCGTGTAACGTGCATAGTTAAATTATGTTTCAAAGTAATGTCCATCTTATTCCGCTTCCCACACAATATTATAAAACTCGAATAAAATTTATTTTAGCAACGACAAAAAGGTTTTATCAGCAAAATACCTCTTTCAACAGCTTTTGAACATTTTTCATACGTAAATCCATAATATCCGCGACCTCTCTACCGTCATCCGTCGGTCGCGTAATCCGGCTTAGGACTGATCCGCGCGTGTGTGCACACCCTGCGATGTATTGTCTCGGCCTTGCGAAGGATGTGTGGAGTAACTACCAATACGTATTTTTAGAAGAGTAGCTTTAGTTTTTTTAAATAGACCTAGTGTAATAGACAAGTATAGTGCTAACGAGTTATCTCTGTCTTCACAAAGATTCGTTGACTAAGGGTATTCAGAGGGTATTCAAAAAACAAACCAAACACAGCAATTTGTATAAAAATAATGTCGGTCTAATGTCAGCAAGAGTGGTTTGAAAAAATATCTAAGAAGACCAGTGGCAATAATATCAATAAACACTAACCCAAGGGGAGGGATGAGTAAGGTTGCCAGAAGTCTTTAAGGAGAGGGGGGTTCGGCGTCGGCAATGCGTGCGTGATGCCTCTGGTATTGCAAGCGTTTATAGCCTACGGTGGGCCGTAAGCTTGTTGTATACAACTATCTACTATTTTTTGTATAAAAAAGACAGGACGAGAGTCATCGAGCCGATAAAGTTAGTGATTGATTATGAATAACAATAACAACACAAAATTTATTATTCGATTGTTTAGTTGGTTAGTAGAGTTAGATATTTGGTTAGTACTAAGATGAGTACAAGTGCCGAACAAAGAGCCTGAAACGACACATTTCAAAGCAGAGCACACACGTACGAGCTAAGTAGAGTAGATCCGGATCAGCCGAGATTAGGCAGCGGCTGCCCACCGTCCGGGATACATCTCAGACCGGATTACCTATATCCGGCTTTAGCTGAATATATTTCAAAGGACTTGTACGGATATAGAACTTTATAGTCGAATTGAATGTCTCCTGGCGATTAGTTTTGATGTGCTTGATTTGATAAGATATTATATTAAATCTGGTGCTCTTGTTAGCAGTTTGTTTCTTAATCCGCTCCATAGTTTGACTTTGATTAGGCTTAGCTCTAATGGTAGAGTTAATTCACATCTCTTTTTTACTCATAGTGTCAAAAATAATGTAGAACTTTTTATTGTCTACAACTTTTATAATACACTAGCTTCGCCCACGGCTTTGCTCGCCTAGTACCTACGAGGATAAAAGCTTATGTGCTATTCCAGACTATAATCTATCTATGTGCTAAATTTCATCCAGATCCGTTCAGCCGCTCTACCATGATTGAGAAACAAACATCCATCCATCCATCCAAACCTTCGCATTTATAATAGTATAGTAAGATAAACCTCTCATGAGCCGCAATCACTAATTACTTTAATCATGTCCCAAAACAAAACGTCATACGCAAAAGAATATACAACTCATACCAAAGAGAGATGTTTGGGTTCCGTAGTAGCGAGCCCATCAATCATCTCGAGATAATCTCCCTCTTCAGCCCAATTCGAGGCATGCATTCAGCTTAACCCACACAGAGACAACGCAACCAGATCTTGAACAGAAATACATTAAAGATCTTATAACCTAAGACACAGAGTAAGGAATCGCGTGAGTTTAAAAGTTACGTATGTGTGCGTATCAGAATGCAAATCCATTATGATTATTTCTTTGTGTTTGACTTTTATTTAGTAAAGGGTGATTCACACAAATATATTTCAGATACTTCAATGAAAAATATAAATAGACTACACAACTTCAAAACTAGCCTACAAAAACTAAATTATGTAAAATACGATTTGTGAATGACATAAGATAAAAATATTATGTAAATATTATATTATCAATAAAGTTTGTATGTTTTAATAAATATACAATATTTATTGATCGAGCGAGCGAAGTTCTCTCAAACAACTTGAACGAATCGGCGTTGTATGTTTGTTAGAGTCGACTTTCCGATTTCCATGGAATTTTGTGTGCTTCTTTACAGTGCTATCAAGATTTGCTGGAAAGAATAGAAAGTAAAAAAGAAAAAAAGTAATACAAAAACATGAAGTAGGGAGTCATGCGAAAGAGCTTTGTTCATAAATTTCAAAACCATTACTAGTCTGGGCTATATGGTTTTTGATAGCCAAAAACAAATGTTACATACCCTACCATTAAAACCAATATAACGTGGGCTCCAATTGGGTTCAGTTTCAATGACTTCGTAGTTCAGGTTCATTAAATATTAGTAAGAGCATGCTAAAGATGCGATTTCCAAAGTTAACCTTAATGGTCATCAAAGCATCAACTCTTACCAGAATCGCGAGGCCTCAGTCCGGGCGAACCTAACTAAAATATGGAAATCAAGCATGTGGTATCTCAAAAGATAACAATGTGTGCTCCCTTAAGGCCACACTGGATCATGTAAGCGTGTGTGCGTGGAATAATCTGTCGGTGACTACAGAGAGGCAATCAGCTGAGCCGCTGATCAATCGATAAAAAATCGTGGCGGTCGACAAATAACCGTGGACGTGGCCAGGATGATCCTCACCATTTGTCAAGATTAAGCTTACAGGCTCACGGGCGGACTACTACGAGCTATACGTAGGACGGTCAAGTGGGAGTCGAATTTGAACAAAGACGTTTAATGACGCACTGCTGTATCTAATAACCTTGTTTTGGTATTGTTTGATACTGTTAAAACTATTTTTTTTAATTACATGTCATGTTTAACGAGTTAAAAAACATTTTAGGCCTTATATGAATCTGTCAAAAGATAAACGATGCCTAAAGTACTTGTGATAATGAGAAACAGTGACAGGGATAATTTCAAGCAATGCTTGTAGAAAGGGGGTAATTTTGAGTTTTTATTTATTTATTGACTTTAATATATAAAAAAAATGTTCATCTAACATATATATTTTTATATCACGCTCAATTGAAATTAAGTACGATGCTATTACTAATAAGAAATAAATATAAATAAATAAATAAAATAAATATTCCGGACATATTCACACGGCCAACTGATCCCAAAGTAGGCATAGCCTGTACTATGGTGACCAGAGACTGATATATATAATAGATAAATATTTAACACCCAGACACAGAACAAACATCTGTGTTTATCACACAAATGTTTGTCCAGTGCGGGGATCGAACCCGCGACCTCTAGCGCAGAAGGCAGAGTTACTACTAACTGAGCTATGAGGCCTGTCGAAAATGGTCTTATTGTACCATTTCATCGGAATGTTGCATAGAAAAGTGCTACGCTATAATATTTACCAAAATATTGCGAGTAAATTAATAGATTAAACGTCTATTTATAGCTGTAATTCATAGGCCTTTGTTTAGCATCGTAAAAACCATAGAAGTGAGCGGCAAAGGGTACCGGGACCCCGTCTGGCTTAGGGGCGCCCTTAACGAAATCTTAATCCCCACAAAGGGTTAGAATTATCTTATTACGCGCAAGAAATAATACTTTAGTACCTATATAATTATATTTTATGATCGCTTGCTTGCATCATGGTTCTTTCTTGGTCAGTAAGCAGGTTCAAGTAGCCCTGAAGTTTGGAAGGCAAAAAAGTATTTGGTCATAACTATCCCCGTACGACACTAATAGATGTAGATGTAGTGTCAATAAGTCGTAAGAGTCTTTTGTATGGAGATTGCTGGTTCGATTCCGTCCTAAGTTTATCTTAGTTGTGCCTCAACAATCAACGAAGCACCAACTTTTATCGGACCTTGCGAGAAGTCAGTTCGGGGCGAACCACTAGTAAATAACAATACCCGATTAAAAATTGAAAAAATTGGCTTCTGTGGCGAAACTGTCACAATACTTGTAGTAGACACATTACGTAAATTATAGACAAGGCGTATCATCATCATCATCATCATGACATAGGCCTCCCCCAAAGAGTTCCATGACGAACGGTCTTGAGCCTTCTCCATCCACCGACTTCCCGCAACCTTCACAATGTCGTCGGTCCATCGGGTGGGGGGCCTTCCAACACTGGGTCGCCCGGTTCGTGGTCGCCATTCGAGAACCTTTACTCCCCAACGGTTGTCGGTTCTGCGAGCTATATGGCCTGCCCACTGCCACTTCAACTTGCTAATTCTGAGAGCTATGTCGGTGACCTTAGTTCTTCTACGGATTTCCTCATTTCGGATCTTATCATGTAAGGCACGACAAGGCGTATTCATAACTAAAATTATAAGACCTAGCTTCCTTAGTGTCTATTTCAACTAATCCGTGTCGACAGATCAAAGCTGGTCGTATCCTTAGCCTGATGTCGCTGTAATCTGGTGACGCGTTGCAGAAACATAAATTTAGCTTCAATCGCAAATTCAAAGGCCATTAATCGCGGGTTCAGTGTGCACGCACCTTTAATGTATGCTTGAACTGTAGGGTTGCCGAGTTTATAAGAAATCAGATATAGTGTAATTGATTCAGTTAACATTATTATTCTTTAAACTTACCGTAGACTTTATTTATCCGCGTTGGCCTAGTGTGACTTTCTATCCGAGGGTCGTGGGTTTGAACCCGGTCGCATTGATGTAGACTGAAGAAAACAGAAAGCTTTACGAACTCACTGAATGAACTGAAATTATTCTAAGCAGGTTCGAAGTATGGTTGATCATGTTGATCATATATACATCAGGAAAAACATACAATGAATAAAACGGGTGAGGGCGCAATTTTAGTACAGCAGATTTCATTTCTTTTATCTCCTATGGAAACCAGCTAACAATGTAAGTCAGTTATTATAATAAGTTTTAAAATAATGTTTTTCTGTAGGCAGTACAGCAAGTCATATGGGAATAAAAACTAGATTCGCGCCATTTACCGTCAACCCTAAGGATAAAGATACAACTACATGCGCGCATCGGACTTAGGCCCCTATTCCTTAGACCGCCACCGGTGTATCTCCTGCGATCTGATAAGATTCAAATAAGGGATTAGAGAGGGACGCGGTGAGGATTTGCGAATGGTTTCCATGAGTGCGAGCGAGACAAACGATAGGATTATCTCCCGGCGGACGAGCCAAGTGGTATCCATAAGTGTAGTTATACTAAGTTTGTAAAGCTGGATTTGAGTGTATGGATTTTACGATCGTATTTTTATTAAATTTAAAATTAGGCAAGTGTTTTTTCGGACAAACCGTTGAGGAATAAGGGTTCTTGAATAGCGACCACGAACCGGGCGACGCAGAGTTGGAAGGCCCTAATAGACCGACGATGTTGTTAAGCAAGTCGAGTCGATATTGCGGGAAATCGGTGCATGCAAAAGTCTCAAGACCGTTCATCATGGATCTCTTTAATTCTACTGCTGGTCAAAGGATAGAAAAAAATTCCATGACGAACCCATGTAGAAGTCTACAGACTGATGATGATGACTAATTATAAAGTATGTTTTCTTTGCACAATATCATGCTTAATCTCATCTCACATTTCATAATATAACAACATTAACATATGATCATCTGTGCCTGTTTTGCAAATATTTTTTAAGTCAAAAGGTGCATAAATCAATAAAATCACGAGGATCGCTTTGGAGATTGTTTCGTCCTCAAAAAATATAATTTGAGTCCCGTTTTTGCAAATTATTTGCAGTCTTTGATGAGGCAGATGTCCTATGTTAAACAAAAGCCATTATCATCATCATCAGTCTGTATTACTTTTTATGTTTTGGTTTCTAAAACTCTGCCCTCTGTAAAATAAGTGAGAATGAATCATAAATGTATGTACCTATCCCGAAAGGGGTTTATTGTACACCCAATTGGCAAGGAAGTTTTTTCTTTTACCTTCGTAGATTCTTAGTTTTTCATTGAACAAACTCATAAAAATCAGCTGTTTTGGCGTCAAACCAGTTCAAACTGAAGGAATGAACTGTTTTAGGTAATAATCAAGATGAGCCGAACTTCTCTTACGTTTAGTAATTAGTTATAAAGATGATAAAATTACCAAAAACAGTTAATTTTAGAAGTAATTGGGAAAAATATTTAACGAGATAATTAAATATACCTTAGCCGTGGTGGCCCCGGTTGAAGAATAGGCCCCTCCATATCTACCTATCCGCGGATGTCGTAAGAGGCGACTAAGGGGAAAAAGCTAGGGGATGGGCAGCAGCGTCTCCTATTTTAACAACGATAGCTCTAACTGCGATCACCAACCCGCATGCCCAGCTTGGTGAGTATGGGCAAATCCCCCCACATGATAAGGAATTCGCTCTGTCTGTGGGGGAGGCCATGTTCAGCAGTGGACGTCGTACGGCTGAAATGATGATGATTGATTTTTTTCGTTAATATTATTTCTTTTTGTTGAGTGCGCTGAACATTTTTATATACCTATACCACAGATAACATAATACTATACTCCTATACCGAAAATCTACTTAAATGTTTGGTTGTTATTACAGTTCATAATTCTTCGCATGAACATATTTTCATGTAAAAAGAGTTATCGAATTTCGAGCACTTTGTTTGTAGCAAATACATATATAAACATAGGTAGGTACAGTTTGCCAGTAGGATCAAGGTAAGCTGGGATAGGGTTGAATCTGTACCCCGGATTTACACACCCCGACCTTGTGGAGGAAGTTAGGATATTCCTCGATATTCCATTCCTGTGTATTCTAAGTCGACAATACTTACTGACTCCACTATATGCAAATAAATTAAAAATAAAATGGAAATTCATACATAATATTTCATAACTAATAACACCCACCAAAGGTAATAAGGAATTTGCTCTGTCTGTGGGGGAGGCCATGTTCAGCAGTGGACATCGTACGGCTGAAATGATGATGATGATGAACACCCACCGAACACCCCTTACAAAAATAAAGAAACTACGAGTAGGTACTATAATACCACAACACCCACACCCGGAACAAATATTTGCAGATCATGCAAACCCGTAGCAGGAATCGAACCGGCTACCCTTGCCTCTCATACGGGCAGCTGCTCGCTACGCCACCGGCATAGTCGAGCTGTTGATTGAAGCGAGCGAAATGGTTGAGCCGCCACGGCGTGTTTGAACCACCATCCTCATAACCAAACATCCTCATAAAATTTCGGATTTATAATATTCGTAGGATGTAGGCAATTGCGTAATCCATCCTGTGCTTATTTTCGAGGGTAGTAATCTCTTACCTTATGAGCATTAAAAAGAATAAAACCCAATCACGGCTAAGGTTTAAATTTTTATTCATTTTTTCGTTCTGTCGAACTAATCCGTCGGCTTATCTTCAGCTTGCAGTAAAGCTACCGAATCAACGCTTCCAAAGAAATTTCTTTCTTATTCTCAGGACGATAAAGTTGAAAGTTATTCAAGCAACCTTGGCCAGGGGTTTAATGTGCTAGTCAATGAACCTCACGGGGTAAACCGCGACCTACCCCATAGGGGTTGGAGAGTTGAACAATGCGTAGTAAAGTATTTGTTTTTTTTTAGTAATAGTTGACTTGGCCAGCTAAATAACTCCGGTACTATACTATATACATTATGTCGTATAACTAACAATTACTTTGGAGACTAAAAAAACATTTTTATTTAGCAGTCAATTTGATTAACATTCCGCCAGCGTCTTGGCGACGCTTCCGACTGATAGTGATCTGAATCAATTGAGATATATATCTGTAGATCGTTTGTAACGGTCTTTAGATAGCTGAATTTTTTGATATTTACTTTTAATTTTCTTTTTGTAAATAAAGTTATTTTGTATTTTATTTTCCAAGTGTCAATCCTAGTGATTATATTGAAATAAACGCCTTTTGACTTTGCCTTCGTAGATTATCTTTCTAAAATCTTATCAATGGCAAATATGTAGATATGTAAATTAACCCCTGTTATTAATAAAAACGGAAACAACGATTTAATGCTGTTGTCTGTAATTTGAGAAGAACAAGTAATGCTATATCGGAGCTATACCAGGCTTACAAACAAAGCCTGCAAAGTTAACTGATTACGTTTTAGTATCGGAAACGTCCAGCCATAGGGATGTGCTCGTTACGATATAAATATTTTATCCCCGGATAATGCCGCTCTCCGAGTAATCTCGCATGGACTACTACAAAAAGAGATAAGCCTTAGTACGATTATGTGTTCGGCTTTTGTACGCAATTTATTTAAGAGAGTAAAAAATAGGTTTGCTTTGTTACGTTGTACAACTATGTGTAGGTACACATGCAATCATCTTTAGTATAAGGTTTTTAGTGAATGACAAATTAAACAATTAAAGTTCGCCGATGTCATTGGTGTGTATTTGACTTTTACTATCGTACTTATCGTGGGCGTAAAGCCATGTTCAAATGGCATGCGATATGTCATTGATATGTCATCATCATCATCATCAGCCTGATGAAGTCCACTGCTGAACATAGGCCTCCCCCAAAGAGTGCCACGACGAACGGTCTTGAGCCTTCTCCTTCCACCGACTTCCCGCAACCCTCACAATGTCGTCGGTCCATCGGGTGGGGGGCCTTCCAATACTGCTCCATTGATATGTATGTCATATAAATGCTTTAAAAAAGAGGCTCACCTCTAGGTACTGCATAAAGTCAACTTTGAGTATGACATTTGAGGGTGTGCGATATAGCTCAACGCAAGCTACTAAAAGTCAAATTCAAAATTAACTTTATTCAAAGGACGTAAAGATCATTTAAAAATTTTTAGATGACATATCGCACGCCGCCGCCGCCGTTTGAACACGGATTAGCGCTATTGTGAATAATTCGTGCTTGGGGCACAGTTTCAGCCCAGCAGAATTTTTGAAGTTTGAATTTAGGAACACCCGCGGTATCGATATTCCGATACTGTTTGCCTATGAATTCATAGCTTACCTTGTTTAGTTAAGTTTTTTCTTCGCCGATATTTGTTTTTATATCGTATTTGCAAAGATCTTTATGTAACATTACCGCATCCATTACCGTAAGTATTGACATTTCCTCAAAGCATGGAGTATCTATCACTGTAATTACTTGCGTCTTTTCATATATGCTTGCTTTTTGTTTACCACCTCGTTTGATGTACGACGCTGCTTATCCAATAATGTTAATGCTATTGACGCGCACATTTATGTAGCGACGAAGAAAGAGGGTTAGAATAAAATTTGAGTGCGTTTGATCTTTGCTAAAAGAATTCACCAATTATTGACTAAATTTTATAACGTATAAAAGGTACTTCATTATTATGTACTCGTATGCTATCCTGAATGGAGCTTATTACATATTTACACCACTTGGTTTTCTCCTACGGTAGCATCTATACAAATTGATAAACTTTCGGGATTTCGACTCAAAGAAACATATCAAAATTTAAAAAATATGTTTGGTTCAGGCAGCATCTTACATTCTTAAAAACTGTCATATTGTTTATTCATGTACTTTTGACGTAGACTATTTGCGCAAAAATTCAGACCAATTTTATAAGTCCCGCTGTCCATCCTGCAATAGCTATCCGCAGTATCCACCCCGGCCCCAGCTAAGCCAGATTTCAATAGAGTATAATCTCGCCCTAATGAATCTCCGATCCGGATTACCCGGGCCATAATGGCTGAACGGCGGCCTCAAATGAGCGGTTTAGAAAAACTTTGATTAGTCGAGTGCATGCGTTCATAATTTGGGGATTAATCGATTTTGAGCTGTGCAGAAAGTAATCGCATTAGTGGTGAGAGAGTTTTGACCCAGGACAAAACCTGAACACGAAAAAATTTGCTACACCATCAATTACTAAAATAAACTTGCCAAGTGTGAGTATCTCACGCGCGAGGGTTCCATATATACAATTAGTTACAGAATTCAATCTCACTTTTCCAGAAGCGACATTTAGTAATGAATTCGTACTAATTTATAGGTAAGGAAAATTAAAAACCCAATTTATTGTTTGTCTCAAAAACTTTAAATGTCTTTGTTTGCATTTTCCTTGAATTTATACATGTTTATAGTCATGTTTCAGACATTTTCTGATAAATCAGACGGTATTTTACTTAAATAATGAACAAAACTATATTCTAAATTTACAAGCTAACACTTTGTCTAACAGAATACACCATAAGGATTATGTCGTACCTTTTGATAACGAAACCCTGAAAAATGATCATGCAAGCGACTATCTTAGAATAGTCGCTTGCATGGCAACTCACTCACATATCGCTCTATTCAACTGAGGTATTATCCCAGACGGACTATCCAAAACTTTTGACTACATACAAACCATCAAATGCAATTTTCGATCTAAAAATACTTTGGACCGTAAACTCCAAGAAAGTGATCTTAATTCGTGCCTGATTCTGTCCAATAAATCGTAAAGGGCACACGACACTAGGCTAATCCCATTGGCGGCATTAGATCGGCTTTGTGTGGACAGATCGCGAGCGGCGAAATTACCTAGCAATTGGTAGCCAAGCCGAATAGCCTATGGCTAGTAGAGAAATGGCTGGGAAACTTCATACAAGAGATGAAAAGTTTCCGCGATTCGCCATCGCTGTGTATACGCCTGGAGAATAGCAGAAGTCGTTTAGAAGAACAAAGACCAATAAAGAGAACAGAAACCATCATCTCATCAGGAGGAGGTAGGGCGCAGCGAGATTTTCTCGTTCTGAATAGGAGCAGCCCGTCTGGGGAGGTACCTCTGCCTTACAGAAGATCGCAGCCAAATAAAATTATTAGTTTCAAATAGTGTTGTGTTCCTGCGATGAGTAAGGTTGCCAGAGCTCTTTAGGGGTGGGGGGTTCGGGGTCGGCAACGCGTGCGTGATGCCTCTGGTATTGCAATCGCTCATAGGCTACGGTAACCGCTTACCAACAGGTGGGCCGTATGCTCGTTTTCCACCTCAGTTGTATAAAAAAAAAATAACATCGGTAAAATCATTTAACTGAGCACAGAACTGATAGCTGATTTCCAATCAACTAGTTGGAATCATAAAGTGTGCTAACTATCATTGAAAAAGCTATGCCTGTGGGCTCAGTCTAAATCGACTGCAGACACTTTTATTGGGCGGCGACTCGCTGAAATCCCGCTGACCCGCGCTCGCCGATCCCGGCCTTCGTTTTATCCCGGCCCCGCTTAATCCGGGATTTGACGTTGCTTAATCCGGACCCGTGTTGGATATCGCGTCGACACAGCCCTCGCCCGCACTCTTGTTCATATTGATTTCGGATTTCATGGCACACCTCCATATAAGCACGTAAACAAAGCGAACTCGGAACCTTTCACGGATTATTTCTGCACCCGATGACATTATGAATGAAAATTAACTCATGATGATAAAATAATTCAATTGAGACAAAAGTAATCCATAACTATGAGTGTGACGTGGGATTATGTAGCCGATGCCTCGCTCGGATATTTGGGCTCAATGATATAAAATTGAATGCAAAAAATGAGAAGATTAATTTGTGTTTTCATTGGGTGGTGCGTTATGCGAAAAATTGAGGGCTCGGGCAAATGAAAATGATCGCCTCGTATAATTTCATTCTCATGGATTGTCGTTCGCAAAATGAACTACTTACTAGATATTGAAAAATGCAAGTGTATTTTGTATGGGTGTTGAAATTTGGCGTGAAACATGATTGATTTTTGTAATGGGCTACATTTGCATAATTGTATTACATGTTACGTTTTTGATTCGCCAAAACATATAATTATGTTCCGGTTGCGCTTAGAAGCCAAAATTATATGTTATAGTGAAGTGAATAGACTCGCTTATTTCCTTATATATTTTAATGAGGATTATAGTTTGTAGTGCATTTAGAGCACTTCGCGCGGTAAAATTAATTACTAAATCGAGTCTGTCTGCGCTCCCTAAATGCGATTCGTTTGAAAGCCTCCGTTCACACAATTTCGGTTGGTGGGCTTATCCTGTCCCTTTTTGTTGTTAGTTTCTTTGACAAGTGTTCATACTTGATTGTGTTACATTTAGCTTTATTGGATTTTACTAATAAATTGTGACTTTAGGTGTTTTTCTTAATTCTTCTAATACTTTAGTGCAAATATAAGTTATTTGTACTTTTGTTTTACTTAATCGATTAAGAATAAATTTACCTAACAGTTAAACAACGTTTTTTGTCTAAAATACAATTTGATTATAGGTAGAGCTTTGATTTCCTAAAAAACTATATCACGGCCTTTATCATGGTCGTGCTAGTTAGTGCTAGCTAGTTTAGCAAAGACGATCGACGTTATTAAAAGTTTGAAGATTTGAAGGTTTAAATGTTGTTTCCGCTAAAAACGTAGTGACTCATATCAATGCACCTTGCCTAAATTACAGCAGCGGCAAGATACGATACGACGATGGTGGCGCTAATGGAGGTAAAGTTACTAAGTACGGCGGTTACATGCCGCTTGCCGCTTCTTAGAAAGCCAGGGCTAACTAAAACAACTTTTCACCTGAAAAGTTAGTTACTAATAGAGCTCGTCTAAACTGAATTCCACTGAAGCCTACCCGGGGATATTGGATTAGAAACAATTTAGTATGAACTCTCCGTTCGCTGTGACTGAGTGTGTTTAAATTGCTTTATTCTATTTATGTTCCCATTAGCGTCACAATAATCCTGTATATATGCCCTATGTAATTACGAGTTTGTATAGAGATGAGACACTAGCGTCTCTTAGTGAAGACTTAAGTTAAAAGTTGCAATCCGACGCTATATGTTCATGAATAATTTAGGGCTCAGTATACAGGGTGAGTTTTTTTTCAGGGCCACTTAGGCGAAATCTGAAACCGTGAGAGTAATCGAAAAGCGATGTTATGAGTCACGGGCTCCATTTTGAAAAAAATAAGATCTGCATTATAAAAAATGTTTATTTTTAGTTTTTCACAAAAAAAAAATTGAAGATTTTTTTTTTCATATTTGGGTTCTTTGTTTGTTAATAAATAAATGAATGTATGATAACAATACGTATAAAGTTATTGGAACACTTTCAAAACTTCAAATTTATAAATTAAAGAATATTTACCTATCGAAGGTTTATTATTTCGGTCGGACTATGTGCAAGCAAAGCAATTAATTAGTAAAAAAATAATCTTCGGTACATAAATATTGTTGAATTTATAAACTTATAATTTTGAAGGTGTTCCAACAACTTTAGACACATAGTTATAATACATTTATTTATTAATTAACAAACAAAGATCCCAAAAATGCAAAAAAATGTTTTTAACAAGAACCTACATTTTCTGAAAAACTAAATAAATTTAGTTTTAAAGAGACCTATACTCAGCAGTGAAAGTCCTACGGTTGAATTTTTGATGATGATGACATAATCATAATCTCAAAAATCGTTGTGACTATGCACATTCAAAACTATACAAAACAAATCCCGATATTTCAGTTGGATTATAGCGAATAGGCACATAATCAGACCATTTAATTAATTGAACAGCTAAAGCTTAACACACACACTAATACACACTATTCTCAATCAATGGCGGTCAGAATGGGCCAAATAATCGGCGTGCAGTTAATGAACGCATTTGAAAAGTTAAAAGCCTATTCGGCTGCGGACAGAGTGCGATATGCGACTGTAGAAGCGGGCACAGAAAAATTCAATACCATCTAACTAAAAGAACTGCCAATCACAAAGCAAGTCAATCACGTGATAGGGTTGCACCATGCTCTTAAAGCTTTTGTTTCATAAGTGCCTTTTTTTTAAATATGACGGTCGTAAGAATAAGGTGCAGTTCAAACTGCTATTAAATAAAGAAGTTCAAGTGCGAGGATTTGCACCCTGTGGCCCGAGCACGCATAATTCAAAATAGCGTTTCGCTTTCGATACATTTGCAAATTAAAATTAAAAGATTTCGAGCATCACCGATGTCACTGGCTAATATTTGACTTTTATTGCTTTATTTTATATTTATTCATGCTTGGGGCAATGCGGGGAAGGGGCGGAAACGCAGGGACGACGGGACGTCGTCGTCGACCCCGCCGGCGGGGTCAGTGTTATTAGGAGTGTATTTTATGTATTGTATTGGGGTTTGATGAGGAGATCGCATCAGATAATGTTTGACGATTCTTAAAAAAATCGTGTTAATATTTTTTCCTTCCTTCTACTGGGCAGCTATCGCTCCCGCGTCATCACCAGTCACCGCCCATTCACTATGGCTTAAGTAAAAAGCACACTAGGCTGTGAACACACAGCGCGACTAATTAACTGGTAGGTAATGCCTCGTGTGGAAGGGACTTAGCGGCATTATCGTCTAAATTGTCCTAATGTTTGGTTGTAGGTGTGGACAGTCATTAGTAGTGTCGATTCGCGTGCCTAGTTAATTCTAACTTTATGAGAAGTGAAGTAATTAACATAATTTCAAAATTTCTATACAGGATACACTATAAATCATTTTTATTACAGAACGCAATTGAGAAAAAACATGCACAGGTTTTGAAATAAAGTACATTTGCCAGTGTATCTACTACTTTAAAATAATTTATGTTCATCATCATAATCATTGCAGCCGCAGGAAGTTCACTGCTGAGCAAAGGCCTCCCCCACAGATTTCCAGAGCAAATTCATATCATGTGGGGGGAACTTGCCCATACTCACCACGCTGGGAATGCGGGTTGGAGAGCGCAATTAGAGCTATCGTTGATAAAATAAGGGAATCTGCTGCCCATCCACAAGCTTTTTTTCTCTAAGTCGCCTCTTACAGCATACGTCTCTTTCGTATCTTGCAAGCTCGCAGAACCGACAACCGTTGGGAAAAAAAGGTTCTCGAATGGCGACAAGGTTGTGAGTTGGTGGATGGAGAAGAGAAGTCTCAAGATCATTCACCGTGGCACTCTTTGGGGGAGGCCTATGTCCAGCACTGGATTTCCTCAGGTTGATTATGATGATGAGGCTAGAATACGTGATATACTCTGCCTTCTGCGGGGTAAAGCCGGCCTAATCCGCGCCCGATCCACCACAAGACGCCGCTTGTGGGGCTTCGCACTATAAACTATTGAAATATAATAAACATTTTATGACATGACATAAATTATAGGTAGGTACTTACCAAAAAAGCCGATAATTAATCGAGCGAATATGACAAAAAAAGTTGTGAATATAACCTTCAGGTATCTTCAGAAATTTAAAAAAAACACTATCCCAGCTATATTGTTACGATTTTGCCCAGATATTTTTCATAATAACTGTTTTCTTGGGTAATTTTGAATCTTCGTTTTTGTTATTTTCTATCTCTGTGTACAATAAAGAGTTTATCTATCTATCTTCGAGACTTGACGAGTTACACCAGAGCAGGCTGGGTTTTGGGGAGGATTTGGCATTGTAGACCACAAAATTTGTATCATTTAAAATTTATTTCAGCCATTTAAATTCAATAAAGTTTAGCAGTTTTAAAGGCTGCGGCTTCGTAGACTTTTCGTAGAGGCCTACGCTACACAATTTTTGCCATAACTGAAGGAATTTCCTAATGCGTATTTATATAAATATTTTTTATGCGCAAGCAGGCAGGCAATGAGGTTCATTCACTCATTAACAATGGATCCTACGAGAATAATCAAAATGAATAGACGAGGCCTTTGTCAGAAAATTCAAGTGACATGTCCAAACACGATGCGTAGCCTAAGCCAAACAAACATAGCAGGAAACAATATTCCAGACAGGCAGCTTCCTAAACCACCTCGGGATTTTGTTAACCGTCCGACGCACATCGCAGATTAATTATTTATGTTCGGCCCCACTGCCCGGGGGAAGGTTTATCTCCCAGACGCCCGATTCCTCTCTCATGCAAACTACTCGTCTTAGCGCAAAATTGACGCGCGAACTTTAATATTAACATTGGTTTCTCCTGCTTAAATATTAAGGTCGATTTTCCTTTGTTAGAATTATTTAAGGGTCCTTTGTCTTCATTGTCCAGCGTAAAGATCTGGGGGCTTGCGATGACCACCTTGTCATGGCGAGCTTTGTTGTAAATCTACATTGCATCTTTGCTAGGCGTAATCGTTTAAGACTGGCTTAGGCTTGCTACTAAATTAATACCTATAAATTCTATTTCTATATCTGAGTTTCTCGTTTGTTTGTGCAAGCGTTGTTTTGATGACAATATTCATTTGAGATATGATTCCAAAGTCTGTACAAGGTTATAAATAACATGTATACCATCCCAAAAGGGGGTTATTGTATTAACAAAAAGAAAGAATATTAGCAAAAACATATTTTATTCAAAAATTGGTATTTTTATCATATTTATAGCTAATTACAAAACGAGAAGTTGGGCATCAAGACTGCTTCCTAAAATGACTTGACCCCAAAAAAGCTGATATTTGCATAGAATTTTTACAATTTAAAATGTCGAATGAAAATAGCTATAATCCCTCTCTACTAATTTCTCCCCTAATATAGCCTCTTTGGTTGAAAAATGATTCTTTTTTATTATTTATCTACTAAAATTTTTAAGTAACTGAACGTTTTATTGAAGTCTCAACATTGAGATTCCAAAAAACGGTTAGTTAACTTGGTACACCTAGAAGTAAAAAGGTTCGCTAACAGCACATGTATCAACCATTCATTAGGATCTAAAGATCTACGTAGAATAAGAATGATACAACAGTCAATTATAGTTATAGTTATATATTATCTATATATTCGATATATTTTCGAAGGTAAAGCCATAAAATAAGTAAATCATCATTCCTTCAATACGCGAGTAATGTACTACACGTCGGTTTTAATCCTTAAGGCGAAGCAAAGCATGTTATATGTAGAAACCTTCTTAACCTAACAGGATTATCGTGTGAGGCAGGCATTCACGGCCGGATCACGGCTTGCCTTAAGACACAGATTTTATTACACAAATGAGATTAATATGAGTACTTAAATGTGCGTAGGTGGGGTGACGATATGTACCTTTAACATAGTTATATAATTAGGTAAACCAAGGTAGAAGCCCACGAGCTTAGTGCTTAATTCATTAAATGCTATAATTTTATATTGTACCTATACAATACAAGGTGATTCATAATATATATACTATCTTGAAAGGGGTTTATTATATCAACGAAAGAAAGAATAAAAGTGCAGAAAAACAAGATTTTTAACATGATTTTTGCCATTTTTATCCTGGTCTTTTCACTCGTCAAATCTGTTTCGTATGTCTATATTTGGTCACTGTATCATATTTAGAACCAGTTACTAAACATACGAGAATTTCAAGACCAAGATTGCTACTTCAACAACTGAATAATTGAGTTTTTAAACTGATTTAACCCCAAAATTTGGATGAATTATTTCAATGAAAAATTTTCCTGGTATGGTACCTGAGTATAGGAGCTTAATTTTGATGATACTCTTTTCAGTGTTTATTTACGATGAATCCTATGGACTACAAATAGCCATGACCTAATATTAAGCTCAGTACAAGAGCTGTGCGATAAGTACAAACGGTGTACTTTATTAAAAGGACTTAAGGATCATAACATCGAAATAAATTTTTGATAGCATATCGCACGCTGTTTGAAGGCGGCTTCTGTTTGACGAACAAATAAAGGAGTGAATACACTACACATTTGTTTCAGAATCAGAAAATACATTTTAGACGATTCCGCGATGTCAATCGAACAAAGAAATTAAGACATGAGCACACCCGCGTTTCAGCTCCAGAAAATACATTTAATACGTTCGCGACGTCAATTAAACGGATGCCGCAGCGCCCTCAAAAAGGCCATTTGTTAAACAATCGCACCTCCCGGCGTAAACTGACAAACGAGCGATAGCGTCTAAACCGCTTTGAACTTCTTTGACGCGTCGATAAGCGTGACAGGAGTATTGTGTGGTGTGCGCCGATCTTTACAATGGTTCGTTTTGCAAGTTTTCACCCAGTCTCGCTGTAAGTAGGTAAATGTGTTAGCGATTGGCGTAGGAACAAAGGACTTTGATACTTGTACGAACATTGTTCCTGGTTCCCGCTAAGATAATGATGACGTTCCCTCAAGAGATGTAGAACTTTGCTGAATTAATTACTAGTACGAAGCAGCTGGAGTTAATAAATAAGATGGGAATGTAGTTGTTTTGTGCTTTTGATAACTGATAAACAATTTAATTTAATGAGTCCACTGGATCTGGCAACGGTCTTCCATACCGTGTTTCATTCACCCCGGTCAAGAGCCTCCTCCGTAGTACTAAAGTCATATAGGTATGTTTATTCATGTGTGTAGAAAATTGAGAAAAGAGGACATGTTTTATCTCTATGGCTTTGTAGGTATTATGAAAAATAAAGAACTTGTCTCTATACTATAACTCTATTACTCGTAAGTCTAAATCTTAGTAAAATTACTTACGAAAAATAATAGGAGTTATCAATACGTGTCTGTCTTAGGTGCCTTTTTTTGTAGATACTTAGTTTTTTATTTATAGAAAGAAAATTAAAACGAAAACAACAGGTATCAACAACTCATTTACAAAGTTCATAAATAAACAACTGAGCTATGTAAAGACCGTCGCAAACGATAGTTCAATTGATCCAGATCACTTACCAGTTATAAACATGCCCAACACGCTGGCTGACTTGCCACGCTGAATGGCAATGCTGATCTTTTGAACCGAATAGGAGCCAGATCTCGGGTCACGCGTCGCTTCGACCAGACGCCTGATATTGTTTTGAAAACCGGGATACCCCGATACCACACAGACCCCAAATATGAGCCCTATTGAGACTAACATTTTGTGCCTTTTGAGATCCTCGGCCGACTCTATATTCTGCTGACATTTAGGTATCATGATATAGTATGATGTAATAGTATGTGGTCGACAAATAAATGTTCAGGCTATGTTGTAGATAACATGACAGTTACTACGTATCGAGCCCTACAAGTCACAGAAGAAATAATAGTAATCAATCCCTTCAAAGAGGGATGAATCATGAACGGAGTTTCTTAATTAAAATCTCAAACACGGCCTTTGACAGTTGAAACACTTGTTACACCATCACAATAATTGTTAGCGTTATCTCTTGTCTTATTGTACTCTGAGGAGTAGATAAATGTTATGGGAAATTGAGTTCTATTCTGTGGGTTTAAGATTGAGTTTTGTTTAGGACATTTTAGTAGATAGAGTAACCACATGCTTATTTGCTTCATCTTGGTTTCTACTGGTGTTTTATTTAACCCTGTATATCAAACAAATTCCTTTACAATACAATAACTTTATTTCAGGCAACAATAGAATAAAAAACAGATGGAATTTTTATTATCCTACGGCCCATACATATATACCTTAAAGACTAACATACATAATAATATAAAAAAAAACACAATTAATTGCCACGTGTGTCCTTTGCTCAGTTGAAATCTGACGTCTTATTGCGATTCAAACGCGAGCGTGTCATTGCTATTTTACACGAATTTGAACCATATAATATATTTGATGTATATGAGAATGTCAACTTACGAACAAAACCTTAACAAAATCATAGTTGATGGTAGGGGGTTAGTCATACATTAACCCAAGACAATTATACCTTTAGACCGTTGGATCTAGCGAATATCTAAATTAAGAATATGTTAAGTACGATAAAACTATAAACAAAACATTTAAACTGAAAATTCAAAAGTTCATTCACCCGGTAGTAAATCTGAGTAAAGTCGAGAATAATAAAGGCGTTGAGGCTTTAGACGGGTAAGCCTGGTGCAAAGTCCTAGAGTCATGTTACTTCCTAGACTGGACAGTTGATACGTTCCTTAGCTTTTATGCCTTAAACACCTGACAGGTTATTTCATAGAGCATTTCAGTGAAAAGCCGTGTTCAAACGCCGTGCGATATGTTATCTATAATACGTTTAAAATTTATTTCCTTATTATCATTATGTCTACTTATTAAAAGTAAATTTTGAGTTTGATAATGTAGGCGTGCGATATAAAAGTTGAACTCAAAATTGACTTTATTGATTAGACGTAAGAATCGTGTTGAAAAAAAAACTTAAGATGGCATATCGCCGTTATATATATATATATATATATATATATATATATTATTATTTTTTTATACAACAGAGGTGGCAAACAAGCTTACGGCCCACCTGATGGTAAGCGGTTACCGTAGCTTATGAGCACTTGCAATACCAGAGGCATCACGAACGCGTTGCCGACCCCGAACCCCCTTCCCTCCTAAAGAGCTCTGGCAACCTTACTCACCTTACTCACTTATATTAAACCGTTTGAACACGGCTTAATATATTCAATTAATCATTTTAGTAGTTGGACATCATTAACCTCTCTCTATTCATTATATAAAGTAGGAGAGGCGGACCGCACCATTTTGTACGAAAACGACTGATGTCCTTTTGACAGTAGGCACCTACCTGATCACAGTTTGCTTATACCTACAAGTAAATAATCAGGAAAATTCCAATTAAAGAGAAGTAGGAATAACAGATTGATTACTTATTGTCTCTACTTGACATAAGGACCTACTTGGTAGAAAACTGAGACTGCATAACCAGGTTTTGTAATGCTAAGGATTGCTTGCATTGTTTAGTGTAGCTGTAGAATTAGACCGTCTGCCGTCCATGCGAAACTTTCAGGTACGGTTTAGGGGAATTACGTTAGGCCGGAGTTAGCCTTCAGTAGCAGTAGGTATTTCGTATAAAAATCTTGGATACACTAAAAGTAAGTGCATACTTACTACTAATATTATAAATGCGAAAGTTTGTGAGGATGTTTAGATGTTTGTGGTTTAATCACGCCAAAACGGCAGAACGGAATTGGATGAAATTTGGTACATGATAGATTATAGTCTGGAATAGCATATATGCTACTTTTTATGTTAATAGGTACCACGTGAGCAAAGCCGCAAGCTGAAGCTAGTACCTACTGTATAATAAGATAAGAAAAATAAAGATAAAAGATGCATAGAAAACTCTATAAACACGACCATCACACAGTATACAAGAAAAATAGTAGATTATAATTATATTACCTACACAAAAATTCAATGCTGTTCGTTGGTAAGCGCTTCACTTAAGAATGGCCGGAACGATTTGGCAATTTTTTTTTATGTTCGTAAGGGACATCACTTACGAACATTAAAAAAAGTTGCCCAAAAAAGTAAAGTGATGGGATTTGGATTTACGTATGAACTCTAAACCATATATATATAAAAAACTGTTTACACATTTTCTTATTAGCTTTTCCCAAATTCACAAAACGATAACAACAATTTGATATGGTTTTTAACCTAGCGTGGTTTTTGATGCAACCTCAATTACAAAAGTTTTTATATGTTTTAGAGTACCTATAACAGCGTATAAATGTAAAAAGTGTAAAAATGTAACACGTTTGGCATGAATAAATGCTATTCTATTCTATTCTAAAAAAAAAATTGATAAGTAATAAGATGATTATGCAGTGTTTTTCAATGACGATTATACAAAAGTTTGAGCACTAACATTAATGCTAATTGGGTGTAGAATAAGCCCTTTCTGGATATTAATATGTATACTAAGAATAACGTGGTATAGGAAAAAAATCTTTTCGCATTTATAACAAAAGTGAGAAATATACGCTTGCGTAAAAGTGCATTAATAAACTAGTCTATTGGATTCGCGTGTCCGGCTATTCGTGAGCGATGATCTGTTTAGATCGGATAAGGCCTGGCGTGACGGATGCTGAAACCTCGCAAATACAACATGCCACCGCATCCTGCTGTTTGTTATCACTTTATTTGTACAGTTTATAATGCCAATTATTAGTTTACTATGATGGGAAATACAATATTAGTACGTAGGCAATGTAGGTGACATGCATGATATAACAATAGGGCAAGCATTAGTTTAAACTTTTGAATCGCTACCGAGTCCATCGCTTTACTAGTAAGGAACAGTATGGTGTTCTGTTCAACGTATTACCAGTTAGAAAGTAAAAAAAAACGAAAAAATCTCTTTCTACCTCTATCCCACGTTCACGATTCTTATGCATTTTTACACTAAATACTTCCGAATTATTATTGTAGAGTCTATTTATTTTAGGATGCTTGTCGTGTTTCAGATTGTTTGTTGGTCATCCTGTATTAGGTGAGGCATGACCAGCTTGAGGTATGGTGGCCCTGAAAGGGGCGTTCGACCGTTGGTGAAAGAATCAGTATAATTATTATATGAACTCGAATTTTAGGATAATCTGGTTCCTGACGATGTTTTCTTTCACAGTTTGAGAGCACTAATTATAGCGCAGATACATTTTAGGATAAATTTCTGTATGTGTTCGTTTGTCAAATGAAAAAACGCGTCCGTACCTACTATGTTTATTTTTTTTATTGAATAATACCATTTCCTATATTAATCATAATACCAAGAAACTAATCCAGAAAGACTTGAAATATCGCACTCTAGTCTATGAACCGAGCTAAACCATCATTAGTGCACCCTGAAACAACAATTAGACAACGAGCAGTCTCAGCTTAGACTGAGCGCTCTTCAAGAGACGGGGGTGGTAAGTCATGTGAGTGTTTTAAAACTTTGTACTCAAGGAATTAGGGGTTGATGGAGGTATAAAGGCAAATCTCGAGTCAAAAGCTTACTTATATTCTTGAAAATAATACACCGGCGGCTTACTAACAAAGTACATAAATACTTCGGCTATTTATTAATTCATTGAATCAATAAGGATCATTTTGAAACATCTTAAATGCTTATTTGATTGGCTAAATGTGTAGACTGCAGGTTTTTTAAATGTTATGTATCATTAAGCTTGCTGTTAATAAAATTTTAATAAGAAATCAACAATATTTTAGGCTCGCCGAAAATAGTGCGTGAAAATAAAATGCTACCCTGTTGAATATTGTCCCAAAATTTCTATTAGACTATAGATAACATGTATAATTAATATCGAAGTCCACTAGTTTCATAACCGGGGATTAGTTGACCGAAAGACCGACCCACCGGTCGGTCGACTAAACCTCGAGTAATCCAGGCTGTATATTAAAACAATAGGTGCTAACCAGAAACTACCTTCCCTCAAATCATATACCGTTACATTATCCCGAAAGGGAAACACATTTTACAAACGGATTTTAGGGTGACTATGTAAATTAAAAAATATTTCTTATAAAAAAAGTCTTTTTGACATTTGATCGCTCTGTAAGTTTTGTAAAACCCTCTGAATATATCCACTTAAAATATTTCACCCTCCGAATAACTTGATAACGCAAACTATTGAAAGTTACTTACGAGATTACCTCTCCGGAAACCTCGACTATTTTAAAGGTGTAACGCAACAAACCTGCTGGCATTATGAGATTAAAGTCGCAGGGAATTTACAATTTTACTCATTTGGTACGCTTTTGTTCTGAATTTAGGGATTGTATATGTAAATGAATGTTGCTCCGAGGCATTAATTGTTTTCGCATAAAGCAAAAGTAGTCAAAAAGCTCCTAAAAAAAAGATAAATGCCTGTATTTAAAAGTCGTTTCTCGTCTCAAAGTTTTCAGAGCGCTTCAGCCTCAAGACGCTTTTAAACGGACCGGAAAAATACTCATTGAGGCAGCAAAAACTATTTAATATCGAGACAAAGGCACTGCCGACATGAAGCAAGGATTAATTATTATTTTAACGTTTCTCTCTGTTTTTTGCCGCGTCTGCGAGCAAGGCAAAAGCATTGCTTTCCCGCTTGAAAAGTTGTTAAATAATTAAGACGGCTCTTCGACGGGAAAGCGCACCATTTTTTAGGAAGCCTGGAAAAGGATTTTTCTATTAGGTACGTTTTTTGCTGCGTCAGTCGCTTCAGGAGATTCAAGATTTATGGTTTCTTACATTTCATACAAAACGCAAATCGTTTCGACAAAATATTATATTATATTGACTGCCATGACATAATATGGCGCGGTGTGTATCGTTTCTTTATTTAAAGGTCTTGTTTGTTCCAGGCAAAACCCTTCCAGTCCACTGCGTGGTAGAAGCAGTTTCCTCCCTTGAAGAAAGCACGTGGAGACGCAGGGCCGTAGTGGAGACGGACAGCTACGTAATTATACCGGCAGCCACGGCCTTCCACGAGCTAGTGCCTGCTGCTATGATGCGGCTCGGGTACCCTCATGAGCTTGCTGCTTCTGCCAAAGGTAAGTCAAGAGAACTTTAAAATTCTGTTCTAGATTTAGGCTATGTTATGCTCGGGGCCTTTTGTCATCGGACCATTCGGTCTCTTCAGTCCTTGACGGTTACTGTTGTTTTTCGAAAATTTTCAGTAAATAGGGATGACTGGGTATCATCCTCTGTTTTTTTGCTTCATAATATTGTAATAGATACATAATATTGTAATAAAGTTACCAAACCGTGTTTATATAAATATAAATAAATATTCCGGACATAACACACATTTTCAACTGATCCCAAACTAGGCATAGCCTGTACTATGGGTACCAGAGACTGATATACATAATAGATATATATTTAACACCCAGACACAGAACAAACATCTGTGTTAGTCACAAATGTTTGTCCAGTGCGGGAATCGAACCCGCGACCTATAGCGAAGAAGGCAGAGTTACTACCAACTGAGCTATGAGGCCAGTCAAATATGTTTATATATCAGTCACTGGTACCCATAGTACAGGCTATGCCTAGTTTGGGATCAGTTGACCGTGTGCAAAATATTTATTTATTTATGTACGAGTTTGTTCTAAAAAATGTCTTTGTCACAGGTTCAGTGGTAATAAACAACTGGAAGCCACTTACCTTCGATCGGATCTCTGACGGGCCGCTTGCTACGGTCGGCGAGGTGCTGGGTGAGCTGACCACCGTGGCGACTCTTCGGATCCAACTCCTGAGACCCAGGCCTACGCCGCTACAGGATATTAAGGACAAGCTGCTAAGACTACTGCTGGTACAAAGCAGACCGTTGCTGATGTCTACTGGATGTCCTTTAGATGAGGTAAAAAACGCTTTACCTTACCCTTCTTACCTTTAAGCCTAACCCTGAAGTTCTAAGTTATCACTCAACCAATTTTTAGTTTCACGCAATCATATTTTACTACAACTGAGATAAAAATTATGTCAGTAGAGTATTTTTTTATTTTATTTTATTTATTAGGTTTGCCAACAGTTTACACATGAGTACATAGTTATGATTGGAAACAAAATGTCTTAAGCTACATGAGAAACCAATAACAGGCAAACACAGTATTATCAATATATTATTCGACGTCAAAGTAATCGACTATTGACACTATTATTGCAATTGAAGTTTGATTCATCATCATCAGCCTGCAGAAGTCCACTGCTGGACATAAGCCTCCCCCAAGAGTTCCATGACGAACGGTCTTGAGCCTTCTCGATCCACCGACTTCCTGCAACCTTCACAATGTCGTCGGTCCATCGGGTAGGCGCCTTCCAACACTGCGTCGCCCGGTTCGTGAAGTTTGATTGAGTAAAATTAAAAAATAGTTGAGTGAAGATTTGATATACCAGGGTAAATTTCCCAAGTGCCACTCAATTATGTAGGGTCCGGCTTGTGGTTCACTTTTCTATAGGGTGTACGTGATGGCTGTCAACCTTAGCTGTTTTGTTTGCCTAGATAAAGCAAGGCTTTTAGGAATTGTTCGTTTGTTATTGACTAATTTAATACGGACCTGAGATAAAAAGTTATCTCATTAGCCACACATATAAACAAATCTCATGTAAGTAAGCTGTCCCAAAACATCTGTCAAACCGAATTAGAATTTGGGCATCATATCGACACAAAGCGCTCACGCTACACCGCCCTGAACCAACATTGTGTAATGTTCTTTAATGCCCAATTGTTGCTGCCCCCACCTGTTCCGACCCGCACTAAACCTTTACCCCTTATTATCGTGGAACTCATTGTTTTCCAAATTTTAAGTCTGCCATTGAAATCGCGGATCCGCAGTACACCAACGTATTGTTATTGATTTAATTGGTGTTATGAATTTGGAAAATTGAATTTTGTTATTGTATTAGGTACTCATTAATCTTTCAAAACCTGATTCTAAAGGTTAGTTGTTCTAATTTTAAGAATTTGAGAGCACTGGTGGCGTGTTCGTTGTGCCTTCCGATTCAAAGGTCGTGGGTTCGAATCCCGGTCGTGCACCAATGGATTTTCCATCCAGAAATGTATGTGCGCTATACTAGTGCTCTCAAACGATGAGGAAAAACATCGTTTAGAAACCGGTATGTCCTAAAACCTAAAAATTCGAAGACATGTGACATGTGCACAAAAGGAGCCTAGTGAAAGGATAAGAGGCTAACTTATCCTTTCACTACACTGATCTTTTACCGACGGTCATTGGTCCTTTTCAGGGCCACCATAACTCAACCTGGTGACTGATCTAGTACAGGATGGCCAATTAAGAATCAGTGACACGTCACACAAGCAAGTACTTAATTTGAAAGCGTTAAAAAAAAAGAATACTTGATAAACGTGAATCAAGGGTTCGGTGTAAACTTACACTATTAAAATGAGTGAATAAGTTAAATCTTTGGATAATCATAAAGCTCATTCAATTTATTCACGAATTCAGCAAATTGCACTTTTCAATGAGCTTATCATTTTAACGGCTCACGTGCAGGGAGGAAAAATTAACAGTGGCATTATTATTCGTAGGTTGCATCAGTCAGGCGATAAATTAAAAAAAATAATGGTTTTTGACTGCAGGTTTATGCCCGTGTCCCTGTCGCTTATCTCTTACCAACATCGTAAATTCCTTCACAATTTATCACGAATATATAAATCATTTGAAGAAGTCGCGAAGGAGACAGATTATCAAACTCAGTAAGTAGCGTTCCAACAGTATACGAGGTCGTTATAATTTGCGAGGTTACTCGTAAGTCCCTACTAATAGGGATCATCACTCGGGAGAAGAATTAAGGAAGCATTTGTTTTGATGTTCGCGGGCGCTCAACGTCTTACAAAAGATAATGTAAATTCTCATGTTTTCAGTATTTTGTAGGTAGTTTGTTTTTTTTCTATCTACTTTCACATAATCTTTACGTAGAAAGGAAAATAAAAATGTTTAAGGACTGTTTCTTTCAAAAGCTTCCGATTAAAATTTGTTTAGATTTGAGATTGTTCCATATTTTACATTACTGTGATCTAAAATGATGCAAAATTTTAATCCATAAATATGATTAAAAGGCAATCTTGTAAAACGATTCAATAGAGGGAGTTTAAATCTCTTACGATGCTACGGGTAGACATACAGCAATTTGTCGACGCGATGAGCACCTGCCTACACGCGAGATCTCCATACATAATAAATTTAATTGAATCTCAGTCTCATCCGCACCTCGCGAGGCCTTATTATATTTTCTAAATATCCGCCTTGTGTCGAACGGGTTACGTCACATCGCCCGCCCTCGTCTTACGCCGAGCCTCCGCGAAAGAGGGTTAAAAGGAGTTTTAGATGTACGAACGCTTTTGATCTTATTAATACCATAAAATAATGCTTTATAATCTTATTAAACGCGAGGTTAGCGCTCGATGCGCGCCCTTCTCGAGGCTTAACCCGAATCGCGGTGCCGTTTCAATTTGGCGCTTTCAGTGACACAGTTCTACGGAAATAAATCGAAGACGAAGTTACCGCAAATGAACCAAAGGAACTCCGACGGCGAGATAATCAAACACCTCGAACAGCAAAGTTATAGCTAAACGCCAGATGAACTCAGCTATGATATTATGGCAATTTATCTCACTCCAATTTGCGCCACTTCGATTCCAAGTCTGAACAAACTTTCAGATGATCAAGAAATATTAAAGACGCTTTGGTTAAATGCAAGGATTCTTTTGTATTTTGAACCATTCATTTTATTTCATAGCAAGTAGGTAACCAAATCTTTTATACTTCAAGGTGACTCGTTGAAATTTAATCACATCTCAACGTGTGTGACGTATAACACAACAAAATAATATGAGATAAGACTAAGCTTGTTATGTTCCAAACACGTTGTCCTTTCATTGCGAGTATCAAGCAATGTTCGCAATCACACACCGAATTACGTACTTAGGCGGATTACACGTGACGCGAGTTATCACGCGCAGGCGCCAGCTCTTGTAAATCTTCCACGAACAGACAATATCTGAAAGCAAATATGGCCTCACTATTTAAAAATATAAAACAAAGAACCGGATTAACGTATCACTCGGCGCACGCTAATTCCTCTGACATGATTTATAGGTACAATCTCGATGTGTTACAAGTACATTTAATTTAACATCTGATTTAGCAACGAGCTGAGCAAACGGCTCTGACAAGCTGCTTGACGTCGTAATCGCTGGCATTGTTCTATGTAATCTAGAGAGATCTCACTTGCATAACTGTCAAGCTGGGTAAACTCCGAGACGTAGCCATAATCTGACAGGTTCTTTATGATTGACTACTTGCTGTGCGATTAATGCTTAGCTAAATATGCATTTGCGTTATCGTGATATACAAATGATTGTAAAATTCAAACAAAGCTTAGGAATATTTCGAAGTCACACGGTCTATTTGCCGCTCAAATAGCGGCTCTGGATCGGCTAGGGCTATTCAATGGGTGCGGAAGCGTTTTAGTGTAAGCACTTAGAGCATCGGCATCGTTGCCGGCGCCTAGTTGAGCAAAGTGGGTGGATGCTAATTGGCAAGACGCCCTTCCCGCTCATTGTTTTAGAGCAGACTATGATTGAAGTTTCGTCGGTGCGAGGGAGTGTTGCGCTCTAACCAACGAGCAAACACCTCCTTCAGAGCCGGCCCGACCGCGCATGACACATGCATTAACAACCGACCTAATATTTTCATAATCTAATGGCGATGTTCTGTGAAACAATGCTCGGTGTTTACTCAAACAGTTATCTCTGTATCTGTAGCTGGTTAGAGTGACCTCTTTAAAACCTTCTAAAATTGTTTGCTGTATCTTGTTTCTTTATTTACGTTTCGAGCGACTTTGATTTATACCTAATGTTTCTCTTGTTGCAGGTAACGCTTGCCCAGATTTGTCGAGGGCACGACAGAACCCCCGGGCCGCACAACTTCCATGAACCTTCTGAAGAGATGCGCCGAAAGTTTGAGTCTTGGTGGAGCGCCCAGGTATCGCCTCGGCCTCCTCCATTCAGTCCCCGACGGTACCCATCTCCTGGACCGAATCTGAAAAACCGATCTCCTACACTGAACGCAATGCCAGAGCACATGCACCCAGCACTTCAGACAGTTCAAAATCAGTATCCGACGCAAAAGACTAGAATGAGGACAAGCTTTGACCCTGAGTTGGAGCTGCCGAAGTTGCAGCGTTGGTTTTCGGAGAACCAGCACCCGAGCAGGCAGCAGATACAGCAATACGTCCGAGAACTGAACAATCTCGAATCACGACGTGGAAGGAAGCCTCTTGACGTTAACAATGTCGTTTACTGGTTCAAGAATGCTCGCGCTGCTCAGAAACGTGCCGAACTCCGCAATATTGGAGGTCTGGGTTGCCATCTCAACGGATTCAATAGTAGAAGCCACAGCCCAACTAATGGTTCCATGATGGGTGGCAGCGACAGCTATAATCCTCACGATCATAATTCAATGAAAAGCCCTCTGGAGCTTTCCGAGAGTCCCGGAAGATATCCCATGTCAGTTATGTCAGAAGACAACTTGTCCAACGGTGGCTCTGATATGGAGGATGATGGAGTGGATTTGAACCCTGATGACAGGCCTGATAGTCCAGATGCTCCTCTCTCATTGATCACTACAAAGAAGAATAATAATGACTCAGAAAACACACCACAAGAATCTCCCAAACCACCGGACATCATCAAGGTAATTTGAATTTATAAAAAAGAAACGCTGATCGCGCACTTCATAAGTTTCTGGTCTATACCTCCTACATCCGTGTGGGCCTAGTGGGAAGTTGATCCGAAGGTCGTGGTTTGTTTCACGATCGTGCACCGATGAGTTTTACGACTCGAAAATTTTAAAGCGTATTAACACGTGTTTAAAACATCGTGGTGAAACCAATAGGTAAGCGGCGATGGGCTTACAATCTGTCACGTATGGAATACTCACTATACTGCAAAATGTGGGCACATGTCAACTCGTGAGCTATTTTTTTTCTATTCCTCCTCCATATTTTCAGAGTTTTTATAGCTGTTCTTTTCTTAAACCAGACTGATTTTCATTTCAAAAAAAATTAACAGGTCAATACAATTTTTGTTTCATTTGTCACAGGTCCACGACATAAAACTGGAGCCGAGAGATCTGAGCAAGCATGACCCGGCCCACTCCCCGCAGCGCTCACCGGCCAAGAACAGCGACAGCTCACACAACAACAACAGCATCAACAACAACAACGAGGACGAGAACGGAGTAGCTGACGAGCATGAAGCTTCGGACGATGACGTCATCCAGGAGCGTCACTATAGGCACTCCTCTCCCCACTTAGACCGCTTACCGTTCCCGATGGTCCCGAACCATCCAATGTTCGGACACGGGATTATGTACATGAGTCAGTACATGAGCGGCTTCCCTGGAGTCAGCCCGCTTCCAGGCGAAGGAGCCAGCGGCCTCAACCTAGCCCTCGGAGGTGCGTCGGATGAGCGTCGCAAACGCAATCGCACTTTCATCGATCCGGTATCCGAAGTTCCTGTTCTCGAGCAATGGTTCTCAATGAATACTCACCCCTCGCACAACTTGATCCTCAAATACACGGAGGAGTTAAACAGAATGCCGTACAGGCAGAAATTTCCGCGGCTCGAGTCAAAAAATGTGCAGTTCTGGTTCAAGAATAGAAGAGCAAAGTGTAAGCGGTTGAAGATGTCTCTGTATGAGCCGGCATCTCCAGGACACTACTCCCACCCGGGACATCCGCATGCCATGGCTGAAAGAAAACTGGTCTAGGCTAGACAAGTTAGGATTGACTAGTGATGTTTTGTGTACGTGGCGTCCATCGGCTTAACACGAAAGACTGAAGTGGGGTCGTTATGGCGTGCAGTGCCATTTTAGTATTAAAGCAACGTCAGGGTTGCGTCATTAATAAACTGCTCGTATTATTCAAACGACATTATTGACTCTTGTAGATTACTAAGTAGTTTTTCTTAAGTATGCGACGTTATAAGCCCTATAAAGTAGGATCTACGTATCAAATAGAGCAGCGATCACATCGTATTATGTACATAGATGTACAAATAAAATGCTATCAAAGGACATGTCACAATTGTTTGTTGATGAATCTCAAATATTAAATAGTTTTAATGTACATAGACGTAAACATCTCGGTTTATTTATTAAATTTTAAAGTAGCTTTATAAAATTTGTTATATAAAATAGGATGAATATCTCAGTTAATTCCACTAATATTGATAATTATGTAGCAATTATAATATAATTTGGATGTTTAGAATAGTATTCAATGTTATTCTAATATATTGAACTGTATTAGGTCTAGTGTGCAGTTTATAATGCACTTTTAGGATACATTTTGAGCGACATCGATCTTTGCTAAGTAGTTAACGCACATTCCTTAATTATTATTTCGTTGTAATGGCTTCCTCAGTCCAAAGATTGGTCAAGTTTTGTGGAGAGTAGGTCTTTAGGTACCTGCTATTTTATAGATTCCTCACATATCAGAGTGAAATAAATAACGTGAAATGAAATTAATGATATGAGTAGGTAGATAGTCATTATAACGTATGTAGCTGTAATTCTCAAAACTTTAGGCTGTTTCTAAAAATATTGGGTTTTATTGAAAACAATCCTTGATTCTTAGTAAATTAAAAGCTTCATTATTTTCTCTATAAAATTACATACCAACTACCTATAAGTATCTAAACATATAAATAAATTTATCGATAAATTAGCAGTTATTTCGGATAAGACAGAAGTTTTATTCATATTTCAGTATTTACGCATTTATCGATTGAGGCTGTTTATAATATTTCCATTATCGATATTGTTTTATAGTTTTAAACACATCACTAGTTTACATCTGATTGTTTTTGTTGTTCCAATGTTAAGCTTGTTTTGTGAAGCTGTGATGAATTTCCCAAATAATTGTGAATATGTTACAATAAGGTTTTTAACTACGTCACTAGGCTCACATGAACAGCATTTATTGCTTAGGTAAAATATTGGCTAAATGTTTATTCGATTCAATTATATAAACGAAACTTAATTGAATATACCTAATATGGAAAAAACATATCGTCTTATTATTCTAATACTCCCTGTTAGAGTGATGGCGATAAAAATTCTATGAAAAAAATAATAGTCTTGGAAATATTCGACTAGAGAAATATATATAAATATTCATCATCATTTTATTCAGCTTGTAGAAGTCCATTGCTGGTCATTAGGCCTCCTCCAAAGAGTACCATGACGAACGATCTTGAGTCTTTTCTATCCACCGCAACTTTCATTATGTCGTCGATCCATCGGGCCTTCCAATACTGCAACGCCTGGTTCGTAGTCGCATTTCGAGAACCTATAAACATACAAATATTACTTATGTGAAAATATACGTGGGTTTGTGTAGGTACGTGAGTTTACTTAAAGTCCTTTTCTTTAATAGCTGTTTCCTTCTATCAGAATAATTGTTTTTTTTAGTGGTATCCAATTTAGAGAATGCAGAGATTTCAGCACCATTGATTAAATTGTTTGCAATTGACAATACATGTTTCAATAGTTATCTACTGGACTAGACGACGGAAGCGACCGGCTGGGGACCCAAATCACCTGTCAATAAACTCACGAGTCTTGTAATCGCTAGCGATATCTGCAGACGTCTTTGTCATGTCTCGATCTTCTGTGAATCTCCGTTTTGGGAACTTTACGGCAAGTATAACTTCCCACTATCATGCCGATAGATAAAGTTACTTCCTAAGACGCCAGAGTCTGAAGGTACAAAGGTTACTCGTAATTCTAAACGACGAAGTTATGAAATATGAAGTTCCGAGGATTCTTAAATCTGACAAAAAAAATTAACAAGACGGCTGACGAGTTTTTGAGTCTTAGGGAACATTGTCGCAAAACGATAGAACATAATGATAAATATTTTATACAAGAATTCATAACATGTGCTATCCTCAACGGGTCTTATTCTACACTCAGTTGGAATAAAGTTTGTTCTGTGACAAAAATCCGCTCAAATCAGTTCAAACTCAATTATTCAGCTTAAAACAGCTGCTGTAATCATATTTTCGAACTTCTCGTACGTTTATTAATTGGTAATAAGGATGATAGCGAGCGCAGTTAGAGCTATCTTTGCGGAAATAGGGGACGCTGCTACCCGTCCCCTAGCTTTTTTCCCTTAGTTGCCTCTTACGACGTCCACGGGTAGATAATTAATAATATGGAGGGGCCTTATTCTTCAGCCGGGGCCAACACGGCCACTGTAGGATTGCATAAAATTAAATAATAAAACATGTACGAATTGACTGATTGACGGATTGACTTGCGCCATGATTTGCTATGATAATTTCCTCAGGCGTTTGGCAAATGCAGAGCAGAAGAGGTAAATCAATATAGAGAGTTATTATACCTCTCGGCTTACCCGTCTAAAGGCACCTAGCAAAAATACATACATCATTATTAAGTCGATACATAATTTACCCTCATAATAAACATCTTGGAGTGCAAAAGCAGTGCTAGAAACGAAGGAGCGGATTATTCCAATTAGAGAGATTTCAACTTCGAAGAACCGATTCTTTGATCGTGGCACTGTACTCTTATCCGATTTCAGTGTATTTTACAGTGATGTTTTGATTTGGGAGTTTTTTTTATAAATCAACAACTTAGGGCCGGTATCGACGAACGCGAAAATATATCTATTCCTATTGTTGCGTAAAGTATAACTATAAATTAGAAAAGTATGCTCGCGACTTTTATCCCCAAGCCCAACGCCACTTGTCTACAAGCTTGTCTACAAGCTTGGTGCACAACCGGGTTCGAACCCACGACTTTTAGATCCAAAGTCGGGGTACCTCTCACTAGGCCGTTTTCCGTCGACACGGCAGTTTTTTATTAATATTGGCATAATAACGCCATGTCCTCTACAAGCGCAACTCGAGCCTTTGGATGATTTACATTGATTCAGTCAATTGGGAACAGAGGCATGCTATGATGCCTGGCATTATGTTGTAGGAGCAAATGTATTGAGTTGCTGGAACGAAAGCTAAAGGCTCCATAAAGCCTTAATATTGTTACCTAATCAAAAGTTTTCACAGAATTTATTCTTTATATATATATAGTTTACGAAAACACCCCTGTTTGATGAGGGATTGAAAACCACGAGTTTGAATATCACTGGTGCACTAACACTAACTGGTGAAGGAAAACCAGTAGGTTGTTTACGTGCTTATGGAATGCGAACTTCTACTGAAAAATTTAGGTACCTATGTTCCAAAATATAACTTGGACGTACCTGGAACATATCTTCCAGGGTCTGAATATCCAGAAGGATCCGAAATATGTGATGAATAATATGATGAGATCGCAACCGTAAGTCAATTTTTTTTTTACCAGAAAATAAGTTCTTTATTTTTCTTGTTATTGGTTTTTTCTTGATTAGGTTGAGGTATGGTGGTATGGTACGGCCCAATAACCATTGGTGAAAGAACCAGTATGGTGAAAGGGTTTAAGTGTGCCTCGTAGAGGCTCCTTTCGTAAAAGTAAAGAAGTTAAAAAGTATCAGCCATGTTTATCAATTATAGCTAGTATTACTTTTTAATCTAAACAAACTGCCGCACGCGGGCAAAGCCGCGCATTAATGTTAGTTAACCGAGGATTATGAGGCAGGGTAATAAAGCAATTTATTACAAACTACGTGAACTTAGGATAGGGTATATGTTAGGTATTAAATTATGAAGAAACCACGGTCCATGCAGTCACAAGTAAAATACGTTAATAATACCTAGAATACGTTTTGAAAACTTCTTCCATAGGCTTTTTTTTGGGATTAATTGATCTCTTATGAAATGAAATGAAATCAGTTTATTTGCTAAAACATGGTAGTTGAATATAATCGCTGTTCTTATGCAGTAAGCGAGCGCACGTGTTTTTGCTACACAAGCATGCAAATGTTTTATTTAGTATAGTAGGATTACAATAATTAAAAAATACCAATATTATAAAATTAAAAAACAATGTCATTATGATTACAAATTAAGATACCTAGATATAAGATTAGAGAGTAGTAGTTAAAAACAGTCAAGATTATGAGTTATATTTATATTAGTTGCACATTCTACATTAATTACATTCGATTTTAGCATAAAGTAATGATAACTCATATCAAAGTCAAATTTACAGTCTAAAAATTCAGCAATAGAATAAAAACATTTATCTGCTAGCCATTTATGTAGTTTTATTTTTAGTAGGTTGCCACATAATTCTTACGACCGATGATGCAGCCAAAAGCTGAAGGTGTGAAAACGCAGGAAACCTGCAGGCTATGCAAGGAGGCGGACGAAACGCCTCTACACCTGCTAGGTGAGTGCGGAGCACTTATGCTCAAACGTAGCATCCATTTGGGAAAGCACATCCTCAGCCCAATGGAGCTAAAGCAACTCACCCCAAAGAAAATCCTTCAGTTTTTAACAGCTGCTGGGCTTTGCGGTGAACTTTGAAGGCCCTGTAAAGGGGCTCCACAAATAAAGTGGCGATCACAATAGGCCAGTTGTGGCCGCAGTGACACAATAGCCGCAAAAAGTTAAAAAAAAAAAAAAAAAAAAAACGCAGGGACGGACGGGACGTCGTCGTCGACCTCGCCGGCGTCGGTGTGATTTGAGTTGTGCATTTTATGTGTCGGGGTTTGATGAGTAGATCGCCTAGTGGTGATTACGTCATCCAGATCTCGAAAAACATACGGTGGGATTGTCTGCCACCAGCTTTAAGCGAGTTTATTATTTGTCTACTAAGACAAGCTACGGACGCAGACACGATCGCTCCCTTGTACGACACTAAAACTCTTAAGCCCCATTGCTTCATGAGAAAGATTTACTATAGCAACAATATTAAGTTTCTCTTGTACAATGTTTTGTTCAAAATCTTAGAGATATCAATGGATTAGTGCTGGTATCTTGATTTTGTAAAGTCGTAAAAAATTACAGATTGAAATTTTTTCATGCTCTACAATAGGATTACATATAGGTATCTATAAATATGATACTAACGCTAGGTAAAAGGTACCTATGTACACTCAAGGAGTCGGATTGTGTACCCTTTTCAAGTCATCCCTATTTAATTGTAGTGTAAACTCGAACGAGCTGATCATAATTTCAGCCGTAGGTTGTCCACTGCTGAACATGACCAGAGCGACCGGTCTTGCGCGATACCCAAAAGTTCCCAGCACCTCCCAGCAACTCGCGTGCCCAGCATGGTGAGCATAGGCAGATCCCTCCGGTGTTGAAGACTTCATTGTACGCTAACTTAACTAAAGAAGAGTTCAAAGTTCTAAGTAATGGTTAAGT
The DNA here is from genome assembly GCA_947579855.1 of Anticlea derivata. Lineage (NCBI taxonomy): Eukaryota > Metazoa > Arthropoda > Insecta > Lepidoptera > Geometridae > Anticlea > Anticlea derivata. The sequence continues at coordinate 10,485,152 of OX388259.1, read as the reverse complement.
TTATGAGATTATATTTTCTTTACAATTCGACGACTTTTCTCTATCTAACAAACTTTATCCCTATCGAGAAAGCACTCCCCAGCTGAGTTTTAGTTATGATATAACAAAGAAGACAGCTAAGCCATGCTTACGGTAGATTTAATTAATTGACATGACATTTTTTGCCCGCAAAGTTGGCCGAGTGAACGTTTTGAACGAAAGGAGGAAAGCGTGTTTTTATTTATAGTTTGTTAAAAATTACATAAGGGCTTAAGTGACCGTATTTGTTTGTACTTATTAAATAACTTTTATCCCCAATCATAGTAGATATCCTCCAGACGATCAGATTATTAAATATATCATTATAACACATTTTGCATAGTGATTATTCCATACGTGACCATAAACATCTTCAAAAATATGATCGCCGCGAGATCAGAGAGGATGTCTAACATTCTTGGGGCTAAGAAGTAAACTACTGACTGGCCTCATAGCTCAGTTGGTACGTAGTAACTCTGCCTTCTGCGCTAGAGGTCGCGGGTTCGATTCCCGTACTGGACAAACATTTGTGTGATAAACACTGACGTTTGTTCTGTGTCTGGGTGTTAAATATTTATCTAAAATTGTATATCAGTCTCTGGTACCCATAGTACCTACTATGCCTAGTTGAGATCAGTTGACCATGTGTGATATGTCCAGAATATTTATTTATTTATTTACTAGTTAAAAAGAAAAAGGCTCTCGTATTTGTTTTTTTTCTTTTTAAGTATAAGTATACTCAAAGTAGGTACAATGTACTCGTAGCGCATAGCTTTATCTGCGTACTTTCTTTAATAACCACCCCCTACTTAGGAGCCATAACTCAAAGTTGATCCTTACATCGACTTAGAAGATGAACCACCCTTGGATGAAGCTCCCGCAATCATTTCGCTTTGTAATAACTGCGCGCTCAATTTTGCGCGGTATTTAGTACAAAATCTGGTTTTCTTTAATATCGTAAAATTATTAATCTAGATAAAGAATTAATAACCAAAAAACATGTCTACTGAACAAGCTATTTGAAAAAAGTATTTGTTGCAAAATATCATCGCTTAAGATCGTTATTGTCTTTCTTTTTTATTATTGCTCTGGCTGGGCTCAATAGAATTACGGCCATTTTTGAGTTTATTATCATATGTGTGTCTTTTTGATTATGGTCAATAAATGATTTTTCTATTTCTATTTTTATTCTTTATCTGGGAATATTATACACAAAATTATTTTCAATTATTTGAAATTATCAAGCCATGTTCAAACGCAGTGCTGTCTTATAAATTGATTAAAATTTATTTCAAAATTATCCTTACTCCTCGACATTATCGCAAGCCCGTAAAAGTCAAACTCAAAATTGACTTTATCCAGTAGATTGTAGAAACAAATTTCAGATGATATATCGCACGCCGTTCAAACACGGCTTAAGGGCCTACCTACAGCATCTAACAGAATAAAAACCTGAATATTGTTTAATTTCCCAAAACCGACAAAGATGCAAGCAATATTGTTTACAAAATGTCGCCCATCTTTCACATTTTTCGCTCAGTCGCTCGTGGTCGGTGTAATCTCAAATCTCCCGCAGCCAATTTATTTTCATTAGCGATCATCCTCGGTTAATTTTATTCCCTACTTACCCCGGGAAAGATCGGGAGAGTCAGGCTACGAGTGTGTGGAAGCGGCTTTAAATTTAGATCTAATTTTTTTGCGTTTATTATTTACTAGCTTGCGGTTCCCTCGCGTAGCACCCGGGTAAAAATTACTAGTCACTGTTTGGCTCTTTAACTATATCAAAACAAGAAATCACATTGATCTGTGGCTCTGTTGTGCATGTAAGAAGGATACACTAATAAAAAACAAACACACAATCGAATAATTATGAATAAGGAATTAAATAAAAAATAAAAAAATAGGGTTTACAAGAAAACCGTTTTCTCTACAAATAATTTATTAACAAATAAAAACTGGTAAGAAATATATGACTAAAATCATGTTTTTATTGAAGAGTTTTGAGCCCTGTCGTGGTCTACTAGAGCTCCAGAACAATATAATAAATTCAAGATCACGGCCTTCTTACTGCTATATAAAATGTTTATATCTAAAACATAAAAAGGTATATGCATAACACTTATAAGTGTTTTATCATCATATAATTTACTCGTTTTATGTAGTACATCGAGAAAATAATGTGAGAGCCCTCTCCATGTCTCCCAGCATCCGCACCGCCTCGTATCCTGAGCCGCGTATCAGCGACTTGCTTAATTCATTTCCACGGGATAATATTATTTTTTTACTCCCTCCCGTTTTTTGTGATGAGCCGCAGCTTATTTTTATTCATTGCGACGGATATTCATCTCAATTTTTTGAGTTAGATTGAGGTGTAATCGAGTTGACAGTCGCTTTTGAGTTCATTCTCTCGGTTTCATCTATACTGGGGATCGTAATTGTTTGTTGCGGTTTAATTCGCAGAACAGCTGATGTTTAATTAGCTTATTTTATTGTCAAAATAAGATTGAATAAGCAATGCCTCACTTACGTAGAAAACTTAATTTATAAAAAAAATATCAATAATATTACGCGCTACGCCAAAGCTACGAATGTCTACGACTGTCGTCTACAATCGCTACGCAGCTACGCGGTTAAACAAATACGTACGTTTAGAACAAAAGAAGCTCAATGCATAACAATGAGGAATCCCAAAGCAAAGAAAATCATGGCAATGCATTTGCTGAAAAAATACGTAATGGTTTTTCGTTCCTTACCTACAGGTTCCTTAAATTTCAAAATGCATTTTTGAAAGAGAATTGATTTCAACTTTACATTTTAAAATAACAAAAGGAAATAAATAGTTGCAATAGTAAACAATATTCGTAAATCTGTACTCAAATTAATTTGTCTCGTCTCACAAAATTAACGCATGAGTAACATCGCACGCCTTGACATCTCGCTAAACCTCACCTGTATGCAGCTCTAAGTACTTGATATAGAGATGATAAATACCCCTTTTTTCAGAAGACCAATTCACGTATGTATAAGAACATGGGTAGATTTTTTAAAAAAAATGCAGGATTACCCACTTAAAAACGAAAATCAGGACGATAAAATCACTGGTCCGTCCGTTCTTCTATCACATCTTCCCAGGGCCCATACTATACAAACTAGTATTTGCGGCGAGAGTAAATATTACTTGGATTTGCCTATAGGAACTTGAATTATCAAACTATCATCATCATCATCCACAGCCCGTCTTTGCCAATTGCTGTGCATACGCTTCTCTCTCTTGCCATTAGCAACATCAACCTAATAGACCGAATTCCAAATTTTGAGATAGAATTGCTGATTTAAAGCTTACTTGATGTTGTATTAAATGCTTATAATTTAAAAAAAAATACCTACCTAAGTATTAGCAGCTCCATACACATCCTCTAATATGTTCTCGCCGGAGCCTCAGGTGAAAAGATCCCACGCTCACCCATCGTCTGTTCTAGCTTAGCTGTTTACCGTCTGCACTCATCATATTGTGGGTTTTTGCTGTTTTCAATTGTCATATTTTTTAGCTATATTATGCAAAATTTACCATGAAGGTATTATTATTATTATTATTATTATTATTTTTTATTTACTTTTTGTGGCTATGGTTTCACTGCGGCCACAACTGGCCTATTGTGATCGCCACTTTATTTGTGGAGCCCCTTTAGAGGGCCTTTAAAGTTCACCACAAAGCCCAGCAGCTGTTAAAAACTGAAGGATTTTCTTTGGGGTGAGTTGCTTTAGCTCCATTGGGCTGAGGATGTGCTTTCCCAAATGGATGCTACGTTTGAGCATAAGTGCTCCGCACTCACCTAGCAGGTGTATAGGCGTTTCGTCCGCCTCCTTGCATAGCCTGCAGGTTTGTGTGTCGCATAGCCTTAGTTTGAACATGTGCTTATTAAGACAACAGTGTCCAGTTAAGGCTCTAACAATAATGCGAAGATTGGTCTTATTTAGCGCTAGGATACGGTTGGTGTACTGTTTATCCATGAAGTTTATACCATGAAGGTAACTGATCGTAGTCTTCTTTGACTGTACTCTGAATGATTTTGTTGATATAATAAGACAGATTCATCATCATCAATTCAGCCGTGCGTCCACTGCTGAACCTCCCAAATAGGTACGACACCTTTTATACATACAAAACTATTAATTAATAGTTTTATATGTATAAAAGGAGATCTATAATATGTATGCTATTCCGAAAGGGGCTTATTCTACGCTCAATTGGCAATATAGGTTTGTTCTACGACTTAAGTAAATTCGACATATTCCATTGAATAAACTCTACGCAAATATCAGTTTTGGTGGCAAATCTATTCAAACTCAATAAATCTGCTGTTTTAGGTAGGTAGCAATGTTGATGCCGAACTTGTTCGTTTAGTAGTTAGTTGTAAAAATGATAAAAATACTAAAATAGTAATTGAAATCAAACGGGTGTTTATCGCGATAAGCGATACGCAATCAACACCCGTTTGATTTCAATAAGTTATGTATACCTATTGTACGCGAAAGTTTGAAAAATACTAAAAATAGTTAATTTGGTTAAACCATTTTTTTTTGTTTATTGATGTTTTGGATTGCCAATTTTTTTTTTTTTTGTTGATTGAATAACCCCTTTTCGCGATGGTATACATAATTATTATGAACCACTTTGTTGAATAGATGCTTATTTGAGTTTAGTTACTAAACAACACAAAATTACGGCCTAGTAAATAATCCGATTCCATACAATGTAAATAATCGAAACAAAAGTATGTTTTTTCATTAAAGTTTAATTCTCATATTTATTCATATACCTAGCTTAAACATGATTAAGTGCAAGTAAATTATGAAGCCAAACATCAAATTAATTACACCATTGTTTATTAACTGAAGGGCCAGTTAGACAAAACAAGTTAATTCTTAACGAGCGGTCGTCAAACGCTTTATTGTGCCCCGAGGGACAGCTGAGTGAAGTCTAATCAGCCGTTTAAGGAATGCCACAGTGGCTCGGCGATAAACGTGGTGCTCGTGAACGAATCAGGAAATTAGCTCCTAAAAAGCTGGGGTCGGGCGTGTGACGTTGGCGAATAAGGGGTCCCGTAGGTATAGAAAAAAACAGTTTACGCTAAAACGGAAGGTGCATATGTGTTTTATACTTGGGAATATCCATGCCATTGACTTTGTCATGATTGGCATAGATTTCTACATTAAATTCGTTGTAGTTTAGATTAGGTTGTCTGGAAGAAATCGCTCCTTGCGATAAGACCGCCGATTGTAGGACTTTAGTGTTAATATTGTACGAATCGGCGTTGATGTTGCGGCCTGTATGTTTATTTATTTATAGGAGGAGGTAGGGCACAGCGAGATTTTCTTGTTCTGAATTAGAGCAGCCCGCCTAGGGAGGTACCTCCGCCTTACAGAAGATCGCAGCCAAATAACATTATTTGTTTCAAATAGTGTTGTGTTCCTGCGGTGAGTGGTTCCAGAGCTCTTTAGGGGGGAAGGGGGTTCGGGGTCGGCAACGCGTGCGTGATGCCTCTGGTATTGCAAGCGCTCATAGGCTACGGTAACCGCTTACCATCAGGTGGGCCGTAAGCTTGTTTGCCACCTCTGTTGTATTAAAAAAAAAAATTGTTAGAGCATAACTTTCGAACCGTCAATCCGATCATGGAATTAAGTAGATTAATAGGTAGATACTATCAAGATTGCCTGGTAAGAATATGAGCTTAATCGATCGGTGGTGCTAAGATATAGGTGTCCGTAAGAGGTTTTAAAAATAAAAAGGACTAGGTACAAATAATGAAGTTTGGGGTCATATGAAAGAGCTTTGTTCATACATAAATTTAAATTAAATAAAAACAAACAACTTTGTAAAACCAGGTTTAATGTTCGCCACTACGGATCTCTAATGAAAACCTCAGCCACCCCAATTTTTGACATCTCAGTAGCCACCCCCACTGCAGCGCTAAAGAATCTGTCTCTCTGTCGACGCGGAAGACAATTGCGCAGATAATTTTTACTTTCATTTTTAATTATTATGGGGTTTTATTTTATTTTTAATGCAGCATCATCATCAGCCTGATGAAGTCCACTGCTGAACATAGGCCTACCACAAGGAGTGCCAGGACGAATGGTCTTGAGCCTTCTCCATCCACCGACCGTGCCTTCCAACACCTTCCTTAACCTTCTAACACTGCATCGTCCGGTTCGTGGTCGCCATTCGAGGACTTTTATTCCCCAACGGTTGTCGGTTCTGCGAGCTATATTACTTGTAGCTACTGATAGCCACGACACAGGGATTCCTAATGTGGGTTCTGGGCAATGTAGGTATGCAAATGTTGGGTAGCTTAATTCTGCAAATAAATATCTTGAATCTTGAATCTTGTAGGTATTAATTTATACAATTTACTATAATGGATTCGACGAACGAGTTCTAATTGTTGGTTTGCTTGTTCTACGATAGATATCAAGCTTAGCCATTACGCTCTCTCGGTAATCAGGTCTAACACAAATCCTTCGTAGTTGTAAAAAACCTTGCCCTTTATTCAGCCAAATAGAATTTTCCCCGATGACAAACACATTTCACCTCCGTGTTCAAGGCGATCTTATTACCATGATATCACGCCTTAGCTTACAAAGATTCATACTCTGATCTACCATTACCCCCATACTCGGCCATTTAACAAAGTGCCGCGGAAACTGAATGAATAAAATATCGTAGATTGCGGCGGAAATGTGCAGCGTTTGCTAACGCGCGGTTTATGCGTCAGATAAGGTGCAGACGCTAATGTGGCGATGCACATCTTTATATTGGCACGTAAAGCGTAATAATGTTTTTGTGAGTCTAGTTTGAAGGAAAGCGTCGCGAGTATGGGCAAATTGCCCCAAATGATTGTTTGGGTGCAGACCGTACGAGGTCAGTCGCGCTTGGAATCTATGAGGGAGGCCTATGTTCAGCCGAGGACGTCCAACGGAGCGTTTACGTTGTGATTGCACTACCCGGGGTCGATGCCATAACGGCCTATAGGAGAAATCCAAAACATCGAAGAATATTTTCCATACACTTTCATATTTTTTAGTACAAGTAAGATTTATTAACTTCATAAAGTCCACTTTATATTCTTACCACAAACAAGCAAGCTTTTAGAACAACTTGTAAAACTCCATCTAACATAGAAAATTCAATAAAAAGCTAAAAGCCAATCTTATCTCGGCGAGAGGAAATTAAGAAACAGCGGCGGGCATCTGACACGGTGGCTCTTTACAGATCTGTCAGTAGTGGGGGGACGCGTGTTGTTTTGGATTTTATCGATATTTACTCAAAAGTGGGTTTTAGTATTGAGATAAGTATCACCGACGCTGGGGTAAAAGTCATCGACTAGGCTACAAAAGGTTTTTATACAAGCAGTAGGTATTATAACAAACGTTTGAAGGCAAGGCCTCGTTTGACGTATTGCTCTAAAGTGTTTCCTTGAGCAAAACCATAATTACATTTCATTGCATAGCAAAAACTACTTGAAAAATTATTGATTTTGATTGTGTAGAATTTGGTCACTGATAACGGAATAGGGTTTTTAAGGTACAATATAAAATACTTACTAGGCCTATAAAAGTCAGCGCAGACAGACGAAGTGGCAGAGAAATGAATGATTCGACTAATAGGTAATTAAAACTCAATGTTATTTAGGTACATTTTAGATACGGCTGAAATAAACTAACGGCGAAACTCTCCACCGCGAGGCGTTTCAAAGGTGATGTTATGATTTCTGCCGTATCTAAAAGTTGCTGACCCTAATCTCTTTTTAGTCAAATAGATTTGGTAAGAAAAAAAACATCGACACCACATTAAAACCTCACCCCACCCCTAACCATTTTTAAAGATAGAGTGTTGAATGCTACAGCGTCACGACATCGGGTTTTCTCGTCGAATCGCTGAAATAATTCCACCGTGACACCTACCGTCGGGGGACGGAAACGCAGCCTTATCTCTCTCAGAACCCGCTTGTTCCATTTTTAAACAACTCACTTCTTTATTTGTATTTATTCCTCCCTCTCCCGTCCCTGCCCCCTTCCGCGCCCATGTTACCACATGAATAGAGACGCCTACTTAATGGGACTTTCAGTTACTAAGTCATCATGTTTTTAACAATACGAAGATAAGTAAGGAGGTCGACACGCGGATAATAAACGGTGAAAATATGCGTGTGGCTTCGGGGAATTTTCAAAGAGTATCTTGATGTTGCCGTAAATAAACCGATACTGTGGAAGTTTGTTGTTCTTTGATATTGTTTTTTTTTTGTTTGGATATTGATACAAATTTAAAAGTATGTTTCTAATAAAAGTAACGGTTTTGGTACACTTTTTGTTGGTATTTCATTATATAACCTACAATTTCTGCTATCTTTCACTCTTTTAATATTTTCTATAAATATTTTTAATTCTTGATTTATCTCTCTTGTGAAAATGGCTTTAAAAACTACATAATTACCTGAGCAGAGAATGATTTTAATTTTAATAATATGTGACTTCTCTTTGCAATCTATTCAGAACCATAAAATATTCCCTACTGTCTCCTAATCTTCCCTGTACACTACTTATGCAGTAATCTCAACAAATCTAAAACCATTCCATAGATAAAACAGTGTCGTAACTCAGACCCTGGCCGTACTGGGTACAGTTTATCCGTTATCACAGTAACAATGCATTACCGTAACAATATCATTGCGGGGGCTATTCAACATTTTTATTATTGCGCTACTATTGTCTTATGGCGCGACTCTGCCAGATAACGCCTGTGACACATGACTGTGGAGCTTGGCGAGCAGACAGTTGAACAATTCTTGTAGGTAAAAAGCCAAATAAAAAAAAAACAAGGTAAAAAGCTAAATAAAATAGGTAAAAAGTTGAAATAAAGAGGTAAAGGATAAATACAAATTATCAACAGCCGCTCAGACGAAAGACGAAAAAACGACTATTTCTATGTATGACTAAGAGCCAAAAACTCCTTCACCAAAAAATTTCTACTAGCTTATTGGAACTTAGAAGACTAAATTAGAAAAGGTATCTACGCGACGATGTTTACTTTTTCAACTATCTATAATTAAAAAACTTTTAATATCATTAAATAAAATTAAATTGTCTTCGTTACTCTTTGATGTCCGAGTACATTGACGGGGTCTTCTTCTATCCTTCTTCGGCAGCTAAAAAATACTATAAAATATTATGTTATATAGCTACGAGTTTGTACGGACTGTAAGAAGCCGAAACGAACGTGCTATCCGAACATATCATCCAACAAGCTGTCTGACCCCTCCAACATTGTACATCCAAATAACTCTCAAGCAAGATACGTCTCAGATTTATGTCTATAATGTTTGTTGTTTCACCTTCCCGCGAATAATGCCCGCTCAGATTTATGAATAAGCCCGTTGTTTACGGCGATTGGTGATAAAAGCGGTATGACTAATTTCTTGGTTCCGTGGTTTTGCGCCTTGATTTGATTAAATTGTAGGAAAACATGCTTGCGAATGTTCAGACCAGAAAACTGGAGAGTAAGATCTGCTATCAAAATTGACAAATAGCGCACTTTTATCATATTATATCATACTTATGCTAGGTAGGTATGTACTTTTATGTAGTTCGGTCTAAAGACATTTATTCTCAAAAAGAAAAGCATGTAGCTTAGGTATATGAGAAAATAATTAAGCCGTGTCCAAACGTGCGTAATAAATCTTAAAATTCGTTTCAAAATGATCTTTACGTCTACTAATAGTCAATTTTGAGTTTGACTATTTAGGTCCATCTCCGAGAATCCACGCGAAAATCTTTGGATCGGAAAATAAGGGGTCACTACTATCAAATGCTGGTGCTGATACTTTTACCAATTGTCTTTGCCAAAGTAGCCTGGCCTCATAGCTCAGTTGGTAGTAACTCTGCCTTCTGCACTAGAGGTCGCGAGTTCGATTCCCGCACTGGACAAACATTTGCGACTAACACAGATGTTTGTTCTGTGTCTGGGTGTTAAATATATATCTATTATGTATATCAGTCTCTGGTACCCATAGTACAGGCTATGCCTAGTTTGGGATTAGTTGACCGTGTGTGATATGTCCGGAATATTTATTTATTTTATTTATTTAGGTACATACTAAAATTTTATATTCCGATTAATTACATAAGTGAGAAATAATTATTAACAAAACAATAGTTAAACTATTAAACTCTAAGCCAAACCCACCGTAAATATCGAACCGCAGAGCCAAATTATGCAAATACGGACCCGGAGTTCCCTGCTTACAGTAGATACCATTAATCATTATCTAAATTAATTTCGAACGTTTTACAAAATCTCCTCTTAGTTTCTTAAAGTCACAATAAAGAGGATCGGGCCGCGGTGGCCATAACTCATCCGCTAAGATTACTGATCTTTAATCCCCCTCCTTCACTTAAAGTTAAGATTTACGAGCAAAGGAATTATATTACGCCCCGCAAAATAAGCTGCCGTGACATGTCTATGAAAAAGGTGCATAGGTTTTCGGCTGCGCGGGCTTCTGCCGCGAAAATAATTTTCCTTTTCAATGTGAGACAAACGCAAAATAGAAGATCTTTTACATATACGTGGCATTTCGAAGGTCGCTTAATGATAATTTAAGCATTTATTTTCCTCAAGTGGCACATCTCACTCTGTGATAATTTGTCTGTTAGATAGATTGTTTAGCGAGTTTAAGTTGGGCAGGCAATGTAGCTCGCAGAATCGATATCCGCTGGGAAATAAAGGTTGTCAAATAACGACCACAAACCGGATGACGCAGTGTAGGAAAACGCCTAAAGGCGCGATGATATTTGGAAGTCAGCAGATCATCGTGGCACTCTTTAGGAAAGGCTTGTATCCAGAACTAGACTACTTCAGGCTGGTGATAAAGTTTTTAAGAAAATGACACAAAATATGCCCAGAATTGTACTTACAACATTTTTAATTATCTACCAACTGACTCAAAACATGAATGTACTTCGGATCTAATACCTGTTACGGAGTTAGCTGAAGGAATATTTATAGCTGTAACTTTATTTAATATCGGAACCTTTTCATCCACACCCCATGTAAACTTTTAAGCTGCAACTTCTACTTTTATATTGGGTTAGCAAATTTTTTTCTTTACTGACAAAACATTGTTAACAATATACTTGCAGTACCTACTGTTTTTTTTTTTTTTTTTTTTTTTTTTTTTTTTTTTATACAACTAAGGTAGCAAACAAGCATACGGCCCACCTGTTGGTAAGTGGTTACCGTAGCCTATGTACGCTTGCAATACCAGAGGCATCACGCACGCGTTGCCGACCCCTTAAAAAGTTCAAAACGCCCTTTTTGAAGAACCCCATACTGTAGTCCTTAGGGAAAACCTCAGCAGGGAGATCATTCCACAACCTGAGTGTTCGCGGGAGGAAGTTCCTCTGAAACCGCACGGTACGCGACCAACCCGGCTCCAGGGTGTGAGGATGGATCCCCTGCCTATGGCGAGAGGTGCGATGATAAAAGGAAGCTGAAGGCATCATATCAAACAATTCTTCAGAACACAACCCGTTATACAGGCGGTAGAACACACATAAGGAGGCAAAGTCCCTCCTTAGGGTTAAGGGCTCAATACCGCCTGTTAGCTTGGGATCATCGACAATTCTCATAGCGCGTCTTTGAACCGAGTCAAAGGGTCCCAGCTGGTACTCAGGTGCTCCTGCCCAGAGGTGACAGCAGTACTCCATGTGGGGCCGGACTTGCGACTTGTAAAGAAGCAGTCTTTGCCCCGCACTGAAGTACAGCTTCGCTCTGTTAAGCACACCGAGCTTTTTGGATGCCAGTTTAACCTTGTCCACTAAATGACTACGGAACTGAACGTCACTAGAGATGTCAACGCCTAGAATCCCAATGCTCTTGTTGATAGTAAGGGATGTGTTCTGGAATTGTGGAGCTACAGTAAATGGGGTTTTTTTTGCAGTGAACGCGCAAACTTGTGTCTTAGTCGAGTTGAACTGAACCAGGTTTTTCTCTCCCCAATCGGAGACTCTGGCTAAGGTACTCTCAACACTAGACACAAGTTGTCCTCGGCATTCCTCCACAATGTGACGAGGGGTGTTGGCACGGCCCGTGTATAAATTGTCACCAGTACTGTCGTCCGCATAGCAATGAATGTCATCGATAGACAACATATCATTAATATGCAGCAAAAACAGCGTTGGGGATAGTACGGAGCCTTGCGGGACGCCAGCATTGATATCCATGCTATCAGAGCTACTACCGTCAACGACGGCTCTTATGCTTCTGCTGGACAAAAAGCTAGCGACCCATTTGCATAACCCCTCAGACAGTCCGTAAGAAGTCAGTTTCGACAGAAGACCCCGGTGCCAGACTCGATCGAAGGCCTTTGCAATATCCAGACCTACAGCCAAAGCCTCCCCATGACTCTCAATAGCCTGGGCCCAACGTTGCGTGAGATACACTAGAAGGTCACCAGTCGAGCGACTATGGCGGAAACCATATTGACGGTCGCTAATAAGATCGTTTCCTTCTAGGTATTTGAGGAGTTGGGTGTTAATTACGCGTTCCATAACCTTAGAGAGAAGGGAGGTTATAGCAATAGGCCTGTAGTTGGATGGATCTGATCTATCACCCTTTTTGGGCACCGGGTGGATGTGAGCTGTCTTCCACGAAGATGGAACCTGTCTTGTGGAGTACGAATGCTCGAAGAGGCGCGTCAGAACAGGACACAGTTCAGGAGCACACCGCTTCAGTACTACAGCGGGTATACCGTCTGGTCCGCTCGACTTATGAACATCCAGAGAAAGTAACTCCCGACGGACTTCCCGTTGTGTAATTACGATCTCTGGCATAGAGATACCGCACCACGGGATGGTAGGTGGTACGGCACCTCCGTCGCACAATGTCGAGTTGGCGGCAAAGAGATTCCCCAAAAGATCGGCTTTCTCCTTAGCGCTATAGACCAGGTTACCGTCAGATTTTCGAAGCGGTGGCAAGGACGACTGACAAAAGTTTCCTTCGGCAGCTTTGGCCAGCGACCAGAAAGCACGACTCCCGGAAGGGTAGCGCGCCAGCCGCTCACCAAATCTGCCGACAAAATCGAATTTGGCCTTAGTGATCATTTTCTTACTGGCCCTCGAAGCAGCATTAAGCACTTTCTTCACATCAGAGATATTAGGATCCTTGTTAGCTCGGGCCGTGGTCCAGGCCTCATATGCAGTTTGCTTGACACGTCTAGCATCTCTGCAAGGCCGATTAAACCACGGTCGCTTCTTGTTTCCCGCAGCCACCAAAGGGTTAGGAATGAAGCATTCCATTCCCGACAGAATCACCTCTGTGACGGCGGCTGTACAGGAGTCAGGATCTTCTGACGTGAAGCAAAGCTGCTTCCATGGGTAGGACGCATAGAATTCTCGCAGTCCGTCCCAATCTGCTGACTTGTAGTGCCACATCCGACGCCATTGTGTTGGCCGAGGTGGGCTGGGCTTAGCGCATTGGACATGAGTCCGGACGAGGCAGTGATCAGATGAACCAAGTGGAGCATCCACTGATATGGAATATCCGTCCGGACGCGAAGTCAGCAGAAGGTCCAGTAAGGAGCTCGTGTGGCTCTCGATATCTGGTATTCTCGTTGGGGAATTTATCATCTGAGAGAAGCCATACGTCAAGGCAAATTCGTGAGCAGACCTTCCTGCAAAGTCAGTGGACCGAGAACCAAGCCACTCAACGTGATGGGCGTTGAAATCTCCTAAAATCACTAACTCTGCAGTAGGGTACTGCTCCGAGATTTTGTCTGATGTCAATTGCAGGTGCTCAAAGAGGCGACTTGTGTCTGAATCACCGCTGTGAGATCTGTAAAGGCACGCGTAGACACGGGTGTGGCCACCGTGATCTAAGCGCACCCACAGAATAGACAGATCTCTGTCTTCAAGGCCGTGAAGCCGGCGACAGCAAACGTCCTCCCGGACGTACATACATACTCCAGCACGAGGCACAAAATAGTGCTCAAGCTTGTAACCGGGGTAAAGAAGGTAAGATGTATCAGCCGGGCAGGATATTTGCGTCTCCGTTAGGAATAGAAGGGTCGGCTGCGCAGACTCAAGATGTTGATGAACCGCGTTTAAGTTGGCGTGAAGTCCTCTGATATTGCAAAAGTCCACATTCAATGTGGATGAGGGTGCCGCTGAAAAACCACTATTATTCTTTTTACGAGCCATTTATATTAAGGGAATTTAAGAGCTAAGGAAGGAAGGGGTTGTTGCGTTGACAATCGATTGGACAATGGGTGCGATGACAACCAGCCAAAAGCTGGCATAGGTTTAGCGGTTTGCTGGTGCGGCGAGCGGAAGGGCCCCCGGTCCACTCCTATAGCAGTAGTCGGGTCCACTCCGGTCTCCTCCTCCGGCACGACTACCACTCCAGGCATTTTACACAAACTGGCAGTTCAGCCTCCCAGGGTGGAGATTAAGTAGTACCTGGGTTCGGGAACCCGTTCAGCCTGCGGGCGGCCAGCGGTCAGCCGTTTCACCGGGTCTCCCTGACCGCCGCGCCAACACGCCGCGTCTACACACAACAAGTGACAGCTATGTCACCACAGTTCCCCCAATTGTCACCGCAGCGTCCCCTTAAAGAGCTCTGGCAACCTTACTCACCGCAGGAACACAACACTATTTGAAACAAATAATGTTATTTGGCTGCGATCTTCTGTAAGGCGGAGGTACCTCCCCAGGCGGGCTGCTCCAATTTAGAACGAGAAAATCTCGCTATGCCCTACCTCCTCCTAAAAAGTTAAGTTCTCCTAAGTTTTGTTTGCGTGTTTTGTTTTCTCATTTCAAGATTCATATTTATTCACAAAAATAAAGGCATTTGAAAGAGTTTAGAAATAGGTGTTAAAACTTGAAATCAAAAATCGGTTATAAAAATGACTAATATTTTCTATTGTATACCAAATCCTGAAAACTTCTACCAGAAAATCAGCTGGAAATCTTCGTCGAAAAACTCGAAGAATACTGTAACCCAAACAAGAATAATTTACAATACCGTTATCCTTTCGATACGCTATTAAAAGTCAAATAATACCCAATGATGCTTGAAATCTTTAATTTTGATGGGTTAATCAAAATATAAATCTGACATGTGGTGGTCGTGGTGGCCCTGGCTGAAGAATAAGCCCCTCCATGTCTATCTACCCATCGATGTCGTAAGATAAAAAAGGAAAAAAGCTAATGAGCAGCAGCGGAAGCATATTTGAACGATAGCTCTAACTGCGCTTTTATCCGCGTGCCCAGCGTGGTGAGTATGGCAAAATCCATCCCACACATTTCCCACCTGATAGGATATAAGTCTACTATAAATATTATGTTTATTGACGTCATGTCACGTCGCCTAGGCCCCGTCTGAAAACCAGCGCCGCACCGTACATATTATGTTTGGTGCAGCTTTATGCTGAGACGGGACCCGTTTGCCCCACACAACGCATACCTACTCAACCTACCTACCGCCTCACCTACCTACATGTTTTTGTTTTCTTATTGTGTTTTCGTATTACTAGGTTTAAGTATTTTTTTTTCTTTGTCTCTTCCTACCTATCTACCTACTTAATTGCGTTGTGGGTCAAATAAATACATTTTCTTTCTTTCTTTCTTTCTGTCAAGTCTCTTTAGAAAACTGTGGGGCTATATTTAGCAGTGGATATCCTACGGCTGGATGGATAAATATCTGACATTTGTCATCGTATCGTCAGCTTCACGCTATCGCGAATGATTCGTGCTTGTGCCACCGATTAAAATTCAATTTTGCCCATCCACGAGCGTTACTTCCAAACAAACTTATTGCCCAGTAGGTACCTAATTGAAAGATTGGAAATTCCCAAGCAGCACATATTTCATAACCTCTTCTGGCGGATAATATAAGAAGATAGAGGACAGAGTCGGATATAAAATATGGCGTCCTTTCATGAATCTTATTAAGATATCCTTCGAAAACTGAAAGGGACACCTCTATCGAAAGTCCTTGTGATAGAGCGAGAAGCAAATAGTCGGTTTACGTTAAAATAATACAGTTAAAGAGGTGTGCCAGTGGGAATTTATCGTCTCTATGAATATGATTTTCTTAAGTAGCGGATACGGTTCCCTGAAGAGGTGTTTAGTGTCGCATGAGTATAATAAGAATGCGAACTCAGCATTTTATTACCGTTTGCTTAAGAACTTTAACATGAGAAGAAACTTCAAGTTTAAAGTAAAAACTATAAACATTATCTGATACTGATCTATTCTATGGTTTTAAAATTTATATAACCGACTTCAAAATAGGAGAAGATTATCAATTCAACGGCAATGCATTTTTTCTTGACTACAGTAATCATGATGTGCATTTGTTTTTGTGCGAAACTCGTTTTGATTATGGTAAAAACAATAAAATATTTAGTTACCGTACTTGATATCCAAGCACCAACCCTTTATTTCTCATAAGTGAAAGCTCCAACAACCGAAAACTTAATCTTTACTTCGACAAAAGCTTTAAAGGGTAAACGCGGCGAATGTGTCCCATAACTCACAACTTTCTTTCAGGAGTGCAGCACACGCTATCTCACATGCAAAATAAGTTCCGGATACGCTATTGGTTAGCGAAAACCGATAATAAAGTTGAACAACGCTGGAATATTTGGTGGAGCTCTTTGTATATTTATGCTATGTTATAACCAAATTAAACTATTTATTATAATATTTAAAGCTGATGTTGATGCAGAGCAGCAGATAGCTTCTAATGTATGTTTTTCTAAAAGTTAAAACATGTGTACCTAGAGCACTCGAAAAAGTAAGTTCTATTCATTTTTATAATATCATATAAATGACTCGGACGAGATTTGATTTTTTTATTATTATCATATTAAATTCCTTTAGTGTGGAGTATCACTGTAAACATCAAATAATCACCAATCTATTTTTCACAGAATGTGTTTCATTAAAAATGTTTTATTGTTCTATAATGAGATAGTGTAAAATCCAAAATCTAGGTACAAAACAATAAGTTTTCAAAAACATTTTTTTTATAAATAAATATTCCGGACATATTCACACGGCCAACTGATCCCAAACTAGGCAAAGCCTGTACTATGGTGACCAGAGACTGATACATATAATAGATAAATATGTAACACCCAAACACAGAACAAACATCTGTGGTTATCACACAAATGTTTGTCCAGTGCGGGGATCGAACCCACGACCTCTAGCGCAGAAGGCAGAGTTACTACTAACTGAGCTATGAGGCCTGTGTATTTCCCAGTTTCTCGTTCCCAGTGGGAACTGCAACATCTAAAATCACTCACAATCTTATCATTCAATTTAGGCTATATCCTCCCCCTCGATATGCAAAATTCGCTCTTTTATCCCGGCTATAAATAACATTAGATATAATATGGTAGACGCGTGTGTAATTACCATATAAATAATAATTTCGAAGATTACGGCTTGGTAAGGATGATACACTGTCTTTGCCGCACCTGAGAAGCACATTCAGGTACCATCATCGTATTTTGTTATGAGTAAAGCTAGAGAATTAAAATAAGATGGAGTGCTTAGACGGATAGTATGTTTGTTCATTAAAAAGGATGACATTAAGTTGTTTATAATCTACGTCACTATTAACCTGTGAAGACTCGTTGACTCTTTGAGGGAGAGTCGGGTCTTCAGTGGTTAATATTGATCATCATCATCATCATCAGCCTGTAGAAGTCCACTGCTGGACATAGGCTAAAGAGTTCCACGACGAACGGTCTTAAGCCTTCTCCATCCACCGACTTCCCTCAACCAATGTCGTCGGTCCATCGGGTGGGGGGCCTTCCAACACTGCGTCGCCCGGTAATATTGATACAAAAATAAAAAAACTTTTTGTGTCTGGAATCGCGGTGTCTGCTTGCTTGTCGATTCAATGATTATTTCTTGGTCATCCTATCCTGCATTAGGTCAGTCACCAGGTTGAGGTATGGTGCCCCTGAAAAGGGCCTATGACCGTCAGTGAAAGAATCAGTGTGGGGAAACGATTTAAAAAAATAATTAAATCGCGGTGTAAAAAAGATGGATGTACAACCAAGAATAGTACATTATACAGTCGTGACCCCACACTAGGCTTGTATCGTAGGTATCAGAACCTATGAGTACCATTGTACCACAACACCCAGACCAAATATTTGCAGATCATCCAAACATTAGTCCTGCCACGTGGATCGAACCCGCACTTCTTGCGTCTCAGCCAGATTCTCCCCCTCTACGCCATCAGAGCCATCAATATTGCTTCTTTGAAGGAACCCCTAGGCTCATAATCTACCGCTTGGCGCTTCTGTCATATACAGGACATCTATTTTTATGGAACTAATTATGTCATTTTTTATGAATAGCTAATTATAACCTTGTTGAAATCTTGTTGAACGTAACCGTCTAAGTGTGGGTACAGTAATGTATGTCTAAGCAAAGCTCATATCAATTTTAACTTTTCTGATCTAATAACTTCATTCTCTCCCACATAAACCAAGTTTAAGTTATTGCACAAACATTATAAATATTCATTAAAATTATCGTTGGATCGCGCGGAGCTTCGTAAGCCCAAGGTGGCTGGCATACAGGGTGTCCTATACATATGTGCTATCTTGAAAAAGGAAAACGTTTCAGATCAGCGTTGTGCTACCAACACAGCACAACAAATGCTGAGTTGGACGCGTGGCGAGCGTGGAATGGGTGCTGGGAGACTTTATTTATAAGCTTATTTTACAAGAGAAAAAACTTTATTTACAGAGAGAAAATAAAAACTAATACAAGTAAATATTTACAAAATACGCAAGAAACAGTTGAGCTATCTAAAGACCGTTACAAACGATCTATGTTATTTTAAATAAAACATTATTTGTAACTTTTTTTTTTGTCATTCATTATGTTCTTATTTCTTTTTAACTTGTTACTTTCGATTTTTGCAAATCGTATGTCGATTCGCTTTTTAGAAATAACTTACTTATTCTGGGACACCTTGAATAAAACATTTCTATGCTTTATCCCCTTTGGCAATAATCAGAGATACGGCGAAATATGAGTGTCATTATTCATAGGAATTTGTCAACATGCACTTGATAAATTTATATTAGGTGGGTTAGACCGCAAAATCATTTTCGTGAGGTGGGAAATGGAGGGTCAAACGAGAAAGCGTGATTAGCGTCGGAAAGTAGAGAAAATGATGTGACATATGAAAAAGTTGTCTGACACAACATGCATAAAAACAATAAAATGTACTTACTAAATAAAAGTCGACATCTCGAAATGCTATACTGTACACAAAGCAAGATTTATCAGAAACCATAAGAAAACACAAAGTATACTCATTACATACAGCCTACTTCCGCACCTCCTTAAACCAACCGCCATAAACCATGGTTCACATTAATCACGATTTAATACTGGCAATAATTAAAAATCTCATAGGTGCCGTGCGCCGCTGCAACTCACTTAATCGTTACCCCATTTGATAGATGGCGCTATCCCTCTAACGCACTTACAACCTTTCCACAATAACCTGAAGCAAAATTCACTTCAATTCTCCTAGAGAACAAGATGGTGGTAAATGTGAAAAGGTTTCAAGACGCTCTCGTAGATAGGAGTATTAGGAAGCGTTTACAAAAGCGGCACGTAGAGTAATAAATAATATAGTAATCAGTGCGATTCCTTACATCCCATCTCTTATTAGGCGAGAACCTACATTCAACATTCGCTAATACTTCGGCTTAGTAACACATGTGGAACGGAAAGATTCACGTAGAATTTATTGTGTTTCGGCTTATGAATCATAAATAAGGGGGCTAATTAGAAACGCCTTAAGCATGCCTTGCGACTGCGAAATTGGCGCTTTGGTTTTGTTAAAACAACGGCGAATTGGGTTGATTTTACTTCTTTGACAAGGTCACAATAAGTGTTTAGAAGTCAAGCTGTGTTATTTTTTCCTAATTCTTTTAGGCATAGACGCGAGTAACAGACGAAGTCTCACCTAGTTTCTCAGACGTTTCATACTGATACTTGTGGCTATTGAAATTTTCAAATATAGGCCTGGCAAACCCAAAACTTAATGCCACAAGGCATTAAGTCAAACTTCAATATTCATTTATTTATTGAAATCCTAAGGATAATTTTGAAACATCTTAAATCAAGGTGAATTTACGCCTGTTCTTTGCGACCAAGCCTAGAAGATACAGTCAAGAAAGGTTTTTTTTACTTTTCTAAACGCCCTTTTACAACTTTATTAATAATCGAGTTGAAACATATTCAAAGTAATTCATATTCATATAGTAGGTACATACAAAGAGTGCACACATAAACCAAACGTAACTTTGGGACTTCTCTATTAGTAGAAACCTATACTGATGGATCAACTAGTCATGAGCCTAATTTTGGTTTTTAATAAAATCGTGTGAGCTCTTTAGATATGCAAACATTTTTTCTAAAGAAGCTACCAAACCTTAAATGGCTTATCCATTAAAGAGCGTGTAACGGTGAGTTGTTGCTGCTGCTGCTGCTGAGTGTGAGCTGAGAGTTATAATATCTACCAAGTCATAAACTTCTTATAAAATCGATATCCAAGGAAGCTACGCATATTATAAGGCTCTCACACACAGTTGATAATGCGGGCAAATTATGAAGTTTTAACAAGTTCGCGAAATAATAAATCTCTTTCGCGCGCGGTTATCGCAGTCCGCGTAGGCTTCGGTGTGTGGGGTTGCCAGCCCCTAGGAATCTCCAAGGTGTTAGGGTAATTGTAGGGATAAAACATAAATGTGTCTCGAGTATCAAGAAACAAATGAATTTTAAACTATTTGTTTGTTTCCCATTTCTGAGTCATTTTGACATCAATATTGAATCAAAGAATCTCGTGCAGTCTTAATGTCATAAATAAATAAATATTCCGGCCATATCACACACGGTCATCTGATCCCAAACTAGGCATAGCCTGTTCTATTAAATTAAGGCTACAGAACAGTAGCTCCTTGAAATTTACTGAAAATCACCTACATACCTCGGTTTGGTGCAGCTAATGCTGAGACTGGGACCCATTTGCCATATAATACCTACCTAGGTAAGAACCTCGACTTGTTCCTATACCTATCTTGTTGTTTTTATGTGTTTAGTTATACATGACTGCATAGATTTTGTGTTGTGTGATAATAGCAGGTATTTTCTGTCTTTCACCTTTCAAAGTTTTACCACCATTAATGGATTCGGCTTTTGAAAAAAGGTTTTCGGATGTACCGATCTAAAATTCTGGCAACACCACGAAGACGTATAAGTGGTAAGGTAAAGAATGGAAAGTAAAGTTGGCGCAATAAATTAATTGCCGACTAAGTTGCGAGTAACGCGCGATCCAACCAAGTTTAGACTATTAATTTGGGTCTTATAGGACGAAGGCGACAAATAACCCGGGATATATGTGTGCGTTTTGTGTGATGGTTATTAATTTTGGGGAAATATTATAGGAAACATTTAAAATTCGAATTAGACTTCGAATCATTTACTAACCATTTATTGTGGGTTTCCAGTTTATGAATTTTCCCGAATCTCTGGAATGCTTACCTCGGAATATTTATTTATCTCAGTCATCAGGCTGACTTGATTTTCTTCGCAAAAACTTTTTTTTTATACAACTGAGGTGGAAAACAAGCATACGGCCCACCTGTTGGTAAGCGGTTAGCCTATGAGCGATTGCAATACCAGAGGCATCACGCACGCGTTGCCGACCCCGAACCCCCCCACCCCTAAAGAACTCTGGCAACCTTACTCATCGCAGGAACACAACACTATTTGAAACAAATAATGTTATTTGGCTGCGATCTTCTGTAAGGCGGAGGTACCTCCCCAGGCGGGCTGCTCTAATTCAGAACGAGAAAATGGTATCAGGAACGAGATCAGGATGATAAAAGCTAATTTAAAATACATTGACGATCATGATGAACCTCCAAAAAACATCTAATAGCAAAAACCGAATTTCAACGGTCATTAAAAGCCTTTACGACATGAAAATAAAACTTCAAGCACCGAATTCCCCTACTAGTGATTACCATAAATAAAGCAGACGATACACCACGACCATTTTCCATCCCCAGCGAATGGAGACCGCCATTTGTCGTGATTGATTCGACTATAATGACAACAAGAAAGTTTTGCAAAACGACTGCTTTAGTCAACAAAACCCAATTTCACGCACTAAATACAGAAATTACCCAATAAATTCGCCTGGTGATTATTTCGGCTCACAATTTAGCAATATTAAAAACGTTTGAAGATTTGTTTTATGACTAAAACATAAATTTATTGTTGTAACTTTAGCTGTAAATAAAATCAAAATCGATAATGTACCTAAGTTTAGTAAAGTCAGGAATATTTTACTTATAAAGTTTAACAGTTATCGTAGCACGAGTTTGACTGTACTTGCTCGTTATTGTCCGACACAAATAAAAGTAACTACCTATTCTTAATATAATTTAGTATAAATACTTATTGAACCGTATTCATATTCACTCACTAACTATACTATCTCAATGAAAATATGTCCGCCTCCTTCTTATAGTAAGTTGTTCCTGTAAGAAAAAGAGGGCAGAAAGTTTGGAGCCGATAAAGTAAGTAAAAATAAATAAAATAAATAAATATTCCGGACAAATCACACACAGTCAACTGATCCCAAACTAGGCATAGCCTGTACTATGGGTACCAGAGACTGATATACATAATAGATATATATTTAACACCCAGACACAGAACAAACATCTGTGTTAGTCGCAAATGTTTGTCCAGTGCGGGAATCGAACCCGCGACCTCTAGCGCAGAAGGCAGAGTTACTGCCAACTGAGCTATGAGGCCAGTCGACTTATTATTACTACTTATTATTATTATTACTTATTATTACTTATTAAGTGACTTATTATTAATAGTAAATATTATTAATAGTAAATTTATAAATATTTGCTCACATACTACTACGTAGTAAGTATATCAGAATCCGAACTCTACTTTTAGGAAGCTCGAAAACTTTAAAGAACAATCTTTTCCTTTTAGGAGTTTCGACAGATCACACGGATTTCCAAACTTTCACACGAAAGGTTATCGAAAAGTTATAAAAACGCACGTGGTGTGTGGGCGGATCGAAGGCTCATCCCCTCCACCTGTTGGTGATCCGGCTGATCCGCCCCCAGGATATACGGATAGACGTGGATACGCCGGGATAAACGGCACGCCTTACGCCCAGCTAAGCTTGAGCGAGTTATCTTGCATTAGGTACACTCTGAGGGAAGGATTTAGTATATAACTTACTTGATTGGGCTTAGATTAGAGGCTACCATAATAAATAAAAGTTTCGTGTATTATTTCTTTGCAAATGTCTCTTTCTCCTAATAAAAATTCTGTTCTTCTTCTTCTTCTAAGAAATCAAACGTATTATTGAAATCTTTTTAAAAATTCCGTAATTAATTTGTACCAAAGCAACCAGATAACTAGATAACGATTCAATCATCAATCCTTAATGATACTAATGATTTGCAATCTTTAAATAGTAACTTATTTTTGATAATTGCAAAGTTCATGGCTGTACAAATGTAATCCTACTATCATCATCTTCCTGCCCTTATCCCACATCATGTGGGGTCGGCACAACATGTATTCTTTTTCCATTTCCCTCTATCAGTCGTCATCTCAGCACTCAATCCTTTCTTCACCATATCCACTTTCACACAGTCCATCCATCTTTTCTTTGGCCTACCTCTACTCCTACATCCATCCAGATTCATATCTAACATTCTTCTTGTCACATGACATTCTTCCCTCCTCATGACATGCCCATACCAAGCTAACCGATTACTCCTCAGCTTTTCCGTCAATGGCGCCACTTTCAAACTCCCTCTTACATACTCATTCCTTATCTTATCCATTCTAGTCACTCCACACATCCACCTTAACATTCTCATCTCCACTGCGTGCAATCTTCTTTCATCCGTCCCTTTGGCAGCCCAACACTCAGATCCATACAATACGACAGGTCTTATGACCGTTTTGTAAATTTTCCCCTTCCTACTAATATAATAATATAATATAAATTTTATTTCAGGTATCTTAAGAATAGTACAGATGGTAAAAACTAAATTCTAGGCCCCATAGACTAATATTACTAATATTATACTGAATTTTCTTAACCCTTCCAAAGAACTTCCAACATTTAAGTGGTCCAATTTTACTCCTAGACACCCCTCAATACACTCAACTCACGAAGGGACGAATCGACGATACAACTAAGTAAAGTTCATCTTACCTCTAAGACGTCCGTCGGACGACAACCAAAACTACTAATTGGTGAATCGAATTACCAAACAGGGTATCGAACCCCGATCCTGCACTTAGCAGTCATGGATCCATTTAACGGTTTAGTGGAGACGGATCCCTTTTGCGAGACAATATTCTGCAATTAAAGGATATTACTCCATTGATAATATATGGAAGGAAAATGCTGATTGCTTTATGAACGTCAGAAAAAATGATTGAGTTACTAATTTAAGCATTTTATTGTGTTCCAATAATAAAGTAGGTACTGTAGGCTAATAAGTAATTAGCATTGGCCTAATTTTTAAAGTAAACTACAACTAAGAATGTGTCCAACTAACATTTTAATTATTTCTCTTCTTCTTCTTCTTCTTCTGTCTCTATTTAAGAGTAAGACACTTTGTTCTTGTGTTCTTATGGTAGCACTCGTTTGCATTTTCACTAATTTACACCATTATACTACTACACTATACAAGCTCGCAAGGTTTTGTTATTTTGATATGAACTAAAATATGAACCAAACATCCATCCGACAACGATAATGTGTTTATGTATCGGTACTCCATAATAGGTAAAATTTGCTTGGGCTAGGTTAAAGTGTTGACCCCAAATAGTTGGTCCCAAGTCCGATGGTCCGCAAGACGCTCGGGAGCACTTTGCCGGCCGATAGTTCTTAATTAGCAGAGGGACCAGTTGCACTGTACTATTCTGCTGGTCTAAAATCAAATTTAGATATGCAATCGTTTTGTAAGGTAAAGTAACGCCCTGCGGCTAACTTCAAGCTAGTCCAGTTATATTACTAAGACGTGTTCAAACGGTGTGCGATATTTCATAGAAGTCAGAGGCACGTCCAAACATGGCACATGCCCAAATTTGCCTAGTGACTATACCTACGTGACTGGTTGCAAGCCCATCGCCGCTTATAAGAATACGAGTTTACTCACGATGTTATATTTCACCGTTTTACAATGTGCACTTAAATTTTTCGAGTAGAAATAATCATTGGTGCGGTTTCCTGCAATATGTTTAGAAAATGCTCTATTGACTCTATATAACATTAACTATATTCTTAAAACGAAACATTATTTCAGTTAACCAATGCCTAAAATGCTGTGCAACTTGCCCTTTCGGTCATCACCCACCGACCATCCTTAGAAGCATTACTGGGAAATGCACTAATGCCTCTTCGATACCGTGGAAAACTGTTAAGGGGCTGGTTAGGGGCTTTCTAAGATACTGATATAATTAGTGCATTGTGCCTCTAACGTCCTACAAACCACTACCACTATTTCATCAACCAAGCATTTCGAATTTGAGCCTTGTCTTACTTAAAATAAGGTAAATATTTTGATTATTGACGGCAAATAAAGTTTTGCAAGGTATAGACAAGTTTGCCTGAGTTACTGGCCACATACAGGGGTCATTATCATCCAGAAAGTGGCCTAGAAGCTTTTGAATATGGAACGTTCAAGCTTAGTAATTCAATATACGGCATCGCTTGTGTACTTCGTCTTCTTGAGATATTCAATGCGGTTTCTTGGAGATACTGAAATGCAGTTACTTTACATAGATAAGGTCCTCGGTGGCATAATGAGCGAGCGCCCGTCTTAGATGCAGGGGGTGCGGGTTCCATTCACTTTGTTCTTGTGTTCTTATGGTAGCACTCGTTTGCATTTTCACTAATTTACACCATTATACTACTACACTATACAAGCTCGCAAGGTTTTGTTATTTTGATATGAACTAAAATATGAACCAAACATCCATCCGACAACGATAATGTGTTTATGTATCGGTACTCCATAATAGGTAAAATTTGCTTGGGCTAGGTTAAAGTGTTGACCCCAAATAGTTGGTCCCAAGTCCGATGGTCCGCAAGACGCTCGGGAGCACTTTGCCGGCCGATAGTTCTTAATTAGCAGAGGGACCAGTTGCACTGTACTATTCTGCTGGTCTAAAATCAAATTTAGATATGCAATCGTTTTGTAAGGTAAAGTAACGCCCTGCGGCTAACTTCAAGCTAGTCCAGTTATATTACTAAGACGTGTTCAAACGGTGTGCGATATTTCATAGAAGTCAGAGGCACGTCCAAACATGGCACATGCCCAAATTTGCCTAGTGACTATACCTACGTGACTGGTTGCAAGCCCATCGCCGCTTATAAGAATACGAGTTTACTCACGATGTTATATTTCACCGTTTTACAATGTGCACTTAAATTTTTCGAGTAGAAATAATCATTGGTGCGGTTTCCTGCAATATGTTTAGAAAATGCTCTATTGACTCTATATAACATTAACTATATTCTTAAAACGAAACATTATTTCAGTTAACCAATGCCTAAAATGCTGTGCAACTTGCCCTTTCGGTCATCACCCACCGACCATCCTTAGAAGCATTACTGGGAAATGCACTAATGCCTCTTCGATACCGTGGAAAACTGTTAAGGGGCTGGTTAGGGGCTTTCTAAGATACTGATATAATTAGTGCATTGTGCCTCTAACGTCCTACAAACCACTACCACTATTTCATCAACCAAGCATTTCGAATTTGAGCCTTGTCTTACTTAAAATAAGGTAAATATTTTGATTATTGACGGCAAATAAAGTTTTGCAAGGTATAGACAAGTTTGCCTGAGTTACTGGCCACATACAGGGGTCATTATCATCCAGAAAGTGGCCTAGAAGCTTTTGAATATGGAACGTTCAAGCTTAGTAATTCAATATACGGCATCGCTTGTGTACTTCGTCTTCTTGAGATATTCAATGCGGTTTCTTGGAGATACTGAAATGCAGTTACTTTACATAGATAAGGTCCTCGGTGGCATAATGAGCGAGCGCCCGTCTTAGATGCAGGGGGTGCGGGTTCCATTCCCGCTGCGGGACAAAATGTTTGCATGATCTGCAAATATTTGTTCCGAGTTCCGCGTATTGTGGTAGTATGGTACTTGTAGTTTCTGTTTCCCACAACACAGGGAATCCTTTTGTGGGGTCAGGACTATGTATGGGACTATTGGGTGTTTTATTTTTTCTTTTAAGGATGATTGTTTTCTTTGTTTAATTTGAGCAAATTAGTCATATGTGGCTTAACATTGAGCTTCTTATGGTTCGGCAAAGTTTTCGTAATAATAAGTAACTAAATAACAAACCTCTACGAGTGCTACGACGTAGCAGCGAAGTGACCAATAATGAATCTCCGAACAATCTTAAAAAAAAACAGGTACTTACACTTTACGACGAAATCAGAAATATCAAACTGCATTACGCTACGATATTAGTGCTACGAGTGCTACGCCGTAGCGAATAAATATGGATCTTTTAAAACGCCCGCCCCCGTAATTGCCTGCAGATGGACTCGGGCCAATTACAGACATTAGTCCGACTCCAACTGTGCCGATAAATGCTACAGCTATTTACATAGCGTCCCAGATTCATTGACTAATGACCGTCATAAGCTTTCATACTTTGCGATTACTTGATGTTTTGTGAATGCTTTGATATTTTGGGATGAATGCTAATTTTCATTTTCATAATGCTTTAAAATAACTTTTCAGTAGGTAATCTTCGAGATTGGTGATAAAGGAACTGTGGTCGAAGCACGAATTCTCGGAAACGTTACGCTAACGATACGATATCAATAGTCAAAATTAAATATAAGATAATGACATCGGTGATTCTTAAATTTAATTTGACTGACCAATTTTTTACCTTTGCTGTCGTAACGTAAACGAAACGCTTTCGTGAATTATTCGTGACTGAGCCACTGACGGACTATGTAACATAAAAGTTCACTGACGAAGGCAACTTGCACAGAAGAAAAGACTATGAATACCCAATAGGTACCTAATACTTACACAATAATATTATCTTTAACAGTAACTACTCTTCCAAATGTATTATAGGGATATCTTCAAAGGAAATACTACTAGATAGTTAAGCATATATTGTACAGTTTCGTCGTGGTTGCGTCTCTGAAACCTAAGCTCGATCAAGGCACATTAGCCTTATGATAGTGCGGTCTTAATGGCAGTGTCAGAGTACACACGGCTCTACAGGATGCCAGATATTTAAAAATAGTTACATAATGTTCTTCACAAAACGTTTGTGATATTTATGTTCCGTATCCTATAAGCGTGCTGTGGTTCAAGGAACAATAATTCACAAAATCGTTATGCTAACGATACAAAAGCAAAGGTCAAATGTTAGCCAATGACATCAGCGATGCTTGAAATCGTTTTATTTTGATTGGCTAATAATTGACATTTACTATCGTATCGTAAGCTGTTTTGGCTTACCTAATATTTTATAATAATATGGTGCTAGATAACGTCTTTTAAGTCAGCTTGTTATAAATAAAATCTTATTCAGTAACACTTATACATTTTTTTCGTGTTACACTAAAATTTAATGATTTGTCCCGTGTGTATCGTTACGGTAATGTGCGCGCTAGTTTATGTCGCAAGCGATAGTTGCGGCAGAGGTTATTCGTTTCGCTAATGTGCAGGCGTCGGTTGTACTGCTCTTTGGATGGACTTCCTTCAAATTACTTACAATTTCGGGTAGCATTGCATCCAAGTATGTTCTCTCTTTGTATAAGTAAGTTCGTGATCATCTAGTGATTTACTCTGAAGATTGAGTTTTAAGGCTCTAAGGCCTCAGTCATGGCTAGGTGAAGTGGTGGTCGTGACCCACCTTCCAATCCAATGGTCGTGGGTTCAAATCGCGGTGGTGGACCAATGTATTTTCTAATGAAAATGTATGTGTGCTATTATACCATTGCTCTCAAATGGCTGAAATGATGAATCATCCATTTGGGGACCGCGCGGAACGTTAAAGAAGCATCGCAAGTAATTTTCGCGTATTAGTCATCCCGCATCTAATAACTCCTTACAAACTTACAGAACCCAAATTAGCTATCCAAAGTTAAGAGACGCCAAGTCTTGTTACCATTCCGACTTGCAGCTACCTCGTTACGCTGGAAACTTGAAAATTCACAACAAAAATAAACCCAAGAGAAACTCCCCTCGCCTCACACTATTCTGTACTGCCACATTTAATTTTGTTGAAATTCTAACGTAGCTTTGCAAAAATGTCAACTTTATTCCGCCTCAGCCGTCTACGTTTCAGTCGGATGCTTTGCTTCTTCATTTTCTGGAATGTTCCGCAGTTTTGCGACGGGCTTTGAGAAACTATAACTTTATGAAAACTTGTACAGGAGCTCTCAAGTAAGACGTGGCTTCCAACAAAAATTTATCAAAGCGTATTTAATTTTCGTTATGACTTCTCCGTTGGCTTCGATGCGGACTTGTGAATATATGAAGTGAATACCTACTCCTACGTACTCTATGTAAGTAGAGTGGCAGCGAAATAAACTTTCGGACTCATATTCTTAGTTGAAGTGAGGGATATTTTTAGTTACTGAAAAAATAATTAAAGACAACAATTGCGAAGAGAATCTCAGTCTTATGTGAGTGTAAAGAGACCGGAAAATACACATAAATCTAACACAAGTAAAATCACGAGAACTCAAAAATACATAAAAATGCTTTTCTAGGACCGACCTGCGTATATATACCTTACATCACACGATCAGCATCCATCAATACCTATGCCACGAAAATAATCCCACATTCAACTTAAAACAAGATTCAAGAACAGTACATCAAACCGTCGAATCGGAAAACCATTTATCAAATACGTTTGCGAAACAGAGCTTACATTCTTATAACCCATCTGAAATTCATATTGAAAGTCGATCGTACAAAGCCACGTACACACTGTGAAAGGCTGAGCTCCCGCGGGAGGTCTAAAAGGCCATGGTCACAGTATAGAGCTTTTCAAACAGTTGGGACTTGGATGACTACACCCAGACATCATCTCAGCTGGGCACTCGCCCGCAATGCCACTGGGGTAAATAAAAATGAGCAATGACCGGAACTGGATGAGACTAGAACATGCTAGTCGCAACTTAGTAATAAGGCCCGGTTGAGTTTGTCTCAGACCCCCATACATCTGCAGCCCTATACAACGTTTTGTCTACGGAAGAATAGATGTTACTTTTGGGTGTAGAATTTACCACCGTAAATTTATATTTTAGGTGAAGGGAAGAGTAAAAACCTCTGATTTGATTTATTCTGACTGGCCTCATAGCTCAGTTAGTAGTAACTCTGCCTTCTGCGCTAGAGGTCGTGAATTCGATCCCCACACTGGACAAACTTTTGTGTGATAAACACAGATGTTTGTTCTGTGTCTGGGTGCTAAATACTTATCTATTATATATATCAGTCTGTGCCCATAGTACAGGCTATGCCTAGTTTGGGATCAGTTGACTGTGTGAATATGTCCGGAATATTTATTTATTTATTTATTCATCACATGATTCTTAGATATCACATTGTGAGACAAATATGTAATGTATACCATATACTCTCTCTTTTATAGACAAAATGTTGCCTGACCAAATTATTTCTGCCTGGCAAAACAAAGACTGCCCAAAGAGTGTGCACTAGAAGATCATAGCTAAAATAATTACAACTGGCTCTACTGTTTGTAAGTGTACGGTGGAGGAGCGATAGCACTCATCGGAGAATAAGCCTGTTTCCCGACGACGAGGTTTAGAGATGCGACATCGACTCGATGCTGTTTTCTACTGCCATCAATACTTAAAACTCTGAACGGTTTAGTGTTGTCACCCTAGATGTCGATGACTTGTTTCGATAAAACAGATCTATTTAATAGAAAATAGCGAAACTTGGTTAATCTTGGTTAGTTTTGTCCGTAAATTAAGTTTTTAAAATTATTATCTCATTATGTGACGGGAAATAAATTATTTTCCTTCTTTCTTTCTTTAATCTGACAAGTGGGACACAATAGTAAATCTATTGTGTCTGGTATCCGAGCTGTCAATTCGAAAAAAATTATCATCGGTCGTAATCAAGATGATTAAAAACTTGGTCAGTTTAGTCTTGAAAACACAACCTATTTTATCGATGCTTACATTGACATCGATAGTTGTATGCTGTCCCATCCCTAATATAAAAGGATTGACATTTGAGTACGAACGAAGTAGCGGATTCAGACGGAGACAAAGTCGACTTCAGAGTACTTCTTTGATAATGGAAAATATTCAGCAGATATTCAAATATGAAGCCTTTGTCTGAGGATAGATAGGGAGGGCTTATTAGTCTGATTTATCAATGCGAAGTGTACTTAATGCTGCAAAAGAATGTATGAGTAATCAATCACTTTATTTGAGTTTAAAAAATGAGTCATCATTTCGTCATCGGTAGCCTAAAATAAAAAAACTGAATTACCTAAAAATAACTTTTCACATGTTAAAAGTTAACATTTAAGCATTTCAATTGAGGAACAATATCCAAGCTTGTACGTATTTTAGACTGGCAACCGCCTAGCCTTGTTTAATAAGTACACCCAACAGCAACATACATAGTCCTGACCCCACACTTGGATTCCCTGTGTCGTAGGTATCAGAAACTACGAGTACCATGGTACCACAACACCCAGATCCCGAACAATACATTCAGATCACACAAACATTAAATTTGTCCCACAGCGGGAAACGGACCCCACCCGTTTCACCCCTTTGTCTCAGACGGGCACTTGCCCACTACGCCACCGAGGTACGTTTCCCGCGTATGTACGTCACCGAGATATACGCGGAAAACGTAGGACTATAATTGATACTTCGCTATTGAAAAACTATTTCAAATCGTTTGGCTATTTACAGTTATGTTGTTTATATAGAATAATATGATCCCCAATCCATTATTGCCGAAAACCACCGTCAGATCAAGAAGTCAGTTACAAATTGCCGTCATCTCGTTTCGTAGGGTCAAACAGCTTACATCCGAAGGGCAAATCTTTAGGCGGTTGCTAGAGTGTTAGCGGGGAAACAACAAAGTAGACGCCTCAAAACTAGACTAGCGATTTACATGCTTATTCTATTCTTGCTTCTTGTATTCTAGTAACTGTAAATTATTAAATTCGTAAATTACAAGTACATACGATGCGGATGAAACTAAATTCTAAGTGTCAGATCAGTCAACCCTTGTAAAAATACTTCTTTAGTTTTGCAATTTGAGTAAAGAGTTAAGAGGAGAGTTAGACGAAGAGATAGTGATGAATAGCTTGAATGAGGAATCCTCTTATTTTAGACAAATGTTTATTTATAGATTGTTCATGAAGAAATTCATATTTTCTGTATGTATTCGCCAAGCCCTTTCATCTGACACCGAAATTGATGTTTTTTCAGTGTTTATTTGTTTGATTTTCCGTCATAATGAATTAAGAGTGACGTCATGTAGCCTATGACACCCGGTTTGCATCAGGATGGCGGGGGTAACGTTGCGCATCACCCTGTAATAAATTTGGGTCGAATGTACATTAATTGTATCTAAATGTACCAATAATTAAAATAAAAGTACCTCTTTGAATGCAGAGATATTACAAAAATAAAGTGAGCCGCCAACCTGACGTCAGGTCTGCGGGTGTATTTCTGTTTCTGAATGAATTACTCATTGTTTATGAATGGATATAAATGTACCTGATTAGTACCTTACAACACCACAATCAGAACTTAGATCTAATGTTTGGATTCAGAGTAATTTGAAATTATAAATTGCCAACCCATTGCTATTACGTATTTAACAGGCGCCTAAGCGCCTGGTGCCAAACATGGGCACTCACTAAAGCTCACCAACGCAAGCTGCAAACAACCCAACGCAGTATGGAGAGAAGCATGACAAACAAAAGGAAAATAGACAAAATCCGACACAGTACCATCAGGAAAGAAACAAAAGTACAAGTACAATTTTCAATGTTACATATTGAAAATAAAACAACTTAAATGGAGGTGGGCAGGCCACACTATTCGAGGAGAAGAAAAATGGAGCAAAACTATAACCACATGGTACCCACGAACTGGGAAGAGAAAGCAAGGAAGGCCATTCCGAAGATGGGATGACTAGATAGTGCTAACTGCTGGGAGAGCATGGACGAGGACACCACAAAATAGAAATATTTGGAAGGGGTTGGAGGAGGCCTTTGCCAGAGGGCACACAGATTGCGAAACATAGAAAACCAAACATAATATACATTATAAACCTAACTGAAAGAATCTGTAAAGAGGCTAATGTTCACGACACCCGGACTATAAAAACGCTTCATTTAACACTCTCACATCAAGAAAGACCGTATTATAGGTATTAGTAAGAGCTACGAGGGCTCAGATGAACATAAATACGAGACACACCTACAGAGACTGTTAACCCCATAGCCCTCCGTAGTAGGGTAAAAAATGAACCAGGTACCTACAGAATATTATTTTCAGACACGCTAGTCGCCAGTAGTTTAGCGGTTACCTATCGGGCAAATAAATACGAAGCTCCTTACGTATCATATTTCGCTGATCCCCAACTAAGAAGGGTCAGACGATATCGGACAATTGGAATATTTGTAATTGTTTTTATCCTTTTTAATTTTTTTGCTATATTGTTTTTTTACCTAGCTCTTTATATTTTAGAGCAATTCTGAAAATAATTGTTGGTCGGTTTATTATAAGATAAAAAAATACTTTCTACTATGTCTATACAGACATAGATAGACATAGTAGTATTTAAAGTCTGTATAGTCATACGTTTATGTTTATAGACTTTCAACTCTGTCAACATGGAGCTCAGAATTAGCAAGTTTAAGTGGCAGGGGGCAGGCCGTATAGCTCGCAGAACCGACAACCATTAGGGAATAAAGGTTCTCGATGACTACGAACCGGGCGATGCAGTATTAGAAGGCTCCCCACACAATGAACCGATGACATTATGAAGATTGCGTCTTGTCTTCTCGATGAACGTGATAAACCAATACCAAACACGTAGTACCCCTCTACAAACATGTCCACATTAATGCGAAGAAAGTCACCTGAATTTCAATTCCAAATTTACCTATAGGTATCAAAATACTCAGTTGTATATCAAAATGGACACCGCAATCCCAAATCTTAACAAAATAGCTCCCGCTAGGTACACTTTAAGTCTAAGTAAGTGGCGTTCGGCGGCCGAAGATTTGCCGGACCGTCTGTAATGGGCCTTATCCTTATTTATTAGAGTTGCTGCCGAAACTGAATCGTTACGATATAAACTTAAAGTTTTTCCGTGTTTATTGCAATAACCGAAAAATTATGAGTATTGGCTATCATTTGAATACGTAGCGATTTTTCTATTTAGGGTAGGTAAAATCTATGACATTTTAATGTCTCGACTATACCAAACAATTTATAGCATCATCATCACCATTGACCATCGGCTGGGCATAGTTCACCATAGTAATGTTATTTTAGCCCTGGTATTCTTAGTCATATTTACTTCGCTCAACCTGAGTAAAATCTATAATTATTTCTTAGATAACGCTGCAAAATATAATCCTGTTTCAAAATTTCCGTTAAAATGACATTCACGACGATTAAAAATACGAGCCTAACACTGGTATTCTAAGCGTGACAACCAATTTTAAGTTTCACTCCACTCAATCAAATTTTATGGCAAATGTATCGTGGGGGGATTTTCTGAAGGGAAACTTTAGAAATGAATCAAATTTTACAGCAATAGTGAAACCGGTGTAAGGAGAAACAATTCAAACTACAAATAGGGGAATCAATAAATTCAGTCGGTTGATGGTAATTACCAATATCTGAATGAGTTAATTTTGCCTGGATGAACTTGTTTCTATTTATAAATCGCACTTTGCCAAAACATTTCAAGTAGGCGTTACGTACCTTGACGAATGAAATCCTAAGTGCAGGATTACCAGGTGCCGTGACACGTTCCTTACGCCTTTCTGGGCTCGTTTGTGACCCCCCTGAAGCTGAAGTTAGTCAATCAATGGGGGGAGGGGGGGGTGATAAGCTACATCGATTAGGGATGTTTTGATGTTCGGCACGCTTGAACTGTTATGAGATTTTGTAGAGCTTTTACCGAGCATTTAAATGTTATCTTAAGGGAAATTTAAATTTCGAGATTGTTATATTTTTCGAACATATAGCGGATGGGCAGCGTTTGGAAGACTTTTTCATATCTTCTCGTTGCATACCTACCACAGAGCCTCAAGACGAAAGTATACAATCATTTCGTGTTGCCAGTGATATATATGACACTGAAACTTGGTCTAGCTATTTGCCTCATACACAAGCTAATAACTGCGGAGAGAGCTATGCTCGGAACTTCGCTACGTGCGTGCTACAATCTGAAACGAGGAATCAAGGTAACTGACATAGCTCTCAGAATTATCAAGTTGAAGTGGCAGGACATGCAGTTCGCAGAACTGACAACCGTTGGGGAATAAAGGAGGTCGAATGGCGGCTACAAACCAGACGATGCAGTGTTGGAAGGCCTCCCACCTAATAGACCGACGACATTGTGAAAGTTGCGGGAAGTTGGTGGATATAGAGGTCAGGTCGTTCGTCTTGGCACTTTTTGGGGGCCTATTTTCAGCATGATGTAAAACTTGGTTTTATTGTGGTTATCGCGAAATGGTGTTGAATTTGAGAATAAGGAGAAACTACTTGTATGTTGCAAGCGTAGAATATGTCTGTTCTGTGATTTCATGCAAGAATAAGCCTAAACTGTATTGTGCTGTGTGCGTTTGTATATTAGTCGTATCACAAGACACAATTTTAGAGTCCACGACCGCTATCAGTACCAAAAAACCACTAATATCTCTAATCTTATCTCGTGATTAAATCTTCATCATAAAATACGGATCTCAAAGCAAAAATAACCTAGATATTTTTGAACACTTTTACTGAAATCGTAAGGGTTCGGTCCGTTGTCCCCCAGTCCCATATTCACCCGGTCCGTTCTCCCCCGATTTGGTTTAGGTACGATCAATTTTATCCAAAGCAATTTTTTATGAAAAGTAGTGGCAGGCACAAATATGTTTGGCTTTAGTAATGTAACAAGTAAAATATTGGACGTTTGTTATTTTAGATATTAAGTAAGTACCTACAATCATTTTTTTTATTGAGGACTTCTAGAAATTAGTTAATGAATAATATTAAAATGGATAAATAATAATATATTCTTTTGTAATAATAACAATTGGTACCTACATTGCTGCTGTGTAAATAGGTAGGTACTGATTGTAAAATATAAATACATGCAAAATCGCGAAGTCTTTATCACAAAATAAAACTCTGTTTTTTATTTAAAATAAAATACATAATTAGCCCTTACTTTAGAAATAATCATAGTTCTTGTTCAATTGCGTAAATAAATTTTAAAAAAGTTTGAAAACTAGGTACCTACTTAATATGAATAATATAAAATAGTAAAATAAACACAAAAAACCATGCAAAGTCATCACAGTTCTCCTTAAAACTACGTATCAAGATTTTTATAGTTACAATTACACAGATTTTTCCAAAAAAGTCATTATTGAAATTCTTCTGAAGCACTTTAGTTTTCAGGGGTACTTAATGTAAATGAACGCAAAAGCGACAAAAAATATTGATATCAACTTCATTTTAATCGGGGGAGAACGGAACGGGTGAGTACGGGACGGGGACAACGGACGGACCGAACCCAATCATAAGGAGTTTTTCTTCATCCACGTTAGAAATTTTGAGTATGATTCATTTACGAGGTAAAATTATTCTTACCTGTGATAAGTCGATACCTAATCTGCGATAAGACAACGTCGATAACAGAAATAATACAGGATGTTACCAGCCAAGTTTCAAGTTTAAACTCAGAAAAAACAGCGTGTAACTCATTGTATAACACGAACAATTTATTGATTAGAAGCACTTGGAGTGGCTGTAGTGGCCTCGCCTTTCGATACACAGGTCT
This sequence comes from Anticlea derivata, assembly GCA_947579855.1. NCBI lineage: Eukaryota > Metazoa > Arthropoda > Insecta > Lepidoptera > Geometridae > Anticlea > Anticlea derivata. Next base: position 10,447,900 of record OX388259.1, on the reverse strand, counting down.
TGGTTCAAATCCCGGTCGTGCACTAACGGATTTTCCATCCGGAGAAAAATAGAAAAATAATGGGCTGTATGCATGTTTGCCACCACAGTTGTATAAAAATATATATATATATATATGTCGTGTAACATCGTAAGGAAACCGGCATGTCCTTGAACCTAAAAATCCGAAGACGTGATTATGTACACGAAAGGAGCCTATAAGGGACGCACTTTAATCCTTTCACTACACTGATTCTTTCACCGGTGGTTATAGGCCATACCTCAACCCCGTCACAGACCTAATACCTACAGGATGACCATAAAAGAATTAATGATACGACAAACAAGTATTGATTTTATATAAAGAATAAATAAATATTATCAGAAGCCTAAAATGCTGAATAAGCTAACAGAAGTACCTACTTAGGTCAAAAACAAAATGATGGCAATAAGTTGAACAAAATCCTTCATCAAATGTGTCAAGTATCATTTGCTTGCGCACTGAAAGTTACCTTTCATCAAAATGATAACTAAGCTGATGACGTCAAGCAAAAATATCAAATTATTAGAATCACCCTATATACATATGTCGGACACTCAATGTGGAGCCTACCTAGTATAAAATGTTAGGTGTCACTATCTCTACGAGTAAAAACGCAAACGCACTGAATTTTAACGTGCCAAGAATTATATCCAAAACATCGCTGTTGGTGAATTTATACTGTTATAAAATACTGAGTGTAAAAATATTTATTTAACACTTAGTGGGACCATGTAAGACGAAGTTCAAATACTTAAATATGTGATAAATATTCATTTCTAATGGGATCTGGTAAGTGGTAGTGCCTTTAAATTTATTCACCAAGAACCTTTAAAAATAAAAAACTAAAGGACATGTTATTTCATTGTATAAGTTCGTATTCTGTATTTATATATTTAAATCCCAAAAAACTTTCATGGTGTAGGCACTACTTAGTTATCTAAGTACTAAATAGAGAGCACTGGTGTAGTGGTGGTAGTCGCCCCGCCTTCGAATCCACAGGTCTTGGGTTCAAATCCCAGTCGTGCACTAATAGATTTTCCATTCGGAAAATGTATGTGCGCTATACTAGTGCTCTCAAACGTGAAGGTAAACATCGTGAGGAATCGTATTTCCTAGAACCAAAAAATTCGAAGATATATGTGACATGTGCATGAAAAGAGCAAGGTGCCAAAGTCCTATTTTCTAGGTTCCACAGATTTCGTAATGAGTAAAAGTTCCGCGCTAGAGGTCGCGGGTTCGATTCCCGCACTGGACAAACATTTGTGTGATGAATACAGATGTTTGTTCTGTGTCTGGGTGATAAATATTTATCTATTATGTATATCAGTCTCTGGTACTTATAGTACAGGCTATGCCTAATTTTGGATCAGTTGACCGTGTGTGTTAGGTCAGGAATATTTATTTATTTATATTTAAAACGACAAAAAAGGTACCAATAGATTTACGTACCTACTATTTAAGTACCTATAACTGACGCGATAGTTCACTTACATCTATATAAAACATAATCTGTCTTTTTCTAGTATAATAAGAACGAAAAAGGAGGAGAGGATTTGAAAATCAATCTAAGCTTACTCGATGATGCGTGTAAGCTTAGATTATGCAAGCAATATGTCATCTAAAATAAGTTTGAAATTTATTTCAAAAGGGTCCTTGTGTCTATTAGTTAAAGTTATTTTTGAGTTTGATACAAGCCCCTAAAAGTCAAACCCAAAATTCACTGTACCTAGTTTATCAAGAAATCATTTTGCTACTATTTATAATTGTAATATCAACATCATGTTTATCGGGTATTGATAACAGCATTGTTTCAACCTTATTGATAAAATTAATAAAGACCAATTTGTAAACAGCCTATGTATCTTACTACCAATGAATGACTAACCTATCAATCGACGTCAATATACAAGGTCGAAACTACTGAAACTATTTTGAAAATATTGAAGCCGAAATCTCAGAAATAATTTGTCTTTGTTGTATATCCTCTTTATTTGAGTTTTCTTAATTTCTATGCATTATATGTAAAGGAACTTAAAATACCCACAGTCTCTTACTAATAAATGTATTAATTATTTAAGTATTTTTTTAGCTTTTATTCAATATTCCACTGACTACGATCAAAGAGGAGCCTTTATCTGAAAATAGAGTATTTTTTTCAGGTACACTATCATTAGCTCTGTGGTTATGGCTGCTACCAGCATTGGTAGCCCCAAGAGTGGTCCGCAACATGGTCGGGGATACAGACGTCCCTCTCTGCCAGACGTACACGCTAAGCTACATGGTACATGTGGACTGTTCAGACCGGGACCTGACTGAACTTCCTGATGGCTTGGATTCTGAAGTAAGTGCGGTAGCAATATCTCAAAACAAAAACTTTTCAAACAACTTTTTATTCATGATTACAAACAAATATAATGAATGAATTTGTTTCAATTTCCAGGCCCATGTATTGTTGCTATCTAATAACAACTTCGTGTCGTTCCCGTCGCAACTGGAAAAGTTTACACAAGTATTAATTTTGGATCTATCTAGTAACCACATCAATCATCCAATTCCCAACTACATCCAAGACTGGGGGGCAATACGAACTCTTAATTTATCAAATAACAACTATGAAACATGGACGAGCAGCGAAACAAAAATACAAATCCTTGATCTGTCTAAAAACAAAATAAACAGCATAGACGAGAACGCATTCACACGCACGCCGCAAATTCGTGAAATATATTTATCAGAAAACAGAATCTACGACCTACCACCGTCAGTGTTCGCTACAGCCAGACATTTAGAAACTCTCGTACTATCCAGAAATTACTTTTCCGAAGTCCCCAGCTTCCAGTCACATTCTTTGAAGCATCTTTCCTTGAGCAGCTGTCAAATCACCAACATAAACGTTGAAGCTCTGATTGGTATGAACTCGCTTTTGAAAATCGACCTATCTATGAATGAACTCGAAAAATTACCGGATAACCTAGCATCTAATACCCTGCAGGAGCTAGATCTAGGTTTCAATGAAATAAGTTACATCACAGACAATACTTTCTCGTCTCTGCCGCACCTATCGGTATTAGATTTGAGAGGAAACGAATTTAAGGAAGTATGGCCAACCTCACACTTTTCCTCAAACCCATATTTGAGAGAAGTTTACGTGAAGGGAAACCGATGGAGTTGCGAAGGGTTTAGTGTGAATCTTCTGCTAACTTATGAGTTTTTTACGAAGGAGCCACCTAAAGTTGCGGATACAGCGTCACTTATTTGCTACTCGCCGACGAACGTGACGCAAATGAGCTGGCAGCAGGCGTACATACAGACGTGGCATCCGCATGAATCAACGACGGAATCTTACACAACGTTGGCTGTGCTGATCGGGGTCGTTATTGGGATAGTGATCACGTCGTGCATATGTCGAGGCTTGATGTCTATAAACAAGTCCGAGCCGCCGAGGCCACCAAGGCCGCCTGAAACAACTACTGTGAACTTGAATAACACCACACAGCCTCGAGTTGAGTCCGTCATTATGCGAGTTCCATTGCGCGACGAGGACTTGCCTCCGACCTATAACGAAGCGTTGCTAATGCCTCAACTGAACTCCTCATTTCATTCTCTTCCTGATTTTATTGATGAGGATGAACCTCCCACTCGGAGGTATCGCAGATCTAGGTCTATTGGTGATCTAACAGAATACAGACCAAGAGCTGATAGACGCTCCGTGAGGCGAACTGTTGAAATTCATATCAATTAAATATCTGTTCTTAGGCATTGTAAATAATCACTAAATTTCATAATTTTAAGATTTTAGTGTTTTTACTACTAGTGTATACCTACTACTGTACCTACTATTTTACTGTATATATATATAAAAAATCTTACTTAAGTTACATATTTAATGGGTCACTTAAATATGTAAGTTAAGTAAGATTGTTTTTATTTCTTCTTGATTCTTGAAAAAACATCCTTTAAAAGAGGTGTTCCCATTACAATAATCAAAATATGTAATGTAACAGCGTTACGCATTGGGTGAAGAATTTCCGTTCAGTAACACTGAATTTACACTGATCTAAATAAATTTAATTAATATTTTTTTTTGTTTGTATTTTTACCTCTTGAAATACTGAACCGATTATAAAAAATATTTCACTTATAAAAAGATTCAGTATCATTCAGATTCAGTATAGATAACTTTTTATCCTCATATGACACGAGCGAAGACGTAGGTTCTAGCTAGTTTGTATTTTTGTATGCTTTGTAGGACCAGGTAGGGTGATGCCATCTACCGCAATAATATCGAAACTTATTCAATGTAAAACAGGGGTTCGTCCACGTGGGGTTATTTAATTTTGTTCCACCAAGTTCAGAAGTGAGCTCGTAGGTGGCAAACCGTTGTGACACAGTAACACATTTACTTAAAGGGTTAAGGCACAGATAACAGGTTAAGGTGAAAACTGTTCATGCAAGTAGAGATAAGCGGAATTACAACACGAGCAGCACTAAGCAATATTATTGAACGATGCCGAAAAAGTGTAATAAATATTCCAACTCAAACGTAGGTAATAAGACCGTCTTAAAAATATGTCTACTCAAAAGACACCCCTGATGGGAGATCTATCTTTACATTACATAATAATAAAACGTCAAATCCCAAAATTCTGTACATTATGATATTCTTCATAAAAGAGTTAAAGAAGCAAGACAAAATTCTGAAACTAGTGAAACTGTTAGTAGGTAAATTGTTATTTAAGCTATGAAAAATAAACTCCAACACATCTGCACCGCTTTGAGAGGTTGGGGGGGGGGGATAGATAACTTCGAAGTTTGTACGATATTGTTTAGGCGGTGACGTAAGTTGACAGTCTTAAAGATTTATGGTTCAAATCCGTGTAAAATAGTACTGAGACGCTTGCATTTCAATGGCAATAAGACGTTATAGTGAGGCTTATAAATTACCAACCACAGGGACAATTATTACCTAGAAACACAACAGATTATGCGATACACACTTTCGCCACTGTTATCGCTATCATTGATAAAGCGTTTTGACTCACACAATGTAATCGTCCGCCGCGGACCACACGTCCAAGGAAATTGTGCTATACCAACGTGCTAAAAAAGATCATAGTGCAGTGCGATAATTTGGATTATATAAATTGGCTTTCCATTGATAAAATCAAGGTGTGTACATTCTTTAATATGATCAATTACCAAATTTTCTTCATCCAAAACGGCAAATCTACGTTTAGTCTGAACGTAGTATTACTCATTGTAGTATTACACGTACAGTCGCCTGTACTAAGATGTATACATTTCATAATTTTCAAAAATATGCCAGATTACAGATTAAGCTGATAAGTACCTACACAGTAAAGATGAAAATGACAAGTTGACTGTTAGGTTCATAATTTTTAAAGCTTTGCTGTGGTCATATTTATATTTAGTACTATGCCATCATTTTGATGAAAATGTATACATCTTAGTAGGTACATACAGGCGACTGTACCCTGGTTCATACAGCATCAAAATTCAGGATCATAGATTTTTCTCTGTAGAAAGTTGAATGAGTAATAATCATCAGCCTGTAGAAGTCCACTGCTGGACATAGGCCTTCCATGACGAACGGTCTTGAGCCTTTTCCATCCACCAACTTTTACAATATCGTGGGTCCATCCGGTTCCGTAGTATTGGAAGGCACCCCACCCGACGGAACAATGAGTAATGAGTGTATGTAACAAGGCTTTTATTTTATTTCAGATACGGAATTACTTCATCCAAGAAAGATAATGAAATTAATTAGGGCAAAAAAAGATCACGATTTTGCAACAGGTATGTGGACGCCCTAAATTCAAGCATCCTCGCCTCACCCGCTTTATCAATACCCGATAACAAAGATAAAATTGTTGTTGGTGCGTTTACTTGGTTTAAGCCTACAACGGTTTATGTTTTAGACAATGGTAACGTACGCTATGGCTACGTAGCAGCCTCGTTTTGGGTAGCCTAAAGAGGCTACCCAAAACGAGGCTGCTACGTAGCGTACGTTTGTATAGACAAACAATTATTTATACGATCACTACGACGTGACCAGAAACTTTTGGACAGTAATTGTGCAGGTGTTGCTAGCCATACAGCTTATATGGGTTGTGACCTATTTCTTCCTCTTCACATCCGTATACAAAAAACACCTATGAATTACTTGCTTTCTGACCCTGAATTTTATCATCAGCACGGTAGCCTAGGCTCTATCAACTCCATATTAATAAATTTCTAATTTTATTGTATTTTTTATGAAAGGTGGCAAACTGGCATACGCCCCCTTAAAGACAACACTATTTTAAACAAATTTACTTATTTAACTGCGATCTTTTGTAAGGCAAAGTTACCTCTCCAGGTGGCCTGCTCCAATTTAGAGCTAGAAAATCTCGCTGTGAAAATATCCTATAATATTTATATTATTCAATTTCAGTTTCCCTGTTAATTTATTGTTTCATCATTATCAGTTCAGTTCAGTTCAGTTCAGTTCATTTATTGATAACAAAAAAGAGTTACATGTCATTACATAATAATCGATCTATATAAATACCTATTAGCTAATAAATTCACTTTAATTCTTAGCTTAAGATTGACAATTAAATAAAAATATTGAAAAAAATTATATCTTTATGATAAATGTCAAAAATAACTAATAATAAAATAATTCCATACAATAACATTTTATACAATTACTTATAATTTTATTAGATGTCATGTTGAGTCTAAAAACTCGTCGTAGCTATAAAATGTCATCATCAGTGTTATCATCAGCCTTATGAAATTAATGCTGAGCATAGGCCTCGCAAAAATGTAATGTTTTGTTGACCATAATTTAAGATCTCTTCTTTATAGTTGTACATAGAGTTCCCGGTGTTCTTTTGTGATTTTCCATAACAACATTTTTTCAAAAAAACGAACGGTTCTTGCGAACCGTTACATTATGTAAGAAAGCAAATTTTATAGCCTAAACTCAGTCCAAATTGTCTCCTAGTTCTAGGTACAATAAGCCGTTAGCTTTTTAGCAACTTATTAACATTATTTTTTCTGAATTCCAGATAGTAATGAAATCAAGACGTGATGAATCTGCTGCTATTCTTCCCACTGCTTCTCAACTCAGCTGCAAATGGGGAGTTGGAATTTGATGACAAAGGATTGAGCGATCTCTGTTATCTGTGTTCCTGTAGCCTCGATAGGACCAGCGTGGACTGCTCTAGAAGAGGTCTCACGGATATACCTGATGGGTTGGGTCCACAAGTAAGTAATTTTTGGAAAAATATCTGAACAGATCAACTTACCAACAGGTGGTGGCGTGTTTGTTTGTCGCCTTAGTTGTATTAAATAAAAACTATGCAAGAACTACCTACAAGACGATTGACTCGTTTCCACATTTTTTACTAACGTCTTTTTGTTTCAGGTTACACTATTAAATATCTCGAACAATGAGATCTCTATTTTTCCCCAATCACTGAGCAGATTCTATAATCTAGTGACACTGGACGCTGCTGGTAACCGTTTGAGCGAACTATCGGAAAATGCACTTTTCAACCTTACAGCTCTAGAAGTATTGAATTTATCCAGAAATTACTTTGATTCGTGGCTGGACATAAGTCCAAATGATGTTCTTCAACCGACAACAAACCTAAAAATCCTAGATTTATCACATAACAAATTTAAAACTATGGGTAATTTGGCGAATCAGGAACTGCTGACAAGTGCGTCGTTGGAAACATTAATCCTAGATTATTGCGAGATTGACTCAATACACGGAAGATCTCCACTAAGCGGGCTGAAAAACATTAGAGTGCTCAAACTAAACTTCAATCCTTTATTGCGGATGCAAAATCTTATATCGTCTACGTTGAAAAGTCTTTATGTGAGCAATTGCCAACTGAGCTCTATAAACCACAATGAGTTGATGTACTTACCATCCCTCATTTACCTAGAAATGTCGCACAACAATCGCCTGGAACTTTCAGATTCTGCATACAATTTATTTTCCGATTCACTTAAGTTTCTGGACATATCGTACTGTAACGTATTACAGCCCAATCTTCAAGGATTCCCCAATCTCAGAAAGGCTCTGATGCATCATAACATGGTAAGATATCTGAGAAGCAATGAATTTATAAATAACACGAAGCTTGAATATCTCGATCTGTCTTATAATAATATTGGATCGTTGAAAAGTGATACATTCAGAGGCCTTAATATGCTAAAATATTTGGATTTGTCTTGGAATGAAATTGCTAATATACCTGAAGATGCTCTGCTGGAAATGCCATCTTTAACCCAAATAAAACTGGCCAGGAACTATCTTACTAAAGTTGGACACCTTAAATCTACATCAGTGAGTGTACTCGACATGAGCTCCTGTGAAATAAGTTCAATCGGCAAAGACTCCTTAGAAGGGCTGCAATCCCTACTGGACTTTGATTTATCCCGTAATCTCGTTTCATATATACCTGATAGTATATCCTCCAATACGTTGAAATATTTGAATTTAAATTACAACCGTATCACATTTGTGAATAATTACACGTTTTTCATGTTGCCTCGATTGTCTGGATTAGCTGTAATAGGAAATAGATTCACAACTATTTGGAGAAAATCTTACTTTGATTCAAACCCCTATTTAGAAAGACTAGACCTTAGCGACAATATGTGGCGTTGTGATTGTGCTGACAGCAACATGATTGACTTTTACGAGTTCATTACTTTAGAGCCTAACAAAAAAGAGGAATCTTTCAACCTTGTCTGTAATAGCCCAAATAACGTAATAGGACAGACGTGGCTAGAAGCATGTTACTTTTCTTGGAACCCCACCGAATCAAGCACAAACGCTGATAGTTTAATTTGGTTTCTCATTGTGATGATAGTTGGTGTATCGCTATGTATAGTTTTAACAAATTGTATAAGAAGATCTATGAAACGTCGTTTGGCAGCTATTCAAGCTGAGAGAGAAAGGCAAGTGGAGGAGTCAAGAGATAGACTCAGACAACTTAGAATGCGCGCTGAACAGGAGCAACTTTGCAATACTCCAGATCCAAGGGATCTGATAGCACCCCCATCTTATGACGAAGCTCTCTCCATGCCAAAACTTAATACCTCTTGTCATTCGTTAAATGAAACTGGATCGGGAAAAGGAAGGAGGAAAAGAGGTAAAAGAAAAACTAAATCTAGCGGTGATTTGTTGGAAGAGACAGAAAGGAATGGCGATCTGCCAGTTTTAGAAGATTTTGAAATGAATGAAACGAATGATGACGACCGAAGGAGGAGGCGACGTCGAGTAAGGAGGTATGGTAGTCATGAAATCGCAGAGTTGGATAATTCTCCTGGTGTTCGACGGAGGCGCATGTCTGAGTATGTCGTTGACACTGGCGATAGCTTTACTGTAGAAATTGAAGCAGACTTGGAAATATCCGAGAACCCTCCTAACGGCAGAGCTGCTAGAGATGACAATGCTCTAAGAGAGAGCAGTTTATAAATTCTTCTGTACTAACTAGATAAACGTTTATTCAGTAATAACATTTAGCTAAATGATTTGTAACACAGTGAAACGATCCTATTTTTAAAAGTTTCTAATTGTATAGTGAATAAAATAATTGCAAAAACAATACCTTCTCATGCTTACGCTGTCTTGATTGTCTCACGGTTCTCTGTACGATCCTCGAGAGAATGAGATTTTCTCGAATGCTGGTAGTCATGACTGCCGTAGAAAGACGGTTCATATAATAATCTACTTATTATCATGACAATTTTATAAAATGTATTGATTTGAGAAAAAATATAAATTAGACAAGGGACGTTTAACTATGCCATTTGCGATGTCTGATATAATGTTTATGATGTTTTTATGCACTGCTAATTAACATCATGTACACCTAAAACTATATCTCATATTTAATTGAGAAAGTACAGATATAAAGGCAAGGGAATAACTTGAACCTCAGGTATGTATCGTAATAAATAATGTATTGATGAGAGTCATCTATTTAATTTGATCAGAACGAATACTAATGTATTCGCTACATCATGAAACGAGGCAAGGTTAATTTTGTAACTTAAGCCAGATTGCTATTTAGTGTTCAACGTATTCAATAGATGGCGCTATGTCTGTATTTTTGAGATAAAGTTGCATTTAACTTTATTCGGAAGCGCCCGTGCGAGGCCATTGGCGAAGCTTGTTTTGTCGTTTAGTAGACTACAATATCTACAAGTAGAGCAACGTTCTGCGCGGATAACATTGTAACGTACCACTTATCCGATGATCGTTGGAGCTGAAAGGTTTTAAAATGGAGACCACGCACCGGAAAACCCAGCGAAGGATGGCCACTACTACTAGTTGAATAGATCTTTGCACTAAGAGGGAAGACACCGTTGCCCAGGAAAAAATAAGAACATTTTTCGTTTAAGGTCTGTTCAGATTACATGAATAGCGCTATCTAACGTTTCGCAGTTTATACTGCCGAGTATATTTTGTATGAATAAAGATTTTTCGCGATTTTCCATTCAACATTCGGTTTGTATTTGGATCTATCTGAACAGGCCTCTTTTTGTACTACAATATTATCTCCTGTGCTCAAGTCGTATATTCATAACAACGGGAATAGCATGGCCAATACTGCGGAGCTCTAAAGGTTTTACTCACGATGTTTTTCTAACGAACGAACACGAACGTTTTGAGCACAAATATTTTTCGAATAGGAAAATCCATTGGTGCAAGGCTGGGATTCGAACCCATGATCTTCACATTGAAAATATCATCCATATGGCTAGCACGGCTCAGGGTAAGCCTCAAAATGCCAGTAAGTAATATTGAGGAATAATAAAATAGGGTCATAGAATAAAATGTACAGATATTGAATCAACCTTTTATATTTGTATTTCTTCAAATAAAATTACAGTATTTAAAAAATCTTCTTATGGAACTAGTTTCTTATTGTTCTGTTTTGATCACTCCATAAAAATATTGATTTTTACAATTCATACAAATTGACGTACCATTTTTCACATTTAAATAACTAAATGTCTAAAAATATTCCATACGAAAAGGAATAATAATATTTTAATAAAATAAAATAATTTCACAAAAAAAAGATCTGATGTAAAACTAGAACGAATGGAAATTAAATAATATGTACATAGACACGCAATTATGAATATGAATGAATTGCTTATATTAAATGGTATCACATCCTTATTTCCTACACATAACTTTACTTAGAGGAACTTATACTTAGCCAGACCATGAAGGAATCAAAAAGCTTTCTATTATAGGAAAAGTAACATGTTCTTTTGTTTGCCGGTTGTACATTTTGGTACTTTTATTTGCAAGTAAGTACACAACCATTGAACTCTTTATACCAATTACCTAGGTAATATATGGAAGCACAACATTCTGCCTAACCATTGTTTTACTTTATTACTTAAAGATTTACGGCTATCGTGAACATGGCAACACTTTTTACACGTATAAAAATATGTTAAACTTATCTTGCAATATAAGTTCATAAATATATTAATATACTACTAAATACAAGGCACTGTCGACTACAAACACACTTTGGCAGCAAAAGTTCACGAGATTTACAGTCTTCATTCCAAACAATTCACCATACCACATATTATCAAAATGTCTACACACAATAATCACAGAATTTCGCCAAATATGAAGTGTTTGTTCATTGACACTGATAAAACCTACGCAAAGTGTTTATTAGTCCATACGTTTGAGACTGGATTTCAAGTGGTTGTGCGAGTTGCATCCTCTGACGATGACGGCGTAATTATGATGTCCCCAGCGTTTGACCTACTCCTGGTGACTAGTACTGGTGTCTTAGGCTTTGGGATCTCCGCCATCTTTATACGGACTCTCCCCATATCAGGGGAGTACACTGGAATATATTCTCTAGACGGTGATAAGAATTCAGAATCAGTGTTCTGATCTCCATTCATAAGTGGTTGAGACATATCTGAGTCAGCAGTGCCATTTAGTTTCGGTTCGTCATCATTTATAGGCACAAATATGTCTTCACTAGATAAAGAATTTGGTGATGCTGGTGCAGAATCAAAGGAAGTTTCTTGCTTAGGAGTTTTATCGCCTTTTAAATTGTTGTCCTTTGAACTACTTTTGTTTTGATTTGAATCCCTAGGGCTGTCAGTTCTTACGCCATTTGAATCATGATGGTTGGTTCCATTACTTATATCATCCCCTTTTTTTTGATGAACTTCGTGTGTGGGAACCAGTTCATACTTTCCATTAGCTTTTCGTTCAATAGGTTCTTCTGAAGGAGCGGGTTTACCTAATAATGATTTATTCATATCCACCATTTCTTTGGATGCCTTCTCTACATCTCTTTTTTGCTGACGTAAGAGTCTTCTGTCTCTTCTTTTCCTCATTTGCCCCTTGGTGATGGCAAAACCTATTAACCCAACTAATAGTACAACAATGATTGCTATGCACACATAGGTGCCCGTTTTATGTGGTGCAACAGTTTCATTTGAAGCTGGTAACTGACTTAGGACTTCAGATGCTTGAGTAACACGTATTTGTTCTGAAATAGTTGTATCTCGAGGTGTTGATGAAGTGATTGCTTTTTCTGTTGTTTCTGGAGGATTATTTCTAACATTCCAATCCTTTCCACCTTGATATACAGAAGGAGGCTCGGGTGTCGGAAATTCTGTTGCAGATTTGTGAATATCTTCATCAAAGATTCTTCTAACGGGTCCTGGATTTAATTCTACAAATGCTTCGGTCGTCGTTTCTGTTTCACGGTCGACTTCATAAAATATAGGGAGATATCCAGATCCTTCTCCGGATCCTTCTAAAGGATCTACGGTGGTCTGGGCATTTTCTGGAATAACTTCATCAGTCTCCAACAAGTTTGCATGCAATTTATGTGAGTGTTTAGGTTCGATTAAGAAATCTGTGTAAGCTGTAGAGCTCTCGCCATCTCCAGATCCAGAACCTGACCCCTCAATCAAGTTCGAAGGTGGTGGTGCAGTATGTCCTACTATTAAAAATTGTTGCGAGTCATCGTCTTCAACAACATTTTTACTCTGAATGACGTTGCCGTCCTCAAGATCACTACTTGCTACCAATGGCATAGATTTCAAAGCGGTAGACTCCTGACCAACTTGCACTGCGTCTAAAGGCTGGTCACCCATCATCATATCTAAATAGTTAACTTTTGTTTTCGGAACTTTGCATACATCTTTTGTTTTCAGTTCCAACCATGACCTTCCCTTTAGTTCTTTTGGAGAGGCACAAATAACAGGATCTATTAACACGTATCTAACTATCAAGCGATCGCGCGCCAAAACGTTTTCGCACGAACAATCAAGAGGATTTCCTTCCATCTCTAAGTGTTCCAAGCCCACCAAATGCCCTAAGTCTGAAGGCACATTTTTTAAATTATTGTATGTCAAATCTAATGAACTGACACTTGCAGGCAAGTGTATCAAGGAGAGTTGTTGTATTTTGTTGTTGGCCAGATTTAGATGCACTAGTTTTTTGGCATTATGAAGAAACTTGTTGAGGTCTTGAATGCCATTGGTTGAGAGATCTAAGGTGACCACTTCAGTTAGCCGGTCGAGCTCGTGATTAACTTTCGTGATGTTGTTGTGTGAGAGGTCCAGGATGTTAATGTTGTGGTGTTTCTGTTTTAAAGTAAACTTGTAGAGGTCAGCGAGGCTGCTGCAGGTTGCACGATGGAGGCCGTCACGCGTTGTGGTACAGATACAGCCGTCGGGACAAATGGCTGCCAGGGTCGGTGCGAGCAGCAACGACGCCGCAAAAATACAGGAAGATATTTGGAGCCACATCTTTGCGGGAACTGTGCACCTGAAACGAAAAGAGAGGTTCAAATAAAATCATAAAAATTGTGACTTGATTGCGGGGTGCTATAATTTGCTGACGATTATGTATGATGACGCAAGGTAATTCACGTCCATATGTGTTCAGCGATCGCATCACATATCGAATTTCAACCGCAATGCGATGTAATCCATACGTGTTTTATAAACAGTTAACGAGTGTTTTACCGAGTTATGAAAACAGAAAAAGTCAGCATAAAATTGTCGTCATGTTAATTATGAAGTGTATATATATATGCTCGGAGTTTTGCTACGTGATAAGATTCGAAATGAGGAAATCATCAGGAGGCAGACCACATAGCTCGCAGAACCGACAACCGTTCGGGAGTGAAGGTTCTCGAATGGCGACCACGAACCAGGCGACGCAGAGTTGGAGGGCCGACCGACGACATTGTGAAAGTTGCGGGAAGTCGGTGGATGGAAAAGGCTCAAGACCGTTCGTCATAGAACTCTTTGGGGGATGCCTATGTCCAGTAGAAAACTTCAAATGGCTGATGATGATGATGACTTTAAGTAAGCGTACAAGCCTAAAACTAGTGTTTTTTTACAGTCTATCTTATGTCTGAATTGTTGCTGCTATTAGATAAATCACAACATCCCTGCCTGCAAACTGCCATCTAAATATAGGACGAAACAAGTTATAGTCGAACGGTCCCCTGCGGTTGGTCTATTACCAACTCAACCTCTCCAATTATTGCAACTGCAGTTAGCCAGCAATTTGAATGTACGCGTTTCCTCTTATTCGTAACGGCATCTTGACAATGATTTAAACGCCTGATCACTCGAAACTTCCTTCTAAAGGATTAACAGCTCTTTTAGCAACGATTCATCTCCCCGCGGCTTCGTGTTATTTGAACTTGAACCAATTGTAGGTATCCTATCCTACCTTCTTCCGTATTACGTTGTTATGGCATCCTACTATCAGTGATGTGATGTAATATAATCTATTTCTGGACATAATAACATCCTCGGTGCACTTGGCCGGCCAAGAAGTGGTTCAATGTTAAGTCGACAGGAAGACAGTGATTACCCATTTGTGCGAATATGACAGTTCGGACCCGTAGGTACTTTGTTGCCAGACTTCGTGGTGGGCTCTGGTGGGCTTTATATTTTCACATGCTTTTTGTTTTGAGCTCTTACCTGACAACCACCATAAATTATCCCTTGTCACATGCACACAGTCGCTACTATGTTTTGGTACCTATATCAAAGATCTATATAATAGTTACTAAGGGCACGATTGTCGTGTTGAGAGTCTTTAGCCGCATTTGCAGCAATTTTACTTATACCAAAACACCGCACCTACGTATAAGATGGTAACGATACGCATGTCACAAATAATACCTATTAAAGTTACGTGTTTCTTGCTGCGTATGAAAGCAAACGTAAAATACTTTGAAATCTAGGGTTCTGTGTTCCTTCATGGAAACAAACGCAATGCGTCACGTATGTACTTCAATATATTTGACTTTGCTTGTATGCGTGTCGTACTCAGCAAGGATACGCGTTCCTTGCTGCATAGGACACGCAGTCAAATTCCTTAAAATCCATCATCCATGAAAGTAGATCAGCTTCTGTCATCATTCGAAACTGAGATATCTACCAATCAGATCGCGCGTTGATGCCGTGATGCTATTTTGAAACGATTCAATTATACATAAATACACCTCATTAACACTCATCTTTGGTGAATGATGGCTAAGGGCCATCATTCACCAAAGATGATGATGGCTGGTGTAGACTCGGGTCGCCTGTATCCAGTTCTGTACCTACGTGTTTCAATGTAGGTATCTCAATAATTATGGTGCTTTAACCTGCCGCTGCTCAGTGCAAGTGTCAAGGTCAGCAATAATGACGTTGTAAACACTTATGGCTTGAAGACCTTATAGGTCGATTCCTTTTGATTTGTTATTATAGGAAGTATGCTAGTGGAGCGCCCGTGACTTCGTTCACTTGTAATTATTTTTTTGATAATTTCAATAGCTAATTTAGTATTTTAAGTTCGGAAAAAAGCACCGCGATAGGATACCGAATGAATATCGCACACACGAATTTTCATTATAACAACTATATTTTACTAGTATATACAGGGCGTCCCAAACTTATGGGACATGAAGGGGAAGTACCTTAAATATCGTAGATAGGGTATTTCGCTGAAAGAAGACTTTATGTTACTTTTAAAAGTTAGTAATTCTGCATTTATAGATTTTCTAAAAAATACTTGCTTCGTCTGGGAATCGAACCGACTTAAATGTCAAAAAAAAAATCATCCTACTTCTATGATGCCAATCGAAAGAATAGCTAAAAAATAATAACTTTGCTCAAGTAATATAGTATTTTAAAAGAAAGGAACAACATGAACACACACTCGCACACACTGGTCCATTTTCAAATTTAAGAACAACATTTAAAAATATTAGTTCTTTTTAAGGATATTAAAGTATGCATTCAAACAAACGCTCTCATAAACTGTTCCATTTTCAAATTTAACAGCAACATTGGTGTCGATTCTGTTGTTTTAGGATTCCTAACATAAATTTTAAGATTTCTTAATTTTCTAAGTTAAGTGGACCTAAACATTATGCTATTCTCTTTACATATCCTAAAAAAATCCTAAATAAAACGTGTTTGAAAAATTTGATTCAATCATTTTACGTTGTTCCTTTCTTTTAAAATACTATATTACTTAAGCAAAGTTTTTATTTATTAGCTATTCTTTCGATTGGCATCATAGAAGTAGGATGATTTTTTTTTTACATTTAAGTCGGTTCGATTCCCAGACGAAGCAAGTATTTTTTAGAAAATCTATGAATGCAGAATTACTAACTTTTAAAAGTAACATAAAGTCTTCTTTCAGCAAAATACCCTATCTACGATATTTAAGGTACTTCCCCTTCATGTCCCATAAGTTTGGGACGCCCTGTACATTGAATGCTAACTATCATCATTGTTGCCCGTTTTCATTCAATGATGTGTCTATTAATAACTTGCTCTGTGGTAGGTAGGTTTATTCATTACGTAAAAGCCTCTTTATACATGCAGTAGGTAGCTAATGTACATACCTATATACTGTTTTCAATCAACATTTACATTATGAATCGGCCCGTACGCGAACATAACAATCGATCAGATGTCCAAAGATCTGCATAAAATAAACATAATATACTTGACCCGTTATAAATCTGTGACATTTTGGAGTCCATGGTCAACCAGTACAGTCCTTGTGACTCAGTCTTTCTATATCATGCAACCCTTTCAATGTAATTTTAGAGTTCATTCGTCGTATTACTGGTTGGGCTCATTTTGACGACCTCGTTGGCGTAGCGGCTGAGTGCCCGTCTCGCAAGGAGTGTGTCACAGCGGTAAGAGGCTGGAGGCTGTATTATTTATTCTTAATCAAAAATTAGGTACCTATGGAACCCTAGAAAAGAATCAAATTTGACAGCAAATGTGATGAAAATAATATCAATGATATCAAAGATGTCAGTGTGGACTCGAGTGTGGATTCAGGGGAAATTTTAAAAAAGCCTAGCGAGTATGGGCAAATTCCCCCACATGTAGGAAGCTTTGGAAATCTGTTAGATAGGATATGTTCAGCAATAGACATCCTACGGCTGAAATGATGATGATGATTATAACATTGAAGCAAAGAAATCTACGGAGGACTGTAAGCGTATTGTTGAATTTCAGATTTGGCAAACCCACGTCAGGGTTGATTTAATGAGGCCATTTTATAGGTCATCGTTCAGACATTTAAATATTTATCAGCTTGTTTAACATACGTTTCATATCAAAATGAATGCATTCACTCTGTCATGCATCATAATGTATTAAACATACATATTTCTCTCGTTTTCTTTAGTAATAATATATTTTTATGGGCAAATGTTGTATTCTGGACCTCTTAAAATACTCATAGCACAGCGCCTAGGAAAAATAAATTATCACACATCGCGTTGGTTTCATTTGCATGCCTGTCAAGATTTCCTGAGTGTTTTTATCTGGCAGGACAGTCACAAAGAGTTTGGATTTAAGTATTTGGTTAATGAAAGCTACATATTGCCTAATCCGACAAATGCACGAATTTTCCAGAATATTGTGTTCTAAGATTGGTTAACAAAACTATACTTAGATAGTTATTGCATTCTCTTTCTTTTCAGTAGTTTAATATAAAATGTATGCAGTTTTCATTAACCAAATACTTAAATCCAAACTCTTTGTAACTGTCCTACCAGACAAAAACACTCAGGAAATCTTGACAGGCATGCAAATGAAACCGACGCGATGTGTGATAATTTATTTTTGCTTGTCGCTGTGCTATGAGTATTTTAAGAGGTCCAGAATACAACATTTGCCCATCAAAATATATTGTTACTAAAGAAAACGAGATAAATATGTATGTTTAATACATTATGATGCATGACACAGTGAATGCATTCATTTTGATATGAACAAAGTGACAAAGTTTCAAATATAAAATTCCTATCAATAGGAGGTGTTTACAGTGCTTGTACATTGTTTCCGAGGTATATTGGTGTCGACTAGGTATGTTGATGTAACGCCCTGTTTACATACGATTGCAGTCGCACGCATGTATCATTACATTCATGCAGTCAGCCTTGTTACACTTAAACTAAAGTGATACTATAAGCGTAGTCGCGCGTTAGCCGTTGTGGCCCCGGCTGAAGAATAGGCCCCTCCATATCTACTTATCCGCGGATGTCGTAAGGCGACTAAGGGATAAAAGCTAGGGAATGGGCAGCAGCGTCCCTCATTTTAACAACGATAGCTCTAATTGCACTCGCCAACTCGCAAGCCCAGCGTGGTGAGTAGGGGCAAATCCTCCCACGTGATAAGGAATTTGCTCTGTCTGTGGGGGAGGCCATGTTCAGCAGTGGACGTCATACGGCTGAAATGTATATGATATATATGATGTATATGATTGGCCATATAGTCGAGGTGGCGCTTGCCATCCGGGCCCCAGGATGCGCGGGCCCCTCACGGGCTTGGCTTGCGGGGCTTAGCCAGGCGGTAGGTAGGATAAGGGGCCCGCGTAGGCTAGATCCCAGCTTTTGTGACCTAAATGTAAACCAGATCAGATAGTTCGTTCATACAATTAGAGAGAAAAGAAATGAACATTTCGAAAATGGTTGAACCTGAGCAGACTATCTCTGTTCCTTTTGTCCTTTATTTTTCATTGTTTTCCGATAGTATCCCATCTACCATTATCCAGTCTCCATCATTATCCAGTCAGCCATCCGGGCCCTTCCGGCCCAGTCCAACCCTGGATACCTACTACAACAGGATTTTTAAAGTAGTAGGTAATTAGGAAATGATATTATTCACCAAAGTATGTCGACTAGTTCAGTCAAATTAGTCAGTGCCTGATGTGAAATTCATAAAAGAACCCGCCGCGCCCGCGCGATAAACATTTGCGACATTCGTGACGCCAGGAAAAAGTATTTTCAAGTTTTCAACTTAATAACGTAGACCATGGTAGAAATCAAACTCAGTAATAGCTTTTGGCATCGTGTAAATAAAAATTTACTTCGCTTACTTAAATCTTGTGAATTTTCAGCTTCCTAGGCAGACTTAGAAAATTCTGGAATGTGTAGCGTATACTCTAATAATTCGTAAAATTCGTTGAACCTGGTTTGGTAGCATCTTCACTTCAAAGAGGTCAACAGACGACCCCGATCGTGTGTGATTTCATAACGCCTCAAGATGCAGTGATAACAACATGATCAAATATTGTGCTAAGGTCAACAATACTCTTGGATAGACAACAGAACTTTGTCGAAGTAAATAATATCGCTCCGGTTGATTTTGGGAGCAAGTATTAGTTTTTAGTGAGAAGGCGCGTTTAAAAAACATAGCTGAGGACGTTGTAAGACATCCTCTGCTGGAGAATGGGCTCTCCCACAGATTTCCAGAAAATTAAATTTTGTGCGGCCTACACCCTTTTAGCTCCCAGCAACCTTTCATTGTACCTTCCTACATCAAAGTTCATTACTCTTGGTTATAATATTTTATTTTTCACAAGTAGGTAATTATAACTTTATTGCTGTATCTTCGTAGTATCTTATCCTTTGAAGTTGTGAGAGTCGCGTCTTTGTTCCAGAGATATAATAATATGGCCATTATAAACGGACATTTATCATTTTTGTCATAGACGGCCGTAATATCGAGATATCAACAAGCAGAAAGTCGTAAACTGCGGCCAATGTATTGGACGCCACATGACGATCCTTGCTAGCCTGTCTCAATACCGCTTCAGTATGAAAATGCACAGCTTTGAGAACAACAGTTCTGAAACTAAGCAGATGGTGCTGTGCATTTGATGCTGTAGCCAGATACTTCAAGTCTAGACGTCTGTAGTATGAACTAACCTCAATTAGATTAATATTTCACTTAAGGTTTATTTATAAGCCTATAATAGTTTGGGTATATCGCAGTTTTATCCTATGGCAGCGCTAACTATGTTTAGAGTTACATGCCTACCACATTTTGCATGAACCCTAAAATATCTGAATTCTGATATCTATGATCAGTAGTGAGAAAAACATTTACCTAATTCATTTCAATATATTTTCAATATCTATCTGAAAAACAAATGTATTATTAAATAGTTCGAGTACAAACACCTAATAAAAATAAATGGCTAGTAAATCAGTCAGAAGCTTCATTATTATAAGGATTACCGTAAATCTTAGCGATGTAATGAGTAATAAATTTCAATAAGGAGAGATTTTGCAATCCAGCATGCAATTTTGCAGGCTATCTTCATTAAAATGCATATTTTATTACCATACATTCTAGCAGATTTTTACTTTGTGACATTTCATCAGCTAAAGTAAATATTTTTAAGCACATTATAATGGCAGGTACTTTTATGAAGCTTTCTGATCAATATCTTGAACTGCATCCAATAGTAAATAAATTAGTAGGTCTAGTTGATCATAATTTCTAACAAGATTTACGTGTAGACACGCTGTGGATGATACTAATATTATTATCCGTAACGAAGATAAAGGCGTCCAAAAAATGGCACCTTACGGACACATTAGCTTAGCGGGTGCGCTGCTCGTTCGTCCCAAGATTATGAACTCACGGCCAATACAATACATTGTATTGGATACATTAGGGATATACTATAAACAAATATTCAAATTATGTAGGTACTATAAGTGACTATTATTTTTTTTAATTTCCTGGGCTAAACTTTGCACCAATCAAGTTGCTATCCTTTCCGAATTTATGATAGTGATGGATAAAGCGTTGTTACAAGTCGTTCTACATTAATTAGGCATGTAGAATGCTGGCATTATTTCATCTTTTCTCGCAACTGACAGCAATATTAACGACTATTGCTGTCAAATTTGCTTGTTTCTTCTAGATCAAGTAACAACAAAAAACTCGAGCATTAGAGATCTCTGCACAGTACCTATACGAGTGCTACGTTAGGGTTTAGTGGCTAACAGTTGAGTACATGTAACAGTACTCTTGAACCTGAATTCACTATCCAAGCGTGGGTAGAAGGCAATAAATTGTTAGATAAATACAGATTTACCGCAGATCGCGAGTGCGAACCTATTTTCTGCGCCATTAATAAAAGCGATAGATGTGAGATAAGTAAGACCGCACACAGAAGCATGCAAATCACTGGTGCTTTCTTTGATAATACTAAAGGTGAACATTGAAACCTCTGTTGTCCCATACTGAAGCACACCGCAGACCCAGAAAACGCAGTGTTGAAAATACCCCACCCGGTGGACCGACGACATTGTAACGGTTCCGGGAAGTAGGTGAATGGAAAAGGCTTTAGATAGTTTTGATAAACTTAACTTTTACAACACTACTTAATGTTTTAATAATATTTTCCCTAAAGAATACGTTATGAATTTATGATAGAGCTGTATATCTCGAAAGATACAGGAAATGAACTCTTGTTACAACGCTATGCCGAATCCATTCGTGACTTATAAATAAGCCAGTCTTGCTGTAGGTATCCGAGGCTTCGGTGTGCGGCCTGCCTATAGAGTAATAGATGTTGGATAACAGTGATTTGCGTACGCGCATACGAGAATTGGCGTGGGTATCGATAGTGTACTGCGTAACTGGATATTGAACACTAATCTTAAATGTGCCATTGAAATCATACATTAGCAATTCCAATAAAAAGTAAGGCCATATAAAAACTATTCTAGATGATTTATACAGCGTCAGGTGGACTTTTTACTCATTTACACGCTGTAGTGCCTGGGACATGTTTAGATGGAGTAGGCTAGCCCATCACCTACCATCTTCTCAGCCTAGTTGTAGTTGACTTTATCCTAGAAAAGAAATGGTCAATACGTGCGTATACAGGTGACTAAGCAGCGGGTTTCCTTACGATGTTGTCCTTCACCGTTTTGAGTACGTGTTAATATATACCTACCTAAGCACATACATTTTTCGAACAGAAAAAATCATTGTTGCACGACCGGGTTTAAACCCATGACCTTGGGATCGAAAGGCGGAGAACCTCTCACTAGGCCACACGGCTCTTATACAAACAAGGTAGTTTATAATATGTATGCTATTCCGAAAGGGGCTTATTCTACACCCAATACCACGACTTGGAAATTCGACATAAGATATGAAAATATTCATTTTTTTCGTTAATTTATTTATTTTTTACTTATAGAATAACCCCCTTTCGATACGGTTTACATGATACCGAGTTTCTAGCGTGAACATTAGAATTGTCAAATAATGCCAGTATAATTAAATCTACGCTATTTTATTTGGTTTCTTTGGTTTTTGCACAAAGTACATTGTGACAATATGTAAAAAAGCTATAGGTAAAAACGTACGTAACGTACACGACTATTAGGTAGATATACATAATAAATAAGTGTTCTAGTCGCTTAAAAACTACTACTGACAAAAGGTCGCACATTATAATCAGAGTTTATTCAACTTGCACTGCATTTCAATATTATACACTGAAATAGTGTCATTTGTGAAACACCAAGTCGAACAATAGAACGAACGGAAAGAAAACCCGCATATTGACTTCATGACCAATCCGTTTATAAACAACTCTCTTTAAACAATACTGTTTTATGACTTCTGCGGAAAGCAGTGAATACTTGTAAACATTTGGATCCGGGAAATGCTATTATTATCTACTTTACTGGTAACCAATTAGGTGATAAACTGTAAGCACCCGTTGAGTGTACTTGAAATATTTCGTAAGCTATTAGTAAAACTAATTACAACCTAGCAAGTTGAAACCAACTAAGATAAACAGAAAGGCATAGACGCAAACTTGAGGAAAGACTAAATACTGGAAGTATAGCACTTTTTAATCTTTCGCCAAGGTACCCAATCATAATTTCAGCCGTACTACGTCCACTGCTGAACATGGCCTCCCCAACAGACAGAGCAAATTCCTTATCATGTGGGGAGATTTGCCCATCACATGCCCAGGTAATCTTTCATAGGAGCGTAGATATGTACCCCTTCTTACTACCCTGGAATCTTTACTGACGCTTCATCAAGTGACTCGAGACAATAGCCTCAGCGTTTCAAAGTCAAAGTCAAAACGCGCTTATTTCAATAAAATCACTAGGATCACTTTGAAACGTCTTAGAAACTAGGTGAAGCTATGCCTGTTCCTCGCGACCAAGCCTAGAAGAATCAGGCAACAAACACGGCTTGAGTTTCTTTGAAGTAATAAACCACTCAATATATATATATATATATATATATATATGTACTAGACCTTCCACTTTCACACGTTTTATGCGCGGCGGTCGCATTGAGTAGTTACACCCCAACATTCGATTTTTTATTGGATGAGAACGGCCAGTATGGTGCTTTTATTGCCAATGATTTGACTAATTAGCTGGCAGTAAAAATGCACAACACAAATTTCCTACACAACAAATAGGTACAGTCAACGATCAAACTGGCCTACAAATTGGTTGAGTACAGTCAACCATTTTGTTTTACTTACATTGACTTGATTTGTAAAATACTTAGCCTCCTGTTTCTCTTTTAATTTAGACTTTTTTTAATTTACTTTATGCGCGTGGAAAATAATTATAAAAAATTGTAAATTATGATATGTACCTATAAAAAGGCACCGATATTTTTAGGTAGAAACAAAAATCATTTTATGAATTTCCTTTAGCAAGTGCTGATGTGTTTGTTAATAAATCCCCTGTCAAAGTCACTTTGTCTATGCAGAAAAGCGCAGACAAACACCTACACGGTCGGTACATTCATGTCTGCAGATATCGTCACGTCGTACGACTCAAAAAAACTTGTGTGTAGGAAGGCACAATAATTTGTCACATTTACACAGCTAGATAGTATATCAATACTGGTATATCAAATGCTTAAATTCGTGTTGTGATATCTTAAATTCAACAAAACACTTCAGATTCATAAGACTCTTCTTTAGTGCGATTGTGATTTATTAACACATACGTCCAAATAAAAACTGACGATTTCGAGGAAGCACATACCACAAAAACGGATGTGAATGATTAGCAATTCTTGCAAGTAGTAGTACTTGTTTGACCCTTGTATTATCGATTATCAAGACAGATCAAAATTTAAATGTTTTTTGTTCGTTTTTTTAGGCTATGCCTTAAGAGACTTTTCAAACTCTAAACAGCTCGAGTTCTAGGGCTAAAAATATATAGGTGGTACCTACGTATTACGGTATATTATGCCCAAGGTTCGAACCAATTACGGAAAAAAGATGGATACATTTGAAGTCGCACAACTTTATAATAAACTACCCGCAATCTTGAAAAATGTTAGCTCGTTTCACGTATTCAAAACCAAACTCGCCAAATTTATTATTGACAGTAACTGGCAAGCATAGTGAGATTGGTGAATGCGTGAGACGAGTACATACCTACTTACTAACTAACCTAACCTAACCTACCCACTGTTTACCTACTTATTTTATTTACCCTACATTTATAATAATATCTGCGTACGCGAACGACTAACTACTTATACTACTATTATCATTTATTACTATTAGCTAAATAATTATTCTCATGTAAGTGATTGTAATCTTTTTGAGAGTAAATTTCTTTAAACCTAATATGCAGTTTCAATCCAAAATGTACAAAAAAAAA
The DNA here is from genome assembly GCA_947579855.1 of Anticlea derivata. Classification (NCBI taxonomy): domain Eukaryota; kingdom Metazoa; phylum Arthropoda; class Insecta; order Lepidoptera; family Geometridae; genus Anticlea; species Anticlea derivata. The sequence goes on along the minus strand of OX388259.1, from coordinate 10,422,839 downwards.
ACAATTATGAGTTATTTAGGAAACTAAATAGGATTTCAGACCTACGTCAAGAAGCGCTCAAGGTAGGTATTACAGGCGAAATTAGCCCGGGAGTGGGATTTCAAGCCTCGTCTTAGAAAATTGTGGCTTATTAAGCACGCTTTGCCTAAATAACTGCATAACTTACAGCAACTAGCTGATTGATATACGTTACTAATATGGATTGTGACAGTATGACGCAAGCCGGTAGAATTCGTGGGCTGGTCATTAACGCATGGGTGCGTCTCATTAAAACCAAGTTACGTGTAAACGGGCAGACCTACAAAATTACTGGCAGGGAAATTATTATACAAGGTGATTCATAATATGTATTCCATCCCGAAAGGGGCTTATTCTACACCAAATTGGCAATAAAGTTTGTTCTACGACTTTTGGAAATTCGACATTTTTCATTGAAAAAACTCTGCGAAAATCAGCTGTTTTGGGGTCAAATCAGGTCAAACTCAATGAATCAGCTGTTTTAGGTAGCAATCTTGATTCCGAACTTCTTGTACGTTTAGTTATTAGCTCTAAAGATTATAAAAATACAAAAAACATCTAATATGAGAAAGTGTGAGAAAAAAATTAAAAAAAAATTAAAATGAAAATATTGATGTTTTTTTTCACTAATTGTACTTCTTTTCGTTGATAGAATAACCCCCTTTTGGGATGGTATACATGTTATGAATCACCTTGTAGACAATAAGCTGATTAGCCCGAAATAGTTGTAGATATGAAATAGATTACTGAGTTCTGGCGTGGATAAAACCGGTAGGCTAAATAAATGATGCAATGCAGGACATTGCACTCAATTTCATCATCATTTTAGCAACTGGACGTAGGCCTCCCCCATAAAATTCCAAATCTTGTGCGGCCAGAGCCCAATGGCTCCCAGCAGCCTGTCCTATGCTGCGCTTTTCAAGTGCGTGGTCTCACCCACACCGAGTCCCATTAACAGGGTTAACACAAGGATTAGTGAGCAAATCAAAATCAATCAACTTAGTAGGATTTATTGTGCTTAACCTTTAGGCAAGCTACAGGTAAGCGCAATAGGGGGAGGGGGGGGGGGTCTAAACAATTGAAGTAACTCACCAAGTAATTTCGCATATCGTCAAACAGACAATGCTCTCACTTTACTTGCGCTTACGCATGACACAACAAATTTGCACATAGCTTACCTACAAGTGTATAACTAAAACATGCACAGATACACATCTAAACATAAGGTGATGCACTCAGTGTGCTTCAACAAATACTCGGATTTCAATCGCGCGCGAAACCTGAGATTTCACTATACTCACTGAATTACAGTGTTGATTTGAAGCGAAGTTTTTACGTTCGGCTAGTAAGTTTTCATCTTCGGCAAAATTTTCAGCTTCAAATAGAGCTGGCCGAAAGTTATTCCGAATTTATGTCGAAGTTATTCAGTTCTCTTTTGTTGCCGTAACAAAAGTGAACTGAATAACTTCGATACGATTCTTCGAAACGCTTACGATACGATATAAAAAGTCAAATAATAGCGATGCTTGAAATCTTTGGTTTCTAATATGACATTTGCTACCTACTAATAATCTATCGTGAATTATTCGTTCTTGGGCCACAGTATACTTTTTATGAAGATTAAAAATTCGGTTACGTTTGTTAGAGTTACTTATCCGGCCAAATTACGGTAACAATCCGATTCCTTGACAGTAAGTACATATTATGCAGATTTTTTTTTGTTAGTTACTTTTCTGAGTATTTTATGAAATGCATTTTCCTAGAGTCGTTTCGGCTTCGGCTTTTAACCTGACCTTCACTAACGAGTAAAAAGTAACATTTTATTTGTGTTCGCTGCCAAGGCCTGTATCTGGAAACAAGCCAACATAGTAGGTAAATTCGAAAAATGTATGGAACTAATTATTGTTACCTGCACGTGTAGGCGCGACAAATGATCAGCCGTATAATCGCCCCTTAACCTACTTACCCATTTTTTACAATTCGTGAGGCCAATTAGGTTTTTATCAATTGATGACTAAGTATACTTTTGTGGCCTTGGTAAAAAAAGCATTAGTAATGCTCTTTTCGCCTGTCGTTTGTCAACATCACGATCATTTTGACTATGTTATTACTATAATTTCGATTACAAGGCGAATAATGATAACAAATGCAAGAAATAGGTAAGTGAAGGCAGTTTATTTTACTATTTTACTTACTCAAATACCTATAATAGAAAATCATCACTATCATTATCATGAGCCTGTAGAAATCTACTGCTGGACATAGCCCTTCCTCAAAGAGTTCAAAGACGATTTTTTTTATATTCCGGACATAGCACTCACGGTCAACTGATCCCAAACTAGGCATAGCCTGTACTATGGGTACCAGTGACTGATATACATAATAGATAAATATTTAACACCCAGACACAGAACAAACATCTGTGTTCATCACACAAATGTTTGCCCAGTGCGGGAATCGAACCCGCAAATCTAGCGCAGAAGGCAGAGTTAGTACTAACTGAGCTATGAGGCCAGTGAAAATTGTCTTGAGCCTTTTCCACCCACCGACTTCTCGCAACTAGTCGTCAGTCCAACGGGTGCCTTCCAACACTGCGTCGCCACGCATTACGTTACGAAGGTTCCCGAACCGGACAACGCGTCGTCCGGTTCGAACCTTTATTCCCCAACGCTTGTCTGTTCTGGGAGGAAAATTACCATAATTGCTTACTAGTTTTTGTTTTATATCTACTCACAATTCCGAGCCGTAGATCGTGGGATATGAAATTTTGAAATTGTTACCACCAATTATTCCAATCCACCATCGGTAGGTATTACTCCGCAATACGTGCGTCATTGTTTTTTGCGAATATATGTAGGTAGATACTTCGTCTCAGAATCACAAACAACTTGAATAACATGATTTGTCAAATATTTTACGGGCTAGTTTGGCGCCTTTCGGTCTATATTCATAACAAAACAGTGAGCTTCACGGGATATACGTGAAAAGTTTTTTTCATCAAATGTGTCTTCGTGAAGTTTAATGTTTTTGGGATCAGATTTATTATTTTATTTTTTATATACAACTAAGGTGGCAAACAAGCATACGGCCCATCTGTTGGTAAGCGATTACCGTAGCCTATGACAGATTGCAATACCAGACGCGAAAACCACGCACGCGTTGCCGACGCGTTGCTAACTTTTATAAAATGTATAATAATAAACTTGGAAATTTATTTATTTATTTATACGGGTACCAAACGAGCGAAAACGCGGGAGGAAACTGGTGCAAAATAAAAGTTGGTGAGCCATGAAACTACAACTTAAAGATTGATCCATAAGTACCTATACGATGTCTCAACAAAAAAGGATGACGTCAATGATCGATTTAGTATGAAAAGGTTTTATAGTATCCTACAAATCTAAGTTGTTGACTGTACATGCTAACTAGATGTATATTTTTTCAGTGGAGTGTATTTTTCCACTGATAAACAGACATCGGAGTGACATTATTTTCATCGCAGATGCTGTCATTTTTTCTGATATTATTCTTAAAATTTCCTTCACGTCTTACAACAAGCCTTAGGTTTTTTTTGTCTTATTCTACAAGAGGAAATAATTATATCCTCTTGTTTTAACTGCACACCTAAATATTTTATATAATAACGAATTGAATGTTTTTGCTCAAAGCTTCCTCCTAGCACCAGTTAATGACATTGGCAAATCTGAATAACTCGCATTTAGCAAGCGACCAGACACATCAAATAAGATCAGCAGAAAGACGCGACAGAATGGCAAGCAATACCGCTGACGTCAAAAAGTGGTGCTAGAGGATTAAGATTGGCAAAAAATAATAAACTGTAGAGTCTATGCGTAATCTCGTCAACTCACGCACGCTTGTTAGGAAACTTGATTATGAGGAGGTTACAAATAATTGGAACTCTTAAAATGGTAATTATATCAGCAAAAACATGTGGCTAATAGCATGAAGTGCTGTGGAGTACAATGTAGTTACTCCGGAACTTTTAGAGGAGTTTTTCACTCCCTAACGCAGATTTACTATCATAGATTATGTTTTAAATACCACTCATATTCAACAATTATGGAAAATATAGGATATATACAAAAACATGGATTATTATTATTTTTAGTGGATAAGTGATTGATTTATTATCACTATAGGTATACACTCACCTTTTATTGCGATGAACAAGTCAAAACTAGCGAAAGGTTAGACAATAGGTTAAATTATGAACTCGATGAGTTGTATATTTTCAGCAAATAATTTATATCGTAGTGCCCGGATCTCATTGAGACAACTGAAGTGTTCTTAAAATGTGTTCTTATTCTATAAATATTGTTTAATAAAATCATTACACCACTACCTAGTACAAGTGGTTTGGCTGCGAGCCAAAATCTAAAGCTTCGAGAGACGAGGTGTCGCCTAACTATTGGAGCTTTTAATAAATAAAAAACCAATTAAAGGTAATTAAGCACATACCGAAAATCTTTTTAACAGATCGTAAAAATATGAAATAGACATTTGTTAAAAAAATTTTTGTTAATACGCACATAAAGTACGTTTATGTGTAAGTAGGTAATACCTATAATTTGGGTGTCTTCAAGAGTAGAGTGAATAGGTTTCTTTTAGGCAAACGTGCTACACCTTAGACCACATCGTCACTTAACATCAGGTGAGATTGTGGTCAAACGTTAGCCTATTTTGTATAAAAAAAATAAAAAAAACTGTGAAGGAAAATATCGGGAAACCAGCGGTTGAGTCAGCTCCATACGTATTGACTATGTCTTTCCTGTGGATAAGGCTGACTGGGCTGCCAAGATGGCTCTGACGTCATTGCTGGGTATCCATCTCCATCTAAATATGTCCCAGGCACTACAGCGTCCGAGTACAAACGAGTACAAAGTTCCACCTGACACTGTATCAATCATCTAGAATAGATGTTATATGGCCATACTATATCAATTTGTATGATAATAAAATTCAAAACCAGTTTTTAGTCTTGTCTATGTAATCGGATGTAACCTTTAACGTGTCTACGTGTTAGTGACGTCAAAATGACGGTGTTGATGCTGATGTAATTTCAAGAACTATTAACGTATTAGACGTAATAGTTCTTGAAATTACTTACAACTTAACATCAACAATCAACTTTTTGTGCGCTATTATTTGAAACTATTAAAAGTTTATAGGATTTATGTAACAGCACATTAAAACCATGTATTAATAAATGAATAAGTAGGTAAGTGAAAATTAAATAAAACTTATAATTTTTCTCCACCAACCCTAAAGTAGGTAAATTAATAATGTTTATAATTATTAAATCTACCTACTGATGAAATAGGTGTATTTGAAATCTTGAACTCAAGTGGTCGGATATGGAAATAAAATTAAATCCCAATAACATTATACATGCGAAAGTTGGTAAAGATGTGAGTACCTATGTAAGATACTTGTTACTCTTTTACACGGCAACCACTGAAATGTCAATTCAGTTTATTATAAATTCAATGAGTCCTGTTTCCGTGATTTACACAAATCTGTGTATTTTGGTTTACAGTCTTTCGTCTAAAATAATAGTTTGCGACGCTCGAAAAGAGTGAATAAGTTTTTAAGTGCCATATTCATTATTCATAGATTTTTGTAAAAAAATTATAAGATATAAATTTAAAAAACAATAAAAGACCTTCCTGTACACCTATTTCTGCAAATAAACATATTGAATCTTGAATCTTGAAGGAAAGTTACTACATCGTAGCAATTTACGTCATGGATAGTGGCGATTTCGGAAAAAAATATTCTGTGGGGATTGCTGTAATAATCCCACCTAATGGATTGGAATGAAATTTGGCATGTATGTAGTAAGTAGTCTATAGTTACAACACTAATAGGCTTTTTATATCCGGGTACCAAGTGAGCGAAGCCACGTGTGGAATCTAGCAGGTAATAATACTTTATTATTTTATTAAGATAGTTACTCTCCACTCGACAAAGTCGTTAAGCTAATTGACCTCGTGCAACCTCATTTAACTGATATGTTATAAATAAGTTTGCTTTACAGTGATTATAAAAAATCACAGTCAATTATTGGAGAAGAGTCACAATTTATTCATAAATAAAACAGATAACTTAACATGTCAAACAAAATATGCACACCTCAGTGCTTGAAAACACTCAATTGTATTTTCATCTTTGGTAGTTCAGTATAGATACATTTTTCGACAGGCACGATAATATAAAAACCACGAGAAGTCAAAAAAACTAAGAACCCAAATTAACCCAATTGACTCTTTCAGCACACATTTCACATTACACACATTTCAAAATATCGACAGCGCGTCGCAAAAACGCTCACACACTTGGAAAGCATATTTTTTGATGTAGGTATACGAGTCTTTTTGAACAAGGAAATATGAGAATTCCAATTCTTCGTATTCTGTTATTGCATTGGTCCGTTCATTTTTGCGAAATTTCTAGAAAATATTGAATGTCAATAGAAAAACAATTATCTGGTAGATTAAGGTTTGCTTAATCTCTGACGTCATTGCAAATTATGCCCAGTGTTTGCCGACAAATTGATCGGACGTTCAACGGTAGTTATGCCAATCCAAAACGTTTTTTGTTGACGAATATAATATAACGTTTATGGCCCCGTACCATCAACTTTGTGATTTTTAGGCGGTAATGTATGTTCACAGTGTCAAAGGTTTATGGTTCAAATTCGTGTAAAATAGTGCTGATACGCTTGCATTTGAATAGCAATAAGACGTACCTACTGGTTGGGCCCATGGCTCTGTAACTTCAACTTTACTATTTTGTTTAGGCGGTGATTTAAGATGGCAGTCTCAAAGGTTTATGGGTCAAAAATCGTATAAAATAGTTCTTGCATTGGTATGGCAGTAAGACGTCATGGTAAGGCCCCATGATTTGTAAAAATAACAGATTGTACCTATTTACCACCCATTTAGGTATATATAAGTGCTTAGTATCCTGTTCGTATGATTAACTATATCCATGTATCCAGCTAGAAGTTCAGGTTATGCGATAAAGTAAGCACTATAAAAATGCCTATAAACGAGACAGACAACAGAGCATCAGCGCTAATATGGTTAAAAATAACGCTAGAGAGAATAGAAATAGTTGTCATAAAAGCAGTTAGGTCTAAGCTGCAATTTTGAACTTGAACTCTCAAATTTAAGAGAGTGCAAGTGATCAAGTACTTGCAGGAAAATAATGCAACTGTTCTGTATGTTGACTGTATAGTAACCTTCACATACAAAAACTGATGTGAAAGTGATTATTTCAGAGGCAATAACCATGATATTTCATTTTAAAGAATGCTATAATTGTTGGTATTGTACATTTCCTGTTTAACTAATGTAATAATTATAATGTGTCCCATATATGCTATGCAGTTTCATGACCTATTTATTCAATTAAGTTGCAGATATGAATGCAATCATTGTTGTGCAAACGTTAATTGGGTAAATATTATATATTTTAATTGAAAAAACAATTTTATCGTCGATTAATCAGGTTATAGGTCGTCGTCATTGGATTTTTTTATAAAGTACCAAATTAAGTTCACTTTAAGGGTAACTTCACAAATATTATTTACTTATATCGGTCAGACTAACATCATTTTCATCTAAAAAGCTGTCTATTTCATTTTGTTCTTGATGCTACCAAAGACAATAAATTTATAGAAAGTTTATTATGTAAATAATAAATGCTACTAAATCACGACAAATAATATGATCCCAAATCTCAAAGGAATTTTAAAACATAATCAAAAAATTATCATCTTAAAACTTAAAAAGATTTCTATCGATTTGAACCAGATTTTTATTTAACTTAGTCTCAGTATGAACAGTTATAAATCGCCAAAGGTACGCTTTGCAGAAATGATAGCCATCTCGAATTTTTGTCCGTTCAGCCCATCCATCATTTTGAAAGCTCTATTTAATTTTAAATATAGTGGAACAGTTCACTCACCTTTTATAAAAAGACTTCACCAGGTGTTTAAAGACATCACCAAACTTGCACTTCTGCAACAAAGATAAATAAAAGTCAAAAAAACATTTTTTTGGAATAAAGAACGCTGGGATTGCAGACTAATGAGACATTTCGGTGAGACATGTGCACACAATGTATATATATAGGTAATAACGGCTTAGAAATTATATTATCTTTGGTAATAATCGATTTGTCGATTAGACAGTCACATCACTATGCGCATCACTAGAATGATGTAATGATATCTCTATGACATGGACCCGTACCAAAGATTGGAAGCTAACCATCAACTTTGCGATTTTGTTTAGGCGGTGATAAGTTGACAGACAAACATTTATGGTTCAAATTCATATAATATAACGGTTTTTTTAATGACAATAAAACGGCATGGTTAGGGCACATGGACCATTATGGTTGACGGAAAAAGATGGAGGAAATAGTTTTGTTTTGTAAAATATTAATAATTTATTAAATTATTTTACATATGGCACTGAGACTTGGTCGCTAACTATTCGCCTTATACACAAGCTCAAAGTCGCCCAACGGGCTATGGAGAGAGCTATGCTCGGAGTTTCGCTGCGTGATAAAATCCGTCGAAGAACCAAGGTTACCGACATAGCTTTCAGAATTAGCAGGTTGAAGTGGCAGTGGGCCGGCCATATAGCTCGCAGAACCGACAACCGTTGGCGAACAAAGGTTCTCGAGTGGCGACCACGAACCGGACGACGCAGTGTTAAAAGGCCCCCCACCCGATGGACCGACGACATTGTTAAGGTTGTGGGAAGTCGGTGGATGGAAAAGGCTCAAGACCGTTCGTCATGGAACTCTTTGGGGGAGGCTTATGTTCAGCAGTGGACTTCATCAGGCTGATGATAATGATGATGAAATTATATTACGTCGCATATTGTTAACTCTAATAGTAAGTACTATTATTATTAATTTTGAAAAACGTAAAAACATCTGTTCGCATATAGGCACCAGCTTTTTGTTAAAAATAATTGCCTCAAAGAAGCCGAGACGGAGGCATACCTATACAATCTTTTATTCGATTTTGATCCCCAAACAGCTGTTACAAAGCCCTCAGCCTACTATTATTATTGCCCAGGTAGTAACATACGATTGCACCTTTCTTACGAATGGGGCAACGGACTCTGAATAAAAACCCGCGATATTGCAGCTTGCTAATGTTTCCAATTTAAGTAAATCAGATGTTATCAAAATATCTCAAAATATAATTAGATTTCAGCGGAGCGTTTGATCTCAAGTCGTACGATTGGATGTATGTACGAGTAGTATCTTTATAACACACAATCGCAGTTTGCCATTTATGCCTTCACACTAGTTCAAAAGGTTATCGAAAAGATTGCATGAAGTGCTTGCAAAAGCACTATAAAACCGTGTGTCACAGGGAGCATGCATGTTTATTAATTTTATTTAATAATTCTGGTTGTTTCTATTCGTATCCAAGCTTCCTGTTCGATAATAGAATAGACCCTTGTTGCAACGATAAGAATGAAATGCGATAAGGACAATGCTAGCTATTTTGCACTCACTCATTATCTAAGCGGACAGAAATTTTTGATTATATACGTATTCTTATAGTTAAAACTATTAACATTACCAATAGAAGTAAACGATTATCTTTCACTCTTCTGTTTCGAAGATAACGAAAGGTTTTAACGATGACGTAAATTATGAATCACAGCTTGACATAATAAGACCTTGACCATTTCTTAATACGGCGTTGTAATTTCCCAAAATTATTATGAAGGTGATACGAGTGAATAAATACTAGGTATAAATGAATACGATTTACCATTTCCAAGCGATATAAATGATACAAACCTTGAATTTCCCTTACTGATAAAGATTGACTATGATTTGACTCTTTACAGAAATCTGATGATAACCTTATAAACAATATCAGTCATTGTTTTCAGTAGAGCGAAAGAAACTATTTGAGCTACTTAGTATTTTATACACAATACTGTAACCAAAAAACTAATAATTAATTTTCCTTCAGATTTCTAAGCTACAGGTTAAGAAATGTATGACAACTCAATAAATTTTTAAAAGATTCATGTGACACTTACTTATTATGAAGTAAATGACTCAGAATTTCAACGCAATAGTTTAAAATCGTCGCTGACTTCACCTGTGGCTAAGTAAACTGATGACACCTTGTAATTTCAACGTGTGGGCACCTGATAGGCAAGAGTGACAAGTTAACTACCTAATAAGATAGAAAATGATAAAAAAAGATGTACACAATGATGGTGTTTATGAAAACTAAATGCTAGCAAACAATCTGCAATATCAATGTAAAAATTGTATAAATACAAGCAGTTTTCTTCTTATAAAGTATGAGAACAGATTTGCAGGTAGTTAAAATAACGGTATACACAAACACCGCTGTGGGTACCGTACGAGATAAAGCTATGAGATGCTGTATACTTAATTGACAAATTTGAACAAAAAGATTAACAGAAATACAAATATACATATTTTTTTCATAATTATGATAGCTATAAATAATTTCCTTGGCCTTATTATGATAATATAGTGATATCGAATAGTTTATTGAGTTGTTATCAACATATTATAGGTACTCATGAATAAATTAATCAAGATACTTTCTTGCTACTATCCTGTAGGTCAGTATTTGGTGGCCTTCACAAATGCTTTGGAATATAATAATTAAATGATTCAGTGCGCCTTGCATTCTCCTTTTACTCGAACACTTACTTCAACAACGGTAATATTAGTTTGTGTTAATAAATCAATAATAATTCTGCAGTTCGGCGACATATACGATTGAATATAAGGTATATATTCAAGCATGAGAACTTTAGACTGCAGTTTAATTAGCTACTTTAATACAAGTCTTTGATTACAATGACTCGAAACATCTGCGTCCTCGTTGCCTAGATTCAAGTAGCCTATACTACAAGATAATGAATATTATTTCTAACGTACTACCTATGCATAGCCTTGGCAAGATTCGTGAACACCAAAATGACAATGACAAAAATGGCATCATCCGTTTCGTGACCAAGTATATCCCGTTTGGAATTACCGCTGTAATGCAAGACGAAACAAATTGCTAACTAGCGTTTATTACATTACAGTAAGGTGAATAATGTAGGCAAAAAAATACCTTTCAATTTAATGTTTCTCAGGGTTTAGTAAACTATGTTGAGAGAGTTATCATTCAACTATAAATTTCATTCAATTGATATCAGTTTGAAGTTCGCTATTTATAAAAGAACATGTACTTATTTTTTTGCGTTTATTTAGTAGTCAGCTGTGTAAATTTTATTTAGTCTATTTTAACTACACGTAGGAAGATATCAGACCGAAGTTATTTAGGTTTTCTTCTGAACCATCTTTCACAAGAGATAACAAGACACCACTATGAGAATAATTGAAAGTGGTCACTTGCGCAGGCGCAGAGAAAGTAGCTTTGCAAATAATAAGAGTGTGGGTGCGATTTGCGAAACTGGCCATTCAAACGTCAATTAAGGCTTGCTAAATACAAGTCAAAATATTAATGATTGCAGCGTGACTGCGAATAATAACGACGGAGAACAATTGTAAATTATAACAATTGCATTGAGGAGCAAATGCTGACAAAATAAAATGTCTTTTATTTCCTACGTAAGTAACCTAAGAAGGTTCGCTGGAAAGTTCCTTGCAGTGATAAAAATGATTGCGAAAAGTTACATTCGCCTCAGCCGTTTTAAGTTGAAGGGTTAAGTGTGGTTAAAATATAAATTGATATGCATAACGAAAAATTTTGAGGATTGAATAAAAAAAGAGACCAAAACACAACTTCTATAACAGATAAGCATTACGAAGAAAAAAACCGCCGAAGAAGAAGCTGCTTAAGGTCTTGCCCACTACCCCGTACCATATCATACCCGTATCATTATAATCTCGTCGTGAATTCGCTTTGAGTCTGGTTATGACACGCTACGATGTTCGTCAGAGACGGTGGATATGGAGCGTTGAAGTGAGAAAAAGCCTTTAATGTGAAGAACCCAGTTGAACCGGAGTTTCAAAATAATAGTGTGTGGTACATTTTAAATTGCATAAAACTCGTAACACCGGATTGTCTATACCGTCTTCACCTACATAAATGTTGCAGAAAATCAGACACATTATTGCGCTTGGCTGTACTTGTGCATTTGTGCGTGAATTGTGCGTGAGTGTACTATAATCTCATCTGCTATTAGCAAACATGCAATAGATGCAGTTGCGTGGGAACCGCTAAGCAATATCATCTGGTGGAACTCAAGCGGCGTCGATGCGGTTCATTTGGAAGGCTAAGAAAAGTTTTTTTTTTCGAGGATCGCTGCTGTCAGGCAACGCCGATGGATCCAATTTAGCTTAAAATATTTTAAAGATAGACAAACCCAAATAAAGTTTGGAACGAAACCTGTTCGCTGTGTAGCTATGAATAGGGATAATGAAATCCAATAATGCTTTCGTGGAGTAAAACTAAACGAGATGTTTTGTTTATTTATTACGCTTAAGCCGTGTTCGAAAGGCGTGCGATGAGTCATCAAAAAATAATTTTAAAATGATCCTTTTGTCTTTTGACTAAAGTTTATTTTGAGTTTGATTTTTAGGAGTTTGCGATAGGTGCTATAGGTCAAACTCAAAATGAACTTTGTTCAGTGCAACATGTTAGGATCATTTTGAAACAGATTTTATATGACATATGAAGGATATATCGCATACCGTTTGAACATAGCTTTAAGGATAAGAGTTCCATTAATCGAATTCTCGACTATAGCAGATATAAATAGAACGTGTTACCTCATTCTGTATAGTTTGAGTATCTATCTTAACAAATATGACAGACCTAAAGATAAAGTGGCAACTTAAGTAAATACCCAAGAAAATGGATTGCGTGAAGTGATAACGATTGTTTATCCTTAACAGGGTCAACTAGGGCGAAAAAACCTCAGAATATTGTGATCAGAGATCACCTGAAAAATATAGCCTCAAGAATTTTATACTCAAAAATGGTAGAAATCCCCTCAGATCTCCAGATGATCAGATCCCTGAAACTTGGGGGTAGCCTGAGACATGTCCGAACATTTGGCACATGCCCACATTTTGCAGTAGTGAGTATCCCATACCTGACAGGTTTCAAGCCCAACCTTGGGTCGTACCTGGTGCACGTCCAGGTACGAACCCATGACCTTCGAATCGTAAGTACTTATTACCAATAAATTACTATTATGACTATTATGACAACCCACTAGGAGAACACAACTATATCGTGAGAGTGATCATCTGAGTACGTCATTATTAAACTGTTTTTTCATATCTGTATTTTCATCATATATGTATTGAATTGAGACATTTAATGGTTCTTGTCTGTACTGATTTCTATCATCGAAATATTCAAGGAAAAAAATAGTTTCTCGAAATAGAAGCATATAGACCAATGACAAAGTTATTCTCGCACAATGATTAGGATATTCACAGAAAAAGTTGCATCAAATTCGGAGGCGTTTGTGGGTGTGTGTTGACTCACTATTTTAGTCTCCAGTCACAATCATTCTTTTGGCATCACTAATGTGGTTACACTGTTCACGGGAATCCAGTATTTTGACGAGGTTTTAATAAGAGAACCAGAAAAATTCAGTTTCTATAAATCTGATAACATAGTAACTACAAACTGCGAATTAACATCCACAACAAAGCTTTAGCTTTTAGCAAGATATTTATCACATTCGATGCCTACCCAAGTGTTTTTTCCTCGTATTTTGTTCAATTCAAATGATTTGTAATACGTGGGAGCGTCGCGGATTTTACATAGCATCATTGATATACACTGAGAAAAATTAGGTAGATATAGGAACTGTAATTTTGTAAAGAGAACAACTTTTACTAACAGAATAACCATAAAGATTTGTATAAAATCATCTGTTTCAAGTTTTGAGAGCTTCTAGCTGCTACAAGCTGCTGGATAATTAATTTTATGTCTTAAATGTACAGTTTACCGTGAGTTAAAATAAAAAAAACATGAATATTAAGTAACCACGAAAGCAAAAGTATGTCTTCTTAATGTCAATAGTAAGCAAACATAAAACAAGAGTAAAATAAAGATGTTTGGGCATTAAAGTGCCTACTTATCTTATTTTTAGCAGCATTATAATTCAAAGTCGAGAAACACGCCGACAAAAAAAGGGTCGTAGGTAACGGCCATGAAGGGCGGGGCAGAGCCAGTGTCGGAGGTCTTGTAAACATATTGTAAAGGAAACGGTTTTTTGAGTGTCCGACGCAGGTAGGAATTAGAGAATTTCTACTCTCTATATTGATATCTCGCTTGGCACCACAATCTAGCAACAAACGACCATTCCTTTAAACCAAGTGTGTAAATTAGCGTGTCTTAAAATTTAGGATAGTTTAAATAAAATTGGACGTGTTTACGTAGATTTTAGAAACTAGAACTAGATTAGTCTCCATATTAATATCAGCTGATACGATTTTGTATTTCATGGAAATAATTTTATTCAGCCAAATTAATATGTTATAAATAATGAAGCCTGAAAAATATAATATATCGTACTTATATTTATTTAAGGTTTATTAAATTAAGTAACTTTCCGAAAGAATCGTAATATTCAAAAGTTACACTTTGGAGATTTAGCGAAAACAAATTCAAATTTCAAACATTTTTAGTTAGCTTTGTTTGTGCCAAGCGAATTCGGTACCACCACCATTATCAGCCTTTTCAGTACAAACATTGCTATCTATGTTTGCACAAACATGGCGACCCCCGTCTGCATAGGTACCTACATACGAACGTGACTTCGTTACTGGTTACTTAGCTGTAGGTATGCTTCACGTTTTTAGGGGTTCGTATTTTATAATGGAAAAAACTGAACCCTTTCAGTATCACTTTTTTGTCCGTCTGTGTGTCGACGTGTCAATGCGCTTTACCTTAGAACGGGTGTTCGCTCGCGTGGTATGGTAAGTACCTAATTACCTATACTATAGGTAAATAACTCTATCAATACGGCGGGAATGAACCACAAACATCCTAATATCCCCTAAGTTTTTAGTAAACAAACTTCTGAATTTATAATATTAGTAGGACTTAGTTTTTATGATACGTTCTTATGTAAGCGAATGTAAAGTTCTTTATAAGAAATAAAAGTCTTAAAATCAAGTGTACTAGGTAGGTACTTAAGGACCCTTAAAATAAAACTTAAAGTTTGGTCACTTCTTACACTTGGCATCCAGATTATCCAATCTCGTATGATATTACGGAACCCGTTCCGACTTTTTTTTAGGGTTTATCTCGGATCCTGTATGCGTGTCTGATCGCTCGAGAACGGTCCTTGGAAAAAAGCACCGGAACGGATATCGTCTCATCTAAAAAAATATAAAATTCTTTCCTAAGTAATCCGTTGTGAAATATAGTTATCTCTCTGACTATTTTAGTCGAATCGTCTTTCCACTTTATCGTTATCCTAAAACGGTCATTAACATTAGTCTAGAACTATAAAACCGGTTTTTACATCTTTTCTAACAGCAATGTGTTTCACATCGGTTTCTTTATTTGTTTAGTAGTCGTCCTTGGCCTGAGGTCAGAAATGACAAAAAAACTTGTCCCCGAACAAAGGGCCTGTCTACGATCGTACAACTTAATGCTATGTATGTACCCTCCGTCTGTGCAGACCCTGAATAAGTTACCGACCAAACAGGTCAACTGGATTCATGTGCACGCCTCTTTAATATTTAACGATTTGAGTGTGACGTCTATTCGTGTTTGTGTGTCGTTAGTGGTTTTTTTAAATCCTGAATACTGAACTTGAAAATATTAACTTTAGTTTTATATTAAGTTTTATATGTAAGGAGCAATTTTTCAACATATAAAACTTGCGATGTGAGTTTGAAGTGAGAGAAAACCCCTGATTTGTCGATAATATTTATTAACTCAACATGCCATTTCAAAGAAACTGCAGTCGCGAGTGAAATAACAGTCGTGACAACAATTTCGTTGGAAGTAATGTCAGTCTAATATCAGTGTGAGGGGAGAAAAGAAAATATACATAGAATGCTAGGGTTAAAATATCAGGAATGAAAATTTTTGAATTTCCAATAGTTGTAGAACAAACTTTATTGCCAATCGGGTGTAGAATAAGCCCATTTCATGATAGCATCCATATTATGAATGGACTTGTAAAGGTTAAAAAAAAATATCCACTTGATTTGCAAACTTGCAGTTGGACAATCATACGTAATTTTAACCATGGTAAGTACTCTTACCAAGTAAGTACAGCACATAACAATTAGATGAAGCCATGCTTGTATTGGAACAATTGATTGCGATTATGCGCACATAGGTCGATGCATCAGCCAGGCAATAAAGCTAGAAACCAGACTCGACATTGAAAATTTCAGCGAATTTTGGATTTGGGGTAATCAGTGGAGAAAAACAAATGATACTTCATTTCAATATGATCAAGAAGTAACCAGTTATAAAGACTTATGAGGGGTTGTGTATTATAAGCGTAGAGTAACAAATTAAAGACCCGAAATTCGACTTCGTCATTTCCGTGGTCGTGTCTGATCATTATGCGCCTAAATGAGAACAAATATGTCAACGCTCCTAAACTAAACAGTAATTTGACTGCGAATAATAACGGAAACAATTGTGCGTAATCAATGCCGAATTCTGGTGCCGTGTAAAGCGTGTCACGAATTAATTTTGAGCAAGAAAGATGGATTGTATTGCTAAGAGCTCTTGTTTAATTATGAACAACTAAACTAATTACAGAGGAGTGTACCAAAAAGCTGACTGACAGATATAGATCAAAGAAACCTTATACAAGCATATAAAAAACAACTTGTTTCAGTCATAAAAGGATTTTAAAAGTTATAGAAAATGATTTCTTCCTCTGTCCATAAAACATATTCGTCCCGCGGCCGCGAGTCATCTAAGAAAGATTGAAAGAAGAATTAACAATTTATGGTCTCAGCGAACCACAACAAGGTAAGAAAACTTCTATCATTTATGATATTTTACGGCTGATGTAATGGGGGAATCGCTGCTCAACCCGCGGCTTCTTTCAACTCGCTAATTAGCTAAAAAGGCGAATATTTCAAATGTTTTCTGGTGACACTGAACGCTTGCGGTGAAGAATGTCCTCTAAATTGTGCGGTGACTACGTTTTTGTATATTCAATTATGTACCCTGTGTCAGTGGCGGAAAGACTAAGCTATTTGGGCAGGTTCATTAGCGGGAAGCTGTGACTGTGACCGCAAGGTCGTCTGCTGTCAAAATTGCGCGGTAAGTAAAAAGTACAGTTTTACATTTGACTGAACTCACAAATATGAGGAAACGTTTGAATTTTGAAGGCACTTAAGAAACAATATTATAGGTTTTTTTTTTATATTATAGGTACCTACAGTGAGTTAAGTAACTTTGAATTGCTGCACTTTTAATAATGTCTACGTAGAGATGGTCTATCTGATAATGAACTGAACATGAACTGAACACTAAGTAAGAAAGTTGGGGAAGAGGACACAGACCAACATTGGAGGGAGCATTGACGTTACACAAGCGTAGGGTAAACATAGTTGATGGGCTTTTGGCTTTAGATTAGACGATCTCTGCCAATGCCAATTAGTAATGAACCCGCAACGGGAACTAGCAACGTTCCCTATCTAAAAACCGTATTGTTACTCCGTATTGGTAAATGGGTATTCCTTAGTTTTTTCCCTTAGTCGCCTTTTAAGACTTCCACGGGTAGTAATGCAGGAGCCTATTCTTCGGTCGGGGCCACCACGGCCCACTCAGTGTAACTCATTGATATTTTTTATAGATATCAAAAAATATCGGTTTACTAGAACGGTTGCCGGAAGACGGATTCAATGAACCTAACAATCAATTAAAATTACAAGTTGCGTAACAGATGACCGATCATACGCTCGACTGCAGTCCGCTTTAGAATATTCAATAACATTGGTCCACGCCTGCATCTTTTAAGTAATAATCGGGTTGACTGGGCTTTCTAATTGACATGCTATGCAATAAATGAACCGCTTATTCATGAACAACCTATCCTGCATTTAGAAGAAGAATATATTAGATAGATAATTAAATATATTAGGTGTTTGTAGTATTCTAATAACTTTTAAAGCCGTGTAATTCTAGTGGGAGGTACCCTGACTCTCGATCCGAAGGTAGCAGCCGTACCACAAAGATTTTTTTCTGTTTGTTTGTGTTACAAAATTTATGTGCGCATTAACGTGTTCTCGAAACGGTGAAGGAAAACATCGTGAGGAAACCCGCGGCTTAATCAGTTCCACACGTATTGACCATGGCTTTCCTGTGGATAAGGCCGACTACGCTGAGAGGATAGTATAGGTGCTGAGCAAGCCCACTCCATCTAAACATATCCCAGACACTACAGCGTCCTGTGAGTAGAAAGTTCCGCTGTGTAAATCATCAGGACTTAGATGTAATAAGGGCTTAATTTATATATTTATTTCTAAACGCACATTTTTTACGACGCAAACCAAACATAAAATATAAAGAATGTACAAACTTACCTATTGTAAAAGTTTTAGGATAGAATTATATATTACCGTACCGCATCCAAGTTAACAATGTTTACATGGGGTGAGATGATCCTTACTCAATAACATTCCACGAAGGGTAGTCTATATTAGATGGTCCCGCGGGATGCATACAGCAATAAAGGGATACTATTTCTTGAGTAGATTTATTGAATTGTGGATTTAAAAACAATAAAATCGCTTTTATACTCCTTACCTATAAGTAAATATTATAGCCTAGCATGAGTGGTTATGAAACGTCTGATTCAACAACAATACACGATGATCCATAAAATGTATAACATTCTGAAAGGGCGTTATTCTATCAACAAAAAGAAAATATAAGCGAAAAATATATTTTTTTTCAATCTTTCTCCAATTAACTTTTTAACTGTTTTTAGGTTTTTCATCATCTTTATAACTAATTACTAAGCGTACGAGAAGTTCGGCATCAAGATTGCTACCTCAATTGCAACTTAAAACAGCAGATTCATTGAGTTTGAACTGATTTGACCTAATTTAATAAAGATAAAATAAATTACGAATTTCCAAAAGTCATAGAAGTCAATTGGGGAGAATAAGCCCCTTTCGGGATAGCATAAGTACATATTATGAAACACCTTGTATACTTTTTAAATAATACCTATTTTCCGAACTAGAGTTATTTTATTGCGGATCAACGATGGTCGATATATACGTAACAAGTTTCGCCGATGTGCTATCAATGTTATCATTGACGTCAAAGCACTTTCAGGAATTGATCAGGTAAGGTTTCAAATTCAGCGCTCGGTCTAATATAACCTTCACATTGTTTTTAGTAAACACAGGCATACCTACCATGGCACGCGTAGTAGGTAGTTATTATGTAAACAATTCTAAGCTTTAGTTTATAATAAATACAACATCCCTTCTCAGTACTATTTAATCATCCAACCTTGTAGTTCCTGTTAGTATATTTCGGCACATGTATAAACAAAAATCGCTAATGGTTTGTTAGATTGCTTGTCTTAATACTTACCTACATCAAAGATAAAGATTAATATTGCGTCTATTATGTTGAAATATATGGTTATTTGTATACTTCATTATACCTAATATTAGCACTTTTTGATTATGACGTGTACGTGCGCTTATTAAATCGGTTCTTGATCTCAGAATCCGTATTAGAAGGTCAAGTAAAGATAGGTATAATTATTGGCTCAAAGAATGAATCATTTTATTCTAATTTTATCCAAATAAGATATTTACCAATGGCTGTTAAAAAATTGTCACGCAATATTATGACATTCTATTCTTCCGAGTACAGTTCAAAGGTAAATTAGTGTAAAGTCTTAGTACTGTTCTAGTACTAAGATTAAAATTATGCGTCTTATCTCAGTCTTTAGGCACTTACTAGAGCGAGATGCCGAAATAGTAGATCAGATTTCGTTAACGCATAACTTTCATCGTAGTATTGTGGCCCGAACACGAATGATTCACGATAGTTACGCTTACGATACGATACTATTGTCAAACAATAACCAATTCAAATCAAAAGATTTAAAGAATCGCTGACGTCATTCGCTAATATTAGACGTTTACTATTCTATCGTATCGCTATCGTGAATTATTTGTTGTTGAGGCACTCTACTGTTACTGCTACTCTTAGTCCTGCATCGCTATTACTGTCCAGGTGTCCAAGGCATAAGACAATCATAATCCACGCCTACTCAATAAGTGGGCAGAGCCGTAAATCCTTATTCAGTAACAAGAAAAGGTTCATTGCTTGTATGCAAAATAAACAGCACAAAAATGAAATCTCTGCGGGGTTTGATTGTTGCGCTGTTAATGTTTCCTTATGACTCTGCTGTAAGATACTTGTCTTATTAAGGAGCTCATTTTTGTGTCTAGAAATCTCTTAATTTTGATTGGCTAACTGGCATTGGCTATCGTATTGTAAGTGTAACGCTTTCGAGAATTAGATACTCTTGCTTATCCCACTGAAGGTTGATCGTAGTTGTCCTACTTGTAGTTGACAATGAAGCAGCTTAGCGTAGATTCGTAGATTGAATAGGTATACTCGTAATTATAGAACATAAATGTGACATTGCTCTTACCAAAGGCCATTGACCTAGCACTCCAAGCCCTAGGTCTATACCAGGTCTAAAATACAAGTCTGCGCCCACGACATCCACTCTCGAATCATTTTGTATTCTAGCTTTCCATTAAACAGGAATCGACTGAACATTACGACTATTGCGATTCGCGAATCGATTATCAAAACGAATCGCTTTTCTTTACTTTAACTGAAACTTCTGCGCTAGAGGTCGCAGGTTCAATTCCCGCACTGAACAAACATTTTTATCTATTATGTATATCAGTCTCTGGTACCCATAGTGCAGGCTATGCCTAGTTTGGGATCAGTTGACCGTGCGATTGTGAGATACTCACCTGTCACTGGTGAGTGGTAAAAAGTGAATAGGTAGCTTACAGTTTTTGCTATGGTGTCACGTAAAGCGCCCCTACATAAACCGGCAAGCTTTAAGGATGTAAGGACCTCATTTGAGAGCGTGCGATATAGCTCAACATAGTAAGCCCCTAAAAGTCAAACATTAATCATCACAAAATTTACATTATGCGCTAGTAGGTATACATTTTAATTAATTTTATATTACTTTTAGCAATCCATTGGAAAACGGCTTATCACAAAGCTCCTTTGCCATTTTTATATAACTTTTGATATGATCTAACACAACACTATCATCGGCTGACTACTGCATTCTCTCGGCAGCAAATCTATCATCTGAATATATATTGCATCATTAGCATTTACATCGGACATTTCAAATACCCTGCTAATA
Organism: Anticlea derivata; assembly: GCA_947579855.1. NCBI lineage: Eukaryota > Metazoa > Arthropoda > Insecta > Lepidoptera > Geometridae > Anticlea > Anticlea derivata. The sequence goes on along the minus strand of OX388259.1, from coordinate 10,401,381 downwards.
CTTATAAGACCTTGTTCCCTGTTGTTCTGACTGCAAACATACCAGCTAGGAACGACTAGAACTTCCATAAACATAGTCCCAAGCCTTTCCAGTCCATCTTGTTTGCTTGTACTAGGTCCTAGACCCCATAAAAGGCTGAAACAAGTTAGTCTTCCGTATTCAAGAACCACGCTACGACTAGTTAGCCAACAAAAAAGGTAGTCAGATGGAGCATTTGAATTATGTGGTAGATCTGGATACTGATAGGAATAAGGGTGGTACTACTGTTGGTATTCCGTCAATGCCAATCAATTAAACGACTACTCTTAATTTTAAGAACCTCTTTTTATTATTTACTAGCTTCCACCCACGGCTTCGCTTGCATGGAACCGAGATAAAAAAGTGGTAACTCGTCAACTCTTTACTATAATTCATGCAATAAAACACCTTGATCCGACAACAAAAAAAACAAAATCACTTTAGAATTTGTAGTATTAGTTAGTTGCGATTATAACGTGCCCGCATCTAGCTACCTATATCAAACTCTACATAGGTAAAGACTATCTTTTCTATGTTTCACCGAAATCGGTTAAGCCGTTAAGGCGAGTTTGAACCGCAAACATGCAAACTGCCTTACAAATTTATGAATTTTTATTAATAGTAGAATAGCAAAAGAAGAACTTATAGTAGTTGCTAGTACGTCATGAATTTCGAGTTATTAATATACCTAATGATGATATCGAGTACCTACGTCATTATTATAACCAAACCAGTACCGTTTTTTGTACAACAGCTCTACAGCTAATGAAACTTGAGTTTAATAGACAACATAAAACAAAAAAATATTACACCATGGCGCTTCAATCACGAATAATAATATTATTAGTTTGAAGTCTATTGAATGAATAAACACACGTGTACTTTAAACTTTGATCAGTTTCTTATCTACATTAATAAATGTGCTCATGCTATATCAGTTACCGGTGCTAAAGTTAGCCTAAGTAGTTGGTTGTAACACTGCCATTTTAATTAGAATCCATACTTGTGTAGATAGCGTACTCTTTATTTTTAAATTCAGCTTATCGTGGCAATTCTATATGGCGTGTTTATTATTATTTGCACATTATAAGTCAATTTATTTTATATTCTGTCGAAAAAAAGGAACAGGTCTGAATTTCCGCGAGGGTAAAATCTAAGCTGTTTTAGTTATGGAAAAAATATTTTAGGATTCAAGATCTCGATTTTGAAAAAATAATAGATTTGCATATAAAACACATAAAATTTTCAATAAAATGTGTTTTTTTAGAAAAAACTTAAATTTTTCTCTTCTTAACCTGATAAGACAATATGGGTCTTATATTGTTGGAACTCCTGGAAAATCATAATTGCTCGGATAAAAAACTCAATCATACCAATTGGCACCGAAACGTATCATTTCATTTACACAAATTATTCAAGTAGCTTCAGTCGTCTTGTCAGTTCAAAGGGCTCATTGTGAGTGGCCATGAGAAAGTTTATACAACAGATAACAACTGCGAACAAACAGGCCTTTAGTTCGTTATGATCGTGGGGATCGGTTTTCGTGATTTACTTGAACAGATTCCAGATTACTCGGTATCGGGTGATAGTTTATCGATTAATCGATAAATTGTTACGATAAGGACTACAGAAAGTAACAAGAACGAACAGTTTTAATGAGATTTACAACAACAGCACCTCATTATTTTTAATATCTCATATCATGAGACACAATAAAAAATCCCTGAGTGGTAAATTGACACTTTTAAATAATAACTTTTTATTTTCACTTTTGTGTATAAAAAAATAACATACTTATGGAAATTAACTTTTTTTTTTGGGGCCCGTAACTGAAATTCGTTTAAATATAATAGTTATACATATTGCAGAGTCATTGTATAACAAATCATCTACCTATATTTCAAAATGTATATACTCGTATCACACAATAGAAAGTCACACGACCGTCCTTTGTTTCTGTCTTGGTGAGATGCGACTGATCATCGACATAGTCTACACACTAGTTGTTGCCCGCGACTTTGTTTGCGTGGAAATTCTGATCTGAATGTGTGAGAACTGACGGCCCTAGAAATCATGTCGATCCCTTGCTCTATGAAAACAAAAACAAATCTATCCCACGAGAACCCTACATTTTTGATTAAAAGTAGCCTTAGTGCTAGTTCAGACTATAATCATAACGCAAATTTCATATAGATCCGTTCAGCCGTTCTGGCGTAATTGACCAATAAACAATTTAACTTTCGTATTTATAATAGTAGTAAGATATCGATATGCATAGTATGTAACAATTACAATGGCTTCTGTGACGCCCCAATCCTCGCATAATGGTCTATGAACGCAACGACACACCTAGCCGCAAAGATGCCCTATTTACCACTTGATGAATACATCGTAGAGTCAGTCACGCGTTTAAAGGGTTGCCACGTTGCCAGATGGTCTAAATTTTGTATACAAAATCGCTTTATAATTGCGCACCCATTGTGGCAAGGTTCAATTTATAGCTCGATGTCAACTCATTTCTGATGGTACTGTTCACAAAAAAAATTGTAAGCAAAAGCAAGAAACTCTATTTAAATTTATCAAAAAGAAATACCAATTCTAAATAATAGACTGGCCTCATAGCTCAGTTAGTAGAAACTCCGATCTGCATGGAATTTAGGTTTAAAGGTTGTCTAGTAAGATTTGCTCATAAAATATAGGGGGTAAAAGGTGGTTTTTGACAAAAAAGTAATATAAATACATGAAGTGAGGTGTTTTTAGAAAGAGATTTGTTCATACATTCCAATTATTTTATTCTAGCTCGTATGGTTTTTGAGATACAACGAAAATAGTAATATTTGATTACCTATACCTATATCGTGAGCTCTCATTTGATATAACTTCAATGACTTCGTAGCTTAGGTAAGATTGGTTATTAGTTAGAAGGTGCTTTTTTTTAAGTTTAACGTAATTGTGCCTCAACGAACATCGAAACACCAAGTTTTACCCGACATCGCGAGGTCTCAGTTCGGGGCGAACCACTAGTCTATCATCATTACATGTATTGCGATATCAAGTGATTCACTTTTTTTTTATCCACAGGCCTTTGTGAGTGAGAGCTCAATTTGCGTATTGGAAATACTGTATGAATCAGAATTATCTGTAAAATAAAAATAGGCTGACGCTTGTGTCTCCAAGCATGGTAGGTAGATAGATATTCTCTCAGATTTCCAGGCGATCCGATCCTAGGGTGGTAATCAGAGGCGCGTCCAAACATTTGGCGCATGCCCCATTTTCATCCCGTATTCGATACTTGACAGTTTGCAAGCTCATCGCCGCTTTTAAGAATACTAACGATTTCCTCAAGATATTTTCCTACACCGCTTAAGTTACTGGTATTCTCACGATGTTTTCCTTCACTACTATAAGCAGATGTTAATGCGCATTTAATTTTTTCAAGCAGAAGAACTCATTGGTCCACGTTTGAACCCACGAACGAAAGTCAGGGTACCTCCAAGTCATCATCATCATCAGCCTGTAGAAATCCACCGCTGGACAGAGGCCACCCCCAAAGAGTTCCATGACTAACGGTCTTGAGACTTTCCATCCACCGACTTCCCGCAAATTTCACTATGTCATCGGTCCATCAGCCTTCCAACACTGTGTCGCCCGGTTTGTGGTTGCCATTCGAGAACCTTAACCCCCCAAAGGATCACAAGTTTCCAGTAGGCCATCACAAGTTTTATTATTAATATTAACAATGTACCTAAAAGAAATATCTAAAAATAGGTTAAGGACAAAAGTTTGTAGATAATCAATGTTCAAGGAGAGAATTCTACGATTACGAAAAAAAACTATTATTACGTACGCCAAAGTCCAGCGTATTACAATAAAATTTCATATTAATTTATTCACATTACGCATAGTGTCAAAACGATTGATGTCATCAGCAAACAATCAGCCAAAATTAAACAATAGGCTCATACCTTTGCATGCATTAACTGCATCGTTACGCAAATATATACAGCACAAGCTAACATAATGTTTTATTAAGGAATTCCTTACTAGATGAACAATGCTGATATCAAGTATCAAAGATACATATTTGATGTTAGGGTTGTCAGCTGCTACATAAAACTGTGGCGACCACGAAAATCGTTGTTCAAGAAAATTGGTTTTAGGTAAAGGTAGAATCAAAATGGTAAAGAAAAATAGCGTAAACTAAATTTTTACCATTTATCAATAAAATAAATTTTAATAGTTGTAAGAGTTGTACCACTGGCTTTCTATTAACCGCAAAACGCGAATCATTGGTAGTTACCCTACGGTCTACTTACTTACTTACTGAATGTGATAAAATTAGCTGGGAAAACTAATATAGGTGATTGTAATTACGAAACTTTAACTCGTATCTGTGATAGTAGGTGCCTACCCATAGATAAGCTTATCGAGCGAGAATCAATCACGTCAGAGGCTCGAGAACGAATAACTCGACAGTGTTACATAATTCACGATAGGTTTACGCTAAAGATACGATAGAAAATGTTAAATAATAGCCAATCAAATAAAAAGATTTCAAGCATTGCCGATGTCATTGGCTTTATTTGACATTTAGTAACGTAAAAGCGTAACGCTTAAGTGAATTGTTCGTGCTTAGGATTAAGCAGCCGAAATAAGTTACAACTATAGAGTGCTTTTTGACTGGCCTCATAGTTCAGTTGGTAGTTACTCTGCCTTCCGCGCTAGAGGTCGCGGTTTCGATTCCCGCACTGGACAAACATTTGTGTGATGAACACAGATGTTTGTTATGTGTCTAGTGTTAAATATTTATATATTATATATATATTCTCTGGTACCCATAGTACAGGCTATGCCTAGTTTAGAATCAGTTGACCGTGTGTGATATGTCAGGAATATTTATGAATTTTGATAAATAAAATTCATATTGATGAATTTAAGATATTAGGGGAACTAAAGTGTCGGTTTCAGCCACATATTAGGTAAAATGCTTCCTTTTCGCAATTAAATATGATGCAATCATTTGCATTGCACTTTTTTACGTCTTAAGATTGTCAAATTTTTATGATGTAGATATTTTGTAACAGAAAATTAAGTAATTTACATTATGCAATATTTCACTGGGCCAAACATTTTTTTCATGATTGCATCAGTTCAAACTCAATTTTTCAGCTATAATAAGTACCAATTTTGTTGTCGATCTTCTCATACTTTAATTATTAGTCGTATTTAATATATCAAGAACAAAAATAGCTTTGTTGATAAAATTCGTGAAAAAAAATATTGATATTTTGCTAATATTATTTATTTTTGTTGATAGAATACGCACCTTGAAATATCGTATAGAAATGAACATGCTGTGGTTATTATGCCTGATACAGTTTCTTAACCGTGAATAATAGCTTCTTTCAAATGATTTATCTTAAGCTATGTAGCGCTCGGCATTCATGGGTTGAAGACCTAATGGCACCAATTTTTTGCTCACCTCATGCAAGCGTTGATACAAATTCGCGGGCCAAATTTTGAGAGGGGGTGAAAGTAGGTGGGCTTTCACTGCATTGAAAAGATTAAATATTTTAACTCCTGACATTTGGACTGCGTGGCGAGATTATAACTGATAGCTCCGAAAAACCCAGATGTGGTAAGCAATTACCAAATAAGGTGCTTTTGTATGACCATGTTGGTTTAATGATTATGGTACTTGATTATTTTAAAAGTAATCAAGGCAGACAGCTGATATTCTGATTATTTTCACGGAAATAAATATTTCTTTTTATACAACTTTACCTTAGTTGTTTAAAAAAATACATTTGTGTTGGGGGCCCTAAGCAATCAAGCCTACGGCCCACTTGTTGGTAAGTGCTTACCGTAGCCTACGAACACTAGCAATACTAAAGGCAACACGCACGCGTTGCCGACCTCGAACCCCCATCCCTTCTTATAGACAAATAATGCTATAACTATGGCTACGATCTTCTGTAAGGAGGAGATATCTCCCAGTATCTCCCCAGGCAGGCCGCTCCAATTTAGAACGAGAAAATTTCACCGAGCCTTACCTCCTATGAATCTCCTTAGGTATATAACAGACAAATCAAAAATTCATAATATTAAAAAAAAAAAACATTCTTATCTAAGCCTTACAAGTTTTCGTGGCTGCTAAACAATCCATCACGATTTAATAATTTACTTGCAACGTCATATTTACACAAATTTATCTTTAGCAAATAGGTACCTACTGAATTATAATAACGTGTGAAATATATTTCAAGGGCAGCGACAAAGATACACGAAATTTTATCTTGTTGCGGTTATAATAAAGCATAGAATGATATGAAAGCTTTTTTACTGTGAATTGCACGCTAAATTTATATCAGCAAGTGCAAAGTTATGACTTCCTTGCAGTGTTTAAAGTTCAATCCGAGCAGAACGAAATCTCACTACACATTTCTTTAAACCACACAGTACGAATGTCATTGATTTAATTTTTTATGAAAAATGCGATTCATTTATTTCCGGAAAGTCCGGTTCCTGGTTTTACATTGTGTTAATAATTACCTCTGATATTTTATTACACTATGCATCCACGTTTTAGGTACATACCTAGTAATAACTAAGTTTTGGCCTAATGGTAGATACCTTATAAATGAGGTAATCAGTGTAGTAAAAGGATTAAAGTGCGCCTCTTAGAGGCTCCACTAGACCAACATGCCCTCTCATGCTAGGGGATGAAAGTCGTTAGCCCATTTCTTTTTTATTCTAACTGATGCTGTCATTAGACAAACTTTTAATTTTGTAGATGTCTTGAAGTATGTGTAGTGCTAGTAAAACATGCTACAAGTGTGCTTCAACCTAGTGGGCCCTCAATGTTTTTCAAAACTTGACCTTCCATGATGACATCACCAAAATTGTCTAGCATTATCTAAGGATTAGGACATAATCTTTTTTATCACGTTAGCTATCACAATTACAAAGTATACCTACCTACACTATAAATTGTTTTTCAAACACGTCACACGTATTTAAAAAACTAGTACCAAGAAACATAGAATAACTTTGTTTCTTGGTACCAGTTTTTTTAATATGCCTCGAATACAGGGCGATTCATAATAATGTAAGCTACCTACCCTACCAAGAGGGGCTTATTCTACACCCAATTGGCAATAAAGTTTGCTTTACGCCTTAAAGCCGTGGCCGTGGTGACTCCGGCTGAAGAATAGGCCCCTCCATATCTACCTATCCGCGGATGTCGTAAGAGGCGACTAAGGGAAAAAAGCTAGGGGATGGGCAGCAGCGTCCCTCATTTTAACAACGATAGCTCTAACTGCGCTCGCCAACCCGCATGCCCAGCGTGGTGAGTATGGGCAAATCCCCCCACATGATAAGCAGTTTGCTCTGTCTGTGGGAGAGGCCATGCTCAGCACGTCGGACGTGGACGTCGAACGGCTGAAATGATGATGATGATGATTACGACTTAAGTAAAAATTTGCTGGTTTGGGGTCATATCAACGAATATCAGGATTTTCTTTTTTTTTTGTTGATAGAAACCTCCTTTTGGGGTTGGTATAGTTGTTATGAAACACCTTGTAAACACGATTTCAGTTTGTGAATATAATTCATTTTTAACAGAGTTTTGAAACAGAGTTATCCTTATTTACTCGACGACATTTGGACCATGGAGTAGTTGAATGTCGATTTTTGGCGGAAATGCAGATGTGAATCCTGCTAGTTCAATAATTTTGGGGAGCATTTAAGAGAAAGAGTCTCATAGAAATTTTTCATCATCATTTCAGCGTAGGACATCCGTTCCTACTCCCAGTAACCTATATTACGTTCGTCTTTCTATCTATCAATACCTAACTACATTAGTAGAAAAAAGATATCCTAGATCTAGTTCTGTGTACTTACAAAATTAGCTTTAGGCTACACCGCACAAGCTGTAACTATTTTATATCTTAACAAAAAAGTAGATACAATAGAGGAATGATCATCCGATTCACAATCATAGCAATTCAGAGTTTTATTACCTGTAATTTGACTCAGCGTTCCGATTGGATGGTTAAACAGTATTTTTCTGACTACCTCCGTGAAATCTATAGGTACTAAGTTAGTATATCTATCTACTTATTGATATTTATAACCAATGCAACCAATGCCAGATTTTTTAAACTTCGTAGCCGTGTTCAAACTTCTTGCTATGTGTCATCTGAATTTATTTTCAAAATGATCTTTACATCTACTTGTTAAAATTCCATTTTGAGTTTGACATTTGAGGGCCTGCGATTGTAGCTCAAAGATATCGCGCAAGCCTCTAACAGTCAAACTCAAATTGACTTTATTCAGTAGACTTCACTTTGATAACTGAAATAAAGTTTAATTGACATAACGTACGCCGTTTGGACACGGCTTCAATATTATATAATTGCCCGTCAAAATGATGCTGTGATGATGACATTGACAACACAAATCATTTATACCTAATGTTGGTGTTGAGTCTGTTGTTGCAATTTCTTAACTTAATATTTCAAAATTATAGCCGTCCTTGTCGATTCGATCTATAAGAAAGGGACGGGAACATTTTTAGAGCCATCAAAAACATTAATTTTGAATAATAAAACAGAATCGCCACCATTGAAGAGGTTTGGGTTTGACGCCAAAGATTAAGGAGCTGAGCAACGTATCATGTTGTAAATAGCACACATTTAAAACTGCAGTTATTAATATGTCTTTTTGTTGCAATCGAATATGTTCTGTGTCATTGTAAACTGTGCTGTGTTAGACTTTATTCTAGGTTACCAAGCTGATTGCCGTTTATTCGCCTAAACTCTCATATTTCATGTATCGTGTGATGTATTACTTAGCACTGTATAATGTTTTAGTTCCATCGGTTCATAATAAACCTTTGCGGAGTCGTTCAATCAATTGCTATGTCTTAGACGTATGTTCATAAACTTGGCAAAAGAATGTGTTTTGTATAAACTTTAAAGAATCGTGGGAACTGCTTGCCTCTATACAAAACATTGTTATGTTTGAACTTGCAGGTATAGTTACGTTAAGTTTATTTGAAGGGATAACGTTGAATAAAACTCTCACGGTGTTCGTCATCGATTTTATTATGTTCAATGTTTATACTGTTCTACATAGAGAAGAACCACAATCACTTCACGTTGTGAAAATATTAATTTTCATTCACATAATTGCATGTCAAAGTTTGTGAATTTATACCGTTTCTCTCAAAGATTTATATTCGGCAATATCAACGCACTCATCACTTTTTAGTCAACTCCATAGTAACTGCGCCGGCGCAGGTTACGCTGCGCCTCGCTATTAGTGTAATAGGCACATAGCTATTAGAGCCGGCTCGCTTCTATAAACCTACCAACCACCTCGCAGCAGCCCTGCTATCTCATTTCCGTATTCTAACTACCGGCTTTAAGCGGTCTATGTTATTCCTTGGTTTTACAAAATGAACTTAAGTAAGGGCTCAACGTTTAATATGCCACGCGCTTTACTTGATTATCGTGTTTCTTGTGAGTGAAATTACCTGATGGTCACCATTCACAATACATTACTGACGCTAACATACCGAAAATGGTTAACATGGTTAAGTATGAAACCATCTAATCTGTCCTAAGGGTCGAAAATGTCAATGAAAATAAGCGCATAAAGGAACGAAAGCTGTGCTCAAACTGCGTGCTTTATGTCATATAAAATATGTTTTATTTTTCAAAACGATCCTTGCGATTTTGAATTTGACATTTGAGGGCTCATTCATTTATTCAATTACAATTATACAAACGTGTCTGAACTAACCTTAATAATAAAATAAATGTAAATACAAACTAATTATAAGATATTGCAAGCCCCTAAAAGTCATACTCAAAATTGACTTTAATTTGGAGATGTAAAGATAATTTTCTAAAGAATTTTAGAAAGCAATATCACACTATGAAACGTAATCTAAAGGTGTGTTTGAAATATTAGTATTTTCGATAATTTCTAAACTACTTTCTCACAAGAATTGAGACAAAAAAGGTTTTCAGTTTGCAGTAACTATTTTAAAGAATTTTGATTTTGATTGCTATACCTAAAGAAAGGTAAGTACCTAGAGATCATCTAATCGAAAACTGGACGCCCCTCCACTAAACATGAAAGGGAGCGTTGTCACTACCCAAGGGTAAACACAGTCAAGGGGCGTTCAGATTTTAACCTTCTTATATAATATTTACTTCACAAGTTAATTACCGTTAATTCTATAAATGCAAATAATTACTTATTTCCTCATTGACTTACCCTTTTCGTATTACTTATTCTGCAAAGAATTTAAACTTTCACACGGTATCGCATTTAAAATGTCAGTGAATTGAAAGATGCGGGTAGTTGTAATTTTGGACAAAAGAGGACGCCGCATTGGGCTCAAAAAATCTGATCGTTAATTGAAAGACATCATGTTTTGTGTAGAAATCAAAAAGGTGTTAAACTTTTTGCGACTACTAGAGAGTAGGTAAGCCTATCATCAGTAAGTTAGTATAAGTTCCGAAGATTTATTTCTGTTAATGCTAAAACAGGTGAAATATTATACAAATTTGCAAAAATTTTACATAATATACATAAACATGGGCAACTGTAAAATTTGTGCATAGCTTTGAAGACTAAAAACAGATGCTAAAACTCGAAATAAAATATACAACAGGCTTTTTATACATAAGAACAGTTAAATTTGCATTCTTTAAGTATATCTAATTCATATACGCAATAATTTAAGTCATATACGTATGTCATAATTAAAACAAACTCGTCACACGAGTTCACGTAAACATCGGCCGTAAAAACTAGAAATAGGAAATAATTTAGGCGAATTAGAACCTTGAAAACTTGTCTGTCATCACCTGATTGACGCTAGGCAAAATTTGCCAAAATTGTTACTAACGTATCATTAGATAAATTGGTTACTGTTTATATGTAAGTAAAGAACAAAAACAATTTAATAACAGGGGAGTTCTCGGTGTTTTTTATCAGTAATAGTCTAATAGCTTACAAAATAAACCAATCACAGCTATATATATATTTTTATAATTACAAAAATCAAACTTACCAAGGGTATTGTGCAATATCGAACGAAAAATCTATCGATAAATATTCGTTGTATCGTAGTTCAAAAGTCTCGATATTCCGTTTCACAAATTTTTGCTCACTCCCACTGTCACTATTGCACGACCGGCTTTTTGAAAAAAGTTTTCACGTGATGGGACCTGGGATGGTGCGTGGTGTAGCGCCGATGGGCCGAGGCAGACTGTCGAGGTGCCGAAGCCGTCGCGCGTCGCGCCACCGAACTCGCTGACGAAACGGTTCAGTCTGAGACTAGGCAGGCAAAGAATAGGGGCTAACCGTACCAGTACGAGCACAGTGGTCGCAGCTGTGTAGATAACGCTGGGTCAGAACTGGCCAATGTCAAGAAAAATGTGCAAAATGAATGCATTAGAATCTTTTTTTAGCTCTAACCAGCACACAAAACTAATTAGAAACAAATTTACCTACCTATGTAATTTAGTAAAAAAAGCAAGATTATTATTTTAACATGTCTGAGTTCAATCAGATAAATTCTTGGATTTAATTCTAGATACCAATCGTCAAAAAAAAAATGTTTAGCCTAGCTCTTAAATATTCTTATAATTTCCAAACTTAAGTTATTTTTTAAAATAGATAGTGACCTTCATTTTATATAAATGGATGCAATAAATCTTTTCAGAAGTATCAAAACGAAGTTTACTGATAAACGCACGTCATTGGACAGTCTCTGCGGTTGAGAAACGAAACGCGAATCGTCTATGAGTAGATATCGTACGATTCTCGTGCCTCCTCCCTATTCGCCGCTCAAAATTTACTTTTTTTCATTATGTTTTCGTATGCGGTTGTTATAGCTTCAACCAACAATCATGTTTATGTTATATCATTGCCTGGTTGGATACGCCAAATTACCTAATACGGACTATTATCTTTTTGCAGAAACTAAAATTAGTCATTCAACTCAAACGTTCCGACCGTGGATTCTTCGTTACTTGATATGATGATAGGTAAAATAGCTGTATCTAGCCTCCGCCCACGGCTTCGCTTGCGTCTTGCCCGGATAAAAAGAAACCTATCTCACTCTGCAACTTTTCTACTACTAGGTATATGCTTAAAATCAAGTCGAACCGTTCGTTCTTCCGTTGCTGAGTGAAAGAAAGAATCCAATCAATCTTCAAACAAACAGAATTCCACATCCAAAATATTAGTGTTATATCTAAACAATAAACTTAATAATGCTGATTTAAGAACTGAAAGAAATAGTCTGTTATTTTATTAATATTAGTATACGCATTTAAGTAGGAACTAAAGCGCCAAGCAGTTTGATCTACTTTCTGCATAAACAAGATTGTCAGCAAAAACTATAGGTAAATACCTACATTCAAACCTCATTGGATAAAAATATCGGATCATTTAATTTCTGCTGATTGATGCTTGCTTGTGGTGTCACTGATTCTTTCTTGGTCTTCCTGTTTTAGCTCAGTGACCATGTTGAGGCATGGTTGCCCTGAAAAAGGCTTATGACCGTTGGAGAAAGAATCAGTGTACTGAAAGGATTAAAGTGCGCCTCTTGGGGCTCCTTTTGTGCACAACACATAGCAAGGCGGCCGGTAAGTTGACAGTCACAAAGATTTTATGGTTCAAATTCGTTTTAAAAAGTGCTGACAATATGCTCGCATTTTATACCATAAGACGTCATGGTAAGGCCCTGCTCGAGAATAAGGTTTTTCCGCTAACCTACAACATGAAGAGCTTTAAGAAAAATACAAAAAGATTTCTCCAGGGCAGGCAACGCATTAGCAATGCTCCAGGTGTTGCAGATGTCAATAGGCGACGGTAACCGCTTACCATCAGGTGGGCCGTAAGCCTGTTTGCCTCCGTATACTTTTAATTTAAAATAAATAATCAATTGACCTCAGTGTCGTAGCGGGCGAATGTCCGTGTTCCCACACGGACATTCGTAAGGAGTGCGGGTTAGGTTCCCGCTGCGTGACAAACTTTTACATGATTTGCAAATAATTGTTCCGGGTCTGAGTCTGAGTGTTGTGGTTCCATGGTACTCGTAGTTCCTGATAGGTACACACGACACAGGGTATCCTAGTGTAGGTTCAGGACTATGTATGTGACTGTTGGGTGTGCGTGTGTTTTTTTTTAAATTTGTACTCCGCTTCTGTCGGCTCATTTGTAAAACTCTCATCCAAGTACAAACTACTTTAGAATTAGGTACCTACTCTACTAAAGTATTCAAGAATATCTATGAAATACAATACCTAATTACCTGTATAAGTACCTACTTAATTACAGTAATAAGGTCTGTTTGAAAACAGTAAGGTATCTACGAAGAATTGCTAACTACGAGGTAAACAAATTAATAGAATATTTCGACATTGTTTTGATTATTTATTTTTATTATGTTATTATTGTAAGCAGATTTGTATACAAAGTGTTCAGTAACTAGTATACCATTTCGATCTTTTTCACAACGCAACGGTCGATTTTGTTTTTACCATCTTTTAAACAAAGCTTAAAAAGATCCGCTAATTTAGTGTCAAATCAGTTAGCGGATTTTTGCATAGTGTTTCTACAATTAAAAATGTTGCACTTCCAAATTCGTATAACAAAAGTTATTACCAAAAGGCGTAGAACAGCTGAGTTATTGAGTTTGAACTGATTTAACTCAAAACTATTGCATAAGCTATTGCCAATTAGGCATTTTCAATAAAGCCTTTATCGGAGTTGTATACATTTATGAATCACCTAGTATATCCACATCTACTTGTTGCCCTCTAGTCCTATCCTAATAATCCTACTAATATTATAAATGCGAAAGTTTGGATGGATTTAAGGATTTATGTTTGTTACTCATCACGCCAGAACGGCTATATGGATCTGGATGAAATTTGATTTAGATTATAGTCTGGAATAGCTCATTTTACCCTTCAGGCGAGGGATGCCGCGGGTGGAAGCTAGTGTTCAATATTTATCAACAGCGACCCACATCTTTTCCTTAACGGGACTTTCTGATACTACCTATAACATTTTAGGGATAACTGACGTAGATACTTTTATTTTAATAGCGTATGCTTTACCGTATCTAGAAGTAATGTTTACAACTTTCTACCCATAGCTTACACTCGTAAGATTATAAGGCAGCCAATAGCAGTAACTGCGTTTATGATCGAAAGTTGGGCTCTTAAGGGTTATTCTTCTGGTACAGTCGCCTGCAATAATATTTTTATTATACAACTAAGTAATTTTATTTACACAAAGAAACTTAAAACTAATACAAGTTAATATTTACAAAATACACAAGAAACAGTTGAGCCATCTAAAGACCGTTACAAACGATCTATAGATAGCTCAACTGATCCAGATCACTACCAGTCGGAAGCGTCCCCAAGACGCTGGCGGAATTGCCACGCTGGATGGCAATGCTAATGCGCTGGGCCAAATAAGAGCCAGCTCTCGGGTCACGCGTCGCTTCGATCAGACGTCCTGATATCTTTTTGAAAACCCGGAGGGCCCCGTTTCCCCACGGACCCAGGGTCTCTAAGTCTCTACAACGAAGTTGCCAAACAAGCATAGGTACGGCCCACCAGTTAATAAGTGGTTACCGTAGCCTATGAACGCTTGCAATACCAGAGGCAGCAGAGCACTGGAAACCTTACTCACCGCAGAAACACAACACTATATCAAACAAGCAACGTTATTTGGCTGCGATCTTCTGTAAGGCGGAGGTACCTCTAGGCAGGCTGCTCCAATTTAGAGCGAAGAGTAGTACCTATACGATTTATCCTACTAATAATCTAAATGCGAAAGTTTCTATGTTTGAATGTTTATGGTTCAATCACGCGAAGTAGCCGCTCAACCGATTTCGATGAAACTAGGAATAAATAGAGTTCTTTACATAGAATAGCATATTTAGACAAAAGTAGGTCAAAAAATAGAAAGAAAAACATGCTATCAGATAAATTATAGTAAAATAATTAACAGCAAGGGGCAAAAAAGGTCCCTATCTCAGCATAAGCTGCACCAAACCAGTGAATGGTATGGTGCGGGGCGCGGTGCTGGTTTTCAGACATTACCTATTGCAAGCGACTGTACATGAATTGAGTAATAATTATGATTGTATTTTATGAGATGCGATTTATTGTAAAATAATTTCCGTGGTAATAAACAATTCAGTGACTACAATCTACTGATGAATAGTAAGTAATAAGTAAGTAATTAGAAAATATCGAATAAATTAAATGAATAAATAATAAATAACACATTAGGGCCTAAATCCTGACCTCACATTAGGGTTTCCTGTGTCGTAGGTATCGGAAACTACGAGTACCATTGTACCACAACACCCGGACCCGGAACAAATATTTGCTGATCATGCAAACATTTGTCCCACAACGGGAATCAAACCTTTTCAGACGGGCATTCGCCCGCATTTTCCTTCTACAGAGCCTAACGAATACTTTCAGTTTTCGAGAATTGTATTTTCACTCACTGATAAATTAGCAATCCTGCTAACTTTACAAGAACATAGACTGCACGATCTAGGAGAGAACTAACAACATGCCGCTACAGATAATTTCCTTGCAGCTTCCATTATCTAGAAGCGACAATAACACTCGTTATCGGCCATTGACACGGATAACCTGGAGTTTCAATGACGCCTTGTTACTTCATTGTTACTAAATGACTATAATCACATAATTTGTCACAGCTACAGTGCAGCACCATGCGTCGGACACACGCAAGTCTTTAAAGTATCAAGCACTAATCAAAAGCTGCGTGTGCCAGGCAGGCTAACGGAGCGCAGCGAATCGCAGATCACGGTGCGTAAAAAAGCTACGTGTGACCGACGCCGACGCTTACGGTTCATTCATGTTCATTCCAGCAAATGTAAATACTATTCATAATATATTATGCTGAAATATTGCACGATAATACATCGATTATAATAATGCCTACAAAGTTAATTCAAACTTTAAGAAAAGTTTTTTGGATAAGACACGGATTTCAGTGCAACTAAGAATGCCAAGTAGGTACCTAGTAAATGCTGTAATGCCCTGAAAGATGCAAGTAAAGTATAGAAATATCGCTTGATTTTGGCATCTCGTAAGGAAATGTACCTATGTACATAACTTATAGTACAAGGTTTTTCATAATATTTATACTATACCGGCTTATCTACACCCAATTAGCAAGAAAGTTTGGAAATTCGTTCTTTTTTCATTGGAAAAACACAATCCAGAAATCTGGTGTTTTGGGGTCAAGTCACTTCAAACTCAATTATTCCGACGTTTTGGGTAGCAATCTTGATGGAAAACATTTTGAAATGGGTTGAAATATTGCTCATTTAAGCTTGTATTTTTCTTTTTGGTAGATAGTCCCCTTTCGAGATTTTATACTAATAACGAAACACGGACTCTATTTACAATGATAATTAGATCTCATTGGTCTAACAATAATATAGTGTTAAAATTCGAACATTGGCACAAAACATTAAACAATACGTCTGCCTACTTAGAATGTTAGCACCGCGGTATACTTAGGTATAGAATACCGTTATAGGTTAGTGTAGTTTTAATAATTTCAAAAAATCCTATGTTTATATTGGTGAGTAATCGTAACGGTGGTGATTCAGAAAACAATACAAAATATTTCCTAGGCTCTAGATTTTCGAAGGGTCATTAGGACCGCTGGTAATTCAAAAAATAATTTACACTACTGCAAAATGTGGGCATGTGCCAAATTTTCCGACATACTTCTGACTACCCTCCTTAGGCATCCTCCTTTGTTTGCCTAAGTATATAATATTTACTTTATATCTTCAAGCATCTGATCGCCTTGAGATCTGAGAGGATATTTACCATTCTTGGGGTTAAAAGTCGTGATCCTAGTTTTTTTTTTTATAAATGGTAAAATAAATAGGATGAAGTCCAGCCATCGATTCTACAAAATCAATTATCGATTCACAATGTCAAATGTGGTCGTTGCCCTGCCTACAGCCACGACACGAGTGCACAGTCGCAGAGGTATTAAATGAAAATTGCTCGAAGGGGACACAGAAAAATAGATTGATCCCCTCTGACGCCGGAAAAGCAAACGTTAGAGACTTCCAACGGCCAATAAAAATAGATTTGACCTTGACAATCAAACGTTCTCTATTCCTGTTTCAATAAACTGAATCTTGTACAAAGTATTTCAAAACATGTACGATTTCCCAAAAGGGGTTTATTCCTCACCCAATGGAATAGGCAAAAGGCTTCTGGAAATTAAATATTTTCATGGAGTCTTCCATGCAAAAATAAGCTGAATTTACATAATACTTAGATATTTTTTTCTACTCTCGATCATTTACTACTGACGCACGCCGTTTGAACACGGTTTTACACGATAATTTTTATCCTCTCTATCTCCACTAAATTCAACGACTAATGTAAAATCTATATGAATCAATAGCAGTAAATCTTATTGCGTGAGCCAACTGGTGCTAATAGTCACCCGAAGAGTAGATCAACGTCTGATCTCCCCTTTTATCAAATATCTCTCCCTTTATTGTCTGGTTACGAATTAGAGAAATGGTGGTTAACATCACCAACAAATTTATTGTCCCCTAACAAACCTATCCAGCCGTGAAAATGTTAATTAAATAAAAGTATCAATTTATTATTACCACTATCACAATACCGTTGCTTCGTTCGCCAGGTTCCAGGTTCAGGCATGGTTTAAACCCTATGTCATATGGTATAAATTTTATGACATAGAGTTTTTTAGTCATTTAGAATTTATTAAATTCTATACTTGCACCACTAAAATACCAGAATATTGGGGAGACTGTCAATATGACGTCATAGCTTCTTTAGAAACTCGAGCTTCAATACAATTATCTCGTGTCAATTCTCGTTAAAACAAATATTTTGATTACTCAATTTAAATACTTACAAAAAGCTTCTGGCTACTTTCACTGAATCGAACAATTTTAACAAGGTAAATAAAACGATTATGTTATGTGTTTTATATTGAAATTAATATTTTGTTAAAAGCCTTTCACTCTCAATTCAAGATGTTTATGCAATTACGGCAACGAGGAAGATCAGTAACACTAAACGATATGGGAAACAAAAGATTCAAATATTTTAGGTATTCAATAGAAAAGTGAGTTTGTCTCTTAGTCATTTAAGACCCCTTTAAGGGTGATTTTGAAACTTTAAAAGCAGATATTTAAAAGCGAAATCTAAGAGATCTGGGAACATTTTCATCAGTTTTTTTGTTATACAAAATAATAAGGATTATCAATAGGAACCTAAATTATTTGCAAAGAAACGATCCCTTTGAAGTTTTCCATGTAGGTACCTACCTATACCTTTTAGGTAAATTTTACTGTAAGTTTATATCGCATTATGTTAGTTTCTTATGTATATTGTAAAAAAATTGTAATTATATTAATTAGTTGCAATTAAGAACCCGGTTCAGCTTAACCAAAGCGTGTGGCTTTTTTGGGTAAAATGTGACCCGTTTTTCTAAGTGTACTGAAGGCTACAAATACATTAATGGACCGCACTTCCTGTTCTACGCCAGTCTACTAACTTGTTAAGATTATGAGCGCCGAACAGAACCCACTTTCCGTCCTTATCATTACATTCCTACATTTCCTTTTTGAAGGCAGTAATTGACTGTTAGATAAGCGATTGGCCCTAATTCCCTATTGTGTCGAAAAATTTTACCGTAGTTCGACATCGCCGTACACTTTACTGGCTATCTTATCGACAACATTGTCAACATTGAATGCGATAGTGGTTTACCACTTCACATTGTACTCATAGGTATACCCATTAACCAATTCACCTACTTTTCAGTAGAACAATTATAAATTAACATCATCGTGGACAGTTACTCTTCGTTGGAAATGGACTCCAAAGCACGTGGCTTTTCTCTCGTACATCAACATCGAATTTGAAGTTGCCTGTAACCTCCTATAAGCAGCGTGATTCAAACTTGCAAGCTTCGTGGTTCATCATCATCATAATTTCAGCCGTAGATTTCCAGAGTGATAGATGCTGTGCGGCCCGCACTCAAGAGCTCCATGAAACCTTTATCTTGGAGCTGTTGGACCGTCTGTCCATCTAGTGGGTGCCCGTCCTACGCTGCGCTTTCCGGTGCGGTCTGCACTACAGAACCTTCCTGTCCCAAGGCTGTTGGTTCTCCGAGCTATCTTCCCCGCCTTCTGCCACTTCAACTTGCTAATCATCGTGCTCAGCTTCGTGATTACATCATACAAAATTAAATTTTATTGTCATTGTTTTTGTTTGTGTTATTACTTATATATAATTGACAACAATTATTAACATACTATGTTACATGTTAACTTAACATATTATGCATTCTGTTGCATTGTTACGAGTTCGTATGCATATAAGGTCTCGTCTAAAGTACCAATTGTCGTTAAACTCACTTGGTATGTAAAGTCACGAAGCGTTCGGTACAGAGGAAGGAATACTAAGGAATTTGAATATTTGCTCGTTGGTCACATCACTTGTTCATCACAGTGCAATAGATAGTAGTAACCAGGTATGGTGATACCTGGTTACTACTATTAGTTGCACTGCGACAAAGAAAGAACAAGTGATGTGACCAACGAGCAAATATTCAAATTCCTTAGTATTCATCGGTAGTATTCATCATCGGTTACATCTTTTTGAGGCCACCGCCTCAAAAAGATGTAACCGATGATGAGAGGTAGGCACTAGAAATATTTATGAGAACTGAGAATAGGCTTTCCGTGAATCCAAATATAACTGTGTTTTTATAGCGAACAGGTTAATGCCCCTGACCCATCTTAGATATTCAAAGGCGCGCATTAAAGGGAAATGGTTGATATTACGATGACGACTGTAAATCAGCGGATGTCGGCGACAACAAATGCAGTTTGTGTCGTAAACCACGAGCAGACTCGTGGGCGCGGGCCGACGGCCTAACACGCACGCTATACCTACAGCGTACCTGCATTGCCTGCAGTGTGTGCGTAATGAGTGCTAAATCTTCATACACTGCCGACATAAACACACATTTTGATAGTGTGTGTAAAATTTTCAATAATTTATCGAACACTAATAGACGAAGACAAGTGTCGGTGTCTCTTGTACATTTTCGTGCGAAAATAATAAGACTATTTGATTCTGAGGCGAGGGAGGATCTTACTTATGTGATATCTTATTCAGAGGCTTCTACTGTAGGTGTTTTCTATTCTGATATAATTCTTAGCTCATCCACAATAAGCGGATACCTACATGGAAGTAGGAACAAATCGCAAACAGCACCAGAGATCGGACATTATTTCTAAACCTCATCTTTTAATTAAAGCAGGAATTAGTGCAACACATTATGTAAACGTATATTTTTATGCAATAAATATTTGTATTTGTATTTGTAATAGGTAGGTACGTAATTTTGGTTTATAAAAACGTAAAAAGAGAAACATAAATTGCGCTACTCCGCTCCCTACTATGCTACCAACCTGACTACAATACAATCTATTCACGCAGACTGCCAACAATAAATTGCAATCGGGACGGATGCTGTGGGCGATATAGCTCAAGGTGCAAGGATTCGAAAGCAATTTGCCTGTTCGTTGACTGAGTCTGCGATTTGGTCAAAAAGGTCGATGCGGGCCTAAATTGCGCTTCCTTTTTGAGCGCTTGTGGTTTATGCATCCGTCAATTCAATTTAGCAAGTTGTTTTTGTTGGTCCGTTTGGAGTTGAGTTTAGGGGGTCTCATATCTCGCAGAAGCTTGCGTAGGTAGGTACTGTTTCTAGATGGTGAATGCTAACACGACCCCATCTCGCCTCAACCAGGCGGAGGACTGCTCACAGGGGAGGTTTTAGTGGGTTCGACCCTCACATACTCCTTTCCGCCACCCCCCATGGCGGAAAGGAAATGTGACGGCATTTTCACACCATAAAAAAAAAAAGTTAGTTTCTGTTTCTGCTAACATGGTGACTATGATGCTACTATGCGGCATCACGCTTACAATCGGATCCTTATTAGATAAGAGCATGAGCTAAGAATAAGCTCAGGCTGCCCTTGTAACGCAGTTCACAAGCCAGTCAAATCAAAGGTGCTTGGTGACTTTTAAAGGCGCGGCAGCTCACCAACCAACCAAACCGTAAAACTTTAATGAAATTCAAATGATACATCATAAACCTGGCTTATTTTCATGATTCATTTTCACCTATCCAATATGAAGACCTCAGTGGCGCAAGGGATTCGATTCCCGCTGCGGAACAAATGTTTGCATGATCTGCATATATTTGTTCCGGGTCTGCGTGTTATGGTAACCTGGTGCTCGTAGTTTCTGATACCCATCACACAGGGAATCCTAATGTGAAGTCAGGATGTATGTGACTGTTGGATGTTATTTATTTAATATCATTTGGTCAAGTTCATCCTAGTTTTCTCACAGATTTGTACTACGCATTTTAATCCTTATACTACACTGAATCAGTGTAGTTCACGGACGGTCATAGGCCCTTTTCAAGATCACCATACCTCA
Source organism: Anticlea derivata (assembly GCA_947579855.1). Classification (NCBI taxonomy): domain Eukaryota; kingdom Metazoa; phylum Arthropoda; class Insecta; order Lepidoptera; family Geometridae; genus Anticlea; species Anticlea derivata. The sequence goes on along the minus strand of OX388259.1, from coordinate 10,379,749 downwards.
AGGTCACTGACCGATGACTAAGAAAGAATAAGTGACAGACAAGCATGCAACTAGTTGCGAATATCGACAAATCCGAAAGTTGCTTCACCAGAAAGTATTTAAAACCTAGGGGCCACTTTATCCCACTAATAAGTAATTATTTCTACATCAGAAAGCTAAATCTATAAATAGTAGCCACTTGATTCTACTAATGATTATCAACTTTCACTTAGTTTTTAATTAAATATATAATTTTCATAATGATTATTGTGAATCGAGGAAAGGCGCCAAACGCCAACTAATAACTAGCTACAATTATTACACGTAGACTCATCAAAACTAGTTTATTCTAGGTTCATCAAATAATTAATCAACATAAAATACGAGTGGGAGTCGTAAAACTGTTTACCGACAGAAGTTACGCAACACAATCCTCGAAAATAACGAAAAGGAAATGAATCCTACAGATATAGAAACCATTGTTGTTGAGCCCCGAGACGCCGTGTTGCCAGACTTGCCCAGTGATGAAATAATATGGCACTGAGACTTGGTCGCTAACTATGAGCCTCATACACAAGCTCAAAGTCGCGCAACGGGCTATGAAGAGAACCGTGCTCGGAGTTTCACTACGTGTAAGGAAATCCGTAGAAGAACCAAGGTCACTGACATAGCTCTCAGAATTAGCAAGTTGAAGTGGCAGTGGGCAGGCCATAGGTATAGCTGGCGACCACGAACCGGGCGACGCAGTGTTGGAAGGCCCCCCACCCGATGGACCGATGACATTGTGAAGGTTGCGGGAAGTCGGTGGATGGAAAAGGCTCAAGACCGTTCGTCGTGGCACTCTTTGGAGGTGGTCTATGCCTAGCAGTGGACTTCTTCAGGCTGATGATGATATTTTCAGCCTTCAAATACTTCCATTACTTGCTAGCTTGTCACGACACTAGTTCTGTCTGGTTAACCTTCGTTAGTGACATGACGAAGGAAAGTAGCATGCTTTCTTTAGAAGTGGTTTGCAGGATAAGGAGACGTCCTTATCCTGCCAGGACGCTGGGGAGCAGTGCACCGTCGTCACTTCAAACCGTTGCGTTGTACTGACAAAATAACCGCAGGGTGGTCGCTATCAATCTTCATACAATATCCAAATTGAACAAATCTGTGTAGTACGGACGGCAAAAAAGTTTGCACGTGGATGGTTGACTTTGCGAATCTAATGCATGTTAAAATCGAATAAATTATTTAGTCTTAATTAAGTAATTTGTACGGCGACCCTATGCTCGGTAGTTGGCACTTGGGTGGGACAAACATCGACACGTAAAAATGTGGGTGACTACTAATTTCAGAGAATATCTACCTATTTAATTAAGTCAAAGTCAACGTCAAAAGGCGTTTGTTTCAATAAATTCACTAGGATCACTTTGAAACGTCTTAGAAACTTTTACTACTACTTTTTACTAATTTGATTTAAACTCAAAATTGGACCCATAGTTTAAATAAATAACAAATAAAACCCAATAAATATAAGGGATTTGTTTTATCTTCATCAGATCTTAACAAAAATTTAATGGAACTATCACAAAAGCGGACGTTATTTTTTACTTAAACTTATATAAATTACCCTAACTTTCGGTAAAAAAAAACCCCTAAAAATGTTCCAAAAAAATGTAAGATGTTTTTATCTTCAAGAGTACGAAGAGTAGAAAAACTAACAATTAAAAAAATAACCGAAAAAGGTCCAATGGTTAGAAAAAATCAGTTTAATTTTCAAGTTTTACAAAAAAATTATCTACTGAGCTTTCTACTAGCAACAAAATTTATCTACTCCTCCATTTTTTGAAACCAGTTAAAAACTATGATGCCATCGGTCCCTGGTCCGCATTTCAGCGGCAATCTTCGCATTGATACAACTCTAGCGGTCGTCGGAGCGACCTTGCGTCTCAGGACACAATTAGCGGCGGTGTTCCGTGAGGCGCAGGAAGGCACGTGTCCAACAGTCCTTGGCAGTATCCTGATTCTTGGATAATTTTGACTTATAATAGCCAGGACGTGCCTTCTGAAGCATAGAAGCTCTTAGCTGTGCTTATCACAGACTTACTTGGTCTAAAAAGCTCATATCTGCGTTCATAGAGTTGATAGATGTTCTTATGCAGTTTATTCTAGGGTATCACCAATTTGTGTCACATCACGTCGGTACTGTATGCGAAACGTACCTAACTACGTCTATCAATCGTAGATGCGGCATTTATTTAAATAGGCAGAGTTTTTACCCATCAATGCGAAATCTGTTAGAGAACTAAATCTAAAACTTCATAAATTACTAAGCAAAGCAAAGCTGCTAAACTCTGGAATGCTCTTCCAGTCTGAATCCGGCATGCTCAGTCTCTTCCTATCTTTAAAAACTTAGTTTTCCAACATTACTTGTCTTCACTTTCTCCTCCATCTTAACACTTGTTTAGAATTTAAATTATGTATTTGTATGTATTCCTTGATATTCTTTGGACTGTATGTCTCTATCTATATACCTATCTAAATTTATTTATTTATATAAATTTATATATTTATTATGTATATTTTATATATCTTATCTATACATTTATGATATTAGTATGTAGGGTTTGTAGTTTTAAATTATAAGTTTTATTTCACTTATTATTATTATGTGCGCCACCGTCCTCTTCTACTTTATATATCCTGTCCATCCAAAGGTTGCCTGGTAGAGATCGCTTTTAGCGATAAGGCCGCCCATTGTCACACTATTATTTATTTATTTCCTTGATTGTGTATTTTCTTTTGGTGTACAATAAAGTTATATTCTATTCTATTCTATTCTAAGCATTGCGACAGCTACGATAGGTTTTGGCTGAGAAAAAAGAAGTGTTGCTTCAGCCAGTAATATACGTCGAACATGCTTCGCCTCAGCCTCTTATTAGTAGGAACATGCTCAAGATCTGATTTTCAAAGTTTATCTTATTTCTGGACTGGCCTCATAGCTCAGTTAGTAGTAACTCTGCCTTCTGCGCTAGAGGTCGCGGGTTCGATCCCGCACTGAACAAACATTTGTGTGATAAACACAGATGTTTGTTCTGTGTCTTGGTGTTAAATATTTATCTATTATGTATATCAGTATCTGGTTTCCATAGTACAGGCTATGCCTAGTTTGGGATCAGTTGACCGTGTGAATATGTCCGGAATATTTATTTCTTTATTTGTGCCTCAACTATCATCGAAGCACCAACTTTAACATGCATCGCGAGATCTAAGTTCAGGGCGAACCACTAGTTATGACGCGCAAATAATAAACATTCCAGTTTCACTTACCTTACCACTTCATAAATGCCACTTGGTGCCAGGTAAAAAGGAAATTGAGTTTCCATCGTAAATTTTAATAGGTAACTGCTATAAAGTATCAGCATTTTTCCAAGAGCTACACGACACGACAGAAGATATAGGGTGACGTTTTCGAGCGCCATACTTCAAATGAGGAGGAATTTCTCAAGTTAGCCAATTTTTATAAGTTTTTTTGCATGAAATTTAATAGGTCAACAGTTTACACTATCAACATAATTTGCTGGTAAGAGTAGGAGTAAAATCGGTCAAGCGGTTGCTAAAAAATTGGGGTTGAGAGAGCTTTCTTCATAATTTTTTTATTTGTAAGCTTTTAGGCCGTCAACAAACAAAGAAAACAGTAATATTTGAAAACCAAAATAACGTGAGCATCCCATTTGGTATAGTTTTAATGACTTCGACTTTAATGAGTTCAGGTACGATTGGTAAATAATAAGATATGCTAAAGGTACAATTTACAAAGTTGTTCTTATTGTCTCAACGATCAACATCAGCACCTAGTTTTACTAGTTATTGCGAGATCTCAGTTCGGGTCGAAGTTTTTCCATAAAACATAAATAACTACATCATGGCTTTACTTTTAGAATTTGTTTGTCTTTATTTATTTATTTTGGTGAAGATTTCATAAAGATTTCCAGAGATACCGAACGATTTTCCTGAAATTAGAACGCTGTTTGTTTTTAACCTAATTATGTCAAAACTATAATGACTCGCTTTACGAACAACAAATTCACGGTCGAAAAGTGAGAAGTGAAAACTCACTGACTTTGAAGACTATGCCTCTGCTGTCATCTGTCGTGATAAGCAACTTCAAAACTTATCGTATCGTGGATCATGAAAAACGGTCTAAATATCAACCAGATTTCTAAGAACCTGAGCCTATTAACTGTAGAGTGGCCTGTTATAAGATGTATACCTTTCTTAATTTTAAAAAGTTGCCACAGTACGGTACGAAACGATTTACACAGCAAAATCTCTAAAAATATGCACCTTACCATCATCTTGTGCCAATCCCGATTTTATTACCTATCATCTATTAGAGTATTGTGGCATCATTTCGAAAATAATGAAAGGTATAGGTAGGTTATATATCTTATTAGAGGTGACTGTACGTAGGTATAAAGAAATTAGCAAACACTGACAATCCTGACTTAAATCTTTACCTATCATCTATTACAGTATCGTGGCATCATTTAGAAAATAATGAAAGGTAGGTATACATCTTATTAGAGGTGACTGTACGTATATGGAAATTAGCAAACACTGACTTACTGGCCTGGTTTCCGATGAAAAATTGGTATGAACTTGTTTTGATTAATAGGAGATACTCTAATCTAAATTAGTCATTCATTATCAATGAGGTCGGAAAAAATCTAGAATAATTACCTTCCCACTTAAGAAAGCCATTACTACGATATGAGTACAAAGTAGGTATACTGTGATCCCATATACAACGTGCTCCGTAACTAGTTTACTATTCCGAAAGGGGCTTATTCTGTCAACAAAAACATTACACTACTTCCTTCTCGGCAGTCGGGTAAAAAATTATTTTTAACTTATGAACATTTACAAAGCTGTGTTTGGTCTTTTAATCGTCTTTATAAAATGTGCTAGTAATGACGCTAAAACCGTTCATGTAGGAAAATATTAAAAGATAATTAAAAATAACGGTTATGCTTTACAGCGTCGAACGACCAAAAACTCATGCGATGACCTAAGTGTATGCTTACACGATTCGACTCTTTTATCTCTTGACGATGAATCGCTCGTTCGAGGCGAAAAACTCTCCAACCAAACGAGGCATTAGAAGCTACACGCAAAATGTAGACCAAGCCCTCGTAATAATTAATCTAGAGCCAAAATAATTACAATGCCCATTCAGTGTAACAACAATTACTATGTCCAGTTATTGTAACGGAGCAAAAAATTACATGACGTGATTTCGTCTGAGAAAGTAGGCCTGCCAATGACTTGTGCGACTAGACTGCCTCTAGACAGGGACGGCCGGCAGCAATCATGAATCACGCTATTTGTAGCACGTTCATTTATGGCTTTCACAGGGCTACTACTGCAGCCACAGTGCCTAAACAGTAATGGTTGTGAATGCAGCGATTATGTAGAGCAATGACGGTGAACTTTTGCTGGAACAAAAAGTAATGTATTAGGAAGTGATACATTTGATTGTTGTAATTTTAAACGTGTTGAGATTAAAGTTTGGTAAAAAATAAAGCATGGCCATGGCCACTAGGTCAGTAATTTTCAAGCAATTAAAGAAATAATGACCATTCATAAAAGGGTTACATAAGATTATAATTAAACCTAACCTTATCCGCTCATTATTTCGCTCCGGCAAAGTTACTACTTAATACCTATTTAGGTTAAATATTTACAGGTACATAATCCATTAAACTAAACAGTTTACGCTTGTGTAAACACAGTAAATGGACTTTCAGTTCTATCATCATCATTTCAGCCGTAGGACGTCCACTTCTGAACATAGGCCTCCCCATATGTTTCCAGCGCGACTTACCTTGTAGGGCCTGCACCCAAACAATAATTTGGGGGGATTTGCCCATAGCGAGCCCATAGCGAGCGCTGATAAAGCTATTGCTTACAGCGAACGCTGAAGACATGTTCTTGGAGATCCAGATGACGGGATCATTCCATCATCGAACCCAGACACATAAAAACACTCAAAACATCACACCGACCCCGCCGGCGGGGTCAACGACGACGTCCCGTCCCTACGTTTCCACCCCTACAGGGTGATGGCCTCCTTAGAAAACCTCCCTCTGGCAACAGTCCAAGTCGAGGTCCGTACCTAAGTGGTGCCCTTGTGCTCGTTGCCCCAACCTAACCTTTTTTCGGGGGTAGCGCCCTCTGCGCTCGCCTAGCCCGGTGTAGCTGGCAGTGGTCGTAAGAGACGCAAAGCATAAAGATCCGTACGAAAAAAAAAAAAAAACGCTGCTGCCCATCCTAAGGTTTTTTTCGCCTAGTACGACATGCATGAGTAGAAGGAGGGGCCTATTCTCAAGCCAGGGCCACCAAAGTAAGATTAGACGAGCTGTACAAAGGTTTATAGTTTTTTTTTTTTTGGTACATCCTAACTAAACTTTAGCGAAGAGATGAGAAAACTTTCCCTATAGCTTTCATTTTGAAGATCTATGACATGCTAAGACAGAAATAATGATTCGGATCGGATGGACTTTTATTGATAGTGTTTTGATTAGAAACGCAGAGACGGCTAGTTACACAATTGATCTTACGGTGTTCAAGCATCGCTCGCTGTCTTTCTTGCGGTACTTAAAATATTACGCTTACTCGTAGTACAAAAAACTGGCAAGAATCAAAGTTCGTTACGTTTAGGATGTAAAATAGACTTGCTGCTTAGTTTATTTAGTAGAGGATGAGTAAAGGCTAAAGCCGTGTTCAAACGACGTGCGATGTCTTCTAAATAAAGTTAATTTTAGTTTGACTTTTAGGAGCTCGCGATATTGTTGACCTATCTCGCACAAAAACACTCAAACTGAAAATTGACGTTATAGAGCGGTAAAGATCATTTTAAAACGAATTTTATATGACATATCAAGGAACTATCGTAAGCCGTTTGGACATGGCTAATAAGTAAGGTAATCAGGACTAAGCTTTTATATATTAGGTGTTCCGGAAATAACTTTTATTTTTATAGAAATTAGACTAAATTTCATGGTAAACACTGCAAATGTTTATTGTTATTGGGTTCAATATAGTTCAAACTTAGTTAATTTTATCAGTTTGGTACCACGAACCAAAACCGCAAAACACTTAAAAAAACTTCAGGTAAGCAGTTTAATAAAAACTAATTTACCTGTCACCATCAAACATTATAGCCACTTTATCATATTTATTACAGTAAGCTGTCTACTCTTCAATTCGTCTTATCCATTACAAATTGTTACTTTCATTCGACAGACCACGCTTACAAAAACGGTTCTTACTACTCAGAACTTAAAGTTGGTTTTATTGGAGGCTTAGGTTAACCTGCTACAGTAATTGCCCCGATATTGCAGTGACAAATGAGATGAATTAAACGGACCGGGTGGTCTACACGGCTGATGCTGTTCATAAAATAATTTCACTTTCATCATCATCATCATTACAGCCGTTCTACGTTCACTGCTGAACTTGGCCTCCACCACAAACAGAGCAAATTCCTTATCATGTGGGGGGATTTGCCCATACTCACCACGCTGGGCATCCGGGTAGGCGAGTGCAGTTATAGCTATCGCTGTTAAAATGAGGAACGCTGCTGTCCATCCCCTAGCTTTTTTCCTTAGTAGCCTCTTACGACATCCGCGGATAGGAAGAATTTCACTTTATATCGATAGAAACCTGTAAATAAATACAAAGTTTCATCTATCGGAACATCTTTCTAATTCGTGCTATGAGGAATGCGCAATGGCAAAAGTTCACGGCTATACATGAAGATTATTCTGAGAGGTTGGAAACCCATCGCCGCTTTAAGAATACTGGTGTCCTCGTGCGCACGTTTGAACTTACAACCTCGGATCGAAAGTCCGGGAACCTCCCACTAGGCCAACCTGGCACAGAAAATAAAAGAAATAGGCTCATATAGGCTCATCATCATAATCATCAGCCTGATGAAGTCCAATGCTGAACAGAGGCCTCCCCAAAGAGTGCCATGACGAACGGTCTTGAGCCTTCACCATCCACTGACTTCCCGCAACCTTCACAATGTCGTCGGTCCATCGGCTTTCCAACACTGCGTCGTCCTGTTCGTGGTCGCCACTCGAGAACCTTTGTTCCCCAACGGTTGTCATATAGACTCAATACTATTGAGCCTATATGACAGCCTATTATGACAATAGGCTGTAATTTTTTGGGCACAATCCTATCCTACTTCCTACTATCCTACTAATATTATAAATGCAAATGTTTGTGATGATGTTTGGATGTTTAGATATTTGGATGTTTGTGGTTCCATCACGCCGTAACGGCTCAACCGATTTCGATGAAACTTGGAACTGATGGAGAATACCTAGAACAGCATATAGGCTTCTTTTTAACTAGGTGCCACGCGAGCGAAGCAGCGTGCAGGAGCTAGTTTTTTTAATAGTCAAAGTCAGCAACTGCTCTTAAAATAAAATGTCGGTCTGATGACAGTGTAATGTGTTTAAAATCGTATGTCAAGGATAACATCCTTGACATACGATTTTAAATACTACTACTACTAACATACGATCGTGCTTTGAACGCTTATTAAAAAACAAATCACAACGTCCGTCATCCTGTCCACTAGTAGGTAGTTACCTAAGTTTCTAACCCACAGTACAGTTTTGTATCCAAGTGTAGGTACCTAGACTACCTAGATAATGAAATACCTACCAAAATCCATTAGATATGCATATTAAACTTTCGCCAGGATTTTCACGAAACTTAAATGTCGTGTAGTTACAAAGCTTTCTATCACGAATGTAGCGTGAGCATTTTATAAATAGCGGCGCCTTCATAATGCTGGTGAACAAGCAGAGACGCCACAGTCATCTTACTAATATTACTTTATTCATTATTATACCATAAAGCCGTGTTCAAACGGCGTTCGATATGTTATCTAAAAGTAACCTGAAAATGATCCTTAATTCTTTTGAATAAAGTTAATTTTGAGTTTGAATTTTAGGAGCTTGCGATATCATTGAGCTTTATCGCACAACCTCTTTTTTATTTATTTTAAATTATTTTGCATTTATAATATTAGTAGGATAGTAGGAAGTAATGAAATCGCAAGCTCCTAAAATTCAAACTCAAAATTAGTTAGAGTTTGAATTTTAGGAGCTTGCGATATCATTGAGCTTTATCGCACAACCCCTTATGTCAAACTCGGAATTGACTTGAAACGAAGTATATGTGACATATCAAGGACATAGGTAATGGCATGCCGTTTGAACACGGCTTGATATTATATCAACAACAAAAAAAGAATATAAGCGAAAAAATACAAATAATCAAACATACCTATATATTATTTTAGTTTTTTCCTGAACTTTTTAAACTAGAGCTTATTTTGGTCTTTTGAAATCTTTATAATAACCACTTAGTTATTAAATGTACGAGAAGTTTAACATCAAGATTGCTACCTAAAACTGCTGAATATATGAGTTTTGAACTGATTTGACTCCAAAATAGCTGACTATTGCAAAGAGTTTGTTCAAAGAAAATGTCGAATTTACTAGTCGTATGTCTATTTGGGTCAGACGATTCAACTAGGTAGGTCCAACTTCGACAAAGAGGTCAACCGACGAATCCAACGCGGATGGGCAGCGTTTGGGAAACTTCGTCATATCTTCTCGTCGCAGATACCGCAGAGCCAAAAGACGAAAGTCTACAATCAGTGCGTGTTGCCAGTGATGACTTATGGCACTGAAACTTGGTCGTTAACTATAGCCCGCTTATACAAGCTTAAAGTCGCGCAACGGGCTATGGAGAGAGCTATGCTCGGAGTTTCGATAAGATCCGAAATGAGGAAATCCGTAGAAGAACCAAGGTCACCGACATAGCTCTCAGAATTAGCAAGTTGAAGTGGCAGTGGGCAGGCCATATAGCTCGCAGAACCGATAACCGTTGGGAGTAAAGGTTCTCGAATGACGATCACGAACTGGGCGACGCAGTGTTGGAAGGCCCCCCACCCGATGGACCGATGACATTGTAAAGGTTGCGGGAAGTCGGTGGATGGAAAGGGCTCAAGACCGTTCGTCGTGGAACTCTTTGGGGGAGGCCTATGTCCAGCAGTGGACTTCTACAGGTTGTTGATGATGATGATGACTAGTCGTAGAACAAACTTTATTTTCAATTGGGTTTAGAATTAGACCCTTTGGGGATAGCATAGATATCATGCATCACTTTGTATAGAAGGTAGAGTTCGACTATTTTTATGGACGTTCAAAAAACAGATCGAAGGTAGTGACGCTCACGAAGACAATCATCTCTTTCTGTCAATCAGAACCCATCAAAGATAAGATGTGATGAAGGTCATTTAATAGACCAAAGTAGACTTAGCTCGAGTTTATGATGCTAACCCTGGTAATCGCAACTCAGTCATTTCATTGTCACCTATCGGCCATCCGCTTCAATGATCTAGGCAGAATAGTTCTGGCGCGACGCCAACACGATCTTACTATAAACTATTTTATACTTTCACTCGCCACCTAAACTATGGCTTTTATCACAAGTGTATAGGGTTTAGATTCCCAAGATTTTTCGAGTAAGGGTGTATTGTACTTGTTGGATTATTGGTAATCTGATGATGGGCGATCAACCACCGTATCGAGTGTCGTTTCGGTCCGGCGCCTGCCTTCTCGACCTGACTTCAATGTGAACGGAACCTATGTCCTGGTTACGCCCTTACTGTCAGCTCTATAATCTATGAATCCTTTTGCAATAGAGTCTCAACAGGGGTACTTGGACTCGAAGAATCTTGGGAGCCGGACCCGATGCATATACGAGTACCGAAAGAAATGGGTCGGACAGGCTTAGGTACTTAGCCATGCGCAAGCGAAACAGTTTTAAAAGTTGTAAGGTGGATTTTTTGGTGATATGACATACATACCCGCGGAAAAAAATAAAATCAAGTACTTATTTTATTCTTGTTTCGAGCATGGCGGACCCATAGGTACCAAACCTATGGGTCCCGAACGAAATATCGACAGCAACGGAAATCATTTTCCTTATTCATAACGATTGGGTTTTTGTTGAATCATGCTGATAAAGGTTTGTGGTTAGCAGTTACAGGGGTTAGAGTAACTATCAATGGGCGTAAACTTAATTAATTAGAGGCGGATATGTATTTAAACATTTTATACAAACAATCTGACGACAATGCCAATGTGGCGACAATTTTCATTGTATTTTCAATGAAAATTGTCGAATTTCCAAAAGTCTTAGCACAAACTTTATTGAAACTTGGCTATAATAATACATACCTACAGGACAGCCGCTGATTCTAAAAAAACAATACCTACATAAATGCCTGTTGCCTTTTGTTGCCTGAAATAAAGTTATTGTATTGTATAAAACAATCACACGAATAGATGACTAACCGTAACGAAAAAAAAGAAATGATGTAGGTAAAACTGAGTAGATTAATTCATCACGATACCTCCCACTATTTATTATTCACAACATCAACACACACTGACGATCAGCGTTCAATTTAAAGTTCACTTTCATTGCCTTTCCACTTCAATAAAGCTTTTGTTTCTTAAAAAGCAGCGAACGTAAGATAACGGCCGTAATCAAGCCAAAGAGTCAATTATTTTTATATAAATAATAATCATACTATCCTCTCGTCACTGGAAAGATATGGACTACAACATATTCTGTAACTAGTATACTATTCCGTAGGGGCAATCAATCAATAAAAAATAAAAAAATACCAGCAGAAAGAGCTGTTTTTAGTCATTTAACTGCCCATATTTTTAAGTTATTGCAAATCGTACGTGAAGCTCGACAGCAAGATACTAAATAGTAGACACAAAATAGCTGAATAATTGAGTTTTAACTGATTTGACCCCAAAACAACGGATTCATGCATACTGTTTTCTCAATGAAAAATGTTGGATTTCTAAAAGTTATTGGCAATAAGGTATAGAATAAGCCCATTTCTAAACAGTACACAAATTATGAATCACCTTGTTTACCTCGTACTTCTAAGCCGCGGGTTTGAATATTTTTATTTTCCTAAAGCCTTTCACACACGGCAGCTATAATGTAAAAATGTATATTATAGCTAGATACATCTCCTTACATCTTTCCATAGAAACTGTCAGAAGATGTAAAAAGATACATTATAGCTGCCGTGTGTGGTCTCCTGACGGTTTCTATGGAAAGATGTAATGAGATGTATCGTGCTATATTATACATTTTTACATTATAGCTGCCGTGTGTGACGCGCTTAAGGATTTGCTTGGAGTAGTCGTGACGTCAAGATGTCAGAGATTGCTCAGAATGGATCAATTCATCATTCTCCACCAAGGATAAGTACCATGTGAGTACCATACAACGTGAAAAACCTGGTATAACGGTCATCGCTTTTTAAGGCAGTCTGCTGTGTTGTCCAAGATTCTTTGATCAACTATTAATTTATAAGTTTAAGAACCACTTAACCCGTCTGCTTTCAATTGTAAAAAACGTTTTTTTTTTACTTTTTACAGGCTTTGATTCAACTGACATGACTGACGGTTTTCACGGTCCAGAAGCTTGATACCACTACCAATTTTTGTCACTTATCTTATCTTAAACTAGCTCCCGCCCGCATTATTTCTTGCGTGTTGCTCCCGCTGCTGGACGTTTTCGATTAGTAGCAACGTACAGGCAGTACCCAAGCTCAGTGTGACTAGTTTCTATTTTATTGAACTAATAGATAGTTTTTTTTTTTTTATATACAACTAGGTTAGCTAACAAGCATACGGCCCACCTGTTGGTAAGTGGTTACCGTAGCCTACGTACGCTTGCAATACCAGAGGCATCACGCACGCGTTGCCGAACCCTTAAAAAGTTCAAAACGCCCTTTTTGAAGAACCCCATACTGTAGTCCTTAGGGAAAACCTCAGCAGGGAGATCATTCCACAACCTGAGTGTGTGATAGATAGATTAACACTTTATTGTACACGAAGGATTACATTTTATATTAAATCTACAACAAACTTAATGTAGTACAATGGGCGGCCTTATCGCTGAAAACGATTTCTTCCAGGCAACCTTAGTAGTTCGCCCCGGGCTGAGATATCGTGATTTTCTTTATATATTTAAGGTCAACTAGCATCATAAAAACAGGCTCACGAATTTTATCCCGAAGCAAGACAAAAATGATCATCATAACAGCCGTAGGACGTCCACTGCTGAACATGGCGAGCGTAGTTAGAGCTATCTTTGTGGAAATAGGGGACGCTACTGCCCATCTTCTTGTTTTTTCCGTTATAGAGGGACCTATTCTTCAGCCGGGGCCACCAAGGTCAAAGACAAAAATTCAAATTTTGTCTCTTAACAAGAAAAAGCAAATGGGATAAAATTTAAAATTGTCTTTTTTATACCAGGTATTGAAGCCCTTCCTTAAAACACCCACATTACTCTACTCCTTTATATTCAAAAACCTACGCCACAATCTTTTATTTCAGTTATTCTCTACACATTTTAAATATCATAAAGATAGGTTTAACTAATGAAAGTTATCCACGGACACGTAGCAGATAATTACATCCAGTCGTAGAAAAGAGTTTAAGCGCTTTGCTCACTCGATCAATAAATCCTTACGATATTACTCTTTACCTACAATAAAGAGTAATATCGTAAAATTGGCAAAACGCACTGAAAATGTAAAGTTAGCAATAACAATAACGGGGTCATTACTTCTAGCAAGGTGAGTGTATTAATTGCAATTTGCATTAATTGCATTTGCATAGATGCGAGTTAGTTGTCTTCTTGATTACATTACATGTCTAAAATCTATTTTCTAAATACCTATCTAAAACTATAATTGCATTAGGTACTGACTGACTGACAAGTGATAGCCAACGCACCGGCCAGGTGAGCTGTCAGCATAAGAATCAGAAAATTTCAAAAAACAAAAATTCCGTCGGATTGGCTATGGGTATTAAACGCTGTAAATATTTTCTCTTGATTTAATTAATTATTCCGGGAAAATATAATATTCATAGCTTGCTACAACATTAGGTGCGACGCTACCGTTGTGGCTGTGGTATAAGTAAATAAAGTGTGTGGTAGTGGTGGATTTTGTTCATGTTCTTTAACTTTCCTACCATCCCCATAAATCAGTCTTCCTACCCTGAAATAGCTGTATTTATAAGCATTTATTACGGACCCGATAATACGCACTTTGCATAATTTAACCCACAATTGGTTTCGCATACTGAAAAACTCAACCGTGTTGTGTCTAAGCTCCTATAACAATTAATATAGGTATTCACGAACAAACATACAGACAACCTGTACACATTACATACATACAGACAGTGGTCCAAGTTAAAGGCCTGGTAGTATTTGGTAGAAAACCAGCATTTCCTAACATCAACATACTCATATTCATTAATTTCACCCTTATCATTACATTGCATAACATAGGATGTCAAATTACCAAGGTATATAAGAAACACACAAAAAAAAAGAAAGTTCATATCATAAAATTATACATACAGTACATAACAAATGCATAGATAGGTAATGTCCTACATATTATGCATATCAGAGAATGAACAAGACTTGGACGAGCACGTTCACGAAACCGGTTCTTATCAATCACACAAGGTCCCTTCAAACCGAAATACAACATTGCAATCATTGCTGCTTAGAAGATATACTTATGCAAGGTGGCAGTAGCCTTCCTGCTATTAGAAGTTATGATAAATGAAGAGGAAAGTAACTCAGTATAGTTACCAGGACGTCACTTGCGCCAAAACTAAGCTTCGTGGGAGTCGGTCTGCAGCCATACTGCCATACCGTAACAAACAATTAGTGATGTCGCCATTGAAAGCAATCAAACCGATATAGTGGTAGTGACTAAAATTGGCCTTGAAGCTCTCATGGTGTAGCTTGCCTAGTCGTTCGTAATAGATCGGCAAAGCAGCGCGGTCTACAAAGGGATGGGTGACAGCTTTTTTCATGCTTTGGAGGGCATGTTAAGATATGCTATGATAGTCTGTAAGTATGCCACGACGACCTAAAAATTAGGTGCGGCCTGCGATGCTCGCTATTTACCTATCGTCTCCCTGCCTATCTCGCTACTAGCCGACTGACGTTTCTGTATACGGAAGCTGGAAGCCATTCAGTTAACGCCTTACTCAATATATCGTCGCATTGCCTTACCAGGTGTCCTTGCAGATACCTATTTATGTTTAAATATTAAACAAAAACGTTACTACACTAAGATTAGATAACTTTGAAGAAAACGGTTTGAACATAGAGGTAAATGCTGGTTTGGTAGAATTCTATGCATGACAACAATATGGAAAATGAGATAATAGATGCGCACAAGTGTGTTCAAACACCAATTCTCAGGATATTGACAACATCGATAGAAACACATTGTAACCAGAGCATTGATAATGCAGGACATATCGAGTGCTTTAATATCACAGAAGAAATGAGACACTTGAATGTACTAGATGAAACATTGCAGACAATTTTGAACCTTCTCTGATGCTGATAAGACCCATATTGACAAGGATATATTTTTTTCAGTGAAGGTTCTAGCATTATAGAGAATGAAAGATTATGAACTTTACTGCCTCTTTTTAGGAGTGAGATTTGTATACAAATTTAATTTTTCGATATGCAGCAGTAAACATTTTACGAACTAGACACTTGTGATCAAAACAGCGCAGTACCTTATATTGGTACAACTTAACCTTCCCAAATAAGAAGGGGAGCTTTCCTTATTCTACAAATAAACATGTTTTTATCCCAAATTTTTTTAGGTTGAAGTGGCACTGGGCCGGCTATATAGCTCGCAGAACCGACAACCGTTGGGGAATAAAGGTTCTTGAAACCAGTTCGTTGCTAAAAACCTTTTATTCCCCAACTGTTCAACTGAAGCAATGTTGGAACGATTGGTTCTCACGCGATGGACCGATGACATTGTGAAGGTTGCGGTAAGACGGTGGATGGAAAAGGCTCAAGACCTTTCGAACTGGAACTCTTTGAGGGAGGCCATTCTACAGGCTGATGATGATGATAATGTTGATGAAGGTTCTTGCACAAATATGTTACGATTCAACATAACAAGTTATTGCGAGACTGCTTGGCGTCTTAGCCTCTTATAAAAGGCTGGATTAATTTTAACATTAAAGCCCACAGTCAGTTCAACCTTGACCACAAAACTTTAGAATCAAAATAGAACGACTCGACGGAAGTGTGAATGACCTATGTGGAGCACTGTATTGTGTAAATATGTCATTTTGCAACGCAAAAATTGCGTAATGACCATTGCTTTCAGTCCGTGATTAGCATATTGAAAGAGCGATCTATTCAATAAAAATAACAATGCTGTGATGATGTTGTTATTATATAGATGGCTGCACATTTGACAGAGAGAAATGAATCACAATAGATCAATATTCAGGTTTTTTTACCTTTCATCATTTTCTACATCATTGTTGTAGAAAAACATTCCAAACTCAAAAGACTTTTTTATACCACCTGCTCGTCAATGGCATATTATGTGTAATGCAAACCTTTCCTAAAGTAAGTCATTACAGTCCTACGGTCTAGCTGGGTTATAATGTTGTTCTGAATTTCATTATTTCCCATGGGACATAATGTGATTTGAATTTAGAATGCAACCCATGTATACGTGCTTGATCGAGGTTGGTTTCAAAAATGTTTGGGTGCAACGAGATTTTATTCTAATTAGGCTGTATGTTAACATTTTCTTTGCACTGCCTACAAATTAAAAAAAAGAAAAACATGAAAACTTTTTACGAAATTCATTTTCACCCGCGCACGAAGAAGGATTTATTCGAATGTCGAACTGACCACTACAGAAACGACTACAAAAAAAGAAAAAAAGGCGCCAAGCGCTCAAACTGCTGTGCTGTTATCTACACCGAAATTCAGTTTCGATTCAAAAAAACTTCTAAAAAATGTCAAGTGACGACGACAGTGATTTTGATTCGACTCCAGAATGCATACAATCTGAAGCCTCTGGTATAGTTGGAAACTTACTTTCAGAAAAATCATTTTTGTCTACTTAACAGTCATTGTTTCATTGTTTTTAATTGCCTCGCAAAAAGTATAAAAAGTAGAGTATGCATCGCGGGCTTAAATGTGTATTTGTCTTGGGCGATCTTGAACCCCTCGTACTCAAGATTCTTGCCTCGCCCCGCTCAGGAGTTAACCATAGAATCCCTCGTTCTCGGGGTTCAATATAGCGCCCTTGACATAATACACTACTTTAAGCCCTTGTTGCATAATCTACTATTGTAGTACTTACTATTCGAAGTCAATTGTGAACGAGAGGAGCCTCTAAGAGGCGCGTTTGGAAGCTAGTTACCACGCATCATCGCTGTTGCGATGCAATTTTTGCCAAAATGTGTTAGTGATGCTAAAGTCTTTTCGAATCCATTATCCACCTTTTATGTTTTTTTTTCTTTTAGACTAAATTATAAGACTAGGTACTTAAAATTTGCAAATCCCACCATTTCACAGATTGATTACCCCACTGAATTTCACAGAATTGCCACATATCATGTTCCTGAAAAATCAATTACTTTTGCATGACTAATTCAGATGTTTTTTGTTGTGAGCTACTTACAAAGCGGGTTCCCTAGAAGCTAGGTACTTTCGTAATGTCTACTAACTTTTCGTTTTAAATTATTTAAACAATGAACCAAAGAGCTAGGTCATCGATGACATTGGCTTCTATGAATCAAGAAAGTTGAATTTTAAAATGAACTTTAGTTTATTGTTTCCTTGTACAGGGTGGAAAAATTCAGCTACCGAAAACTGAAAGGACTTACTACTCTTATTACCTCAAATAAATAGGAAATTAAATATATTCATCATCATCATTTCAGCCGTTCGATGTCCACTGCTGAACATGGCCTCCCCCAGACAGAGCAAACTCCTTATCATGTGGGGGGATTTGCCCCTACTCACCACGCTGGGCATGCAGGTTGGCGAGCGCAGTTAGAGCCATCGTTGTTAAAATGAGGGACGCTGCTGCCCATCCCCTAGCTTTTTCCCCTTAGTCGCCTCTTACAACATCCGCGGATAGGTATATATGGAGGGACCTATTCTTCAGCCGAGGCCACCACGACCATTAAATATATTACTTTCAGTTAATCACACTCCATAAAGTCAGTCCAGTTTTTTCTTTGGTTCCATTACATTAAATCATTGTCTGCTTAATTTTTGGGAGTCGTTTTTTGGCCACCTGTTTAAAACCGCAACGTAATTTGTTATATTTACATGTTTAATTTTTATTTACATGTTTAATTGTTAAAAGCTCAGTATGAGTCAGTTTAAAACTAAGAGCACAATGAACTTCTATGCATATTATCGCCGGAACTACGGACATTAGTCATATCATGCGTTCCGATAACGTTATCTAACTTGCACTTTTTACAATATCCAATTCGCTTTTATGTCTACATATGACTCCTTTTATCCTTATTAGCCGGTATCCGGTAGAACTTCCCGGATATACCGCCTCCTATCGAATTGTGATAGTAGGTAAAACACTATAATCCATACAAAAAAGTCTAACGTAACAAATCTCATCATCATTATCATCAGCCTGAATAAGTCTATTGCTAGGCAATGTCGATGACCTTGGTTCTTCTACGGCTCATTTCGAATTTTATCACTCGGTGAAACTTGGAGCATAGCCCGTTGCGCGACTTTGAGCTTGTTGACTTTGGCCAATAGTTAGCCACCAAGTCTCAGTGCCTGCAAAGTAACAAAACTGAACTTTGAAAAATACTTATACAACTAAGGTGGCAAACAAGCATAGGCCCACCTGTTGGTAAGAGGTTACCGTAGCCTATGAGCGATTGCAATACCAGATGCATCACGCACGCGTTGCCGACCCCACCCATAAAGAGGAACACAACACTATTTGAAACAAATAATGTTATTTGGCTGCGATCTTCTGTAAAGCGGAGGTACCTCCCAGGCGGGCTGCTCCAATTTAGAACGAGATAATCTCGCTGTGCCCTACCTCCTCCTAAAAGATTTGCCCAAGTAATATGTTTTTATAAAAACAAAGGGCAGAACACTAACAAAGAGGTATGGGTATACTTACTCTTCAGTGTCCCTTACCAAGTTTGCATTAACGGAAAATAAACGAATAAACTGTTAAATGTTATAGACGACCTCGGTGGCATAGTGGGCGACTGCCCGGCTGAAACGCAACAGGCGTTAATGCCAAGGGACAAAATATGTTTGCATGATTTTTCAATGTTTGTTCCGGGTCTGGATTTTTAGTTATACCTTCATGATACTCACGACACTTATAATACTGTTTTATGGTTTAAAATATCATCATCATCAAAACTGAGGAAGTCCAATGCTGTATAAGCCTCCACCAAAGAGTGCCACGTTCTAAAATTAAAGTATAAGAAGAAATATAAACGGAAAAGTAATTAAAAATCGTAAGGCCAGAGATGCCAAAGAAAACCCGAAAAAGGAAAAAATAAAAAAGTATCCACCACAAAACAGCTGATCGAAGTCGGCCATGTTTTAACGCGTTATCAGAATTTTATAGAAGCGCCAGTAACTTTATAGAACTGCTATTGAATTAACGAACTAATTATTAAGTACTTTAGCGCTATTGAGCGATTATGAAAAACAATTTTCAAAACAGTGATTATGAATAAGACGTAAGGTATGGCTTATAAAGGGATTCTGACTGGAAGTAGGTACCTATTAGTCAAAACGTAAGGATCTGGCAGGATATGCAGGACAAAGGGGAGGTTGTAAATGAATAAAAAGGACGGAAGCCCATCAACCTTTCTTATTGTTCGGTTTCGACACACATTTGTTTAACAATGTAACTTTTGTTTATTTATCGCGATTCACTTGTAAGGACTAGCGGCCTTGCGTTTTGGTGGGCCTTATTATATTGCGTTATGAATCAGACAGCCTTTGGTCGTTTTCACATTCACTGATACGATAACTTAAATCAGTGACCTACAAAAATTCTCGGTATAGTTTGTTGTGCAATTTCGGAGTAACTTCAAATCTTTGGATCTATCCCTGTTATTCTTAGTTTTCACTCCACTCACATAGACACCTGCCGGAAACTAATTTATAGACAATTATGTGAAACTTGATTCTATTTTTGGAATTTCCTCTCCAAAATTCCAATATGCGGTTGAAGATTAGAGCCAGGATATCAAAAGAAATTGTCACAAATTAATGCGAAAGTACTCTATCTCCCTATCTGTTTCTTACCTTTTTACAACTTTACGGAGAGCTCAACTGATTTTGATGAAAATTAGTTTCAAGATAGCAAGCCCTGAAGAAGGACCTATGCTACGTTTTATCCAAATACCTCGCGAGCGATGCCGTAGGCGCTAGTTAACTATATCCCTGCTAAAATTCAGATCAACGACCTGTTGCTTCGTTGCTGCAAGAAAGAGGAACAAACCAACCAATGAACAAACAAACACAAATTCGCATTTTTAACCAATTTAATTCGATTGTAAAATGTGGGCATGCGCCAAATGTTCGGACATGCCTCTGAACCAAGGATCTAATAGAGGCTTTCAATCATTCTTGAGGATAAAAGTCGTGAGCCTATATCTTTTCTTTCTTTCTCTCTTTTAATAGATTGCTAGATATAATGGTGGCTTCACTTCATACAGTATTTTGTACTAAAGAATGCCAGTTCGTAATCCGAGCAGCGCGTTTCCCGTGAATTGAGGATCGAGACTGCTTTCTGTTTATACACGTTCAATGATGTTTTCCTAAAAGCAATATAGCGTTTTGTGTATTTGAGTTGTTGATTGAATTTTTATGTCTGTTGTTTTTTTAATACAACTTATGTGCCATACATGCCTACGGCCCACCTGTAGGTAAGTGGTTACCGTGGCTTATGAACGCTTGCAATACCAGAGGTATCACGCAAACCTTACCCATCGCAGGAACTCTACAATATTTGAAACAAATAATGTTATTTGCCTACAATCTTCTGCAAGGCGGAGGTACCTCCAATGGGCTGCTCCGATTTAGAGCGAGAAAATCTCGCTGTGTGCATTTTGACAAAGTTGCAACTGAAACAGTGCATTCAGACTAAGATTCTGAACATCTTTAAGACTTGGTCGCGAAAACCAGGCGTAGATTCGACAAAATTAAGGACATTATAAAATGATCCTTCCTAAAACATTTCACTTATATCTTGAAGCCTCATAATAAACTTTAATATTGCCTATTGTCAAGAATAAATTAATTCTCCTATACAAACAAAGGCACTAATCTATGCGTTCGGGTGGTCCCCCATTTCGTATGACAAAACTGACAAGCATTTTTACAACCAGTGGGCTTAGCTCTGGTTTTCTAAGAAGTGCTAACTGTTATATGACGGCCGTACTAATAGCAATGATAGTTTTTAAGTTAAGGTGTTTCATAACCTCATGTATACCATCCCGAAAGGGTGTTATTCTTCACCTAATTGGCAATAAAGTTTGTTCTACGACTTTTGGAAATTCGACAAGTTATATTTGGCATTTTTATGTTATACGCAAGTTAATGGTCCACATATCTCTTCTAAAATTTTGGTTAGCTGGTAAAAACTAGCGAAGTTGAAGGGCAGTGGGCAGGTCATATAGCTCGCAGAACCGACAACTGTTCTTGAATGGAGACCACGTACCGGAAGACCTAGTGTTGGACGGTCCACACCCGATGGACCGACGACATTGTAAAGATTTCAGGAAGTCAGTGAATGGAGAAGGCTCAAGACCGTTCATCGTATCACTTTTTGGGACCGGCCTATGTGCAACTGAGGAGTGCCTCAGGTTGATGATGATGATATACTTTAATTCCGTTATATGCCGTTGGCCGCTTCTTACAAACCAAGCACTCACTGTAATCTGATTACCAATAAAATACAATATTTCTTTCTAACAATAACAATAGATTTGTGGAGGAGCGTGCACACGCATTCATCATATGATATTTTAGACTTATTTGGAAGTGGTTATTTTATAAGTAGATGCAAACTAGTAGCGTGCCTACTACCTGTACCTTCAAACTGGTACGACCAGACAACTCCGAAGCAAGAACAAGAGTCACAGTTTCATACTAAAAAAAGAACAGCTTAGTTTAATGTGTAAAGCTCTAATGCAAAGCATCAAATGATTCAAAACGTTTGAAATTAAGATGCCTGATTAGGGAATTTATTCCCGTAAATATTGTTTTGTTCGAGCGAGCGAATCGGCGTTGTATATTTGTGTTGCGGGAAGTCGATTGATGGAGAAGGCTCAAGGCCGATCGTTGTGGGACGAATGGTCTTGAGCCTATGGCTGGCTTTGACTTCTATGGGCTGATGACGATGATGATGATGAAGTTAGTATTAATTATAGGCTCTTCTTTTATCTGGCTGAAATGATGATGAGTGACTGCTCTACCTTTCTCTACCTGCTAGTACGACTACCACCAATAAAAGTTTCCCACGATTACAGTAGGCACAGTAAAATGAATGCATAACATTAATAAAGGTACATTTAATAATCCTAGATTTTAATAACCAAATTGCTCAATGATACTCATGGTTCGTTTTATATGGGTTTCGGACTGGTGTCAGAAAGCCACTCTGTCGATACTATTTGTAACAAGTAATCGAAAGTCCATTTTAGCAATGGGTCATCTGTTCGAAAGCCTAAGTGCGCGGCAGATCACTTTGGTTATATGCCTAGCCGAGTACTTACCGTAGTATAGACGATGTTTGCGAGCTTGCAAAACATATGTGCCCTATACTAAAGCTCTCAAATGATGAAGGAAAATATCGTGAGGAATCCAGGATAGCCTAAACAATCTAAGACATCCTTTTCAGTGCTAACGGCTCACTGAAAAAAACGGCACAATTAAGGAATTCAGGTTGACCAAGAAGGAACCAATACCACGGCGGGATGCATAAACATCGTCGATATTGCGCTACTAGAAATCGCCTATAGCTAAAATGTTCTGTCGAATGTACTCGGTCTTTCGATTGACCTTTCGAACAGATGACCCATTGCTGACTCTTAATTAGTTACTTGGCGCCGAATAAATGGGTACCGACAAAGTGGCTTTCTGATACCAGTCCTAAACGCGTCTTAAATACCTACGCACGCACAGTCGGTCGGTCACAGGATGTTGCTGAATTGATAGAACCAGGATATCAATAAGTTTAGTTCTAATTAGCAACAGGATATTTAACGCGTAGGTAGTAGCCGTGTTCGGTATTATTATTGTAGGTCGTCCAGCAGACGATATTGCAAACATCGAGGGCTGCAACTGCATGAGGCTTGCACAGGATCGAGGAGAATGGCACAAACAAAGGAAGGCCTATACCCAGCAGTGGGTGAAGTCAGGCTGTGGATGATGATAGCCGTGTTGGCCTAGTGGAAGGTACCCAACTTTTAATCCGAAGAGTTCGAACCTGGTGGTGGACCAATGATTTATGTTAGAAAAAATTAAGTATGCATTAATGTGTGCTTAAAACGGTGGAGGAAAACATAGTGACGTATATATTCTTATAAGCGGCGTTGGGCTTGCAATCTGTCACGTATAGAATACTCACTACAGCAAAATGTGGGCATGTGCCAAAATTGGTTGGACGTGCCTCTGACTATCCCCTTTAGAAATCATCAAGGATTTGATAGCCTGGAGATCTACCATGCTTGGGTATATATAACGTGAGCCTTTTTGTTTTTCATTGAAGTATTGTGGTAGGTAGGCTGCGATGGAGTGACCAAATTCGCTCAAACCTGGACACAAAGCTCCATGATGCGTTCCACGCCGCTAAAGACAGGAACAGCTGGCGCGATATTGTTCGGAAGAAGATGCTTAAACGGGGATTTCACGACCCTCAGTCATGAGGAGTACGACGCGAGGAGGAGGTAGTAGGTAGGTAGGTACCTATATTTTATGCAAATCAAGGTATTTATATAAGTTCTGAATATTTTTTTGCTAAAGATCGCAAAAAACGATAAACGAACTCATTCTCACGCCTCATAAAAACAGTTTAAATGTTTGATTGAATTCGTTCGAGGTGACCATGTACAAGGTGATTCAAAACATGTACACTATCTCGAAAGGTGTTTATTCTATCAATACAAATTATTATTCTGAATTCCTTCAAATTAACTGTTTTTTTAATCATCTTTATTAACTACATATTTATTAAACGTTTGCCCAGATTGCTACCTAAAACAGCCGAATAATTGAGTTTAAACTGATTTGATCGTAATGTTATTACGAATTTCCAAAAGTCGTGAAAAAACTTTATTGCTGATGGTGTGTATCCCTTTCGGGATATCAGACATATATTTTTGGAACGATCGCAAATAAAAGTCTGTGATTTCGTGTTGTACAGATGACCGCAGCTTGTACAGAGTCTAGTAATTGGTTTACCTAGCAAATCATTTCCTGCTAGTCCGCGTGTAAAATTATATTCTCAGAACTTTTGTACAAGTCCAATATGCAGTACACGTGGATTGAACGGGTCGTGGAGTTCAGGCGTGTTTACAAAACACTGCATTGTCGGCAGGATGCGCGCGTGCCTAGCACTCTGTGGAGCCTTGTGAAGACAAGTGCTCATAAACTTGAAGCCGAGTATATATATTTTTTTTAATCAATATAACTTTTATTTCGGAACAGAAACAGAGAACGAAAAATGTAGAGAAACGATAACAACCGTACTAGTTATAGTTAATCAAAAAATGGCGCGGCTCCGCCGTTTTGTGCTGTATAGTATAAAATTAATTTCAAAATAAGCTGTTTAAACTATATTAATGGTTTATACAGGTTTATTTGAAAAATGTGCAACACTTTGGACTTCCGAATGATCTGAACAGCAAAGCAATAAAAAATGTCTTTAATTCACCACCATTATAAATAATTCATAATGAATTTTTTTTAGCAAATAAATTCCTTTTCTGATTGGGAAAACACTATGTCTCCTCACATAATTACACATACACATAGCTCGCTTTCATAATGTTTATGTCATCAGAAATTAAAAGATGGAAAATACTTTTCTCTATGATTGTTCTTTTCGTTCATTATACGTAGTACTGATTAGCATCGAGCTCCGCCGGTTGTTATGTTCTTTTGACTCATGAATAGGGAAGTGTAAACAAATTGAAAAATACATATTCTTCTTCAAGAACATGTCCAAAGACCAAACAAATCTTTGAGGTATAGAAAAAAAAACAAATCATCATCATCAGCGAAGTATAGAGTAGGTAATTTGAGAGCACGTGATTCACCAAAGGATTTTCCATTCGAATTAATGTGTGCTCAAACGGTGAAAGAAATCTACAAGACATCTTTCCGATGACTCAATATTCTGTGGTAAAATAAAAATAAAGCCGTCAAAAAACAACATCTCTCTGAGTTGTTTTCCTCATGAGAGACGTGACCCCCTCCATGGGTCACTTTATTCTTTACGATGCTTACGTGAAACTTGGAATCAAGCGTGGTGAGGATCTGGTCGGACCACCGAAAAACACTGAAAAACAGCCTATACTTGAAAATGTGTAAATTCGACACTCTGTACCATATATCTCAACCTGGTCACTGATATTCAGGATAACTAAGAAAGAACCTGTGTCATGACAAGAAGCATAGTAACCGAGTCAGTTTCTAATCGAGGAACAAAATTCATATAAAATCCAGATTTGTGCTAGTTTCTATTAAAATCTAGATTGCCGAAGCAGACAGTGACGTTAGCTTTAAATAGTAATAGTAATTCTTTGGCCGTTACGTATGACCTGTTAATCGATTAGCATTTTAGACAACCTACAAAACGCTAAGACATGGATGAGTAAGCTTAGACCCAATGGAGCTAGACTGTAACTTATTTGATCTGTGGCTAGACAAAGAAGTTTTGGTTTTCTAGGATAGCGGCACTGTCATATCCGGCTGTATTCAAGCAAAGGAACGTGATCTTAATTCAAATAAATTACTAGCTGGCCTTTTTTCTTTTTTTTTTAACGTGGGGAAATCCTCATGGATCCCTCCTTTTGCGGGGGCAATAGAAAGGGTATGTCGGACTCTTACCGACTAAAACCACCACGTCGGCCAGCCTCCATGCATGTCAAGGGGCTCCGGGATCTCCAATGGAACGCACCGGTGCCCCTCTCGCATTTTGCCTGTTGTGTGGAGCACAATCCCGGGAATGGCACCCATAGCCACGACCAGAACCCGCGCACAAAGTGCGCGGAGCTCACGGCGGCACTTGCCTGGAGTGCCGCCGCCATCCCGAATCCGCTAACGAGCAGCCGGAACCCTGCTCCGACCACCCACGGACCCGAAAAGTCCCCTGTCACTCGGCAGGGGCTACCGCTCGCCCCCCTCACGGGGCAGGCGGTGCGCAGCTGTCGATACCAACAACCCGCAGCACCGCCACCTTCCCAGAGCGGGATCGGCCTCGCTCCGATCCCACTCAGCAGCCTCCGGACCATACACAAGGTAGCTAGGCGAGTCAATCATGCGGCTACACGATCGAGTCGCTGTTGCCACCTAAATGTTGTCGGGATAGAGAGTTGCGGAGGCGGTGGTCCCACCACCACCCCATCACTCTCGGTGTTACGCCGCATTATTTTTTACAGAGGGTTTCTTCCTCTCCTCCTTCCCAGAGTGGGATCAGCCTCACACCGATCCCACTGAACGGCCTCCGGACCATACACAAGGTAGCTAGGCGAGTCAATCATGCTTATTCACGATCGAGTCGCTTTTGCCACCTAAATGTTGTCGGGATAGAGAGTTGCGGAGGCGGTGGTCCCACCACCACCCCATCATTCTCGGTGTTACGCCGTTGTTATTTTTTACAGAGGTTTTCTTCCTCTCCTCCTTCCCTGAGCGGCCTCAGTCCTGACCATACATGCGCACGGTAGCGAGGTGAGTCGACCATGTCGTGTGTAGCCATGATAATGGCTCATGGTCGAGTCCCCCTCGCCACCAACATGCTGCCGGGATTGAGAGTTGCGGGAGAAGTGGTACATAGTAAACTACATAACCACAACCCCATCACTCTCGGTGGTAAGCC
Source organism: Anticlea derivata (assembly GCA_947579855.1). Lineage (NCBI taxonomy): Eukaryota > Metazoa > Arthropoda > Insecta > Lepidoptera > Geometridae > Anticlea > Anticlea derivata. Next base: position 10,352,667 of record OX388259.1, on the reverse strand, counting down.
GCGGGTAATTTTTTAGAGAGGTTTTCTTCCTCGCGGCCCGGGCGGCTAAGCCAAGACCCTCAGTCCACGAGTCACGAGTGACCACGTGGGTTCCGAGCTCCCATCCCTGCTCCATCCACTGCGCCCTTTGCTCAGTCAAAGGGACGCGCGGAGAAGCTAACCCCCCCCCCCTAAACCCCCCCAGTGTTTGATCCGCGCCAGTGTGCCGACAACCCCCGCTTGGAGGTTGTCGGCACACCAGAACCCCCTATCCACCACCCGGGGACGCGCCCCGTCGGAGTTCACCTCTCCGCCCACTGGGACACCCCAGCAGGTCCGTGGTACTAGCTGGCCTACCCTAGCTCGGCGGGTACGGGTAGGTATATCTTTCAAGAAAATATAAGATTTTTCATACAAACGACACTTCTCCCACAAAAACTAGGTTTATGATTTTGCAAAAATTATTTCATAGCTACATATGGTCTTCGTCCTTATGAAAGTCGGGGTACCACCACCAGGCAATGGTATTACAAAGATCACCGTTTCTTAGAAACTGAAGCGTTGGTAAGCCAACTGGAAAATATTCACAAAAACGCGGAACCAATCATACGGTCAACTACAGTATTATTTTTAACAGCCGGTGGTTATAACGTTTCGAAATTTAAGCACTTTTAAATGGCATGAAATCTATGAAAATAAAACAAATAACAATAACTTTATACAAAACTAAGTGGTGGCCATAGTTTTCAGAATCAGCAGGTTGAAGTGGCAGTGGGCCGGCCATATTGCTCGCAGAACCGACAACCGTTGGGGAACAAAGATTTTCGAGTGGCGACCACAAACCGGACGACGTAGTGTTGGAAGGCCCCCCACCCGATGGACCGACGACATTATGAAGGTTGCGGGAAGTCGGTGGATGGAGGAGGCTCAAGTCCGTTCGTCATGGCACTCTTTGGGGGAGGCCTATGTTCAGCAGTGGACTTCATCAGGCTGATGATGATGATGATGAAGTGGTGGCCCCGACTGCAAAATAGGCATGATGTCGTAAGAGGCGACTTAGGGAAAAAAGCTAGGGGATGGGCAGCAGCGTATTTAAACAACGACAGCTCCAACTGGTCTCGCCAACCCAGCGTATAAGAACATTACTCTCTCATCATAGGAATATCCTTACAATGTAATATGCAATGGTTCTGTTAAAGGTAGGCATATTCCAATTTTTATTATATTCTTATCCCCAAGTACTGTAATGTCTATAATTCTTGGTGTTTACAGCTGTTAGCGTATTTCTTTCCGTATAATACTGCATCAAAGTTGTAGCACAATCAATGCCAAGCCCGTCCAGCGGTCATACATGGGTACAATTTCTAAGGGTAAGTGCCTTGTTGACCAATCCGGTCTATATAATTATCGGAGCAGCGTGATAACTGCGCAAATATTAGATATAGAGCCTAGTTTTAACCGTATAATTCAGAATAATAAACGCTTGCAAATCGAGGCTAATCGTCTTTAACGGGCTGATAACGACCTGTAATAATATATCAAAATAATGTCTAGTAGTTTTTTCTAGTGCTTTTGATGGACATGGCGCTGCTTTCGAAAATTTTGGACCCGTTTTAATAACATGGCCGACACGCCTACACTTTATGAGAGATAGGTTGCGATATCTAAGGAAAGTAAAAGCTGGGCTTGAATCTAGATTGTTTTTTGCTTAACACATAATGGACAGGCATGTTTCCAAGAAAGTAGCGGGTGATTGACTTAATGTTTTAATGATATAGAGGTGTGGCTTAATACCTAATCATAACTTATCATCACACAACAGCCAGTTCTGAGCCGGCATTAGGACCGTTGCTAGTGTGTTTTATAAAATACTAAAACCATGGAACTGCAACACCTAAACCCGAGAAGACATTGCAATAATTTCGAACCCGCTGCCTTATTATGAGCAGTCGCTAGCAGCGCCAAGCGCCACAGAAGTTGTATACAAATCTGTGACAAGGTGATTTACAATATGTATTCCATCCCGAAAGGGGCTTATTCTACAAGCAATTAGCAATAAAGTTTGTTCTACGACTTTTGTAAATTCGACATTTTTCATTGAAAAAACACTATGCGAAAATCAGCTGTTTTGGGGTAAATCATGTCAAACTCAATAAATCAGCTGTTTTAGGTAGCAATCTTGATTCCGAGCTTCTTGTAAGTTTAGTTATTAGTTTTAAAGATGATAAAAATACCAAAAACAGCTAATTTGAGAAAGTTTGTGAAATAAATATAAATCAAATGAAAATATTGATGTTTTTTTTTCTCTAATATTATTTCTTTTTGTTGATAGAATAACCCCCTTTCGGGATGGTATACATGTTATGTCCCCCCCTTTTATACTTCTTCACCGTGCATTGACTATGAAAGGAACTTTTTTCTCCACAATCCTTGAAGCCCTCGTGGCGTAGCTTGCCTGGACGCTGAGCTTGGGTCAATAACGTTCTAAGCGTTCACCAAATGAATATTAGTAGTAATAGTAATCACCGCTAGTAGTATAGTATCAACAACAGCGGGAGTGATTGGGCGGCCTCATCTCTCCACCATCAGAGTTAGTTATTACCTTATTAAGGTAGATTACCTTTTTACCGCTAGATTTTTATAAAATCCTAATTTTCCACTCAGGCGGTATTCGAACCGCAAGAGCCACTCCTAGATACAGGGATGCTCTAACCAACTAAGCCACCGGGTCGAATTCTTACCTGTAGAAAATTATTTATCGCAATCTTTTTACCACATTGTTTTTTCCTTTCTGTGTCAAGACTCTTTTTAATGCCACCAAGCGCAATCTAAAAGAATCAGTGACATCACAAACGAATAAGTTCTTCAAAGCTCTCCTTAACGTAAGATTATTTAATTTACCTTTAATAATGGTAAGATACAATATCGTGGTAGGTGTGTAAGCGGAGTCAAATAATAAGCACTCTCTTATAGCGGAGAAAGCACGCGGCGGCGGCTTTTGAAACTAAGTTCTCGAATGCAACGAAATGTTGGTAGATATGGCAAACGAAAGCTTTTATAGTTATAATAATTGCTGCAAACAAAACACAAATTACTAAAAACATTACCGTCCTTCTGTGCATACGGGTAAACACAGAATATATAATAGCATTTGATTTAATTTTTTTTGGCAAAAAGCGTAGCGAAGCATGACGCTACGCTCGTAGCTATATATTTAGAGTTAAAATTTGTTTGTTTGTAAGCATGTAGGGAGTAATCTCTGTAACTACTGAACCGATTCTAAAAGTTCTTGTACTAATAGAAAGCTTTTGTAACATAGAAAACTCAATATTTGTAAATCAAGCCGGATGAAAAATCGCCGCTTGGTTTAGTTCCTAAATATTTTCTTATCCGTGATAACTTCGCCCTAAATTTGTCCGCTTTACCTCAGAATATGAAATGTTTTTGGGCCACTGAAGGCGTCAGTTATCGATGGCGATTAAAGCAGATGAGCCAATCAAATGTCGTATCCTCAACAACAGGTACTTCTCTATTATTTCGTAGCTCGGAGTTAAAGTGCACAATTGCAATAATTCACCAGCGGCAAAGACTCGTGATGTATGGAGTCGCCGGTTTCATTCATTGCCGTGTAAGTGAATAGTGAAATGACTTCTGGATTCGAAAGTGGCAAGAATAGTGAGCTTGGAATCGATTCATCACAGCTTGCGGAATCCACTAATGGTGTTTCTGATAATTAGTTACGAGTATGTGATGGAGGGGAAAGTGGTCTAATCTATTTATGCTAGTAGGTATATAAAGCTCTTCCTAATAAAGTTGCAATGAGAGTTAAAAACAATCATTAAAAAGAATAACCTAGCCGTGGTTTAGCCCATATATCTTCTAGGCTTGGTCGCGAAGAACAGGCGTAAATTCAACTAAATGATCCATTGGATTTCAATGAATAAATAAGTATTTAAGTTGAAGTTCTATCTGTCCAATCTTTCTTATAATTATTTTTTGATTAATAAGTTCATTAAATTTGTATAAATTAGCCAAACACACGTTCGCTGATGCTCACCCTGTTATGTACAACTCAAACGGTAACTCGTACTCCTGAGACCCAAGATACAGGCTTACGCCTAGTTTGGGCCTCGACGACAACTCAAAACTTGGTCTATGAAAACACTGTCTTGTAAAACCTACCAATTATCATGTGTATCATTTTGGCAATAAATTATCTTTATCTTTATCTTTATCTTCTATAAAAAGTACCTACCCGCGATTTCGCTCACCTCGTACCCGGATAAAAATAATATTATTAGTATAAAATAAAAGTGTGTTCTAAAAATTTTGGAAATTCAACATTATTCATTGGAAAAACACTACGTCTTATTTTCTTTTTTTTTCCTTGATAGAATAAGCCCCTTTAAAATAATAACCTATGTTCTTTTTCACTTCGCATGATTGTCTCGACTGCTCCTGATCCTAGGTAGATGATACCTCATTTAATCTTCAGAACGTGTTAACCGACCGATTACAATGCTGTGATTAGAATTTGTTAATAATAGATCTTGAAAGCACGATTATCACCATCACTCCTTCTATTCACTCGCCTTTAATCTCCAAAACTGTTTTACCGCTAATCACACGCATTAAAATAGCTTGAAGCGCCATCTAGCGAACGAATGGAAAAGTCAATCCTAAAATAGTCAACAATCTTTGAGCAACAAGAGGTTCTCCGTACTGCTTTTTATTACGTTCAGTGGCGAACCTTCTGTTGGCATGATACAACCCTAGATGGCATCACTAATTCCCATTTCAGTTACATTTTTGACCATTTTACTAAATATTTGTTTACTGTTGTAGGTAAAACTAAAGGCGCTTACCAACTATGACGGAAGTAGAGTAACGTTTTGCTTACTTTAGATAGGAACTTCACACGGCTACGAAAAATAAAAAATGTTATGCTGTGACCTTCAAAGAATACTTCGACAAAACCTTTATGTCCTTTGCCTGCAAAATTAGTTATTATTATTTTATTTTGGCATAGGAACCTACTTAAATATCATTTCGATTTCTAAATATGTAAGTTGTAGTAGGTACTTAGGAACCTGCTCTACCTGCAAGTAGGTAGGTACCTACCTACCAGCCAGACTATGTAGATTGTAGGTAGCTACACAATGCGTGACACACCTCGTTTAGGTCTGGCAACTCCAGACGGACACGCAAATCTTGACATTTCGGGTCAAAGTCACCGCACAGGTGATTCGGTTTACCATGAAAAATGAATACATATGAAGAACATTCAGTATTTTCTTTCGAAACGAGAAGCAAACACGAGACTTGACATTGTTGAATTTATTCGACGCACCCGGCGATGTAGGTTGCTGGTCGCTGCACCAACGCAGGTATAAGGACGGTGGTGGTAGGGTAGTGCCGTCTCGTTCTTCCTTATGGTGAGTCGCAGTCCTCCGAAAGGGAGAGAGGAGGCTAAGGCTCACGTCACCGAGCAAACAAGGCTCGTCTGGTACTTCTGGTAGTCTGCGAGAGGCGACCAACGAACGAACCGGCAGCCATTACTCTCGACGTATCCGCACGAACGTGACCGTGCCTGGTTTCCGCTCGTTTCTCTTCATCGATCGTGTTAGACCATCGTTACTGCGCAGTGCAAGGTAAGGAAGTTTTTATTTGTTTTGTGGAAGCAGTGCGCGAAGTGATTGTGCTGGAAGATATGGAGGAGCTTTCTCGGTTATTTATGCAAGGAATTCGTGAGAGGGCGGTGTGTGCGCAGGCGAGGAGGCTCGATGGCGAAGCGCGGCGCTGCCTTCGCAAGATCGCCGCCTGCGCATTCGCTCCTATATTCCATCGATGCGACACATAATGTGACAATTTCAGTTAATCACGTGCCAGTTCCCAGTGCCTCTGTGACTTTGTGCTCTTTGTTGTGTCGCATGGTGATTTGTTTGTGTTAGCCGTCGCCCGAACACAATAAGGTTACGAGTTCTTTGTGTTGTGAAACTGGTGGTCTTCGATTGTAGTGACGCACAAATATAACAAGTTGGGTAATCCTTCTAGATGTAGGTCTTATCTCGCGCCACACAAACAAAACTTTCGCACCTTCCTTCGTTATAATGTCAATAATGAAGTCATGAGACCGCCTTGACGATATTTCCTTGAAAGAACACGGCTCGGCTGTTGATAACGACACGGTAATTAGTCCTAATAGGTGTCAAGCTACAGACAAAATACCAAATCAAGCAGCGTATATATCTACATAGAGCGGCGCCAATCGTAGTTATAACCGTTATTGTTTGAGCTATTAGTCGAATAATCAAAGATTCACCCAAACACATAACGTGGAAAAAGGACTGGATGAAAATTCAATAAAATTTAAAAAGTATTTAGTGTTTACCACTCAATCCTCTGGCCTCATAGCTCAGTTGGTAGTAACTCTGCCTTCTGCGCTAGAGGTCGCGGGTTCGATCCCCGCACTGGACAAACATTTGTGTGATAAACACAGATGTTTGTTCTGTGTCTGGGTGTTAAATATTTATCTATTATATATATCAGTCTCTGGTACCCATAGTACAGGCTATGCCTAGTTTGGGATCAGTTGACCGTGTGAATATGTCTGAAATATTAAAAAAAAAAAAAAAAAAAAAAAAACAATATAATCACAACAACGACTTTGAAGGTGACTGCGCCTTATTCAAATCTAACGTAGAAGAAACAAACTCGATACTGTAATCAAATACTCTTTAAGTACTCACGGTCATAAAATTGCGTCATGTGTATGTAGAAATTGCTAATACGAAGCTTTCACTACCTAGATTAAACAGCTATGTACGATACCTCTTGGTAAATGTACCTCATGCACTAAGAAATAGAAGCACTCCAATCCAATCATCTTGGTACCGACTACCTAGGTATGTAAATACTCAGACTCGTAATGCGAGGAATCAATTAGGTTAAACCAGTCCTAACTCCTAATGCCAATGTATCTTATGAACCAGACGCTCGCCGCAACGATCCTCAGTGAAATAGCTTCTAAAAGGGTGATCAGCATTCGTTACCTACTTATCACGATTAGGTAAGTAGTATTACTTAGGTCCAAAAAAAAACTCGAAAAAATTTCCTATGAAATCAAAATCAAGTCTCCAAATGTAAGCAAGAGAGTACATAAGTACAATTATTTAAGCCGTGCTCAAACGGCTAGCGATATACCATCTACTAATCCTATCCTATCCTACTAATATAATGCTAAAGTTTGTGAGGATGTTTGGATGTTTGTGTTCGCGGCGCCGCCGTAACAGCACAGCCGATTTCGATGAAACTTGAAATAGTTATAGTTCTATACCTAGAATAGCTTATAGGCTCTACATATATATTTCAATTTTGAGGACGTACATTATACAATAATCTTAACGAAATCGCAGGCCCATACAAGTCAATCTAAATATTGACTTCAGTCATGTAAATAATGATCAGATGTAAATAAAATCGCTTGCCGTTCGAACACCGCTCTAATCGCTCACACGCATTTCGATGGATTCTAGCGAATAACATATACATTTCTAGCAAGTAGGAGTTACACGAATTCACAACTCTGACTGCAACAACATTCTCAATAAAAGCAATAAAAAAAAATCTGCCATCTTTACAACAGTTAATATTATCAGAATTTACTTGACCCCATTTTTTCTGGTACTTAGGTATATTCAATGGTGTATAAACCTACATCTGAACAGTAATTATTACGAGGTTGATGTAACAAAACCTGTTTAAACAATTGCGAAGCATCCACTTAATAATTAATTTCTATACCTATAGGTATCGAGAAACCAGTGAACTAATATCGAGAAACCCATTGAGAATCTTTTTTGACCACAAAACGAATGTAGGTAACATATTATAAATGCGACGAGTAACCAAATGTTTTTTAATCTGTGCTGGCCTTCGCCAGACGTGAAAGATTGCATTAACATTTTATAAAAACTCACTGGAAGCCCCTCAATTCATCTCGACTGATTTAATAATAATAATATAAAAGTGACGTTTCATCAATATATAGAGCCTGGGCCTGCACTGTGTACACTACTTTAAAATATGGCTAAGAAATAAAGTAAACGTATTTAATTGGTTATTTTATTTAAATTGACTTCGTTCTAAGGTACATTAGGATTTTCTTCGACAAAGAGAGCAACACACATCGCTACAAAAATATGGCGGATGGACGTGCGTGAAATGTCATTTTGACAACCTACATTTATCTGACAAAACAAAAACATCAAATCAAACAACATGACATGAAAAATATGTCAATGTCATGTCAAACGCCAATTATAAACCAACATGGCGGCCTTCAAATTGTGATCACATAGTAAAAAACTTACCAGAAGAACTATTCTTGTACCATCGCATTTGTCGTCAAATTAATGAAATTGTATTTTTCTTGTAATCTCCTATTTTTTCCTAATTTTTCTATGTAGTGTACATGGACCAGGCCCAGAATGAAATGGCTCCTTTTATTTCAGGTAACTTAAGAATAGTACAGATGTTAAAAACTAAATTCTAGGACCCATAGAAATATAAACCTTAACCTAAAATATATAAAATACCTATTAATTAATTATTTAATTATTGCACACGTATAGGCAACGACGTGTGACGTAACTGCCCAGTGGCGGCGCCTCCGTCATTTAAGCCGCGTTCAAACGAAATGCGATTTATCCTTGTAAGGTCATTAAAGTAGTTTGAAAAAGAGCCTTACCTCTACCGAATAATATCAATTTTGAGTTTGGAATTTTAGAATGTGCGCTATAGCTCAACGACATCTTAAGCTCATAAAATTCAAACTTAAAACTAACTTTTTCAAATAACATAAGGGTTATTTTCAAATACAACTCATGGCTGGTAAGCCCATTAGGGTGGTAAGGCGGAACCTCAGAGGCGGAACTTTTGGTTATAGTACATGGAGAGTATACCGGACGCTGCTGGTAGTGCCCAGAAAATCGCAAGCGAGAACCACAAGGCGATTCTAGACACTAGACAAAACACTAGACATGAGATTTGATACGATATTACGTGTTTACACGATTCGAATTGTTATCTTCATTCGAGAATCGTACTTTAAGGCGAGCAATCTCTCCGTCTAAATAAGCCTTTGGCTGGCCTCATAGCTCAGTTAGTAGTAACGCTGCCTTCTGCGCCAGAGGTCGCGGGTTCGATCCGCGCACTGGACAAACATTTGTGTGATAAACACAGATGTTTGTTCTGTGTCTGGATGTTAAATATTTATCTATTATATATATCTGTCTCTGGCAGGGACTGAATAACCGGAATATAAAGGTACCTTTAAATAACGATATGACGTCATACCGATAAATTCCGGTTACCCGAATAAATATAACGGTACCGGAAAATCTGGCTTCGCAGTTCATTTCGGTTTATTTCGCTACCGGTACCTGTAACCGAAATAATTAAAGGGTTTCTTTCATGAAACGCCGCCACCCCGCCACCGCGGCGCGACTGTCCTAGCGAACTAGCCGCGGCTCAAAATTTCGGTACCGAAATCTACCGGTATAAAATAACGGTACCGTAATGCCCTACCGGTATAGCATAATGGTACCGAAATTATTTAACGGCAACAGTACCTATAACCTCTACCGCTTTTAGTCCCTGGTCTCTGGTCACCATAGTACAGGATATGCCTAGTTTGGGATCAGTTGACCGTGGGAATATTTATTTATTTATTCTATTTTGCTGGCTAAGCTGATGCATCTCCACTTGTTGCTCTCCAGGACAGCTATTAAGGTCTTCAGTCTCAGTTCTCTGTTGGATAACATCTTCGCAATTTATACTTCAGAGAAAACTCTGAGAAAAGCTCTCTTCATAGCTCGCTTGGCGGCTAGCGATCTACTCAAACACTATACTATCAAAATCTGGAAGTCTTAAAATTACAAAATAATTTCACTGTCACGATTCCCTGACCTAAATGAATCATAAAGGGAAGTCCGCATGTTTTTATGACCTCATTATTGATGAGTTTTTGCATCTATTGATGACGGTTCCTGTGCTTGCATTGTGTTTTTGCTGCTGTTTCGTGTTTCAGTGAGACTAAGGTTTTTCTCAGTTCCTAACGGTCCATTTGTGCTATCTGTAGCTACTTACTTACTGGCAGGGCTTTATCAAGGTTTTATCTACGTACCCATCACTGAAATATACACTATTTATAAGTCATAGGTACATAATTCTATGTTATAATATAAATAGATTTTATGATCAATTTGCCTAGCTTGCTTGTGGTGTCACTGATTCCCTTAGAAAATCTCCTGCTAGTAAATCTTCCACTCCAAAAAATTACAATATTATATTCATGTAAGATTGTCCTACTATAATAATGTTTAGCTGATACTTTACTTTACCTACAAATAAATGAATTGAATTGAATTTTTTACTGTAGGTACCGAAGGACATAATTAAGGACATAATTTAATTTTTTATTTTTAAATTATTTTTGTTTGCAAAAATCTTTCTTTTCCTGTCCATACGATTTTCATTGTTCGCAAAACTTGTTCCCCTTAGAACCGAATTCATCCAGATTCTCCTATTCATCGGCTGAATGGCGTGTACCCATCTCGCTCTACAATAAAATCTTAACCATTTAACAGCTTCCTGCAATTGGAGCCACCTACTCCCGCTCTCAAGGATTTATGATAAAAAAGTCGATGCCAAGTCATTGCATCTTGAGATTTTTTGCTGTGGAATCCTTATAAAACTTCCAATCGACTTTTTTGATGCACTTACCACTAATAAAACTATCTAAGGTTACTTAGGTTCGTATTAATCGTCCCGAGTGGTATTTTATTAAAGGAGCCATTTCATTCTGGGCCTGGTCCATGTACACTACATAGAAAAATTAGGAAAAAATAGGAGATTACAAGAAAAATACAATTTCATTAATTTGAAGACTAATGCGATGGGACAAGAATAGTTCTTCTGGTAAGTTTTTTACTATGTGAACACTATTTGAAGGCCGCCATGTTGTTTTATAATTGGCGTTTGACATGACATTGGCATATTTTTCATGTCATGTTGTTTGATTTGATGTTTTTGTTTTGTCAGATAAATGTTGGTTGTCAAAATGACATTTCACGCACGTCCATCTGCCATATTTATTGTAGCGCTGTGTGTTGCTCTCATTGTCGAAGAAAATCTTAATGTACTTTAGAACGAAGTCAATTTAAATAAAATAACCAATTAAATACGTTTACTTTATTGCTTAGCCATATTTTAGAGTAGTGTACACAGTGCAGGCCCAGGCTCCATATATTGATGAAACGTCTCTTTTGACGGCAATTTCTGTTAAATAATGTCAGTCTGATATCAGTGTGAGCGCGATGGACTGAAAAAATATGTAATTACTAAGAGTACCAGGGAAGATAAGGTACACTTTTTTTTTTTTTTTTTTATACTACTTAAGTGGCAAACAGGCATACGGCCCACCTGATGGTAAGCAGTTACCGTAGCCTATGAGCGCTTGCAATACCAAAGGTATTACGCACGCGTTGCCGACCCCGAACCCTCTCCCCCCCTAAAGAGCTCTGGCAACCTTACTCATCGCAGGAACACAACACTATTTGAAACAAATAATGTTATTTGGCTGCGATCTTCTGTAAGGCGGAGGTACCTAACCAGGCGGGCTGCTCCAATTCAGAACGAGAAAATCTCGCTGTGCCCTACCTCCTCCTACCTAACGTATTCGGGCTTGGGGCCTGCAGACAATAATACAAAACGCGTCGAAATATTCCGTTTGACCTAATTGCCCTCATAAAGAGCTGCAAGGAGCATGACATCAGACTGTTAGATCAATTTGTGAACAATCAATCGAAGTGGCAAATGGCACAAGCAGCTATATTTCCTCAAATAGCGGCAGCTGTAAAAAACCGAGACTAAAGCAACTTGCCACACTATGCGTTTGCCGTTGCGTTGTTGCGACGCCTGAGCGGTGACATGATCATAAAATAGCACCATGTAGGTACAAATCATAGCGATGCGACGAAGCAACGCAACAGCAACGCAACGGCAACGCGAGCGGCAACACGAGCGTTGCTTTGTGTTGCGTTGTGGCTGTGACTTATATGTAAAACGACACAGCGTCACTGCTCAGGCGGGCGACGACGCAACGGACTGGCAATGCATCGTGTGGCCTTTTTTTTTTTTTTTTTTTAACGTGGGGAAATCCTCATGGATCCCTCCTTTTGCGGGGGCAAAAGAAAGGGTATGTCGGACTCTTACCGACTAAAACCACCACGTTGGCCAGCCTCCATGCATGTCAAGGGGCTCCGGGATCTCCAATGGAACGCACCGGTGCCCCTCTCGCATTTTGCCTGTTGTGTGGAGCACAATCCCGGGAATGGCACCCATAGCCACGACCAGAACCCGCGCACAAAGTGCGCGGAGCTCACGGCGGCACTTGCCTGGAGTGCCGCCGCCATCCCAAATCCGCTAACGAGCAGCCGGAACCCCGCTCCGACCACCCACGGACCCGAAAAGTCCCCTGTCACTCGGCAGGGGCTACCGCTCGCCCCCCTCACGGGGCAGGCGGTGCGCAGCTGTCGATACCAACAACCCGCAGCACCGCCACCTTCCCAGAGCGGGATCGGCCTCGCTCCGATCCCACTCAGCAGCCTCCGGACCATACACAAGGTAGCTAGGCGAGTCAATCATGCGGCTACACGATCGAGTCGCTGTTGCCACCTAAATGTTGTCGGGATAGAGAGTTGCGGAGGCGGTGGTCCCACCACCACCCCATCACTCTCGGTGTTACGCCGCATTATTTTTTACAGAGGTTTTCTTCCTCTCCTCCTTCCCAGAGTGGGATCGGCCTCACACCGATCCCACTGAACGGCCTCCGGACCATACACAAGGTAGCTAGGCGAGTCAATCATGCTTATTCACGATCGAGTCGCTTTTGCCACCTAAATGTTGTCGGGATAGAGAGTTGCGGAGGCGGTGGTCCCACCACCACCCCATCACTCTCGGTGTTACGCCGTTGTTATTTTTTACAGAGGTTTTCTTCCTCTCCTCCTTCCCTGAGCGGCCTCAGTCCTGACCATACATGCGCACGGTAGCGAGGTGAGTCGACCATGTCGTGTGTAGCCATGATAATGGCTCATGGTCGAGTCCCCCTCGCCACCAACATGTTGCCGGGATTGAGAGTTGCGGGGGAAGTGGTACATAGTAAACTACATAACCACAACCCCATCACTCTCGGTGGTACGCCGCGGGTAATTTTTTAGAGAGGTTTTCTTCCTCGCGGCCCGGGCGGCTAAGCCAAGACCCTCAGTCCACGAGTCACGAGTGACCACGTGGGTTCCGAGCTCCCATCCCTGCTCCATCCACTGCGCCCTTTGCTCAGTCAAAGGGACGCGCGGAGAAGCTAACCCCCCCTAAACCCCCCCAGTGTTTGGTCCGCGCCAGTGTGCCGACAACCCCCGCTTGGAGACCGTCGGCACACCGGAACCCCCTATCCGCCACCCGGGGACGCGCCACGTCGGAGTTCACCTCTCCGCCCACTGGGACACCCCAGCAGGTCCGTGGGCATCGTGTGGCCTGGCCTGACTCTTACCTAGCATAATATTGTAAATGCGAAAGTGCGTTTGTTTGTCCTTCTTTCACGCAGCCACGGACCGACGTGATTTTTTGCATGGAAACGGAAATTATGAATATATTTATTAAAAATAAAGATGAATAATATAGAATGTGTCGATATCAATAAAGATTACAATAGAACTGTTTAATCCGTAAGTAGGTTCCATTCGTACCTATTTCTATTCAAAATAAACTTTAGTATTATTTTGAAAAATCACAATTTTTTGCTACTAAAATCCTTTTAACATAAGATTAAAAGTTCAGTCAACCACTCAGAGCTATGGAAGAACCAGTGACCCGAATAGCACCACTAGAGTGTTTCCTTGTATGTTTTTTAATGAAAAAGCAAGATAAAAGAACAATATACAATCTAGGTCGCCAGACAACCCCGGTTGGATGCCTCTACCGTGTGGCATCGAGACACTTTAAGTGTAAAACCGTTACCAACTGTATTTTTTGGACAATAACTGCTATACATAAATAGCTTACACCCGCGGCTTCGTTCTCGTTATATCTAGATAAAAAGATTTTTGCCCGACGAAAGGTCAAAGTAGTTCGAATTGCAAGTTGCATGCAACTTACAATGATCAAAATGGCTGCAAATTACGGTATATTTAAGCGCCGCCTAAAACGTTGGCTTATCGAGCATACATTTTATAGCTACGACGAGTTTTTAGACTCAACATGACATCTAATAAAATTATAAATAATTGTATTAAATGTTATTGTATGGAATTATTTTATTATTAGTTATTTTTGACCTTTATCATAAAGATATAATTTTTTCAATATTTTTATTTCATTGTCAATCTTAAGCTAAGAATTAAAATGAATTTGTTAGCTAATAGGTATTTATATAAACCGATTATTATGTAATGACATGTAACTCTTTTTTGTTATCAATAAATGAACTGAACTGAACTGAACCAATTCAAACTATTGACCTTTCGTCGCGCAAAAATCGACTATACCTACAGATACATAGTTTGCTAATTTAAAGAAAGTTACAATTATATTCGTAAGTATTTCAGTACGTAATATATTTTAGTAAGTAGATCTTTTAAGAAGTTTTATCTACCTACCATCAACATTTTTATGACTACGTATTCACACAATTATTTAATTACCTGGCTGGCATTCGTTAGTGTTCTTTTCTTACTGAGAAGAAAATTACTATTCACATTACTCGAGATACCTTTGATCTTCTGATGCAAAGTTTATCTGAAATTCAAATATTTACTGAATAAATATTACAATTCTACAACGCACTGACGCAAGTCGAAATGCGCGCAAACTGCACTCATTCTTAGGTAACTCAATAAAAAAAGTGGCCTGCGTCCAAACAATATTGTTTCAAACATTATTTGGTACCCTAGGTATAGTTTTCGCTTGGATTCCAAATTCTGAGCAAGAAACCCTAGGCCTGGCATATACAAAAAAGAAATAGGATCAAGACTTTTATTCCCAAGAATGGTAAACATTCTCTCAGGTCTCCAGGTGATCAGATCCCTGAAGATGTCTATAGGAGGGGTAGACAGAGGCATAACCGAACATTTGGTTTACGCCCACATTTTGCATTATCGACAATTTTTGCAACTTTTCTAAACAAAACTAGAGTCATATCATAGGTACTTCAAATAGCTTCAACTTCTTAAGTCCTATATAACTCCATGTTAGAGTGTCTCATACACAAAGTAACATAAAGATAACTCGAAACACAATACCTCAGTTGAAAATGATAATTCTTAATAGGTGCAGGTAAGCCTTCTACGTTCTACTAATAAGATTCGATTCTTCAAATAGATCCAATTGTGTAATATATCAATTTATATTTATAAGAGTAACTGACTGACTGACATACATGATACAACGCAGAGCCTAAACCGCTGATCGTAGAGACTTGAAATTTGGAGGGTATGCCCCTTCTGTGTGTTAGAAAGGAATTCTCAAAATTCAACCCCTAAGTGGGTGGATTTGAAGTTTGTATGAAAAACTTTGTGCGAACAAAGTCGCGAGGGCCGTCACTAGTCTGAGATATTGCTAATAAATACAATGAATGATGAAAATCGTGATTATTTCTTGACTAAATTGATTGCACACACTTAGATATCTCCTGACAATCATACAACTGGTTCTATGCATTCATTAGAAGTACAAACTATCTAGACACACACGTTTAACATAGGTAATACTAAAGCTTGTTTATGAGGAAGTTATTTATCAGTTATATAGCCTACCCTGCGGTCAAATATGCTCAAAGACACAGCTTCAAGATTGCAGTGAAATTAGGTATCTCTCCACAAATTTCGCCATCTGAGCGTCCTGGTTCATGAATGTCAATACGAGTATTGGGCACCGATACCACTTAGGCACCACCTGGTGGAAGGTCCGGGTGACTGACTTTCTTTGAAGCAAAAAAATATGTAGGTATAAAAAGTATGCACCTAATTCACCCGACAATGAAATTAGATATCAAAGAAATCAGAAAGCGGTATCGTGTTAAGGCTTTGTAAAAACCTAATGGAGCAAATTGTACTGCCTAAGGGCAGGAATGAAGGGCCGACCGTGTTCTTGGAACAGCGCGGTACATTCTTATCATTCTGCCAATTCGCGACCAGACTTTGAACTCTGTATCGATGAGTGAAGACTGAAAGTTACTGCGCTTGTTGATGTTGCTGATCCTTTGTGCACGCAGCTTGCTTCGAAATAGTTTTCTTTGCATTTTAAGGAAGTCATTAAGATGGCTACGGCCGTGCCACTTACACACGGCAGCGATAAACCGATCGTGTTGGTAGTAAAAGAAAATGTGGTAACTCGTTTACTTAACTATTTTATCAGGTTTTGAACTCGATTAACTATACATTAAACCTAAACATATTCTCTGGCGTGGAAAGGAAACCAAAATACACTTCGACAAGGTGAAAATAATATGTAGGTACCTACACTACCACCTACACGCAATTGGCAATCAAGTTTGTTCTACGGCTTTTGGGAATTCGTTTATTTTCATTGAAATACCAAACACAATGCAAAAATCAGCTGTTTTGGGATCAAATCTATGTACCTTTCTAAACAGATTAATTATGATTTCGGCTACCTATTATTATGCAAGTAGCATTATATTCCGTGACGTTTTTTCTCATTTGCATCTAGATACTTCAGTTTTTACAAATTTAGTTCGTACGTATGTACTTTGTTTCTATGCCAGCCTCGTTCACAATTTCTGATAGCCCCTTATCTGATTTGAAAGTCTTTGAAGAGTAAACAAACCAATGTTGACTGGTGAACTATCAATCAAAAAACATGACTAAAAATGATTCAGGCAAAATGTATTTAGGTCAAACTTATACATACATTGCTCCTTATAATACATAATGTTTTCTCTTTTTTATTGTCCTCGTAGTCTTTGTTTTATTTGAGAAAATTTTGGAGAAAAGTTTAATTTGTACACAAGGAATTTTAGTCTGTTTCCATAATACCTACCTGTTTTAAAGATGTTCTCCTTCAACTACCTATCCTAAATTGCTTAATAATATTTTAATATGTTATAAATAGATTTTCTTAAATATTCTCATCAATATCAAGTTGCCAGACGTCCACCGCTGGTCCATGGCTAAACAATATAATGGACAAAATCTGTTTAATAGTTTTGAAAGAACGATGCCACATACATAAAAATACACTAAAGCACTGAATCAATAATAGTTGAAATACTTAGGCCTCAAAAACACTCCTCTTTTGAGTAAGGGTGTAAAAAGTCGAGGCATGCCTAATCGAACATCCAATTAAACCACCTTCTTGCGAACAAACACGCCACAGCTGCCTCCGTACCAAGTCTACAATATAGAAATTATAACAATACTTTCCGACCGATTTTTTTCATGACTCAAGTCGTATTAATTCCTCTCGAAGAAGCGCGTTATCGCAATGGAATTTAAAGTTCAAACAAAGGCGCACTGAAAAAAACATAGTTTTATCCGCTGCTTTCTAGGAATGCGATAAGAATCAGTCAGACCACATTTATTAAAACATATTTTTCGCTTCCGCTCGCAGCTTCCTTGCTAAATACCTAACGTACTAAATACACAGGTAGGTACATAATTATTTTTACCAAAATTCATCGAAATTATGCTAAAGAATGTAGGTAGGTACTAACTGATCCTACTTCAATAGTACGCTTCGCTCGATAGTTTGTGTTGCAGCAGTGGAAAATTAATTCATCTACTTATCCGCTCTCCCGAAGAAGAGGCCACAGATAACATAATACTATACCAGAAGAGGCCAAATCTGTTGGGTAGTGCCTTGTAGGCAGTTTACTTTATTGGCGTTATAAACCATAAACATAATGCACGAAAAATAACACCCAGGGCAATCTGTTTCAACTTAATTTGCCAATAACAGCCAATAACAAAACAATTGGTTTTAAACTGTTTGGAAAAAAACAAACTACAAAACTTATCTTGCGTCTCTTTCTTCAGCCATAACATTACCTTATTGTTTACGTAATTTGACACTCCATTGACTCTCAATGAGGCGTTTCAAGGAATCTGCTTGACAATAATACCTGGGTACCTCGGCTGTGCTGATTTAAGTACCTGTTTGAACAATTGAGCCTTGTTTATGCCCATACGAGACAGAAAGTTTTCAAAAAATATAATAAAATCATCATTTTTACATGATTTCTACCTGCTTACAAGACTCATCTACAAACCCTGAAACAAAAGACATTGAAAATACCTACATAACTCGACTTTGTTCAATGTTATTGCCTCGATCCTCAATTTGAAATGTTTCAAAATGCTTTTCCGTCTCGACTCCATCGCAAGTGCGAGTGAGATAGCCAACCATTCAGTACGTTAAGATTTATGATCACTTGAACTAAGACAGTCGGATAAATTGAAAATCCCTCAGTGGTTCCGTTTCCAATACAACCGAGGTGTTTCTTATAAAGAAGGCTATTACGTAGGTGTTTTTATTTCTGTCGGTAAGCGTTGGTGGCATGTCAGTCAGTACCTAAGTAATAAGGTAAACATTAAGCAACTTACGGAGGCCGCGACTCGTCTAGACGAGTTTCATCTGCTTTTATAAACCATTGTGGCATACGTATTCATCGCCCTATTTCATGTCATCGACATTTGTTACCAAATAAGGTGCACGCTCTTTGGCTCCATTATACATTCAATCAACCAGGTCCCGTAGATGCCATCGTTCGTTCATTGAGATTTTAGATCTATCTACAAAAACTCTACATTTAACACGTCACTAACGCTTTTGACTACCAAAATAGTTGAAAGTTTGTATAGGTAACTGTCTGTATACGTAAGCATAACTAATATAATATTCCAACCAAAATGGTTTAACCGTATTGGGTTTACCTAGGGCCATACACAGCCAGACGAGCAAGCTTAGTATGAACACTTATGACAACGTTTTGTCTACGGAAGGATAGAGATAAAATACATTTGGACGTTGAATGTAAACTATCACTTTTAGTATAGAATCTGTTCTTTCTTTATTCATTCTTGCGAACAATAATACCGCTGCTCCGACTCCAGTTTTATTTCCAATTTTCAATACAAAGCTTTGTCTCGCGTGCTATTGAATATTGCACATTTAGTAGGATATCTTGATACAGAGGTCACTGATCAATAACGTACTGATCTGTTTTAAAAACATTACATGACCATAAGCCTACACGATCTGCTTGTCAACGAATAGCAATTTGGTAGTTATAATGTGTTACCTATACCTATACATACATATAACTAACCTAGGTGTGTATAATTACGAGCTCCCTGTGTGGGCGATAATAACTTAGCTGAAATGCTTCAGATAAGAGGTCGAAATAACGGTAAACGCGGGACTCCGATGCATAAACGTAAACCATCGTTCTACGAGCAACGGTTTCTTGTTTAGATTTCTTGAATTTCATTCTTAGATAATATACTCTAAAGGTATTGAAAGTAAACTGTAAGTAAGCTATGGTAATTCTTCGAATATGTAGGATTTTTACGATTATTACGGTTTAAAAAAGATGACTTGGTAATTTTAATAAATATTCCTTATTATTATAACAAATTATAATAGGTATGAAACCTAATTTAATAGGCATTTATTATATGAACTAACTTGCAACCGCGGCTTCGCAGGCTCTCTGCAAAAAACCACATTGAAAATTTGCTACGTCCGCGTCGTCGCCTGACCTAGTGTAGAATCTACTTCTTTCATGCGGAAAAAAGTAGATTCTACACTAGGTCAGGCATTGTTGTTACATTTACACAATTATATGAGGGAATTGATATGTAATAATTATTATTAAACATTGTAGGTATATTCATGTCAGCGCAGCGGCCTGTACAATCGCAATCAAAAGTTAACTTACATCTTAAGTGACCAATAATACCTAAATACTTAATTGACAAATAACATGCCTATAATTATTAACCATTTAGTCCAACGCCCCAAAAGATATTCACACTTTATGTCATTCATAGCATAGCAATTCTTCAATCTACATAACGTCTCAAGATCTTACAAAGAGATTAAAATACAAAAAAAACATCGATCGGCCGTAAAAGTTAGGATATGGTACAACTAATACGGAATGTTTTATTCTTCTTAATTTTGTGTGGATGTAAACTTGCAAGCGACTGTATGGTACGACTGATTATTTTAGTAAATTACGTAACTTGACGACACGGTAGCTTGAATCGCGACGGTTCAAGGGCGTTAAGGTGGGAAGACACTAACTACTACAAGCTAGCGAGAAGCACGTCTCGGCAGGAAGTGATCAGGCAAATACGGAATCGATAGGAGTGGAACTTACCATTTTAGCCGCCTTGGCCCTCAGTCTGAACACATATCTACAGTAAACACATATGTATACCACAGCTACATACTCGTACCTTGCTTCATCATCAGCATCTTGAGCCTTCATTTTTACATTTTATGGATATAAGACTAGAGGAAGGAGGAGGAGGTAGGGCACAGCGAGATTTTCTCGTTCTGAATTGGAGCAGCCTGCCTGGGGAGGTACCTCCGCCTTACAGAAGACCGCAGCCAAATAACATTATTTGTTTCAAATAGTGTTGTGTTCCTGCGGTGAGTAAGGTTGCCTGAGCTCTATAGGGGGAAGGGGGTTCGGGGTCGGCAACGCGTGCGTGATGCCTCTGGTATTGCAAGCGCTCATAGGCTACGGTAACCGCTTACCATCAGGTGGACCATAAGCTTTATTGCCACCTCTGTTGTATAAAAAAAAAAAAAAAAAAAAAAGGAAGGCCGAAGAAAAGATGAGATGGATTGTATTAAAGATGACATGAGTAAGAAAGATGTGAGTGCGGAGATGACGGCTAACAGAAGAGAGTGGAAGAAGAAAACATGTTGTGCCAACCCCACATAATGTGGGACAAGGGCAGGAAGAAGAAGAGGACGTAGGCCTCTCCCAGCTTATTCCATGCCTGGCAGTTGGTGGCCTTCATCATCCAGTCTGGGTCCCCATGTGCCTTTATATGGTCAGTCTGGTCTTCATTCAATGACCCTTCTTGTCTATCGATTTTGGTCCATTCTTGCGATATGACCCTTGCATACCTTCCTTGTCCAAGCTTTATTGAAAAGCTTTTGTAAACATGCGGCGGTAGATATAAAGTAATGTTATCGTTACGTAACTCAATATCACTCGAACTTGATTAATTTGCCTTTCCAATTATAAAACTATTATAATTTTATTTTTTGTGAGTTATAGTGTGCAGGTGTTTTGATTCATGAATTGATTTTGGATTAAATTCAGCACTGTACGTATTGTCTAGTTGATTGTAAGTAATTTATTGCAAAATCTAAAGTTGTTATAGATTGGAAACTTTACCTACCTACTGATTTAACTAGCAGTAGGTAGGTAGTACGTCTAGAGCCATAGATCAGATAGCAGTATCTACCAAACAATTTATGTGATTTTGAACATCAATGAATAATACATAATTTGCAAATAAGCACAAGCTATAAAGCAGGCTATGTGTAGTCAATGATAAATCAGTCAGGCTTTGTATGAGGGGATAAATATTTTAAATTCAAATCATGGGTGAACAGTTTGCGTGTCGGGGCCAAATTGGAAGACACCTTTGGCGCCTCATTTACATACGGTAAATAGAGTAGGACCAATTATGTAGGATTCGGTTAAAGGAGTAAGAGAAAAACAGCTGATTTATGGAGTTGACCTGATTTTACCCCAAAACAGCAGATTTTCGCATAGAGTTTTTTCAATGAAAAATGTCGAATTTCCAAAAGTCGTAGAACAAACTCTATTGCTAATTGCTTGTAGAATAAGCAAGCCCCTTTCGGGATGGAATACATATTATGAATCACCGTGTATTGTTTTGATTTTAGCATTATGCCACACTCACTTGTCACCCTGAGACGTAAACTGTGAAAAGCTTTGTATGAAGTGAGTTAACTCGCGAAGAAAAATAAGCGACTTACTAACAGTAAGGTCAAGGCAACGCGTGCGTGATGTCTCTGATATAGCAAGCGTTCATAGGCTACGGTAGCCACTTAACAACAGGTATTGTTTGCCACAAAAACATTAAATAATTGTTTTGCAATATCTAAACGGACTATTAGGTACAAAAATAAACAGTAAACATTTGCCAAAAATTTAACAGTAGAGAGACTGTTTCCATTCTTAAACCGGCTGTATCCTAATTCTATTATCACCATGTTATTTACAATGCTGATGGTACCGCAACAATGCTCATTGTTCACGGTTCAAGGATATACCCATTGAGCTCCATGCTCATGTCATAGCCATTTCGGCCCAGAGCGAGATCATCTCGACGCATTCATAGCATGACACTGCATGACATCATTGCAGGGTGCATAAAAGTGACGAAACATAATTAAATAATGAAGGTACAAAATTGTCATACCTTTCGAGTGAGGTAATAATACCATTAGGGCATTTATAGGACACAAGTTTGCGCGTGGTTCTCACATAAAAAGTAGCCTATACGCTATTTTAGGAAAATAATTATATCCAAGTACTCTAAGTTTCATCGAAATTCGAGTCGTTACGGCGTGATCGAACAACAAACATACTTACAAACTTTCGCATTTACCTATTAGGATAAGTAGGATTTAAGTACGTGATATGGTTCTAGCACAACATGGGTGCCATTAACATTAGTAACTTTTTTATAAGGGATACGGTTTAAAATTCAACCAAAAATTGCTAAAATTAATTGACATTCATCTGATTCACCGATGCATGATTCACTCCGGAAGTAGCTGACCCCGAAAACATAGAAAGCCAAGGTAGTGTAACAAGTGGGGACGATGGTGACAAAATCATTGACAATTTTTTGTCCGACCTATTAAACAATGTGATTAATAGTAGGCATGCTATTCCGAAAGGGGCTTATTCGACACCCAAATCTCAATAAAGTTTGTTGTACAACTTTTGGAAATTTGACAATTTCATTGAAAAAACACTATGCAAAAATAGCTGTTTTGGGATCAAATAACTTCAAATTCAAAGAATCAGCTGTATAGGTAGTAGGTAGCTATCTCGATTCCTAACTTCTTCTTCGTTTCTAACGTTTAGCAATGAATTGTAAAGATGATATAAATACCAAAAACAGATAATTTGACAATGTTTTTAAAAAAAAGTACTTGTTCAATATTTTAAGGGTTAAAAAAATGCAAATACCTTACAACAAAATTTTTGCCGCGATATCACACGGATATCTTCTAGTAGGTATAGATATTTTAGAACTGTTACCAAAGTTCTTTGTAATATTAGACGTTCAGACCCCTATCACGGAGGTCTGTTACCCGGCATATTATACGCCATTGGTCCCGCATCATAATAAATTTCTCTCGACAGACATCGTCCATATACGTCCAAATACGGTTACGGACCTTTTATTGCTATCCAACTGCACTAAATTAATTTTATCTGACTCTAGGAAACTCTTCGAACTCAAGAATCAAACATCGGGAATTTAATTTTAAATTACAATGTTTGTTTTTGTGTACTCAACGATCGCCATTATAGATAAATACGGTCAAGTGCGATTACACCATGTAGATTTTTCATTTTTGCCATTTCCATACACAAATTGTAATTGTAAAGGTTGCGGGAAGTCGGTGGATGGTAAAGGCTCAAGACCGTTCGTCGTGGAACTCTTTGGGGGAGGCCTATGTCCAGCAGTGGACTTCTGTAGGCGGATGATGATGATGATACACAAATAAAAAAATAATTTGCCATATCTTTGTAATGTTGATTTTTTTACGCCACTATAGCTTAACTTAAACAAACTATTAGCTTAGCTTAGCTTATTTGTTGTAAATTTAATAGACAGACAAGACATAGTCTGTTTTGTGTATTGTATTTATATATAATATAATAAATTAGCTAATTAAATATGTATTTTTGAACAGGTAGGTATTTATAGTATAGTAATATTAATAGGTATATGTATGTTTATAAATATAATATTCTATCAAACATTGTAGGTACACGAACCTCCCTCTATAATCACGTCTCTCTAGCCTCAAAGGTTTTCTGGAAGAAAACTCTTTTTAGGGTTAAGCTCGCCTTTGTACATACCTTTCTTTTTAATTTTTGTATCTGTATTTTTCTTGTGTACAATAAAGAATAAAAAGAATAGTCTCGTCCACGTTGTAATTTTGAGTTTTGAGCTGAATCAGTCAGTCGAGTTGTTAAGCTAAATGAAACACCGATTATGGGCTGCTATTCATGTTACGTTCTGGTTCAGATAAACCCAGGACCGTAGCAGATGGCAGATACAGACAACATTATTCTACAAGCGACCCGACTACAATCGACTAAATAATAATTTAAAACGGGAGAGTACCTAAACAAAGTTATTCAGGTATCTAGGATACCTTAATAACGTTGTTTAGGTTCGCCCCAAACTGAGATCTCGCGATGTTCGGTAAAAGCTGGTGCTATGGTGTTGCATCTTTAGCATGATCTAACTAACCAATAACTAATGTTATCTGAACAACGAAGATATTGAAACTTGACTAAATGGGAGCTCACGTTATATTCGTTTGTAAATATTTGGTACTATTTGCGTAGTGTCCCAAAAATCATAAAGGATAGGCTAGATTAATAATGAAAATCGGGTTGGAATGCATCTGTTGACCTACCAAATTCCACGCGGATCGGATGGACGTTTCGAAGAGATATGCTATGCCGATTCGTCCAAGTTGTTTGAAAGATCACCAACAAATAGTAATTTACCTGCGGGGAATTAAAGCAGAAAATTATCTGAACGCAAATGATTCAGAGAATTAGTTTTTTTCTTGTTAATGTCGACTTTGATTTTATCTCAATGATTTGCGTCATTGGTTTTTACAGCGAGACTTGTAAACTTTTTGTACGCTTAATTTAATAATATGCTATAATATTCCCCGGCTGAAGAAAGGCCTCTCGATATCTACCTACCCGTATAGGTATGTCGTAAGAGGCGACACAGGGAAAAAGCTAGGAGATGGGAAGCAGCGTCCTATTTCACAAAGATAGCTCTTAAAGCGCTCGAAAAACCGCGTGCCCAGCGTGGTATGGGCAATTTCCTCCCACATGATAGGAAAACGCTCTGGAAATCGGTGGGGGATGCCGATGTTCAGCAGTGGACTGCTGGAATGATGATGATGATTCTGCATGACCCGTATTCCTATGAGATAGGGTCCTTAATTCACTGAAGATCAGAAATCTGGGCTAGAGTGATTCGGCCTAGGTGGATACCTGAGTAGTTGTGTAGGTACTTACGTCCACGGAACCGTAATAAAGGCTAGCAAACATGACGCAATTTTATGAGCACACGTTTCATGGTTTGACCTAAATTGGCACTAAACAATTAAGAAATAAGGTTTATTTAACGAATATGCATCAATGATTTTATTGGCAAGGTCGGGATTGGGATTGGCTCTAATCTACTGAACTCTCTATTTGCTATTCAAAATTTTAAAGATATTTAAAAAAGTACCTATTTATATTAAAATGATCAAAAAAACGAAATTTCGTAATTATATCTAACGAGCTTAGGTACTGGAGGTACTGGAGCTTAGTACCCTGTGTTTTAATAGAACGCTCAAAATACCAGTCTACAAAATGATTCATAATAATAAATAAACAAGGAAGTTATAAGGATGATAAAAAGACCAAAAACAAATGATTTTAAAATGTTTGAAAATAAATATAATAAAAATTAGGAATAATTTATTTTTCGGTTTGTCGATAGAACAAGCCTCTCGTTTACTAGTTACGAAACACGTTGTATAATTTCATTATTTAACATTTAATTGTTTCAGTGGAAGGAAACGCACATTTTGCGTGTTTAATAGACTCTTTGCCCGTAGAACGGTGCAGTTGTCCATCTTGTCCAGTCAACCAGACCACGGGAAAAATATATCTTCCATGGTTACGAAAAATACGCAAAACTTAATAAAAGTCCGGTAAACTTAACCCAAACAGATGTTTTCGATCCGTTAAATGTCGTTAAATGTCAGTCGATATAGGTCAATGTCCCCGTACATCGAAGGTACCTACTGTCATCATAAAAACCTATACCTACTTACTTATTAAAAACGTCATTATTAGTCATCTGCTTACATAATAATATGATGCTTCGGGCACTCTGTTTTAAAGATGATAATGATCTGTAGAGCTGTATTTGTTCACTTGGTCGCTAAGCTACTCCTGACGACTGTACTATTTAACCTATAGCTCGACATAGGTGGTATATAGATTTAGCGTACAATGTCTCTTCATGGCTCACGATTTATGGTGCCATGGCATTTATGGGCACAATGAAAGCCAACAGTGTAAACCAACAGTGTAAATATAATATTTAGGACGGCAGACACGACAATACGACTAATTTATCAGACTAGGCAATTTTGTTAAAACAGGATACGAGACAGTTGATCTATTAATTAACCTATTTTGGCACTAAACTCCTGATCTATTTTGACACCGAATCGGTATTCAGTAACAATTCAAACTCAGCCTTATTTACTTTGGGTTAGGTATCATTGAAATCACAAAATCGCCTTTCCACCGCGCGACTGATACGCTTCGTTTCAGTGTGATTTTGTAATATCAGCCGTATGGAAAGGTATAAAATATTGATTAAATTATTTAGCGAATTATTCGCTTCACCGTGACTCCGTCCGTAGGTATATCGTCCTATATGTATTTATATATATACTTTTTTTACTACCTACACCAAGAAACAGCGACGTCAGATAAATTCATTAATACCTCCTAGAGGTAAGCTACGGTACCGGTTTGCTATAATACATTTTTGGTCCATTCAATTTCACTTGCTAAGGCTCTAAGCATCATTCTCATATCTACAGTTCAAAACTTCAAAATCTATGAATAGTTAAGCTTTAGGTATAGGAAAGCGTGCTCTCAAAAGCCTAAGTTCGTGATCAGAATCTTGCGCCTACGCAATACTTAGAGAGATTAGAGAAGCGTGAATTGAAGCTTTCCTGTTTGATAATGATAGGTTGATTCGTAAACCGATTTTGATAATTTTCTATTCAGATTTTAGTTTATAACATGATTCAGTGGGAAACCGATCTTGTAATAACCTATCTGTTATGACAAAAACACTGTCTGTAAAAAGTGTCGCCATATTCGTTTCATATTAACCAATATATAAATCGGGAGATGGCCGTTAGTTTCAGTACTAGCATCCTATCCTTCCCCGGTATGCTCCCGAGACTGTCTAGTCTTGGGGGCATAGGTTACGAGGGGGGTCAAAAAGTCTGCGGAACGGAAGGGGTTGCGAAGGGGTGGGGATAACTTTTTTTACCTGGTACTCTCCAGGTACTCAATACAGGTATAAATACCAAATTTTAGACAAATCGAGTCGACAAATCATTACAAGTTATCACTAAATTAGCAGTTCAATCGGGAAAAAACGCACCCGTTCACAAGAGCCATGTTGCAATGGCTGCCTTGCCTAGCTCCCTATAGTCCAGATCTAGCTCCCTCCGACTATTATTAGTTTCCAAAATTTAAAAAATAACTTTGTGGAAAAAAATTACTGACGATGAAGAAGTTAAGTCAGTTTAGGCAATTTCAGCCTATTTTGAAGGCCTTGATAAAACTTTTTTTTTCGAAGGTATTGCAAACTTTTTAAGGGAGAATATATTTTAGCCCTATTTCCCTGCCATTCCGCGGACTTTTTATTTTCGGATTATTTGATCAACTGAACACTGCATTTTACATCCCCTTTCATTTCATCGTACACAGTATTAATATAAATAACATTAACAAAGCAGACAAACCAAGGCTCTCGCGACCGTAGTTACAAAAACTCCCGTTCCCCGATCCGCCATATTGCTTGTAAAATAATTCATGAAGTTAAAAGCGCTTTAAAGAAGAAAATAAACTTTAAATTAAATCAAACCCATCACTTGATTGTATTATACAATTTACCTATCCTAGTAATCCTACTTATATTATAAATGCGAAAGTTTGTGAGGATGTTTGGATGTTTGTTGTTCAATCACGCCGTAACGGCTCAACCGATTTCGTTGAAACTTGAACGAAGCCGCGGGTGGATGCTAGTATGATAATAAGCTTGTCACGATATTTACTGTCAGTCTGTGCTTAACGTGGTTTCTACTATATTATCTTTGCTAACGTTTAAGAGTTTTTTGAAATGTATATTGATTTATCTCGCACATCAGAGATAAAGCTGCTATTAAGGCAATCTAACCTCGCGTTACTCATAGGCGAGTGCACCAAGCAGGAAATAATAAAGAGAATAATTGCTTCAGCTTGGCGCGATTAACGATCCCATGCCATACGCTCTATGCGTTCGATAACATCCTACGGTAATTTTAGATTGATCCCATTTATTTAATAAAGCTCAGTGAATGGCGAAGGCTCAAAGCCGTTCGTCGTGGAACTCTTTGGGTCAGGGAGATGAACTCTATGTCCAGCGGTGGACTTCTTCAGGCTGATTATGATGATGATGATTAGTAAACTATGGTGTGAACGCAAGAATTCCGAATTTTCGTGCAAGTATTCACAGCACAGTTGTTTGTAAAAGCTAAACTCGATGCGAATCTCTAACGCCCTCAATGTTTGATCCTAAAACGCGAATGGCGTAACCCAATCTACGTATTTGGATGCCTGAGTAACCTATATTGCCAAACAAAGCGTCTAAAGCCTATTGTTCACCAACACATAACCGGCTGTTTAGTTAACCCTAAACGGTTCATAATAAACTTTTGTTCTGAAGCCAAAGTCGAAGAGAATAATTTATAACTTAAATGACAATGATTGCTTGAATCGTCTTATAAACTAGTGGAAGCTACGCCAGTTCCTCGCGACTAAGGCTTATACGTTAAAGAACAGACGTAAGTTAAACAGTCGCAAAGATTTCAGGATCCAAATCGTGTAAAAGCTAGCTAACCTAGAAGAAAGGATCAGGCAGCAATGATGCCTTAGTGCATAGCGATGGTTACAGTAATCGCCTATTGATGTGTTTGGTGAACAGCGGTAAACCAGCCCACACGCAAACCGCGGCTCGTTCTAAATATTTACCAGTTTATGAAAATGCAACGTGCATTTTGCTGAAAACACGGGCTAAAGATAGGGTTACTATCGGTGACGTCAAAGTTGCTTTCGCGAAGACAACAGTTGCCAAGGCGGATAAGGGCCAGAGAATAAGCAGATTTTGATGGACACTCAAATGGATGTGCAAACATCTATTTGCAAGAGAAAACTTACCAACACACAGTTATCAAATCAAATAAAAAGGTATTTGTTTCAATAAAATCAATAGGATCACTTTGAAACGTCTTAGAAACTAGGCGAAGCTACGCCTGTTCCTCGCGAAACGATACTACAGTAGTTAAGGTATCTTAATTATTTTTTATTTTAAAAAGAAGAAAAAAAAATATCGGACGCTGGGTTAGCCTAGTGACTTTCAATCCGAAGGTCGTGGGTTCGAATCCGGTCGTGTACCAATGAGTTTTTCTGTTCGAATAACTGAAGTGCGTATTAAAACGTGCTTAAACGGTGAAGGAAAAAATCGTGAGGAAACCCGTAAGTATTATTCTAAAGCTTGCAACCAGTCACGTATGGAATACTCAATACCTACTGCCAAATATCGGTATTTTATAGGATACATTTCGGAGAGTGTGCGATTGAACTCTTTGATTTAGTCCCCCCCATCCCCATTCCATCATCGGACAACCAGACGTACGGAGACGCGACATCCGTCATCCATCCATCATGGTTGATATACCACCCTGCCGCACCAAGCGCTTTGCTTCTACCTTTATAATGCGGACGGCCAAAGAGTGGAACTCGTTGCCGGCGTCTGTGTTTCCGAATACCTATAATTTAGGTGTTTTCAATAGTAGTGTGGTCTCTTCTAGGTCTCTTCTAGGTTTCTTCTAGGTTTTTTCTAGGCAAACGTGCTACACCGTAGACCACATCGTCACTTAACTGTTCGCCTGCCACACACCGCGAACTCGTCACGCTCATAATGCGCCAACGCTAAGAGCTCTCACTCTTTAAAATGCCAATGTGCACGAGGTCCAACATGTCGACATCTTTAATGATAAAATTTGTACTATATTTAATTCGCTAAGAGTATTTTTAAGTTTTAATTTTAGACAGTAGGCATTTTGGTATATACTGTAAGCTTGCTGTTTTAACTGAAATAAATAATTCTAATTCTAATTAACATCAGGTGAAATTGTGGTCAAAAGTAAGCCTATTTTGTAAAAGAAAAATAAAAAAAAAATTTGGGCATGTGCTAAATATTCGGACTTGTCTGTACACCCCTTAAGCATCTTCAAGGATCTAATCGACTGGATATCTGAGAGGTTATCTACCATGCTTGAGTTATTTTATTGATCAAATTCTTCAGTATTAAAATTTGACGCGTTGAAGTCTTTTGTATGGAGAATATGATGCGTAGGTATTTAAACTTTTCAATGTAGGGCAATTGGCGTAAAAGTTCCTCAGCCCATAATTGCCGTACTTACTCCGGCCTTACCATCTGCGCTAAGCCAGTCTTGTGTCAAAGTTGCTTGTACTCGTAACTGGTTTATCTGGTACATACAGATGTCCCGACAATACACCTGGCATCCATGTTTTTTTCCATATATTTTATCAATAAACACCTTACAAGTGTGTATTAAGCACATGGTTTCGTATTTGGATCGCAATACACTTCTGTATTATGATTATTCCATAGTTTTATTGACTTTCAGTGCCTTATTTGTGTTTTTTATGACGCACGCATTTATACATTGAAGGTAGGTATATGAAAAGTAGTATAGAGAAGGTAAGGCATTCAACATAATCGAAATTATTCAAGATCACATTTTTTATTTTATAGTGATAGCCCCCACTAAGGGAATACTATGATATTTTATAATATCCCAAAAATCTCGACTCCTATGGGATTTGAACCCGCACCCTTCCCCTTAATACGGGTATGCTCTAACCAATTAAGCTACGGAGACACTTCTGTGTCACTTCTTTAGGACATCCAAACGGCAGATTTTTTTTGTTTAATATATATTATTCAAGATCAATTTAATGCCTTTAAAACCGAAGCAAATTATCCATCTAAAAACTCAAACTAGTTTGGCATTTGAATGCAAGAACCTTGTGTGCATTATATTCACGGTCCGTCTGCCCTGGCCAATGTAAGCCAATACTACAAACACACCGACGCACACATTTACATAATATATATATATATATATTTTACATATATTTCGACCCAGCCAGGTGGCCGCACGTAATACGATATCGCCTAAAACGTTTGTACCTACTTATATTAGCAAAAAACTTGTCAAAAGATGAACAAGTTTTGGGCAACAGGTGGCTTAACTAGATTTGTAATCAAGAAAATCATTATATAAAAAAAATATATAGGTATGATCGTTATGTGACTGACAATATGAACATCATATCATCATAATCAGCCTGTAAAAGTCCTATGCCTCGCCCAAAGAGTTGCATGACGAACGGTCTTGAGCCTTTTCCATCCACCGACTTCCCGCAACTTTCATAATGTCGTCGGTCCATCGAGGGGCCTTCCAACACTATGTATGGTGACAAAGTCAATGACGATTCATGGTCGCCATTCGACAACGTTTAATGCCCAACGGTTATCGGTGGCCTGCCCACTGCAACTTCAACTTGTACATGCTAATCCAACATTTCTAAGAGTATGCAATTTAAGAATATCTATTATGTTGTATTGTAGGGATATACTAATGTACGAAATGGTCTAAGGGGGTCGGGGTTGAATTTTGTATAAAAATAACATCACGCGAACGAAATCGCGCGGGTTTTACTAGTTCTTTCTTGGAATAGTAGAGTCAGGTGTAGGTTGAATCGAACAAATTATTATTTATTTAACCACATTTGAGTTTGTTTACTATGTGACTATTAGATCAGTGTGTAAAAAACACTAATTCCTCATACGGTTCTAAATGATTTTCCTCGTGGGTTATCAACTTATCACAAACATTCTTTCGTTGCGATATAAATATTGTAGGTACTCGTATCTCGAAATTGTGTTTCCCCGTGCACGTTTGGACGGGTGCATTTCGGATTTTCCACTAAATTTGAAAATACCATTTGAACCCGCATATTTGGCCGTCAAAAATATTTGTGAAAACCTTTAAATGGCCCTCTATTTCTTTAAATTTTATATCCTTTTGACTGTAAGTTTTCCTAATAGAATAAAATAAAACAAACTAAGATGGGACTTTCCAAAAAATAAAGACGGTCAAGTGCAAGAACTCGCGCCCTGAGGGTTCGGTGCCATTGGTCGTGTGTTCGAATCACGGTCGTGCACCAGTGGTTATGGTCAGAAAATAAAAATTCTAAGTGTAGGAATTGACAAACTTATATTTGCGGTCGCTCACGTAGTCATTGTATTGACCGCAAATATAACTTTGTTTCCTAAAAAACTTTGAAATTCCTCAATTTCAGACGTTTCCCTTTACTTGTATTACAAAAGCTCCTAGCATTACAAATTTCAGAATTGTGCGGTAACTGGAAGTACCTACCCTAGAGGTTTTTCATTTTAGCCTTTTCCATACAAAGATTATACATTCATTGCCATAATGCATTAAGCTATAGCTTTGATTTTTAAACGGCACCATAAGCTCACAGACCTAAATATGTAGGTGCTATAAATTTCAAGTTGATACCTTTAGCCGTTTCTGAGAAAAAGGGTCTTGACAGACGGACAGACAGACAGACAGACGAACAACAAAGTGATCCAATAAGTGTTCCGTTTTTCCAAATGAGGTACGGAATCCTAAAACATATTTTTCTATCTCTAAGGATAATGAAGCATCATCGTAAGTAGTCATATTCATTGAAACGTTTTTCGGAAAAAGGGAGACATACTCTCCCACCATTTAATCTACATAATGTTGTATATTCATTCTGTGGTCAGGTCATTGTATCGTTCAGTCCGCATTTACTCATACAGCCATTCAATCACTCTCTTGTGCATACGCTCTGCCCGGAAGCCATTGTGTGTTATTTAGATTAATAAACTAGAAATACATAATACAAAGTATCTGATGTGTATTATTTAACTACCCGGAGACCGAAGAAGAATGTAAATAAGTAGGTTTAATAAGTTCTATGTCTTTTAATTATTAAAAATAAACAATTATTTCTTAAAGTTTCTATGCATTTAACGCTCATAATAATTATTACCAACCTCGTTATTGCAAATACTATTGCAAAACTTACATTACATGTTGGGGCTCTATTAAAATCGTACTTAGGCATCTAGTCCATTCGCTAGGTCCTTTTCAAAGACTAGGTCATATGCCTAAATAAGTCTTACTTATAATTGCCAATAGGGTGTAGAATAAGCACTTTTTTTTTTTCCTTTCGGGATATTATCACACTGTAGATCATTTAACTCCTTTTAGTAAACAATATAAACAAACCTTTAAAAGCCTTCATGAAATAATGTTATGTATTTTAGAAAACTAGGCAGTTTTCAAGAAAATTGCGGCTAAGTAGAGAGATAAAAATACAAATAGATGGGTGAGACCCCATATAAAATGCCTCAAAGCTTGTATTTAGTAGATACTGGTCCTTCACAAACCCACTAAGCATTTAAGGGCGCGTTGACGTTCCAAAGCGTTCCTAAATATATTTAACGGGCGTTTAGTTTTAGATTATACGATCTCCAATTATTAAAGAATTCAATACATTTCTAAATCTACTTTCTAACAACAGGCCATCCAACAAACACCGTTGTTTTAGTCGACCAATTGCTATTCAGGAGGTGCTAACATTTTACGACGTTCGACTAAGGCAATCCTAGTTCATAAACTTGGTTAATGGTCATCGCATTGTTGTCTACGGACTTCGTCAGCTAGCTCTT
Organism: Anticlea derivata; assembly: GCA_947579855.1. Classification (NCBI taxonomy): domain Eukaryota; kingdom Metazoa; phylum Arthropoda; class Insecta; order Lepidoptera; family Geometridae; genus Anticlea; species Anticlea derivata. Next base: position 10,318,624 of record OX388259.1, on the reverse strand, counting down.
TGTAGAGGTAGTTATTGTTTGAGGAAAAATCATTGACGACCTTTTTCTACATACCTACCTGTTCTATGAAATGAGACTCGGATAATGACTCGGCTCGGTCGCGAGGAACAGACGTTGCTTCACACCTAGTTTCTAATATCTATAATCGTAGAGTGTAAACATGAGGCGAAAATTTAAAAAAAATTGAAGCATTTCTTCGATATTATTGTTAGGCTGCTGTCAGTGTTAGTGGAGGAAAACATACTAACGACTAAAAATACCAGGGTAAGGGGTTGACACCTGAATAAAAACCACGCATTTTTTAATTACTTCGCCCGAAATTAGCGAAAAAACTAGCAATTTCAAAGCCCAACTCAGTGTAGAAGACATAACCAGCCACACCAAAAGCATAGTCTAAAATCCCAACATGACGTCCTAAAGTGCATTATTTATGATCATAAATTGAACTATTACACGGCAATAGTACTTTAATATTCCTTCCTCTAGCAGTATAGTATTATGTTATCTGTGCTCTAGCTTACAACACAGCGAAGTTGGAGAACCAGTCTTTAGTACCAACTTTAGTTAGTATCTACTAGCTCAGTACTTGCGAGTTGACTAACCACGCCTCAGTTCACGGATATTATCGATAATCTTCGATGCACGCTCGATTATCGATACTGTATGCAGAATCGATATGGCAGATGGAACGTCCAGAGTTCACGTTCCAATTGATATATCGATTCTGCATTCCAATTGCCTGCCGTTCGTTCATCATTGGGACACAGACCCGGCACAGCAGTGATCAGTCTAAATTTTACTTCAGTTCTTTGTGCGTTAATGTAAATATTTTAATGAATAAGAACTACTAGTAACCCGCCCCGGTTTCGCACGTCAATCATCGTCATATTGAAGCAAATTTAAACAAAACCTTAATAAATTATACTTAGGTACATTTCAACCTTATTAATCACTACGTCCATTGGTGAAAACAGTATGAACATCTGTTCGTATGTTTATCACGTTCAGACAGACAGATAGACGTGGCGGGACTTTTTTTTAATTGTAGTGATGATGTATGTAGTGATGAATGAATTTTCAAACAGTTTGTCATAATTTGATTTTACTGTTGTTACAGATTTCCATTAAATTACTGGGTGGCTGAACGAGGTCATAGGTGGGTACGCAATCTCTTTTCCTTGGAAACTTATTATATACATAGCAGTAGGCAATTCGATTTAAGTGTCACAATATCCGCGCCAATTATAAACTGCCGGTTTGTTGGAAAATTACTTTCGGTGTAATAACGAAACTGAGGATTTCAAAAGGTACCTAATCTAGAGGTAAAACTGAATAAGGTAAACCACTTAAAAAGCTACCTGCCCTTTGGGCTTTTAGTAATCTGTTTCGATATTTTTCCCAAGCTTTTCAAACCACACCTCTATGTCACTGATCAAAGCCGCTCTGAACCAGTAGTTACCTATGAATCTACACTATGAGCCTCAACATTCCATAACACTAAGTCAATTAAACAAGATGATTCATAACATGTATACCATCCCGAAAGGGTGTTAATCAGTCAACAAAAAAAAGTTAGCGATAACGCCAATTTTTGTTCAAAATTCAATGTTTTGCCAAACTTTCTGTATTTAGCTGTTTTTGTTAGGTATATTTATCATCTTTATAACGAATAATTACTAAACGCACGAGAAGTTCGGCATCAAGATTGCTATTTAAAACAGCTTATTCATTGAGTTTGAACTGATTTGACCCCAAAACAGCTGATTTAGGCATACATATTGATTTACCTACCTATTGATTTTTCAATCAAAAGTTTGGAATTTCCAAACTTTATTGCCCCTTTCGGGATAACATAGGTAGGTACATAATAATCATAATAGGTGAATCATCTTATATAGTATTCAATTAGTCAGAAGACACAGAAAGGTAATATCTGGGACAATGCGCAATTACCTACCTATCAATTTATAACCTCATGTCGTGTGTCCTCTAATCTAACGGCCTTCTACTGTCGCTACTACGCTTCTGTAAAATCAACGCTCCATACAATGTTTAGCGTATTAGATAATCATCAGTATTAGATCAGCCGATCTCTTACTAAAACAAATATGCCTTTGAATCAAACAAGCGAGGATCAAGGAAAATTCCTAGCTTGTTTAAATATATTGTTTACATTATTACCCAAGTAATTAATTAAATTAATTGATAAACTTACCTAACAAGCCTGTATTTATGCCTTGATTTCTGTTTCAATTTTACATAACAAAGCTTGCTAATGATAATTGAAGTAAATGTTGATAATAAAATTTGACTTGCCTCATAAATCAGTTGGTAGTAACTCTGCCTTCTGCGCTAGAGGGAGCGGGTTCGATTCCCGCACTGGACAAACATTTGTGACTAACACAGCTGTTTGTTCTGTGTCTGGGTGCTAAATATATATCTATTATGTAATCAGTCTCTGGTACCCATAGTACAGGCTTTGCCTAGTTTGGGATCAGTGTGTGATAAATAAAATAAATAAAAAAAAAGCCAAATTTACATAAACGCACGGGAAGGAATCATATATAGCACTATTCTATGTGTATATTCCCAAATGAGACTTATTCGCCAATTGGCAATAAAGTTTGTTTTACGGCTTTAGTTAATTCGACATTTTTCGTTGAAAAAACTACGACTTCTAAGACTATTGGAAATTCGTAATTTTTATTTTTAACCTTACCTACAGCTTATTGGGTTGGTATAGAATGAGTATACATATTGTGAATAATCTTGTTACTATAGTTAGTATGACCGGAGTTTGCGGTGATGACGTCACTTCAATTTACATGCAATTTTGCCTACCGAAAACAAGGTCTACATCGGCTTAATTACTTGGGTCTCTGACGTAGAATCGTCTGTGGCATGTGGGTCAAACCACCGGATTCCCAACAATGCAAACGCGCTCGTGCTTTGTTATTTTGTAAGCATAGCATGTAAGTCATAATCTGTGCATATGCATATTTTCACGCACAATGTCGTCATCAGTCAGGCCACCAGTGTCGATTGTATGCAAAATACGCTATTTTCACTGAAGTCTTAATGTGGCCTATGCACGTAATTGCAAGCTTGACAAGCCCGCATAAAGGGCATAAACAATCTTTTTGTGCAACCACAATACAAAAAATGAATATTTACCTACAAAGAAAAAATATAAATTATCTACCTAAACATAATTTTTACCTTTAATGTGTTTCTACCATCTCGATCTGTATTGGCATCATTCAGAAAATTATGAAATGTATATTAGGTATCTCAGTGCGGGCAACTGAACGTTCAACTTCTCAATATTCAATGTGTAGGTAGGTACTTACTTATGGCCGCAATAAACATGCCTGTAGCTGGCATGCCAGGTAAAACTGGAAAGGACGCTTCGTGTATTGTCACAAAATACCATCCAACAAGCGAAGCGCTGTGGCTTGTTCAAGCCTCATTGAGTAAATCGCTGTCTTCACTTCATGCTGCTTGTATAACCAAGATGCTTGCACAAATTATCATACTTAATCTACGCTCAAGCATGCTTGCGCAAACTTATTGGACATGTAGGCTTGTCAAGTTTGCAGTTACGTGTGTACGTGTGTAGGCACCTTTATTTTATCTATATGGCACGACAGGGCATTGTTTCGAATTAATTTATCGGCACTTTGATTGACATTTTGATTAATTATATTCCTTGAGATTGACGTTATATAATTGCAGCTCATTCAATTGTAATCTTACTATGAATTGTTATCGTCATTATTGATAAATGCACATGTGTTCCTAGCATAAATTATCAATATATATTTTTGATTTTCATCATCATCATCATATATTTTTGAACCCTAGAAGAACTTCGTAGAGCCAAAACCCTATAGACTATTCAATTTGTGGAATTCAGCTAAGATATGCTGAGCAGCATGCTTTGCATAAGTTATTGTGTTACAGTGTGTGAGTTTTAGGTTAATTTTATAATTATAGCAAGATCTATTATCTGTTCGGAGCCAAAAAAATATCATGTCATGCAAACCAAATCTGACTAAAGAACTGTACGATGAAATTAATCAATAAAGTATAGTAATAAATACTATAATAAGATATTTTTTACAAAAACTAAAAACCGACTTCAAATTCCTGAATATTTAGAAGATCAATATCAACCTCTTTTTTTTGTTATCAACCTCTTTGCGTTTTGACGATGACACTGGCCACCTTAACTTTCGAATAAAAAACAAAAGTAAGTATGACATCCATTCATCATCAATAATAAGTAATAACTCTTACGGTACTGACTGACTGACTGTTAATCAAACCTAGTGGTTTTATTCTCTTTGAAAATCAACGCAGAGCCTAACCAAAATCCATAGAGTATGAAATTTGCAGGGTAGCGTAATGTATGGGTGCACAGAAAGTAATTCCCGACACACAACCTCTAAGTTTAAAGTTTATGTAAAAACAGCAGCAACCGAACGAAGTCGCGGGAATTACCATACCATACCACAGTCGACAAAAAAAATCGGCAAGTCGTGATTTCAAGATATGATGTCTTTTTTTTTCAGTTTTACGGGAGAAGTTGCAATCCCTCAGGGATTAAATTAAAATGGGACCACCCCGGGATCATACTCTATACACCAGCGAAAGAATCATCAAAATCGGGTTACTATTGGCGGAGATATCGAGTAACATACACAAAAAAAAAAATACAGCCGACTTGAGAACCTCCACCTTTTGGAAGTCGGGATATCTATGTATCTGGCTCAATATTCTAGAAACATTTTCGTTGGTTTTCGGTATATAGAACGCCTAGCTATCTTATCAAGGATTCCACGAGGCGGGGCACAGATAGTTACTGTATACAAACGTTATCATCTATCAGATGATAACTTGCTTGTAATACAGTAGAAAAAAGAAGAATTTCTTTTAACTCTTCAAAGGCTTTATTATTATATTAGGACTTAATAACCGTTATTCTAGATGATTTATACAGCGTCAGTAGAAAGTTCTCACCAGCAGGATGCTGCTGATTTTTTGAGTTATATTTCTTTTTGAGAATAAGTTCATTTAACCTTTTTTGTCCAACTGTTCATATTGATTTTGTTTGCAACTGAACAATAAACTGTGTAATAAAAGTCATTACATGAATGGTTCACCCTCAAAGGATCACAGTGAATAAATAAATGAGCATGACAGGCTTACTTAGCCGTGTGCAAGCGATACAGTTTCAAAAATGGTAATGCAGTTTTCTTTGCGATAGTACCTACCTACATCTTAATGCAGGCTACTGTACTCCGTTGTCTCATTAATCTCTTTATTGTCCCAACGTGTTCTCGGAAAATGTATATAGAAATTACAAAATGTCCCAGGTACAACAGCAGTGGCCTGTACTAAACTAATAAGGCTTTTCATATTCAAGTTCGTTGAAACGTTTTCTTAAAAAAATCCATCCTGTTCTTGCTCGAACAATCTGAATCTTGGGATTTTTGTGTTGGATAATTCTCAAAATACAAAATCAACTATCGCTTATCTTACCGATGAGTAAGCGACCGAATCATTAATGAAACGAAATTCAGGTTTAGATCGTTATAAAAAAACATAGTCGGTTGGCTATAATACAAGATACGTCGCGTTGCGCCAGCATTCGCTTGTGTGCGTAGTCAGTTCGACACGCGTTTACCATCTGTTGAGTGGTGTGGGTGGTATTACCTTTTGTGTTTGTCAAGCAACTCAGCGCCCTTCATTCGACGACAAACATTCGAACGAGTGCGGTGCCGTGAGTTTAGTGCTCCGTGAAAGTGTAACTTTCTATAATAATCCAGTGTTTGGTCCAATATACTAGTGGTTAGTCCAGATCGGACCGCTGTGGGTTGGATTGAAGTGGTCCGTGTTATGAGGATTTAGTTGCGGGATTGCAATGTAAGTTGAAACAATGTTCAAGTAGCTTATCCTTATCTGAGATTACTTTGCTGAATGGGTTCCTATTGGTAACTCTTCAAGGAAATAGTTTACTTTTAAGAAGAATTCTGATCTATTGCTTGTTTATTAAAGCTTAAAGATCTGTCCACGATAACCAGTTTTTCATCTTTGGGTGTTTTAAACATCTTTTCATAATAATAGAAACTTTTTTTTACAATTTACCTCTGAATCGCTTTTAAATTAATGTTACTTGTTGTCAGAACCTCTTGCGTATACATTTCTATATTCGCTTCGCTACTTTACCAACATACACAGTTGACACAAGTGATTATCATGTAAATAACGATGTCGTGTTGCGAATTGTGAAGGAAAATCATTACCTATTTAAAGGTCGTTTGGTCTGAGGACAAATTATCACTAACTTAGGCTCGTATTCAGAGACAAGACTCGAGCATTGATCTGTACTTAAATCTCGATTTGAGGCGAGATTCTAATTCTTGAACAGTACTTATGTATAGATTCAATGATCACAGTTCACCTGAGTAAATGCTTATTCTAAAACGTCAATCAGACGAAATCGGTGCTTGAGTTTAGATTTGATTTGACATTAATCAAATGACATTTTCGTTCCGTTACACGTACTTTGATGCATTTTTATACTTCACTTTATTGTTCTATTCTATTTCCACCCTGGCTGATTGAATTTCTGCGTAAAACGGATCGAAAATTATCAATAAATCAAAATGTAAACGAGAACATTTGAGTACAGATTTGAGACTCGATTCAGCTGAGAATAGTTTAAGTACCGTTCTTGAATAAAAGCTATGTTTGAGAAGAGGTTCAATACTTAAGTAGAGTTCAGCTGATCTGTGATTAAATTCTATGCTTGAGTCGTGTCTCTGAATACGAGCCTTAGACAAGATAATCAGCGCTGGATCGAATCACTGGAACCCGGTTCAAGCCCACCATTTCAACCTACGCGTTGAATTTCTAGGCTCAGAGCACCTTTATTACAATCCATTCTAAGATTGTAATAATAGTTTGGCAAAAGGAATAATGCAATACCTATACAAGGTGATTCATAATAATGTATACTTACCGTACTACGTATACTATGCCAAAAGGGGCTTATGGCCAATAAAGTTTTTTTGACGACTTTTGCAAAACCGTCAATTTTCATTGAAAAAAAACACTGCAAAAATCTGCTGTTTTGCGGTTACATCGGTTCAAACTACTTTTTGATCTTTTTAACTTCCCCGTTTCTAATTATTAAAAGTATGATAAGTTCGACATCAATATTGCTACTTAGCAGCGAAATAATTGTGTCTGAACTGATTTGATCCCAAAACAGCAGATTTTTGCGAAGTGTTTTTTGTTTTTTTCAAAAATCGTGAATAAACTTAATTCCCAATTAGGGGTAGTATAAGCTCCTTTCGGGATAGAAGAGTATTAAGTAGGTACATTATGCGTTATGTATGCGGGAAATATCTTAAATCTGGTTATTTGAATTAAATAAATAAATATTCCGGACATATCACACACGGTCAACTGATCCCAAACTAGGCATAGCCTGTACTATGGTCACCAGAGACTGATATACATAATAGATATATATTTAACACCCAGACACAGAACACACATCTGTGTTAGTCACAAATGTTTCTCCAGTGCGGGAATCGAACCCGCGACCTTTAGCGCAGAAGGCAGAGTTACTACCAACTGAGCTATGAGGCCAGTCATTTGTTCAGATATATTTAAACCTAGGTATAAGATTTTAGATTTTACACTAGTCGATCGAGTAGGAAGTCAGGTAGACCTAAGTGTTCATTACGTACATCCCAGATAGGATAGTTTTAGATAGGTTCCCAGACGGCATACAAAATTGAATAGAGACTTGGCAACACTGAATTTAGCATTTTTACACACAATTGTCTGCGGGTGACACACCATACCATCAGAAATCTAAGAAAGACTAGTTTCTAATAATATTGTCTTTGTCAACATCTTCAAGCAATTTAGACGCGTTTTGGTAAAATAACAGTTGGCCAGAGCGTAACAAAAATAAATAATCTACGGTGCGGCACGTTGATAACATCGATTTTTGTTGATTCTTTGTATAGTTGGCCTTGGGAACTAACTGCAAAGTCGATGATGGATTCATATCGGTTATTCAAAACTTCGCGTCGTCATAACTGCTACATTAGTTTTTGCAATTCCTAATAAATAAAATACAAGCTTTCGCTCGCGTAGTACCTCCATAAAAAGTCTTTATGCTATTCTAGGTAAATAACTATAGCTATTCCAACGAAATCGGTTGTGCCGTTACAGCGTGATTGAACAACAAACATCCTCACAAACTTTCGCATTTATAATATTAGTAGGATATTAAACTAGGATAAGAGAAGCCTAGCTCCTGACTCCATGATCAGATCAGCTCACGGTCACTAAGAATAATATAGTATTGTCATCAGATCTCGATAGATGCAAAAGTTTCAGCTCAATTGGGCTATTTCCTGAGGAGTTCCATTAACTGCAGGTACCTAGGTGCTTAATAATTTAGTAGTAGTACGGGAAAGTAAAATTTCCATTCACTCTACTAGTAGAGCCAAGTAGTGCCTAAGAAAAGAAAGGTTTGAAATAATTTGCTTTGTAGTATTTCAAATAAAAGCACTAGGAGACTTTTAATTTCCACTATAGTCCTGCGGAGGACTGGTACCTACTAATGGGAATAAACGAAATAAATCAGTTATTTTCAACTGTATAGATATGTCCTCTGGCCCGACCTTTACATTGCTCATTTGATACAGACAGCTCCAAATAAAATCGGATAAAACATACAAAGGCATACCTACTATCTAATATCACATGTCTTTATGAAGTCACGACAACCGACAGATGGACAATGTACAGATAAGATTTCACCAGAACAATGCCCAACATCTGCTGTGCCATACGCGATGTACCTATGTGTGTGTTTGCAATAATATTTATGTCTACTTTGTAAAACTGTTCCGGGTTTTTGTTCATTGAAGATATTTAAATTTGTGAGATGTTACCATATCTTGAGTTACCCGACTGACAGAATATCGCATTTTCTGACTAGTAATGTTTGGGTTAAATAAGATATTTTTTACAAAAACTAAAAACCGACTTCAAATTCCTGAATATTTACAAGATTAATATCAACCTCTTATTTTTGTTATTAACCTCTTTGCGTTTTGCTTACCTACTGAGGATGACACTGGCCACCTACACTTTCGAATAAAAAACAAAAGTAAGTATGACATTGTATCCATTCATCATCATTAATAACTCTTACGGTACTGACTGACTGACTGACAATCAAACGTAGTGGTTTTATTATCTTTGAAAATCAACGCAGAGCCTAACCAAAATCCTAAGAGTATGAAATTTGCAGGGTAGCGTAATGTATGGGTGCACAGAAAGGAATTCCCGACACACAACCCCTAAGGTTAAAGTTTATGTAAAAATAGCAGCAACGTTCGGCACGCAGGTTTCTTATAGAGAGTTAACATTTGTTAAGTAGTAGTTTTACGAAAAATCACCCCCGATGGGAATGAAATGGGGGTTGAAAGGTTCTTTGATAGTCCTATGTTTTTCAAGTTAGAGACATAAAAATCGGTATTCATGTCACATATGAACAAAAAAAATAAGACGTGACCATGACGGTGAAGGTGACGTGAAGATGTAGGTAGATCCCTTATGAAGTAGGGAAATAGCTGCTTAATAAGTGTTAGTACTTTGGCAAGGATAAAGGAAAAGTCTAGTCTAGGTCTAATAAACAAACGCGGACGAAGTCGCAAGCGGTACCACTAGTTAGTTATAAAGATGATAAAAATACCAAAAACAGTTAGTTTGAGAAGTGTGTGAAAAAACATTAAAATGAAAATATTGATGTTTTTTTTCGCTACCATTATTTTTTTTTGTTGATAGAATCCCTTTCGGGATGGTATACATGTTATGAATCACCTTGTGATTCATAACATGTATACCTGTATACCTATATACCTGTGAAATAATGATCAAAATCAATTGACTATTGGCGGATATATGTATGATATCTATGACTGGCCTCATAGCTCAGTTGGTAGTAACTCTGCCTTCTGTGCTAGAGGTCGCGGGTTCGATTCCCGCACTGGACAAACATTTGTGACTAACACAGATGTTTGTTCTGTGTCTGGGTGTTAAATATATATCTATTATGTATATCAGTCTCTGGTACCCATAGTACAGGCTATGCCTAGTTTGGGATCAGTTGACCGTGTGTGATATGTCCGGAATGTCCGGAATATTTATTTATATCGAGTAACATAGACACAAAATAAAAAAAACAGCAGACTTGAGAACCTCTCCCATTTTTTGAAGGCGCGGCGCGTTGCTTCTCGATGAGCTGACCTTAAGAAATAAGAATGAGCCCTGCCATACCACTTATAACAGATGTCCAAATAAGGTTCGACGGAACCAAATGGATCATCATCATCATCATCATTTCAGCCGTTCGACGTCCACTGCTGAATATGGCCTCCCCCACAGACAGAGCAAATTCCTTATCATGTGGGGGGATTTGCCCATACTCACCACGCTGGGCATGCGGGTTGGCGAGCGCAGTTAGAGCTATCGTTGTTAAAATGGGACGCTGCTGCCCATCCCCTAGCTTTTTTCCCTTAGTCGTCTCTTACGACATGCGCGCATAGGTAGATATGGAGGGGCCTATTCTTCAGCCGGGGCCACCACGGCCAAATGGATACTTACCATTAAAGAGACTTTCTGTGTATTGATCTTGCCACGTTTTGTTTATTTATAACCGAACTTTTGACTACACATGTCGGCAACTGTTTTTAAAGGATTTATTTTGAAAATACTTACTCCACATTGTTGTTTGTTTCTTCTGTTGACCCATTGTTAGCTTATGTAATTTAGCAAAAAGAAATAATCCAAGCTATTGTTTCACAAAATACTGTTACTCAGGTAACGTGACCGGACTCATGTTGAAGAAAATTTCGTAATTGAGATAATGTTAGCTAATCCGTGGTAATGACCTATGGGTTACGCCTTTAATGTATCAATTATGCTTGATTGCTATAAAGCATACTGGAGTTGTGATAATTAAATATAAATTTTGTAAAACCGACCATTAGAATCTCCTATTTGCACAAATATCTTCACATCTATGGTCTTTTGTTGGTGATAATAATGATGAGTAACCTATTCATTTCCATCTTTCCAGAGTTCGCTAAGAAATGGGGGTGAGGTACCGGGAGTTGCTGCTTCTAGCGGCGTGCGTATGCGCGCTCGCTGCCAGCGAGTCGACCAACAAGACCACAAAGAAGGACGCTAAGGATCTCCTTGACAACTACGAAGACTATGACTCCGCTGAAGACGTACAAGAGGTTCTATTCAATGAAGACAGACCGTGCCCCAGAGACTGCATATGCACTGTATCCCAAGGATACAGGATAGCGAAGTGCAACCGTCTGGAAGTCGGCGTCCAAAAGTTCGGCGAAGACATCACTGATCTAGTGATCGAGCACGCTGACCCGACCAACCCGATACAGTTGGACGACTTTATCTTCAAGAAGCTCGGTCTCCACCAGATCGCGACTGTCAAAATCGTGAACAGCACTATCAGTTACATCGGACCCAATGCGTTCCACGGTCTTCATGAGCTGTACGCGGTAAATCTGTCAAACAATAAGCTCAAGAGTCTTTACCCTGAAACATTCGCGACAAACAAGAAGTTGTTGCTGCTAACCCTATCGAACAACCCCTCCCTGAAGTTCCCCGCGGCTGGCTCAGCGGAATACTTCCTGAACGCTTCCTCAGTTCAAGAACTTGATGTTTCTTACTGCAACATGCAATACATCACAGCTAACACCTTCAAGAACATGCCTGGACTCATGTATCTGAATGTTGCCGGCAACAATTTGTCCGACATGGACCCTGACACTTTCAAGAAACTGCTCGACTTGGAAGAGCTAGATCTCAGCGATAACAACATCAAATCGTTGCCTGATGATATTTTCTCGGAGAATACCGAACTAGCAACGCTCCATATCCTCAAGAATCCAATCGACACTGTCTACGGTCTGCAGATCTCTGACTTGTTGACCTTAAATGCTGGTCAAACGGAAATCAAGTTCGTCGGACCTTCCATGTTCAACGGAATGACCTACATCGCTAACCTTAACCTTAGTGGAAACAGCATCGAAAAGATCCACAACCAAGCCTTCCACAAGCTTGTTGAGTTGAACTACCTAGACCTTTCATACAATGATTTGGACTTTATCTCTAGCATTCTTATCAAAGAAAACATAGAATTAGATATATTCAAAATCTCGAATAACCCTAGACTAAAGCACTTGCCCGCCGAAGGATTTGAATGCTCCGCTGACCAATTCAACATTTACTTATTCGACGCTTCCAACTGTGGTCTTGAGGAGATCTTCGACAACTCACTGAAAACCTTCACTGCTCTTTCTGTGATTAATCTCTCTAGCAATAAAATCAAAACCATCAGCAGCAAAGTATTTTCAATCAGCCCCAAATTGGTTGAAGTCCATCTCGCTTATAACTTGCTCACCACTTTGGATGCGAAGGTGTTCGAGAACAACAACGAGCTCGGGAAGCTGAATCTCCAGGGCAACCCTCTGACCGTCCTATCCGCTGAAGTGTTCATCCACACACCACTGATGTCTTGGCTCGACATGAGTCACGCGGAATTGACATACCTTTGGAAGGTAGGCAAGAACCACACCGAAACCCTGCTGAGTAACTTGACCTTCCTGAATGTTTCTCACAACCGCATCAGCGAAATCAAGCAATCGGAGCTTGACAAACTGAAAAAATTGCATACCCTTGATATCAGCAACAATCCGTTGGTTTGTAACCGCGATTTCGAGAACCTCATGACTTGGTTGAGCACACGCAAAGTTTCACCGAACGCTGTGTCCGAAAACGTCGCTAACATGGCTAAGGACGCCAAAGATGACGATGAAACTTACAGCTGGGAGTTCCTCACTCGCAAGACCTGCGGTGCCGCTCTACCGCATGCTGTGGAGCCTCTACCTGAAGCTGTGTCAGATGAAGAGATATGGGAGAGGATTGACAAAGACACGGTAGGCAACTTTGATTTGAAGAATACTTTGGACGACGGAAAGGTTGCTGATGACAAAGCGGACAAACTTAACGAATACATGGTTGATGATGGCAAAGATGATACTGGAGATGATGACGATATGAATGACGATGACGAAGACGATGAAGAGGAAGATGACGACGATACGGACGAGGACTTGGATGACGATGAAGACGACGACGTTGAACTCAAAGTTAAGCTCAACGAGAAGATCAAGCCATTGCCAGTCGTCACGGATGCACCTGACAAACTGGATCATGCCGAAAAGGTGAAGTTAGACTTGAAACTGATGGACCGCGTCGAAGACGACTTGGAAATGGATGAGTACCAAGCGGTTTCCAGCTATCCTGAGGAAGAGGATCACGGAAGGTACGAGTACCTATGGCCGATATGCATCGCCATTCTGGGCGCGCTTTTACTGCTGCTAATAACCGGGAAGATTGTAATGATGATGTGCAGCAAGAGGAACCAGCAGATAAGATACAACAGTGCCATAATCGCAGCCATGCAGGCCGGCCGTACGAAGAAAGACTGCGGGCTGGTTTACCAGCAATTGTCTGAAGAGCTGACCGGACCGAAAACGCCTAAACTGAGCCGCTACCAGCCTCTCCAAAACGTCACAATAAACGCCACCAACCTGTCCTATGAGAGCAGTCCCTTTCATCACCAGAACATCGTGCCTGAGCATGTGTGAGTACACAACGCACACACTAACACTGCGTAACTCTTACTTAAAAGCAGTAAGTGATAGTTGATAAGCGCTAGTCAGAGCCCAATTTCGAATCCAGAGATGAGATAATTAAATGATAGATCTTTTACACTACGAATGATTGATTTATGGTTTAAAAGCGGTGGCGTTTTGTAAATGTAATTTTCTGATTTGGCACCTTAGTTTTAGATTAATTTAAGTTTAAATCTTGTCTCTGGGAGTATTAATAGTACAGTGCCTTAAAACGAACACTCTCGAACAACTTCGCGTCAAATGTTTCCAATCTAGCGCTTTTTATAATTAAAAGTAACAAGAAGTCAAATTACAACAAATTAATTTAAGATTATACATATTATATATTATACAAATTAGTTGATAGGTTTATTTTATGTACTTAAAATTATTAAAAATTAAACACTATTTCATTGTTGTTTATTTTTGACCCCCTTACTTTTATCAGGTCATACAAAAATGCTATTACTGACTTTGAGACTAGAGTTTAATTTTATATATAGCGATTTAAATAAAAGAAGGATTACGTCATGTAAATAGCGTATAAAAATATTTTATTAAACCATTAAAATAACTTTGTATAGAAACACAACTTTGTACTTACAAACTATCTTCAATGGCAACTTTTGCACTTAAACTACTGAGCACCAATGGTTATTTGTCACGTCATCGACTAGTAAATCGTCAAGGAATCTTCCAGCAGTCTCGATATGTCTTCTTCTGCGTGTGGAAGCGGCGACAGGCCGAGCAGACGTTTCTGTAATGAAAATAAGACTTAAAATCGAATAAGCCTCTAATCTAGCCTTAAGCTGGATTATTTGCTATCTTATCGGTCAATCCTAACACCAGTCGTTCGCAGCTATCGCATAGAAATTAACTTGTGCATTCAGTGTTAAGTTGTGCACGAAAGGAGCCTCTAAGAGGCGCACTTTAATCCTTTCACTGCACTGATTCTTTCATCGACGGTCACAGGCCCTTTTTAGGGCCAACATACCTCAATGTGGTCACTGACCTGATACAGGATGACCAAGAAAGAATCAGTGACTTGACAAGACGAAGTTTTAAGTCAGCTACACATTGCTGCGCGCGAAGAACACGCCGCCCACGATTGGCACATAAGCTAAGATGACGTTACCGATAGATAACCATTTTCTAAGGCCAAAAATATAATCCACTAGTTTCAACCCGCGGCTTCGCTCGTATGGTACCCGGATAAAAAGTAGCCTAAGTGTTATTCCGGGCTATTTATTTCATGCATGCCAAATCCCATTTCAATCCTTCCACCAATCCACAGCCTGCTAAGATAAACTATAATAAATAACTGCAGCTACCGACACTATAGGTACATAGAGTAGGTATTTGCCCTGCCTTATTTATTAATGTTATGCTGCTTTGTAGGTGCAACGATGAATGTTATAATTTAAGAAACAAAGCAGCGAAATTCGCAAAATTACCGCAGAAATGTACGTTCCAGAGAGGAAAACTAAGATCCAAAAAAAAATGTATGTACCGCAGAAATGGTGACGGTGTCGGTGATAGTGATGGTAGATAGAAGTAGGTAAATTATTAGTATTTTGGCAAGGATAATGAAAAATAATATCAAGGTCACCGATAGCTCTCAGAATTAGCAAGTTGAAGTGGCAGTGGGCAGGTCATATAGCTAGCAGAACCGATAAACGTTGGGGAGTAAAGGTTCTCGAATGGCGACCTCGAACCGGGCGACGCAGTGTTGGAAGGCCCCCAACCCGATGGACCGACATTGTGCAGGTTGCGGGAAGTCTGTGGACGGAGAGGGCTCAAGACCGGTCGTCGTGGAACTCTTTAGGGGAGGCCTATGTCCAGCAGTGGACTTCTACAGGCTGATGATGATGATGATGAATGGATAATAGTCTAGGTAGGTAGGTATATAAACAAACGCGGACGAAGTCGCATATAAGCTACTTTTTATCTTCATAGGTACCACGTGACCGAAGCCGCGGACGGAAGCTAGTAAATAATTAAGGCACGTGGTTTGACAAATCGAAAGAAACGAATGAGTCATTTTTTCTTTCCTGAAAATGTGAAATTCTCTTATATTTCTATTTAGCATACAAGTAGCTAACCAACATTGTATGCAAAACATTCGTGTTCTGAATAACAAAGGGTAATCGAACTTTTGCTCAATACCTACCTACGTCAACAAGAGTAGTGAGATAAATGATAAGATAAGCCTGAACGTGACATGTTGATCATCTTACTGCGAAATAGTGAGTGCAGTGAACACACTGTAGGTACATTAGTTATTGAGTCAGTAAATATTGACAAATATTTGAACTCCTAAGTGCCTCAAGACTTTTGGATACACAGGCGTCATCGCTAAGAATATAGTAAGAATTTTGGAGGGAAGCTCTCTATTGTAGTGCAGGGGTGCGCTTAAGAAGGAATTCCCGAACCTAATCCTCTAAGGTGTAAATAGGGAATTGATTTTCCATTCGGAAAATTTATAAGCGCTATTTATACGGTGTGTTGGAAGGCCCCCCACCCGATGGACCGACGACATTGTGAAGGTTTCGGGAAGTCGGTGGATGGAGAAGGCTCAAGACCGTTCGTCATGGAACTCTTTGGGGGAGGCCTATGTCCAGCAGTGGACTTCTACAGGCTGATGATGATGATGATTTATACGGTATTTATAAGGTTGCCCGGAAGAAATCGCTCTCAGCGATAAGGCCGCCCATTGTACTACATGAAGTTTGTTGTAGCCACCATACCTCAACCTGGTCACCGACCTAATACAGGATGACCAAGAGAGATTCAGAGACTAACAATCACAAACAGTGAATCAGGGGCCCAATTCTACCAATTGAATTGGCTTCAAAATGACAATGGTTCAATGGCAAAATGGCCACTTTTGACACTTTTTGGTATTCTGCTATCACAGTCGTATATCAAGTTGTACAGACATCGGCACGAACTTCAGACTTCACGTCCACACGTCTCACTTGCACCAATTAAAGTGGAACTAAAACTACCTGCGGCAAAGCGCCCTTCACAAGACTCGGGATGTCATCTCTCTTATATCCCAGGCCAGTCAATCCATTTTCAATCTTCATCTTGTCCATGTACTTCAGTATGATGTCAGAGAGTACTTTCCCTGAGTCCTCTTTCCTCACGTTGGTGGTATCAACTCCGAGCAACGTCGCCGCCTCGATGTGTTTGTCGGGGTCGCTTGGCGCGGTGTAGCGGAATACGGCGGGAGCGGTCACAACACAGGACAGTCCGTGAGGGATTATAGGTTTTGATCTGTCAAAAAAAAATTATGCAAAGTGATTCATAAAATCAGATGTTTTAGGATCAAATTAGTTCAAACACAATTATTCAGCTGTTTTATGTAGCAATCTTGGACTGCTCGTACGAGTGCGTTCAATGATCCTACTAATTAGATGTTTGGATGTTTATGGTTCAATCACGCCCAATGGGCTGAACGGATTTGGATGAAATTTGGCACAGAGATAGATTATAGTCTGGAATAGCATATAGGCTACTATTTATGTAGGTACCACGCGAGCGAAGCCGCGGGCAGAAGCTAGTTAGTTCAGAAGCTGTTCTTAACTCCTGAATATTTAGGACATTAAAAGTTGCTGGTTTTTGTAAAATGGTTGAGTTTTAATTGTTTGACGAACTCGGTGGCGTAGCGAGCAAGTTCCCGACGGAGACGCAAGGGTTCGATTCCCGCTGCGGGACAAATGTTTGCATGATCTGCAAATATTTCTTCCTGGACTGGGTGATGTGATACCATGGTAAGTACAGTACTCGTAGTTTCTGATACCCACGACACAGGTTATCCTAATGTGGGGTCAGGTTTATGTATATGTGACTGTTGTTGGGTGTTATACTCAGCGAAAGATCAATGGGCTGCGATTGTGCGACTGCGGCGACATAGCGAAATGTCATAGGGCCGCGCTAGTGCGACTGCGGCGACATAACGAAATGTCATAGGGCCGCGCTAGTGCGACTGCGGCGACATAACGAAATGTCATAGGGCCGCGCTAGTGCGACTGCGGCGACATAACGAAATGTCATAGGGCCGCGCTAGTGCGACTGCGGCGACATAACGAAATGTCATAGGGCCGCGCTAGTGCGACTGCGGCGACATAACGAAATGTCATAGGGCCGCGCTAGTGCGACTGCGACTTCACTGACCCATATATGTTATTCTCCGGTACGAAGGTAGACACATTGCCGGCGATAGGATACGCCATGCCGTGGCAAAGATGCACGCCCGCGTTCCCGATGCCGACGCCGGCCATTGTCGCGGCAAGGTGCATGCTGGAGCGCGCTTCTAGATCGTCCGCGTTGAATACCGAGCGGACGAAGTATTTTTGGATCATCTGCAACATTTTTTTTTTCAATCCTAATTTACTATTTATTGTTGTTGTACCCTAAGTAGTATTGCAATCTCGCCAAGTAGGCCAATGAGCAATTTTACTTTAACATAGTTTTATAAAGTTAATTATATTTATGAATGTGTCCATTAGCACCTTTCTACTTTCTAGTTATGGGGAAGACATTTTGTTCTTGTGTTCTTTATAGGTAGGCTCTATCACTTTCACTACATTTCATTGTTATTTTACATCATACTAACTCAAAAGGCTTAGTTCTTTTGAGTCGTCTCACTATGTCTGTGTTGTCGAGGAGCTCGATTGCCTCGACGTTCACATGATGATGAAGTTTACGCAATCTGCAACATATCATAGTTATCTTTTCAGCTGCAGGACGTCCCCTGCTGAACATACGCCTCCCCCACAGATGTCCAAAGCGACCGATATTGTGCGACCGGCACCCCAAGGCTCCCAGAAACCTTTAGTAAGTCGTCTTTCCATCTAGTGGGGGGCTGTCCTGCGCTGCGCTTGATGAGCTCCGGTGTGTGGTCTCTACTCTGGAATCTTTCTGCCCCAACGACTGTCGTTTCTCAAAGCTATGTGATATGGAATTAGTTCGTCTTAGTGCATTTGTCGTTCGTAAGTAGGCTGGTTGCCAACTCTTGAGTGCTGTATATTGAGTCGAAGTTCCTAACAACAAAACTATATAGTTACAGTGCCAGTATAGTTACCATAGTTAAAACGGCTTTTAGACGAAGCAACCATGGTAACTTCACCACACCATGTCAACTAAAGGAACTATTAATCAATTATGGATGTCATACACTACTGTCTGCAAGCGTGTCAAACCAGGTAATCGTCAGTCATTGCGTTGTCATGTCACTTACTCCCGGAGTAACTGCATATTGGCGACGAGGATCGCATAACAATAATATTTAAATATTTTGTCCAGACAGACTTACCTGCAAACAGAATCTCGCCCATACATCGGAGATAGGATTGCTGCCTTGGTAGGTGGGCCTGAGCGCAGGGTTTGCGGGCGCCGGCCCTCGCTCTGTGTAAGGCACTGCTGTGAAACTCTCTAACGCGTGGCAGAATATGTCAAAACCAGCGTAATTTGCTACCTAGAATATCAAACAAAATGATGATATAGGTACTTAGAGAATTCAGAATTAGTTATGTTATTTATTATTTTTATTTGGTGTACAATAAAGCATTTTTATTGATCCAATATGTAACAAACCATCAACTTGTGCCATTATGCGTCCCACGTCGCAGTTTTTACGTGGCAATTAATTTTGTTATTTATATTATTATGTATGTTAGTCTTTATAGAATATAATGTGTATATGAGCCGTAGGATACGAAAAATTCCATCTGTTTTTTATCCTATTGTTGCCTGAAATAAAGTTACTGTATTGTAATAATGGTCTAAAATATGCGTACCTTTTCCGGCATGGTCAATGTATGTAGTGGGTCGATTATAGCCAGGGTAGGTCGCAGCGCGTTGTGTGATATTCCTGTCTTAGCGTGTATCTCCTCGAAGTCAAATATACTGACTCCCGTGGTTTCACTGCCGGTACCACTGGTTGTTGGTACTGGAATATAAGAAAGAAAATACATTTATGTAGTTCACACACAAGAACAGCACAATCTAATAAGTTAATAAATAGGGAATGAAGTTTGGCCACTACAGCGAAACCGCACTTTGTGCACGAAAGGAGCCTCTAAGGCGCACTTTAATCCTTTCACTACACCGATTCTTTCATCGACGATCATAGGCCCTTTTCAGGGCCACCATACCGGGTCACTGAACTAAAGGATGACCAAGAAAGAATCAGTGACACGACAAGAAGAAGAAGCGAAACCGCAGACGGAAGCTACTGATGACATACTCACTAGCAATCATAGGCTTCAACCGCGCCGTCACTGGCTTCCCTTTCCCCACGGGTGCGTTCACATAGTCCAGGAACTCGGCCTCGGGGTCACTGGCGAAGAGATTGGCGGCCTTGCAAGTGTCCATGGCTGAACCGCCGCCGACCGCAACGTAGCTATCGAAGCCGCCTTCTTTTGCGAACTTGATCGCATCTTTGAAACTGAAGATAATTAATGTATCAATTTTGGAACAGCTTAGCGAAACGAGTGACCATATTTTGTGACAATGCTATTGTGTGTAATTGAACAAGCGAAGGAAGCGAGCGAAGATCTCTAAAACTTGGACGAATCGGCAATGTATGTTTGTACAACACAGAAATCAATTTGGCACCTGCGTGGAATGTGCTTCCCACTCCCACCACACGCCACCGCCTACCGCTCTCGCGAGTGAGAATGAATGCAACAGAATGAACACCATTACCTGGTATCAGTAGGCTCAACCCTAACTCTATCATAAACCTTATAGTTTATTCCGTTCCTGGTCAGAGAATCCAGGACTGCACTCATAGCCTTCAATTTGACAACATTAAGGTCGGTCATCACACAAACATTTTTAGCTTCCATGTTTGCCAGGTCCTGCCCTACTTCTCGGGTCACTCCTAGTCCATAGCGAACAGTAGAGCATTTTATCTGAAATTAAAACATAATTTTCTTGAAAATGATACACCAGTATTTTTCTAAACTTAGAAACAGGCAGTATCAGACTATCAGGTACCTAATCTAATTTTACGCAACTATTGTGAGGTAATCCACAACTTCCGCAGATATTGCCAATAGCTTTCCTGTGGATACGGATAGGGATAAGGCAGAATACGCTGCAAGGGTGGAAGTGCTGGGCAAGCCTACTCCATCTAAACATGTTTCAGGCACTACTGATGAGTAAAAAGATCGACCTGATGTTGTATATAATTTTATATACAAAGTAGTAATAAAGTGTTACTACAGTACAAAAGCCAGTGGATGGAAAAATCTCAAGACTGATCCTCATGTAATTCTTTGGGAGGGGCATATGTCCAGCAGTGGACTTTTACAGGCTAATGATGATGATGACTACAGATCTGGTGGATCTATATGTACAGCGGTGGTCATCTAATTAGAAACACCTAGTCACCTGACATTTTTATAAAGTAACTAACATTATTATAGCATTTAATAGGAGGTAATTTTTTTTTTCACTACTTTACAATGTACTTTAATATCTCTAGTTTAATTACAAGCAATAATATTTGACAACCAAGACGACAATAAAAATAAATATCAGTGAAACAAAAAGTATCAATATCGTTAGGACTGGCAGAATGGACAACTAATTAGAAACATTGTATGACTTGGTTCGCAATTTGATTTTTTAAACCGAAATACAGTTCTCACAATTGTCAATCACATTGTAAATATTGCCGCCATTTCTAACTCATTACGAAAAGTTACTATTTATTGTTGTTTTATTAAAAATGGGTAAAAATAAGAGCTGTGATGCAGCAACGAAAAAAATTATAGTGAATTTTCATTTAAAACAAAAATGGAGTTACAGAAAGATCGCCGATTATTTGGAATGTTCCGTAAAGATGATATTTAACGCCCTCGCACATTTCAAACTACACGGAACATCAGATAACGTGCCAAGAAAACTTCGGCCCAGGAAGACTACAGTTCAAGAAGACAGGCTTATGCTTCGATTAGCTAAGGCGGACCCCTTTAAAGGATCCAATGTTATAAGAAAAGAGGTATTTTCAGAAGACGATCCTCGACACGTGTCCACTAAACTAGTTCGTAGACGGTTGGTTGAAGGAAAATTGTTAGGAACGATTGCTAGAAAAGTACCACTACTAACCAGGCAACATAGAGAAAATCGTCTAGCATTCGCTCGCAAATATGGCAGTTGGACTATTCATCAATGGAAAAAAGTTTTGTTTTCAGATGAAACTAGAATTAATTTGATTAATTCCGATGGAAAACGATATGTACGACGACCAATAAACGAGGCTTTGAATAACAAGTACACTAAAAAGACAGTTAAGCACGGTGGTGGAAATGTAATGGTGTGGGGATGTTTCTCAGGGTACGGGATTGGTCCCGTGAGAAAGATTGAAGGGCAAATGGATCAATATCAATACAAAAAGATCTTGGAAGAGACAATGATTCCATATTCCGAGGAAAATTTGCCAGTAACTTGGATATTTCAGCATGACAACGACCCAAAGCACACAGCACGCAGCGTTAAAGCGTTTCTTACAGAACAATCCGTGACAGTATTAGAGTGGCCTGCCAATAGTCCGGATTTAAATCCCATAGAAAATTAGTGGCACACTATAAAGACCAACCTGTCGCAGAAACACGTTACTAATATTCATGGACTTAACAGTGCATTTGAAGACGCTTGGAGAAGTATTCCTGTAGAAACTTGTTATAAATTGATTGAATCAATGCCGCGTCGCTGCAAAGCTGTTATTGATAATAAAGGCTACCCTACCAAATACTAATTGTCTAAGGATGTAGTATTTTTAGTATTTTTCAAAACTATTGGGGTTTTGTTCAAATTAAAAATGATTTAAGTAATGATTTTTTTGGTGTTTCTAATTAGTTGTCCAGTTTGTATCTCGTTTTTTATTTTGTTATTAATATAACTTTCAGTTTTAGAAAAACAACCGTTGTTTTCTGTTATTAAAATGGTATAACAATGCAATATAATATCCGATACATCGATTTTAATACGTAGAAACACTCAATGATACATTAAAAATTAGTTCGAAAGGGAATTTGCAATAAAAATATAAACCCAGGTAGGTGTTTCTAATTAGATGACCACCACTGTATGTGAGCTAACTTCAATAATCAATCGGTGATCCATATGGCTAACCGTATGGATTACAGATCAAGTACTTTGTATGGATGCACAGTAAAGTTTTTGGCACTAAAGATGCCCTGCGAAGCTAAAATAGCTAATATCATCAGCTAGATCCATCGGTCAAACTGTATGTTTGTCATCCAACTAAAGAAGTTAAATGAGGCATTGCTGGTACCGTGCGTGCACAAAACTTACTTCGA
Organism: Anticlea derivata; assembly: GCA_947579855.1. Classification (NCBI taxonomy): domain Eukaryota; kingdom Metazoa; phylum Arthropoda; class Insecta; order Lepidoptera; family Geometridae; genus Anticlea; species Anticlea derivata. The sequence goes on along the minus strand of OX388259.1, from coordinate 10,295,481 downwards.
AAGCATAATCCTTGAGGGGTGTAGCATTTGATACATGTATGTTTCCTCTGTAGCCATGAGCCGGGCATTGACATCTAGAAAGGAGACAAAATTATTATTTTTATGATTTTATGATTCTAACTCCATTCCCATCCCATAAATTACAAAAAAAACTTACGATGCCACATTAATGGTCCGAAAAAGATCAAGAACTCTCTGACGAGACACCATTGTAAACCTTGTGTTGCTTCCAAAGTAAGACTTTTGAACTTTAGTCAAGCATATTTGTTGAATTATCTTGGCTTATCAATATTATGATTACATCACAAACTTAATATTTATGCCTTTTGGGTTGGCAAAGCAAACTTATCAGCAATTTAATCCAATTAATGGTAGCGAACAAAGATAACAACTAAACAACAATACTGAAAATAAAACGATATGTTCCCATCTTAACTGAGATAATTTCGCAATTGTTGGTTTGTTTTTATTTTTTCGCGCAAATCAGCTGTTGTATGATTTTTTTTTTTTTTTTTGAAGTTTTTCCCCTTTCGGGATGGCTATGGCATCTAGGCCTTACCGCCAAGTCTTACGTGTATTTTATCTTGTTTAATTTGTTTATCTTCCTTAATTTTCTTACGTTAGTCATGGTCAAGTCACTGTCTAGTCAAGTTCAGTTTTAGTAAGATATGATGGTGGCTATTTTACTAAAACTTCGAGGGACCTCTAGGCGCCAACTCGAAAAATGACGATACACGCAATCATTCTATTTCACTTCACATGTGCGGTTTACTCAAACAATATAACGCAAAACACCACCATAATCACACAATATTATTCAATTTAACACTAGTTTTGTAAAATAAATTGAGAGCACAACATCACTTTGCAAGTTCCCGCCAAAAAGTCCGTGATCCTCCTCCTGTTGTATGACTATTGACTGACCCGAGTAATGTTGCTAGATTGGAAAACTAAATTGAAAGTCAATAATACTCAGCCAAAAACAAACTATATTTTGGTTTTTACATTTTTGAGGGCGTACGATATTATTATTAAGCTCAACGATATCGGAAGCTCCTGGAAGTCAAACTCAAAATTCACTTTCTTTCTCCAGTAGAGATAAGGATAATTTTGAAATAATTTTCATATGACAGATCGCACGCCGTCCGTTTGAACACGGCTTAAATAATGGGGTAGTTGTCATAAGTACTGACAAGGATTACTTACTATTTTACTAGAGTTTAGCGGCTAACCCACTCATGTTAACATCTAAACAGATTTATCTGCATCGTTACAGATTTTCGAGGTATATTCAAACAGATATGAAATATTTCAAACAGATTTACAGATTTTCGCAATAGGGATTTTACCGTTAATTAACCACCTAAAATGCACTGGAGCCTGTAGAAATAAAGGTTAAGATCCGCTTGGGCTACTAAAAAGTTCAAAAATCCGTTTCAGCAATATTTTCATCATAATGCTGTCGGGCACGGGAACATCGATAATCTTCAGATAATAAAAAAATATTTGTTCATGTAGGTAGGTAGGTACAATACCATGATAGGTTAAAAATTGCCCAATTATGTTCCAAAAACGCGTGTCGTATCAGGCACAGTAAATGCTTCTGAAGTCAGTAGGTAAGGTACCTACAGCTTTTAGGTAAGCAGCAATTAGGTATGTATATCTCCTTGGTAACCATAGGCTATCGACACGCCATTTAATTATTTATTGCATGAACGAATGAATTTACGAGTAGGCAAGTAGCAAAGCTCCAGCTTTTATGAACCGATTATGAACCCGACTACTACCTGTTATAATTTCCCTTTATGTTTCAATATACATATCCTACTATTTTGATTACCTTTCACGTATTCTCATTATATATTATATCATTATCATATTGGGGGTGGGGACATTTAACCCTAACATGAGCATTATGTAGAGCTGGGTTGGGAAAAGCTGACGTTTCCGATCGGAAATCCTATGTTTTGAAATAGCCCTATCGATACCTTCGAGCAGTAGCTCTCTTGATACCTACCAATGATTCGAGTACTTAAGTGTCCCTAGCTTGGCCAAGTGCAAATAGTTAGGGAGGTCTATGGGGAAAAAATCAAAAATCAAAAATAGACATCAAAGTGATGTATTAATAAATTCATACATTTTCGCCACATAATAAGTATACTTAATAGAAAAATCCTACATATCAAGTTCAACTACAAAGAATAAAACATCTTACGATATTAATAGCTTCATTTGGTTACATAACCTTTTTACAAAGTAACAAACAGACAGGCTAAAATGGCATTAAATACATCATCACAATTACATACATTTCACAATACTAAATAAATAAATAAATACGCTTTTTATAACAGCTTTTCAAATTACACCTATTTTTGGGTGATTTCTGAATTTATTTCGTTATGAAACAAAATTAGGTAGGTAACTAAGTATAAACTATTTCTAGAAATACTTATATACCTATACTAGTAAATAAAAGTATTTATTTACAGGGAACTACTTGATGGCAGCCTACCATACCTACAGCAGAAGTTTTAGATAGTAGGTGCCTGTACAATAAATAGATCGGATACATTCATTCACTAACGTTTAGTACTTCGACATAATAAATTACGAATAGTTAATGAGCCAACTGATTACTTAAACCATAAAATAATATACATAAACTGTAGGCTATTGTTATAGACGTAATTATTATCCACAGATAATATTAATAATATGGCAACACGCGCGTTATTTAGGTAACTTTTGTGAAATTATGGAAAAATAAAAATGAAAAGGCCAAATGACATGCATCCAGGCCCTAAAAAATTACTTAACTTTACAACAGTAACCAGTATCACTTAGAAACTATGAATACAATGCGACTATAATTTTATACTTATTATACAGAAATGATACAAAATCATTTACAAGATTGGGAATGTTAGAATGAACATGGATAAAAAATTAAAAACTAAGATAAATATTCACGAGCTTTTACAATATTAGACCTCTATTTTTAACATAATTTTAACAACAAGTTCCGAATACATTGATCGTTAAGTTAGTGTCGAAACTATGGCTACTCTATATTCTAGTTAGATTGAAATTGATAAAATTTGACATGACGTAACAACTTCGAATATCAAAAAGCGAGGCTATAACGACTTTCTTTGGTCCGTAAAACAATGGAACATAACACTGCAATAATTTATAATCGTTTTCATAAGAATTCTCGGCCTATAGTCTCGCTTTACGAACACATCTAGACAGCATGCACCAACAATCTAAGACACCTCAATACCCACTACAAATTCAACAAACAGTCCACTGGTCCGATTGGCTGCATTACTATCAATATAACATTTACAACACCGTCAATATAAACACAGGGGTCAATTCTACTAAAAAACTTTTCAATTGAAACGCAGCTGAACGATAGCTTTCCTCCGTTTTTAGGTGTTCTCGTAAACTGCTATCGAAAAATGATCCAGCTGTAGTTTCGTTTTAGCTAAAATTAATCGAATGTTTTGCGGAAGTCATGATACTATTTCAATCGAACGTCACACGTTCGCAGCACCTATTCCGTTTTTGTATGTACGCCGCCGTCCTCTTGTTTTCTAATCTGTCTCGTCCATCAAAAGGTTGCCTGGAAGAGATCGCTTTTAGCAATAAGGCCTTAAATGTTTAATTTGTTGTTTATTTTCTTAATGTTGTACAATAGCTGCATTTCAGCTGCGGATCAACTCTGTGTTTCGGCATAGGTTAGGATTCTATTTAGTAAAGTCTAGCTGTTAAGTTATAAGTTTAAGTTATAGTTATAAGTTTTCCAAAAACTAAAAAATAAAATTAAAATTGTTTAATGGCACGGTAATATAAGAACCGCGATCGGAACTGAACATTGCTGGAACTAAAAAGAACGTTAAACGTTGTAAATTAGTAGAATTGGCCCCCAGGTTCCCAAACCCGAAGGCTCAAGGTGTTTTAATTGCATACTGATCGTACAAATGGAGCCATAGCGTTTTTCAATAAATATCTACATCTCTTCTAATGATCACATATAATTTTTGGCAAATCATTTTTGAGCTGTACCTACAACCGCTACCATTCTTAGGAATATTACATTAACAACGAGTTGGATTTTAACTTCAGGAATTTCTATTAGAAGATTGCATTACGATTCATCACATTAATTAATTTATAATTTATGCAAATTACTCTCGAATTTAAATTTATAAATCAATATTAGGCTAATTAGACAGACTTCTACGCAGTCTATTGAAGAGATACAAAGAAAAATTATACTTAAAAAATCCTCGTAAGGACGGACTGCCTGCTGGCAAATCTTACATTAATGGTGTTTATATTTCGTAGCGATCGCTAAAAAGCCTTCAGTTTTGATGCAACAATAAATCAATATCATTAAAATGTGTTTTGTTTAAAATTTCGTGTACAATTACATCCAAATGTGGAACGGTTAAAACGTGTGAGTATTAAAATTTGTACAAAACAATTTGCTCCAGTAATTTTTATAATACCAGTAACTATAGTAGAATATTATAAATTATTCTACTTGCCCGTCCAAAAGGCTAATATGTAACTTTGAAAAACACCTAGAAACTTTCTGTAATGTCGTATCTCCTCCACAAGTTGTAAACGCGTAGCTTATGAATAAAATACATTAATTATAAGCCTGATTATTCTACGTAAGCCGTTTACTGTGGCAAATATCAAACGAAAACCATTGGAGCTGCAAAACTGACAACTTTTTCGATTTGATAACAGTCAACAAGAGCGATGATCCAGTTGTGAAGTGTAAAGTTCTATTGAAAATAAGCTCATAGCCGTTCAAATGAAAGCCGATAGCTTAGGCCTTCGAACATTGATATCGAAATGGTTTCTGAACACAGTTTAGAATAGAACCGACCTCAAACTTTTCCAAGCCATCTACGAATAAAACCCTAACTTCATACGAGTTCACAGAGTTATAACAGTCGAATCCAAATAGTAATCTCCACCGTGGTAATAAAGTTCAATTTGCTGAACTACCTTTATGGCCATGCTTTAATACTGCGAAAACAGGTACGCCTAAACAGCCGTTTGAATTGAATCTGAGAGCTATGTTTGTCTCGCTCTATCTTAGTCAGGTAGCATGTGCACGAAGGAGACGGGGAACATGCCGCGGCGGCTCGTGCCTTCGACCTGGCCTTCCATCCAGTTGTCGTCTTCCGTTCTCTCGTTGATGACGACTATCACTTCGCCCTCGCGGAATGACAGTTCGTCCTCATTATCAGCTGAGCAATCGTATAGAGCTCGCACCCGCCTGATGCCACCCATCTGTAGAACAAAATACACTTTTAAATAAGTTTATTATAATACGAACCAGACCGCTTCGGATGAAAGACAGTCACTCTCTTTTTCCTTACGTCCATGCATAAAACGTCTATCTTTTGCTCCATTGCTGTGTGAAATAAGAACAACCAACCAACATGGAAACGCACTTACGAATTTATAAATTTACTAGCCTTCGCGCCCGGCTTTGCTCGTATGGTACCCGGATAAAAGTTATTGTTAAGTACAGTATAATCTCACTAATCCGGCACTTCGATAGATCGGCACGTCCAATAATCCGGCACCCTCCGCCCATGCCTCCCTTTCCCCTCTATACCTGTGCGCTTTGGTCGCTGCGTCATCGACTAGCAGCCTAACCTCAAAACTTATCACAAACATGTGTAAATTGGCAAAAGAATATGGTGTTGGGCGTGCTACTATACACGATTTTAAGAAGAAAAGGCAAAAGATAGTAGACTTTTTCAGTATAACCCAGTAATCCGAACATTCCAATAATCCGGCACCCTCCGGTTTTTAATAGCCGGATTAGTGAGATTACACTGTATATGCTTGTTTGCCACTTTAGTTGTATACAAAAAAAGAATTGCTGGTTTGACTCAGTTCGGGGCTAACCACTAGTAATAATAATAGTCGTGAAGTGTAGAAGTAGATAGGATAGTTCTTTATTTACAGAAAGAAACTTAAAACTAATACAAGTTAATATTTACAAAATACACAAGAAACAGTTGAGCTATCTAAAGACCGTTACAAACGATCTATAGATAGCTCAACTGATCCAGATCACTACCAGTCGGAAGCGTCCGCAAGACGCTGGCGGAATTGCCACGCTGGATGGCAATGCTAATACGCTTGGCCAAATAAGAGCCTGCTCTCGGGTCACGCGTAGGATAGTTAGGATAACGTACCATAGTGATGGAAGCCGATGGCGACCGCGAGTGTACGCTAGATGTATCAGACACATCCAGCGAGCGACTGTCGCTGCGACGCGAGCGGTCGCGCGACCGAGTACTGTCGCACGACAGCGCTGACTGCAGGCGACTGTCGTCGAGACACGAGTCTGTCATGTCGCATAGCTCCAACGACGAGTCTTGACTAGAACATTCCTGGAAACGTTACATTTGTGAGATTCATGTAAGTACTGAATGTGAAGATGTTGAATATGCTACGCTGGTAGATAGATGTTGCACTACAGAGTGAGCAAAGAGTGCCACAAACAAAACTTTATTGCCATTGGTTGTAGAATATACGTGTATTATGAATCACCTTTTATAAAAGAAAAAGCTTGTTGGCAACACTGGCCCTGATTTTTGCTTTGATTTTAGGGAGGTGGACATAGAGCTTCTAAACTGTGAGACACCTAACACATGTAGGTATAATTGCTGGCAATCATGAAGTTAGTTGGATTTCCGGACGCGCAGAGGCGAATTTAGTTCACAAAAAATTTACTGCGCTTCCACACGGCTAACTTTGTTGGTCAGGTAGTGCACTATCTATCTACTAGCATAACTATCTAGTAGATTAACATACTCGTTACACATTTCTGAACATTGAATAAGATTTTCCATAACATTTTTCAGTTTCTACTGTTAACCCTCCTATTCATATTCAGGCACTTACTTTATCGGCTAGATAACTCTTGCCCTATCTTTTTCTAACAGTAAACAAAAGAGGCGGACATTATTTTATCAGGCCGATAACATTAGTGCGAATATGAACAAGCGGGTTAATCTAATAGTAAATAATACGCTAATTCAACCACTATTATAGGCTAAACTAATTACCATCAAAAAGTCCAAAATTTCCTAGTTCTACTCCTTATAATTTTTTTTACTATTATAGAAAAATAAAAAGCTAGTGATTGCTAAGAGATATTTTGTTAACAATCTTCAGAAGTTACTATTTTCTATAAAGGCAATTAAAAGCTCTAATATCTAAAAGTGTACTTTATGTGGGGCGAAAATATACGAATAGGGGTCAGATATGAACAAAAAAAAACCGAAAACATATTCATGCAAGTACTTAGTCCCACACAAAATCAGTATTAAAACAATTAGATGACAAAATAAAATGAAGCAAAAATTCAATTATCTGAATAGTGTGGGTATGTTACTTTGTCTAGGATTTACCTGTGTTTTGTATATTATGACTAAACATCGAAGTTTATTTAGGAAGCTATCATTTGGAACATGCATGCAATGTTAGAGACAATAAGTTGGAACTTTAAAACTGATTATACATATTTCTGGAGCCGCTAGTTTGCTAAAAATCAAAATAGCAGGAACTATATGAAATAACTAGCTTGCGCCCGCGGCTTTTCTCGCGTGGTACCTAGATAAAAAGCCATTATGCTATTCTTGGTAAAGAACCCAATCTATTCCAAGATTCATTGAAATCTGTTGAGCCGTTACGGCGTGATAGAACCACAAACATCCACACATCCTCACAAACTTTCGAAATTATGATATTACATCGCGAGGTACTTACATAAAAAGTAGCTTATATGCTATTCTAGGTAAAGAACTCTATGTATTCCAAGTTTCATCGAAATCAGGTGAGCCGTTACGGCGTCATTGAACCACAAACATCCAAGCAACTTTCGTATATTATTGACTAGCTTCCACCCGCAGCTTTGCTCGCATGGTACCTGCATAAAAAGCCTATATGATATTCCAGACTATAATCTATCTCTGTACCAAATTTCATCCAAATCCGTTCGGCCGTTTGGGCGTGATTAACAACAAACATCCAAACATCCTCTCAAACTTTCGCATTTATAATATTAGTAGGATTAGGATGAATTGTATCAACAGCATATTATTGATAATAAAGTATCAATATTTTAATTAGATAAGTTAACAGTTATCTAATAAGATGTCTGAATTTATACTGATTTTGAAAATCCATTGTACTCGTAAATGAGGTAGGTACACAATTACCCCATACCTCGTAGGAAAAGCTATAAGGAGTGACAAAAAAAGGGGTGTGGAAAACAAAGGGCGTAAATTAAAGGGGGTAAGCGTAAGTAACACTAATTTCTCTGTTATTTCGTTACCCTTCTGAGTTTCGCTTTCGCCTTATCCAGGTGCGATCTATTTTTTTTCTGAAGCAAAAACAATTACCCTTTTATGTTAGTCGCTATTTTACACCCAGAGGCAGGGCCGCTTGTTCGTTAGACTAGATTTATATTTACAGAATGTAAACGTCGGTTTTAATGAACGAGCTCAGCGGCGGCGTAGCTTGGATTGGAACCCGGGGCGGTTTGCTAGCACCCCCAAAATAAAACACAGTATTACAGATGTTTGTTCTGTGTCTGGGTGTTAAATATATATCTATTATGTATGTCAGTCTCTGGTACCCATAGTACAGGCTAGTTTGGGATCAGTTGACCGTGTGTGATATGTCCGGAATATTTATTTTTTATTTATTTTTTTTATTTACTTTTCTGTCCTTTTTAAAAGACAATATGGAAAGATTGGGAAGTCGCGTTTGGCTCATTGTGAATCTTAAGTAAGATTTATTAACTTTAATTTTGAGAAACTTCTGATCCGATCAAAGTCATTGAGCGGCTACTAAGCTGCACGAGTGAGTTGTCACCACGCTGTCACCCTGGGCGGACCGCCCCCACCGCCCCCCCCCCCCCTTCGCCGCCACTGAACTTACTAACTAGCTATGGAACTATTCAGCGGAGTTTATACGCCGTCATAAGGCCTCTAATATTCTTCGATATACAGCAGGGAAGAGAAAATAATATCAAAGTTTTCTAAAAGTATTTAATCAAAAATGAGTATTCAAATGCCTCTTATTAGCATTGAAAAATCTTTGAAGTTTAGAGCAGGTTTTTGGTAACAAAAAAATATATTTTAATTATTTCTTTCAAAGTTTACAATACCTGATCTTTCACCTATGCAATGTAATTCTTTCGTGATTTCGGAAATTTACAATACAATATTTCTAGACTGTAGCCGAATAGGACCTTCACGAAACATTTTGTCACAAAATATTAAATAAAATATGTCGTGAAATTCACCTTTCTTGGCGGCGGGGTTGGTTCTTCCCTGTTGTGTGCTCCGTTGTGCATCGTGACGGGCGGCGGCGTCGGGGGCGGCTGCTGCGGCCTGTGTTTTACCACACCACTTATAACTGCGAAAAAATATTAAAGTTATTACAGAAATAATTCGTTACTTCATTCGTTACTAATTAGTTAGTGCCGACGACGGACGGAGTAGCGCCGAAGTTACTGATTCTTAAGGCATTTTCATTTAGCACGGAAGTTAGGGTTTTTAAACTACATGAACGCCAACTAACACTACTTGTAAACATAATAATTATGTACACATAATTTAAAAAAAAAAAAAAAAAAACATCATTTCCGCCATAGGACATGGGGCCTAATCTTTTGTCGGGGCCACGACATGGATCCACAGAGCTTGTTTGTTGTTTAGCCACTCGCCACTCTATCGTCGACGGATAGAGTGGCGCCGAAGCGACACATTTTTTTATGCGGCCTATGTCAGCAGTGAACTTCATCAGGCTGATAATGAGGATTATATTTTGTGGTGTGATGGCTATGTTTACTAACCGTGTAATGACCTGGCACTGTCAGCGGAAGGCGATGGCGTGGAGCGTGGGTGCGGCGGCGGGTGTGACAATGCAACGGCTGGTGGTAACGGCGCGGCTCGTTTCTTGAGACTGCCTATGTTATCTGAAACGGAATCAGCATCATCTGATTTAAGAATGTGTTTGGTGAAACTGGTCATTGAAATACACGGTTTTGGAATCGTCCGCTACGTTTTGTTTCGCAGAAGTTTTGTTTTTTTTATGCAAGGCTTTTCCTAATAATATTCGGAAGGAGGCTATCCCGATTATTCTACACGCGACTGGCAATAATGTTTGTTCTACGACTTTTGGAAATCCGACATCCGTCATTTTTTCATTATAAAACTCTATGCAAATATCAGCGATTTTGGGGTCAAATTAGGTCTAAGACTATTTTAGGCAGCAATCTTGATGTTGAATTTCGTTACACGTACGTTTACAATGATGATAAAGAAGACCAAAAGCAGCTCATTTTAAAAAGTTCAGGAATAAAAGGTGTGTAAAGGCTTTATAGTAGATTATGCAACAAGGGCTTAAAGTAGTGTATTATGTCGTGGGCACTATATTGTACCCCGTGAACGAGGGATTCTATGGTTAACTCCCGAGCGGAGCGAGGGAGTTAAGGCAAGAATCCTGAGTACGAGGGGTTCAAGATCGCCCAAGAAAAATACACATTTAAGCCCGCGATGCTTACTCTACTTTTTATACTTTCTGCGAGGCAATTGATAACAATGACTGTTAAGTAGACAAATGATTTTTCTGGAAGTAAGTTTCCAACTATACCAGAGTATTCAGATTGTATGCATTCTGGAGTCGAATCAAAATCACTGTCGTCGTCACTTGTCATTTTTTAGAAGTTTATTCGAATCGAAACTGAATTTCGGTGTAGATAACAGCACAGCAGTTTGAGCGCTTGGCGCCTTTTTTTCTTTTTTTGTAGTCTATTCTGTAGTGGTCAGTTCGACATTCGAATAAATCCTTCTTCGTGCGCGGGTAAAAATGAATTTCATAAAAAGTTTCAATGTTTTTCTTTTTTTTAATTTGTAGGCAGTGCAAAGAAAATGATAACATACAGCCTAATTAGAATAAAATCTCATTGCACCTAAACATTTTTGAAACCAACCTCGATCAAGCACGACTACATGGGTTGCATTCCAAATTCAAATCACATTATGTCCCATGGGAAATAATGAAATTCAGTACAACATTATGACCCGGCTAGACCGTAGGGCTGTAATGACTTACTTTAGGAAAGGTTTGCATGACACATAATATGCCATTGACGAGCAGGTAGTATAAAAAAATAATAATATAATAAATATAGTTTGATTTCAAAGAAACAGAAAGTTAAAGTACTCTAGATGACAGTTCATTGCAAAATCTCAGTCCGGGGCGAACTACTAGTTTTTAAACTAGTACTTACAAACGTTAGGTTTCCTAGGAAGCGTGGTAGGTGTTGGCGGGGCGTGATGCAACGAATCACAAGTCGAAGATCGCGACCGTAAAACTGGCGACTCCCCACCGCCAGTAATTGGTCTCTCTTGCACCACTCCGCCAGCATATGACGGTGGCCGGGACCTTGGGCATTTCTTTTCGGGCGTCACACTGCCGTTTTGCTGCAATTTTGAAAACCAATCCATGAATATCTGAAAGAAATTTGTTAATGGATAGAGTTTGCTACGGTTTTAATTTTGGATAGTATTAGTACACTTGCCTTGAACCTCTCAATGACGATTACGGAGGAATTATTATGTTAGTTGAACTACTGTTTAGAAGAGACTAAGAGAGGATAAGTTTATGGAAATAATGAGAGAACAAGAAGAATTAATCTAGAAAATACGTGTGCGAAAGCCCCTTCATACCTCCCTGCAAATCAGTTAATATAGGGCGTCTCTCGTCTCTTTCTAAACTTGGAGGAAAAGAGAGAAATCTGTTTGTCGAGTTGGCAGCACTGACTCCGATAGCCGCCTCTGATTGGAGGGAGGTGTGCAGAGATCTTTACAAGGTTATTCATAACTTGTAAACTACCGCGAAAAGTGCTTATGCTACACTCAATCAGCAATAAAATTGATCTACGGCTGTAGTAAATTCAAAATTTGTATTACAAAAACATGCTGATATGAAAAAGTTAGGAAAAAAAATTTTACTGATATTTTTTTTGTAAATAGTATAACCCCCTTTCCGGATATACTGGTTACGGAACACGTTGTATGTCTATAAGCGAATGTTAAAGTTAATCTACTGATTTTAAGTCTAATAGATGTTACAACTACCAATTACATAAATATGTTGAACAACATGCAACATTAACGACTGTACCACACGATCCCGATAGAAAAAGTCTCGAAGTGCGCTAGACTGAGAACCACAAAAAAATTAACACACAGTCGAATTGAAACCTCTTATTTTTTTTTTAGCAAAACGAATGTAGAATGAAGAAGTAGATTCCCAAAATTGATTTGAAAACTTCATCGGACCACGACCTATCTTCGAACCTACATCAGACCCATTTACAGCTAATAGCTAATAAAAAACAAAATAGATGAAACTTCTAAACTTACCCTTTCATCGATAACAGTGTCATCATCAGAAAAGTCCGTGGATCCGTCGTCATGAGACAAGTTCCAGTCGATGTTGATGTTTTCGAATATGCTCTTCTCACGCTTGTCTACGCTTTCCAACTGTGGAATAAGATAAATTTTGATTGTAATTGATAATATCCTATATTAACTCTGCCAATGAAAATATAGTGTTATCTATTGATTTTACATGTTCACATTTCGTATTACGTGACTAGCTTCCGCCGGGGGATATGCTCGCGTGGTAGCGTTGTTGTTAAAAGAAGGTAGTAGCCTCACACTCCAGCTCTTAATTTACTCTATGCAAAAAATCACATCGATTGGTTATCCCGTTGCAAAGTTTGTTTATGTCAGGATAGTAGGAACTCCCGCGACTTCGCGTAATGTTATTTTTGTACAAACTTCAACTCCTGATGCACCCATTAGGGGTTGAGTTTTCGGAATTCCTTTCTTAGTATACCCCTACACAACAACAGGAAGCTACCCACCAAATTTAATACTCCTGGTAATTCTGGTTTAGGCCTGCGTTGATTTCCAGTCAGCAAGTAACGTCTCTTTTTTAGTTTAGAAGTGTTTTTAGTTTGTTAGCTGTGTAAGTACATACTTGTGGTGGCTGAATAAATGATTTCTTTCTATCTAAGAGTTTTTATAGGTACATAGATTAGCAATTTCCTGACTCACCAATTCAGTACATCCATGGTGCCCCAGCTGGGAGGCGATGTGCAGCGGTGTGCGTCCGCTGTTGTCTTTGAGCTGCGCGTCCGCACCCGCCTTCAGAAGCAGCTTCATCGGCTCCGTGCGGTCGGTCGCGGCGCACAAATGCAGCGCTGTCATACCACTCGATGTGGCCTTGTCTAGGAGGGCAGCGCCGCCATTTTGGACTAGAAAATCGACTATGTGGAGGCAGGATCCATCTCCGAGCTCCCGCGATATGGCGAGGTGCAGCGCTGTTTCGCCGCAATCCTGGAAAATTTTTGTTTTGATTAGCCTGTGTCGCTGGATTATATAACAAGATGATTCATAATGTATGTTAACCTGAAAGGGGCTTATTCTATCAACAAAAATAAAAATTATAAGCGAAGAATTTTTAGATCAATACTGCTTCCTACAACACCCGAACAATTGAGTTTGAGCCGATTGATGACTTTGATTGTGAATGTGAGCATGCTTCTAATCTTACAGCCGTATAAGTCACTCAATAATTCAAGCTCACTCAATCAAATTCGACAACGTGGAAAATAAGGTCAGTTTGAGATTCGAACTATCTCTCAGCTACGTTGTAACATGTAACACCCAGTATCATTAGACCAACATGATGTGGGGATTTGGAGATGTGGAAGAGCGGAAATGCCTATCACAAGTATTGCCCAAAATACCTACTTAAAAGGTGTTTTCAACTGGGTGTTCTGTCTGGGTGTTAAATATATATCTATTATGTATATCAGTCTCTGGTACCCATAGTACAGGCTATGCCTAGATTGGGATCAGTTGACGGTGTGTGACATGTCCGGAGAAAAAAAAAACGGTAACTTTTATTACTGAATAAAACATTTTGTATTGTATTTTCATTTCATTTATTCATGCTCCATGTACATATTCAGCTTAGATGGTTTTTGACGGGTGGTAACTTACTGAGCTAGGCAGTGGCGCCGCCAGGTCGGCTCCCTCGGCGTAAGCTTGCAGTAAGTTCTGGATGTGCCCGTTGTTGACTGCGTGTTCTACTTCCGACTGCCTTTCGGCTGCGTCGCAACACGTTCGGGCTGCCCATGCCCTGAACACGTACTTCTCTCGGATGAACCGTAAGCGTTCTTCCCTGAAAAATAGTATAAAAAAATGTACTGACTTACTTTTTTTTTTTATACAACTAAGGTAGCAAACAAACATACGGCCCACCTGTTGGTAAGTGGTTACCGTAGCCTATGTACGCTTGCAATACCAGAGGCATCACGCACGCACGCGTTGCCAACCCCTTAATAAGTTCAAAACGCCCTTTTTGAAGAACCCCATACTGTAGTCCTTAGGGAAAACCTCAGCAGGGAGATCATTCCACAACCTGAGTGTTCGCGGGAGGAAGACTTATAACTCTAGTTCTTCTTTTTCTTCTTCTTGTCATTGTCACTGATTCTTTCTTGTTCATCCTGTATTCGGTCACTGACCAGGTTGAGGTATGGTAACGCTAGTTAAAAAAGCTTTGTTAAAATCATCTCATTATTTGCTATCGTATCGTTATTGTAAAGCTATCGTGAATTATTTGTGCTCGGGCCACTGGTGCTATGTTAAATAACAAATTAAAACTCCCTAGTTTATACCCAGTTGCTCTAACTGCTGTGATTATGAAATTTGGGGATCTGCCGAATGTGCGACTCAAACTTACATATCAACCCCATACGTGCAAATTGTGGAATGAGCTTCCTTCCGAGGTTTTCCCGCTAACCTACAACATGAAGAGCTTTAAGAAAAATACAAAAAGATTTCTCCAGGGCAGGCAACGCATTAGCAATGCTCCAGGTGTTGCAGATGATGTCAATAGGCGACGGTAACCGCTTACCATCAGGTGGGCCGTAAGCCTGTTTGCCACCGTATAACATAAAAAAAAAAAAAAAAACAACCACTCCCTAGATATGTGACGCTGAACTCTAAAGAAACGCACCTAATATTAACCCACCGAGAGTTGCTATTCCTTTACCGCGGAATATCTAACCTAGTGTCTTTTGAGCGCGGTATAACTTACATGGTACTCTCAGGCGTGAGTTTATCCCTCTCATCGAGTGTGTTTTCCATGACTTCATTGAACATCTGATTGCCTAAATGCCTTGCGAGCAGCAGCTGTGACGTACTGAGGCGGTCTAGTGTGAGCGACTGGATCCGAGAAATGTGAACGCCCAGTTCGCGGTGACTGCCGGAACACTCGATGCAGACGATCACGCCGAAGTTTGTTGAGAGCCATGTGGGGTCTGGAAAAGAGGACATTTATTTATTTATTTGTAGGAAAGTGCACAAACATTATGTATATATTCACAAATTATATAAAATACCAGGACATAAAATAAAAACGGAACCTTTATAGGATCACTTTGTTGTCCGTCTGTCTGTCAGTGCGTCTGTATGTCAAGACCCTTTTTTTTCTCAGAAACGGCTAAAGGTATCAACTTGAAAATACCACTGCCACTTCAACTTGCTAATTCTGAAAGTTATGTCGGTATACAGTCAATCGGTACAAGGATATCCGTATCCGTTTTTAGTTAATTTAATCTGTTTCTTATTTTTTTTTGTATTGACTACTAGCTTCCGCCCGCGGCTTCGCTCGCGTGGTACCTACATAAAGCCTCTATGCTATTCCAGACTATAATCTATATCACTGACCTCATAGCACAGTGACTGACCTCATAGC